>CM056049.1:230465758-231065758 GCA_029574335.1 Rana kukunoris | reverse complement strand
TGAGAGCACCGAAAGCTGAAAATTGGTCTGGTTATTAAGTGGGTTTAAGTGCCCAGTAGTCAAGTGGTTAAAGGGACAATTTTTTTTTTTTTTTTTTTACAGGTTCCGGAGGTCCACAGGGACCTGGAGATCCCCAGGGCCCCAGATGACAACCCCCCTTTTTTTTATAAAAAAATATATTTTTTTATTTCTTTTATTTATTTCTATATATATATATATATATATATATATATATATATATATATATATATTTATTTATTTATTTATTATTATTATTAAAGGGCCCAGAGGTCCCCAGGGCCCCCGGTTGACAATCCTTTTTTATATTTTTTTTTAACTTTTTTATATTATTTTATTTCTTTTTTTTTTATATATAGATGTATTTTTATTAAAGGGCTCAGAGGTCCCCAGGGCCCCATGTGTCAAACCCCCTTTTTTTATAATTGTATTTTTTATTTTTGTTTATATATTTTTTTTTATATTTTTATTTTTTATTAAAGGACCCAGAGGTACCCAGGGCCCTGGAAGGCAATCCCTTGTTTTTTTTTCATTTTTTCTATATATATATAAATGTTTATTTCTTTTTTTATATATATATTTTTTTATTTCTTTCTTTTTTTTTATTTAAAGGGCCCAGAGGTTTTCTTTTTTCGGGCCCAGAGGTCCCGAATGGAAAGCCCCCTTTTTTTTGTAATTTCCTTTTATAACAAAAAAAATAATGTCCCCGGGGCCCCAGTTGGCAACCACCCTTTTAAAATATATATATATATATATATATATATATATATATATATATATATATATATATATATATATATATATATATATATATATATATATATATATATTATATATATTTATATTTTCTCCCATGCCTGAAGCTGTGTAAGGGGTCCCAAAATTCCTGATGGCGGCCCTGATTACAAGCATGACTCCTGTACGCAGAGGCATGATGGGACTTGTAGTTCTGCAACAGCTGGAGGGCCACCAGTTTGACACCCCTGATGATTAGAAATTTTTTAAAAAAAAGGTAAAAATGAAGATCATGATTTAAAATACAGGACAAAAAAAAAATGAGATCTCATTTTTCTTTTTTTGGTCCTGTATTTCAAATCCTGGGATCTTCATTTTTAATTTTTTTTTTTTCATTTCTAATCATCTAGTTGTTTCACAAACTATGTCAGAAGAACTCTGTGGGAATATCAGCAGCAAATTTAAAAAACACTGGTCCAGTTTTGTGCCATTGTAATTTTTTTTAAGAACGCTGCAATTAAACGATGCAATAATGTTGGCAGCGTGACGAATGTGCTATCTCCATTCCAAACGCTACTTTTACCAAGGATGTGCTCCAGTCTCCTACTTTTATCTGAGCATGCGCGGGTTTTCTTAGCATACACACGATCGAGCTTCTCGTCGGGAAAACAGCCCGTCGATAACCTCGTCGAGCCAAATTCGACTCCCGTCCAGAAAATAGACACCCTGCTCTCTATTTTGGCACGACGAGCTGCCCGACGGTTTGCTCGACGAAAGTGTACACACGACCGGTTTTCTCGGCAGAATACGTCTCCCAGCGAGCTTCTCGCTGGATTCTGCCGAGAAACTCGGTCGTGTGTACGCCGCCTGAGACTTTTACACAGCGTGGCCACATACAGAGGCCCAACCTGCAGGGAGCGCCGTCAGGCCAATTCTGACATTCCTCTCCTACATGGAAAAATCATCATTTATTTTCTAGAAAATTACATAGAACCCCAAAACATTATATATGCTTTTTTAGCAAAGACCCTAGAGAATACAATGGTGGTTGTTGAAACATAGGCGACGATTTCAATGTTTTTACTGGTTACATCTTTTTAGTTGGAGAGGAGGTCTAGGGCCAAAATTATTGCTCTCGCTCTAACGTTCGCAGTGATACCTCACATGTGTGGTTTGAACACCGTTTTCATATGTGGGCGGGACTTACGTGTGCGGTCGCGTCTGTATACGAGCACACGGATACAGGGGTGCTGTAATTTTTTTTTATTGTTCATTTTACTTTATTTATTTTAGTTTTTCCCCAAAAATAAATGTTTTGATTACTTTTATTCCTATTACAAGGAATGTAAACATCCCTTGTAATAGGAATATAGCATGACAGGTCCTCTTTACAGTGAGATATGGGGTCAATAGGACCCCACATCTCACCGCTAGGCTCGGAAGCCTGGAAAAAAAAACAAATCGCAGAGTATTGCACAGGGAGTATTGCGCAGGGAGTATTGCGCAGGGAGTATTGCGCAGGGAGTATTGTGCAGGGAATATTGCGCAGGGAGTATTGCGCGGGAGTATTGCACGAGGGTATTGCAGAGTATTGTGCGGAGGTATTGCAGAGTATTGTTCAGAGTATTGTGCGGGGGTATTGCAGAGTATTGTTCAGAGTATTGCACAGGGGGTACTGCAGAGTATTGCGCATGGGTACTGCAGAGTATTGTTCAGAGTATTGCGCGGGGGTACTGCAGAGTATTGTGCGGGGGTACTGCAGAGTATTGTGCGGGGGTACTGCAGAGTACTGCCCGGGGTACTGCAGAGTATTGCGCAGGGGTATTGAAAAGTATTGTGTGGGGATATTGCAGAGTATTGCGCAGGGGTATTGCAGAGTATTGCAGAGTATTGCGCAGGGGGTATGCAGAGTATTGCGCAGGGGGGTATGCAGAGTATTGCGCAGGGGGTATGCAGAGTATTGCGCAGGCAAGGAAGAGTTTTGTGCAGGGGGTATGCAGAGTAATGCACAGGGAAGGAAGGGGTTAATGCAGGTATGGCTGAGCAGGGATGAATGGATCTGTGACTGCAATGCCCATTGGACAGGCGATCGCCTGGGACCTGGACGTGTCCAAGGTGAACGCCTACAGGGAGGGGCTGAAGTTAGGCGATTAAGCTTAATCGCCTAACCAGCCCCTCGGCGGAAGGAGGAAGTGGGACAGGAAGTCCCACTCCTCCTGAAGCCCCCACTCCCCCCCAAAAAAATTACATGCCAATGTGGCATGTAAGGGGGTGAGGAGTGGGTTAAGCGGAAGTTCAATTTTTGGGTGGAACTCCGCTTTAAGAAATTACTGTAGATGTCAGTACATCAGAATTGATCAATTTTTTAATATATACTATAGTTTGTAGACACTATAACTTTCACACAAAGCAATTAATATACACTTAAGTACTGTACACATGATCGGTTTGTCCAATGAAAACAGACCGATGAACTGTTTTCATCGGACAAAACCGATCGCGTGTGGGCCCCATCGGTTTGTTTTCCATCCGTGAAAAAAAATAAAACATGATTTAAATATTTACTATGGATAAAAAAACAATAGAAAAAAACAATCGTCTGTGTGGACGCATCCACGCATGCTCAGAATCAAGTTGGCGCATGCTCGGAAGCATTAAACATTGTTTTTCTCAGCACGTCATAGTGTTTTACGTCACCGCGTTTTGGCACGGTCCGATTTTTGACTGATGGTGTGTAGGCAAAACTGATGAAAGTCAGCTTCATCGGATATCCAACGAAAAAATCCATCGGATTAGAGTCCATCAGATATCCGATCGTGTACTAAGCTTTATTGTTTTTTTTTTTTACCAAAGACATGTAGAAGAATACTTTAACTGACAATTGCGCGGTCGTGCGACGTGGCTCCCAAACAAAATTGGCATCCTTTTTTCCCCACAAATAGAGCTTTCTTTTGGTGGTATTTGATCACCTCTGCGGTTTTATTTTTTTTTGCGCTATAAACAAAAATAGAAAGACAATTTTGAAAAAAATTCAATATTTTTTTCTTTTTGCTATAATAAATATCCCCCAAATATATATAAAAAAAAAATGTTTTTCCTCAGTTTAGGCAGATACGTATTCTTTTACCTATTTTTGGTAAAAAAAAAATCGCAATAAGCGTTTATCAGTTGTTTTGCGCAAAATTTATAGCGTTTACAAAATAGGGGATAGTTTTATTGCATTTTTATAAAAAAAAAAATGTTTTACTTCTAATTGCGGCGATCAGCGATTTTTTTCGTGACTGCGACATTATGGCGGACACTTTGGACAATTTTGACACATTTTTGGGACAAATGCATTGTTTATTGTGGAAATTACATTTGCAGTTTGGGAGTTAACCACAAGGGGGCACTGAAGGGGTTATGTGTGACCTAATGTGTGTTTACAACTGTAGGGGGTGTGGCTGTAGGTGTGACGTCATCAATTGTGTCTCACTACAAAAGGGATCACGCGATCGATGACGCCGCCACAGTGAAGAACGGGGAAGCCGTGTTTACACACGGCTCTCCCCGTTCTTCAGTCCCGGTCCCGGAGCATCAGACCGGGTCACGGGAGCGCGCTGTGGGCGCGTGCCCGTGACCCACGGCTGGGTACTAGTACAGGACGTACCTGTAAGTGGATGTGCCCAGCCGTGCCATTCTGCCAACTTATATGTGCAGGAGGCGGTTCTTGAGTGGTTAATTACTACAAAAGAAAGCTCTATTTGTTGTGGGAATTTTTTTTTTAATTGCATACAGTTTTGCAGGACCACACAATTGCCAGTTAAAGTAGCACAGTGTTAAAAAGCAAACAATCCCCTGGTAATGAAGGGGGTAAAACTTTCCGGAGCTGAAGTGGTCAAGTAGTGCGATCTCTCCATTTTCTTGTCATTGTCTATGAAGTTGCAGTAATCAAACCCCTATATCCTATCAGTGCAATATAGGAAAAGATAATAACTTTGATGAGATCCAAGGCATTTTTTTTACATCTTAGAAATATCATGACTGCAGGCATTAAACCCCCATTAAATGGCATTGCACAGTGTGATTGTGTGTTCCCTCCCAGGTAACATACAGTAAGAGAACTGAAGGGGCCCCAGGCCACAAATCAACATGGTTTAAATGATGCTGTACAATACGACTGTAAATAATCAAAGCAGACTTTTACACTGCATTTAAATTGATGGTATTAAATGAGCCTGAATATACACATGGAATAAAATATTTGTCATTTTTGAGTCCCATACTGTATCTTGTAAGAAATCTGTTTTATTTGTTTACACAGCAAGTTTTGATAACCCAGTTCAGCTACTTACCTATTTTCATATATTATGTTATATAAAAATTCTTTGCTTTATGCATTTTATACTGAATAAAATAAAGCCCAAATTCTGCAGGCATAAACAATATATTATGATTTATAGGTCTATCCATTGCACATTAAATTTAACAAAAACATCTCTCATTAGAGGAAAGTTATTTAAATTGATGCTAGCAATTCTTTATTTGTATTTCCTAAGATGCAATTAAGGAAACTTTCCACTGTTAATTTTCCCTTTTGGCTAACATTTGTCATATAAACTCTATACTTTTTTATGACATGGGGTTATTATTGGCATAAACCAATTGAAAAAAAAAACAATATTAAAAGTCAATAGACTAGGCAGCTGAATAATTTTGCTCACCACAATCTCAACTGTCAAGAATAAAACTACAAAGCTACATAATTTAATCACATATTAAGGGGGGAAAGATTTTCCTTTTTTTGCCAGATCAGCATTTGTAAAGATCAGAATTTGATCTGAGCTTGTTCTTTGCAGCTATAATTAGGCAGGAGTTTTAAGGTCAGCAATGCTGAAGTATTCATAAATCTCTGCCACGCTAGGCCTACTTGTAAATTTAGTAAGACATCAGCCCTGGTGATTCCCGAACCAATTTTATTTCCAGAACATTAAGGAATGATGATGTTCCAGAACATTAATAATAACAATAATGATAATGTGGGTAGGAACGTGTGGATAAGTTGGAGTTCATGCTCTATTTTATAGTATTTACCAACAGATATTTTCTTTCCAATAATTTAGCATTACATGAATAATTCTTCACAGTAAATAATAATACATAATACAAGTATACAGTGTCTTCATACATGCTGTTCTCTCGCCAAAATAAACCCACACAGTTGTTAGTTTGGACCAAGCTGGTCCATACAAACGATTTCCTTCATGTATACTTGTGCCCGCTGTCAACGCTTTATAAACTGTATGTAGCATCAGTTACAGGAGCTTTCTGTCTCGTTTCCAGAACAATATCAAGTCGAGCTGATGGGCACTGATAGTCTGTACTGATGGGCAGTGATGAGTCGACACTGGTGGGCACTGATGAGGCTGCACTGATAGGTGGCACTTATGGGCACTTATAGGCCGCACTGATGGGCACTGATAGATGGCCCCCGATGGGCACTGATAGACGGCACTGATAGGTGACACTAATGAGGAGGCACTGATGGGCACAGATTGGCAGCACTCATGGCAGCAGTCATTGGCAGCACTGGTGGGCACAGATAGGCAACACTGATGGGAACACATTGGCAGCACTAGTGGGCACTGTTGGGACTGCACTGATAAGCCGGACACTGAAAATCAGTGCCCTGATTAGCTGTGTTATTTTAAGGCTTGATTCACACTAATGCGTTTTTGATTCAGGATTTTTTTTAACATGGATTGCTATGGAACACATACACATCAATCAATTTTTATGCATCTGCGTTTTTGGAAAGGGTCAGGGAGTTTTTTCCTGCAAAATGCAGCGTTTTTCATGTAAAAGACTTCAATGGACCTGCATCCGAAACGTAAGTACTGCGTTTTTACCATGATCTTGCTGCAGTTTGTGTTTTGTGTCTATATAGCTGGTTGCTAAGCAACGAGTTGGAAAGCCGGCCGCTGCATCCTTAACAACGGATGAGTCATTAGCTTACAGCAGGCTTCCCCTCTGACAGCTGAATGTAAAAAAATTGCTGGCTAAAAAAGTTCACAAAAAAGCAGCGTGGGGTCCCCCAAGTCTATACCAGACCCTTATGCAAGCATGCAGCCTGGCAGGTCAGGAAAGGGAGGGGACGAGCGAGTGAGCGTCCCCCTCCTGAACCATACCAGACTGCATGCCCTCAACACCCCAAAGCTCCTTGCCCCCATGTTGATGGGGATAAGGGCCTCTTCCCGACAACCCTGGCTGGTGGTTGTCGGGATCTGCGGGAGAGGGGGGCTTATTGGAATCTGGAAACCCCCTTTAACAAGGAGGCCCGTAAATCCCATCTCGCCTATGTGAATGGGTATCAGGTATCCATCCACCAAAAAAGCAGTGAAATGTAAAAAAACAAGAGTCGGTTGATGACAAGTCCTTTAAAAAATAGTTCTGTCTTTTCCCCAAGCCATCTTCTCCTGCCGCGGTGTCTTCCAATGCGGTCTTCTCCCCAAGCCTTCTTCTCCCACTGCCGTCTCTCCCGGCGCTGTTTCTCCCACATTGCTGACGTCTTCCACGCGACTGTCTTCTTCCTTGCCACCGCTGTCTTCTTCCTCACTGCCGGTTACCTGGAAGTGGATGTCAATGGGAGGATTCCATGTGCTTTTAATGGCTGACATTATATGATGATATATATAAAGTTTCTAGTGAGTGCATAAGACCAGCACTATATCATTTTGCACAGTAGATGAATGTTCATGTTGAGAGTCAATACTCAGCACAAAAGCTTTCACTATTTATGAAATATTTCATGAGACTTTTGATTGCTAAATAGTGGTGGAAGAGCACTTTGTGCATTGTGATTTATTTTGCACATTGTGGTTATACATGTGGATATTTTGTAATAACTGATATTGATGCACTTTAATTGGTTTAATCATTAAGAATTTAATTTTTTAATGAGCTTGACATGTGTTGCACTCTTTTTGGCGAATTTATTGTACAATGATTATCTGTCTTTTTTTTTTTTGCATATGTTTAATGGTGGAAGTTAGCAGAGCTTCACCTCATTCACTGAGCTCTGGGAAAATTTCCCTTGCAAAGTGAACAGTCTATTTTCTTTTAGTAAATCAACCCTATTATGTTTATAATCTTATTATGTTCAATCTAAAGGAAAATAAATTTGTTTTTTAGTTAATTTCCATATTTTTGTTGAAGGGTTCAAAAAGGTTTATAGATTCCATCACATAATGCTTAGAAAACTCAGGCAAATGTCAGTGCAAGCTTGTAATAACAAGATGAAGTTTTCATGTGGAAAAAGGGATGTTATGTTCAGAGAAACTTTTATTTTAAAGCAGTATTATTTCACAGAAATACAATTGATAATTACATTATAATGTGTTACATTAAAATCCATCTTTGCAAACATGGGTAATTCCTTTTTTCGAAAAAAAGGGAAGGCTACTATATAAGCAGATGAAGTAAGTGAAATATAGGTCTAAAATGCAGTAAGTTAAATCCTAATTGGCACATAAATGCAGGTTATTAATAGTGTTGCTCACGAATATTCGCATTGCGAATATTCGTTACAAATATTGCATATTCTAGTATTCGCGAATAAATCAAATATATCGGTGAATATTCGCTATTGCGAATATTCGTATTTTTTCAAATTTATTTTTAAAACAGATCACATCCTAGTGATCTCCATCGACGTCTAAAAGCATTGCTGGTATGATTAGAGACCCTGGGCCGAGTAGCTGAGGCGATCCTTTTATGTTGCCGAATATTCGCGAATACTTTCTCTGCCCTTCTGTGTTTTGTGTATAAAAAACAAAAAAACAAAAAAAAATTAGCTTTAGTTTAGTCATATAAGTTTGTGTAAGTAGAGTTAGTGTTTAGTGCATATTAGTTTAGTAATCCAGGAAATGATCTCCGTTTTCGCGTGTTGACGAGAATTTCGCAATCAATTTCGCATTCGCATTAGCGAAATTTCGCAAAATTTTTTTTGATAAAATATCACGAATATTCGATATTAACGAATATTTCGCGAATATTCTTCTATATATTCGTGAAATATCGCGAAATCGAATATGGTGTATTCCGCTCATCACTAGTTATTAATACCCTGGTTATAAAACAGTCTTTTTATCTGAGGGCTTCCTTTATTCCTTTTAGTATTCTCTGCTACTCTGGGCATTTTATTACACATCTCTTTGCCTGTCTGTTTATGTTGATTCATTTACAATACTCTCAAAATAAAAAGAGAAAATTAGGAACAATATTCCAATCAGAAGCAGGCTTTAGCGTTTTTTTTTTTAGTCTCTAGGTTTACACTTTATTGCCTTAAATACATATATTCTACCCAGAGTTTTCAGGCTGACCTCAGAGACTTTAAATAAATACTGTCAGTAAAATGCCTCCCAGTTGGCCAAACTGACACAATAAGTATAACTTGATTCTATATTAAAGTCGCATGCCGTAAGTATGAAGCTTTCCTATTAACGCAATATATAAATCAATAAGAGAAAGCTCATAGGTATTCTTTTGGGTTATAAAAGGTATATAGACATTTAGAGTTTGACCTGTCTCTGCCCTAACTTGGAGATTACTTTCTGTGTGTATTTCAAAGAATGACTAGAGTGAATTAGCTGATGACCTGTGATCCCTGTGTCCAGGACACAGTAATTCTCCATTAGAAATAATGCTGATGGCTGCTCACCAAGGTCAGTTAAAAACCCTGGAGAGCTAATAATCTCCCTGAAAAGCTATTAGACCTTCAGACAAACTGAACAATATAAGTTGGGAAAGTGTGACTGGAGATCTGCCAACTTTTTTGTCAGTTCCAGTGGTCACTCCTAAAGACTGATGTGTATTAAATTAAATTTACTGCTTAGAAGAATCAAATCTTAGCTCACCAACAGTAAACAAAGCACTGTTGTTTTTGAACAATTCTGTGAATACACCACGAACAGTATGGCCCAGATTCACGTACATCAGCGCAATATCGATCCGGCGTAGCGCACCGCGATTACGTTAGACGTGCGCAATCAAGCCGCGTAATCCCGCGATTCACGTAGCTTTTGCGCAAGAAATTGCGCAAGCGTAATGTTTTTTCCGGAGGCGTAAGGAGGAGTAATACAAATTGGGTGGGACGTGGGCGTGTTACATTGAAATGAGCCGTGACCCCATGCAAATGAAGGGCCGGCCGACTCGCGCATGCGCGCGTGAAGGAAACCATGTCAGCTCCGTTGTGCGCATGCTCACAACTCGGGAGCGGCGCAATCAGTGAAATTGGAAGTGGACTAGGGCAATGTTGTGAACTACGCAGACAGCATAAATAGACACACACAAACGCCCTTCCATTGCAAAAGTACATCCCTTTGTGTCCCTTCCCATTGAACCAAGTGCTTTTGCTCTGTTGTTCGTTAGAGTGTGTTTTGTACAGTAGTTGTGAGATTAGTGTTCTGTGTGATCTAGTGCTTGTTGGTAGTTTTGTGAAAGTGTATTTTGATAAGTGTTTGAGACTGTTTGTTTGATTGATATATTTCTGAGCGTTTGTTTTCTTGCTTTATTTTTTCATCTTATTTTTTTGTGTCTGTTTCTTGCTGAGTGCTAGTGTGATTTTTGGCTGTTCTTTTTCTCTTTGTGTGTGTTCTTGTCTGATTGGTTGTGCTTGTATTTTTGACAGATTTTTGGTGACTGCTAGTGAGTTTGTTTGGAAGTATGACTGAGAGAAAAAGAAAGCTGAATTTTACAGTGGGGGAAAAAAGAATTCTTGCCCGGGCCATTACCGACTATGGGCGTTTTCTCCACGGCCCGCAGAGTGCCACCACCACCCCGGCCAGGAGGAGGGAGATATTGGATATGATCACGGAGCAGGTCAATTCATCGGGGGAGGGGGAGACACGGACCCGCTCTGGGATAGAAAAGAAAATAAATGACCTCCGGCGTGAGGTGAAAAAAAAACTGGCCGCAATAAATGCCCATGCCAGGGGCACAGGAGGGGGCCCACCATGCCGGGTTAGATTTACAGCGACGGAGCGTGTGGTGGCCCTGACCTTTCACCGGCATGAAGTGGAGGGCCTGCCAGGCTTTGACACAAGTCCGGTCCCCGCGGTGCCAGGTAAGGTTTTTAGTTCTCTCAGGTGTGTAGCATGTGTGGGGGAGGGGGTGAAAGGGAATATGTGGCAAGTGTGTGGATCCTCCAACCTGTGAATGCTTTGTGTCATCCACAGATGTGCAGGAGGGTGCAGGGCCATCTGGACTTACCGCTCCAACCCCAGGACAGCAGCCTAATGAGGCCCCCCCAACATGGCCAGAGTCCGCAGAGGAGGAACAAGAGGAGGGGGATGATCATGAGGAGGACGATAATGAGGAGGAGGAGAATCATGAGGAGGAGGAGTCCATGGAAGGCACTGGCCGTTTGGTTGCTGCGGACTCTTCCCCTCTGGCTGCAAGAAGCCTGCCCTCCCTAAGGGTGAGCCCCCCCCCCTC
Organism: Rana kukunoris; assembly: GCA_029574335.1. NCBI lineage: Eukaryota > Metazoa > Chordata > Amphibia > Anura > Ranidae > Rana > Rana kukunoris. The sequence goes on along the minus strand of CM056049.1, from coordinate 231,054,532 downwards.
CTCCCCCAACATGGCTCCCCTCACAAGGGCCTCCCCTTCTCCCCGGCCACAACCATCAGCTGGAGCCAGGAGGTCAGCCCAGAGCACCAGGGGGGCGCCCAATCTCCTGCCCGCCTGTCTGAGAAGGAACCTGGCCACCCAGACCCGCCTTCTGAGACAGCTCTGCCAGACTATGGGGCGGGTGGATCAGAGCCTGTCCTCCATGAACGAGAGCCTGGGTAACCTGGACTCCCATTCCCGGGCCTCCACAACCTGCCTAAATGTCCTGCAAACTACAGCAGCAGGCGTTGGGCAGGATGTGAGGGCCCTTACCCAGGCTATCCAGGGCAACACGGCAACACTTGGTGCTGCCCTGGACAGAATAGCCGTGGCCTTGGAGGGCAGGCCGCCAGGTGGGCAGATCTCAGGGGCTGCTCCTCCTTCCCCGGCTTTTCCCCTCCCCCATGCATCTCCCCTGAGGGGCCGGGGCCGTGGCCGGGGGCGCCCCAGGCGTGGCTCACGCAGAGGGCATTAATTTTTTTTTCCCCCCTTTTTTTGGTTTGAATGCTTTTTTTTTTTTGGTCCTCTGCATTTTTTTTTTTTGTTCTGTTTTTTTTTTTTCTATGCATTGTTTTTTTTCTATGCATTTTTTTTTTGGTTTTGATGTCATTTTTGGCATATTTTGGGTTGTGAATGATGTTTGAATGTGGGGGTGACATTCCTGCTGGAAAAAGGGTGTCATCCTCAATTTGGGTGGAGAAGGGTTCCCCAGGACCAGGGAGAAGTGATTCCCAGGTCCGTGTGAATGGTGTATGAATGTACAGTGACATAATTGGAGCCTTGACGTGGCGTTACTGCTCACCAGTCTTGCATGGCGGACTGGTGCCAATCCAATTTGATGAGGATGTGGGGTGTCTGTGCTAGGGACCACAGTGGTGTGCATGCATGCCTTCTCATTGTGCCATGATTAATGTGTGTGTTTAACGTGCAAAGATGCATAATGTGAGCTGGCATGAGATGGGGTCATGAGATGGGGGTACCAGTGCATATGCAGAATCACCTTGAAGGGAAAAGACAGGAGGATGTTAGTCATGCATGTGCCACTTGTGAGGTGTGCATCACGGGAGGGGATAGTCATGCCTGACTCCCATGTCACTCAACAACCAGCCAGCTGTCCCCATACATGTTCTGTTGGAAATCTGTGGGGATGGGGCTCTGATTGTATATGTAGCTGTCATGGGTGGTGCCATGTGTTGGGCTGCTGATGTCCTCCTGCAAGGTTGTGGTAATTCCATGATGGCATGAGGGGTGAATCTGAAGATGCGAGACACCTCAGAATCTCTCATGCCAAAGATGTCTATGCGTGTGTGATATATCAAGTGAAGAGTGAGGGGCTTGTATCAGATAAGAATATTTGTATTAGATTAGATTAAATTGTAAATTGTAAATTTTATATAAGCAAAAAAAAAAAAAAACATCTCCCGTGCCCTCCTTAGTGCCATCCTCCGTGCCCTCATCCTTCTTTGTTCATCTAAAGTCAGTAGTATAGCTATGCGCGACGATGCCCCTGGCATGTTGGCATACAGATTGTTGGGCAACACGTGTGACTGCTGAACTCCTCACTAACAGTGTTGCTTTATCTGACAATTAGACTTTTTTTCAAAATTTAGACCAGCTTTTAGGTCCTCTAACTTTAGACAGAACATTTTGCAGTTGCGCACATCGCGTAGCCTGCGCAGCAACTGCGTTTTTTTGTGAATCCCCGTAACTCCCTCATTAGCATATTTGAATAGCAAATCAATGGTGTGTCTAGCGCAGTTTTGCGCGAAGGGAAGCGAATGTCTAATTCTATTACGCCGGACCAAAAAACGTAGATTTCTGGCGTATATTGTTTTGTGAATCGCGTCCAACTATACGCACGCGCACATTTAGACTTACGCACGCGCAACAGCAGTTGCGCAGGCGTAATCGCTCTGTGAATCTGGGCCTATATGTTTATTTTGCATTGACTCTGAAAAATAAAAAAATATTTGAATTATTGAAGGTTTTTTTTAACAACCAGTAAGTATGTTTTTTTTTTTTTCTTTTTTTTTACAGATTTAACTTTGAAAGAAAGCTTTACTGATTGCAAGGGAAAGTGAACCAGTGGCAACATTTAAGGACATTTAGATATTAGCACATTCTTTTTATTTTTTTCTTTATCAGAAAAATGTTTATTGTGGCAAACGTCATCAGGAATACAATACAATAAACAATAAGAATAAAAATAACAATAATTTTATTTTTTATTTTTCCCCAAGACATACAAATAAATACATATTGCATAATTCACATAATACAGAATATTATGTTAACTCAGATTTTTTTGTGAGGTTTATCATATGCATGACAGAAATATAAAGTACTTTGTCATAGAAATAACAGAGTAAACTAAAACCATAAACATAAAACGTTAACTAAACAGGGGGTTACCCTCGCCCATACTGACAGAAAAGCCACGGACCGATTAGCCAATTATAACGCACATTATCGCTATCTCAAGAAGATTAGTTACAGAGATAGACTCCATAGGAGGGAACATAGAGCACAATTCTGAGTTAATCTTGAATGAAAGTAACTGGCACCAGTAATTCCTGATCTGGATAAGGTACAATTAGAGACTTAAACATCTATGTCTGTAGTAATCTACTCATAACTAGTTGTGGTGCGGCAAGCCCTGGAGTATCCAACCATGCCTGCCAGGCGAAAGTGATGTTTGGTGTTGCTCTGGTCCTCCAAAGGCATAGAGTAGAGTGGGAGCTATCTTGCCCTCCCTTCACTTCCTCCCATCAGGCAATCGGATCGGATCATTTCCACCACTACTGATGGCTCTGGCAAGAAGCGGATTATTAAAGGGGGCTCCCAGATTCCGATAAGCCTCCCGCCCGCATACCCTGACAACCAACGGCCAGGGTTGTCGGGAAGGGGCCCTGTCCTCATCAACATGGGGACAGGGTGCTCTGGGGTGGGGGGGCCGCAGTGCACCCCCCTGCCCCAGAGCACCTGACCCCCCCATGTTGAGGGCATGCTGCCCGATACGACTCAGGAGGGGGGGGGGGGGCGCTCGCTCGCCCCCACTCCCCTCCTGACCGGCCGGCTGGCGTGCTTTGGATACGGGTCTGGTATGGATTGTGGGGGGAACCCCACGCCGTTTTTTCAGCGTAGGGGGGGTCTCCTTACAACCCATAACAGACCGTATGCTCCTGAGGGGGGGACCCATGCCGGATTTTTATTTAAAATCCGGCAGGGACTTCCCCTTCAGGATTCATAACAAACGCCGCCCACGTGTAGAATTGGCGGGAATCCACGTCGGATCCCCGTCGCTTCTATGACGCGCTCGCTGGAATGTGCTTTTACTATTCCAGCGATTGCGAGATGCCGGCAGCCTGTCGCCGAGAATCAGCGCGATGCTGTCGTGCTAAAAAACACATTCTCGGCGGCAGGCACTGTACTGGGCCCATTGTTTTTGGATCTCCTCAGAGAAGTCTGGGAACAGCGAGACTTTTGAGTTGTCAGTCACTATGGAATAGACCTGGCTTTGGAAAGGATGACATCACGATCTTTATAGTTAAAGTGGAGTATGACCCAAAAAGGGAAGCTTCACTTATCTGCCTCCTCCCCTCTCCGGTGCCACATTTGGCACCTTTCGAGGGGAAAACAGGTACCTAGTTTTGACAGGTACCCTTCCCCACTTCCGGGGAACCTGACTTGGACAGATAGGGAGGAATAGATAACATCTATCAACTTAGTCATGTTATGACATAGTCTTACATTTTGCAGGGTCACCTATTAAACATGACTTTGAACGTGATTGCTTAAGTCTGAAAACATCCACATCCCCAGTTATAAGAGGATGTGTACACTTACACAACCACATTATTTTATTTTTTTATTTTTACTTCCCCCCTAAAATATTTCAGTTTGTTTTTTTAATTCAGTTGTACAGTTTATAGGTCACATTAAAGGTGGAAAAAGTTTTGAAATCACTTACCTTTGTCTAATTTTTTTTATATCACAGAAACCTGACATTTTAAGGGTGTGTTGACTTTTTATATCCACTGTAGATTTGATACTAGTTTTTTTCTGTCCCTCCTGTCCAGTCCAACCTGGTCTTTGCATCTGTCGCTACCACACACTAGTGGTGTATTGGTCTAGGGCACAGTACGGCACATTCTTGTTCTGAAATGTTACAAAAAAGTTAAAAATGTAATAAAATTAAAAAGTAAAAATAAAAAAAGATAAAAAAACATTGTTGTGAATTAATGTTATGTTGTTACTGTGTGTAATATACAAATATGATATTATGCCATGTAAACAGATACCTAACATGTCAAATGTAAAAATGTTCACAGGTTACAAAGGAGATTATTGCTCTTGCTATACCATGCATGGTGATTCCTCACATGTGTGGTGCAAACAGTGACAAAATGTTTGTAGCTTACGGTCTCCTAGATCATAGAAAACAACAAAAGACACTGGAAAGCAGTGGGAGGAACATGATGACCCCTTCTACCACTTGTAAAAGTGATCCATCAGCTAATTAACCTCTAGGATTACTTTTACAGTGTAGCACTGGTTAAAAAACACTATACCAGGTTATGACTGACAGCTGCAACCGTGGCCCCAGTATAACTGCTTGAACATTGTGACAAACACATATTTGACTGTGCGGCAAATGGTAATGAGATTTTTTTCACAAATGCCATTAATACATATGGAATTACACCCCAAAACACATTCTGTGGAAGGCTTATGTGGAGTATGGGGAAGACTTTTTGGGAGCCTGGCCATGTACAGGAGCCCAAAATCCAATGACCACCTTCAGGCTTTTGAAGGGATTAACTTCTTCATTTCACTTACTGACTACCTATCACAGTTTGGAAGGCCCTAAAATTCCAATATATTACAAAATATCCCCCAAAATGACCCCTTTTTAAAAAGTAGACACCCCTAGGTATTTGCTAAGAGGCATGATGAGTATTTTGTATTTATATGATGCCACAATATTTTGAAAAGTGAAAAAAATTAAAAAATAAAAACATTTCCCATCGGTAATAAATTATTTGTGCTGACAGTGGCAGTAATAAATCCTTCTGAGAAGGAATGGTAATTAGTACCCATGGGCAAAGTGTAAGGGTTTTGACACCAAGAAGCACAAAGTTGCACAATGGGCAAAAAAGCTCATAATGGGTGTAATCCAGGGATGGTATAGGCAAGGTAAGAGAAGTATTTTGTGGGAGAGACATTAGTATCTTGAGTATGAGAGGGATAATAGCTATTACTTATCATCTGGTGGGTAAAGTAGGCTGCCTGCAAAGTCCTAATGTTTTTTACTTACAGTTCCTTGGTCTGGGGTATGAAAACGTCATCTCATGTCTGACTATGTCTCTGTTCCCTCCACTGTTTGCGAGGGAGTGCTGAAGCTGGTGGTGGGGCCAAGGTAAAGTTGAGACATGCTGGCACAGGGAGAAATGGAATTCCCATGAAAGAGAAAATGTATGGGAGGGTCATCGAGCTGAAGGATAACTTGAAACTGATTGTTCACACGGGTAACTACGGGGAAAAAAAGCTGGCCCTACTTGTTAGGGAAGTTCCTTTGTGCCAGGCCTTTTGAAAAATTACTTCCTTGAGAGTTGTTGAATTCAGGCATTCTTATACAAACTCCAAATCAGCATTCCTTAGGCCAAAAGCCCTGTCTAATCTATGTTTATAGCCTGGCAGTCTGCCTAAGATCATGTTGAATACCTGTAACCATACCCCACAGGTCTGCAGCGCATTAACTTCAGGAGGGCCATAAATTTTAATATATTTAATATTTGGTCTCAAGGTAATCTGCAAGTAGGTTGTAGGCTGTGATAGTACTGCCTGATCCTGCACTACAGTGGTGGTTCTGAACCCCAGGTCCAATAAGTCTTGTTTGATCATAGCTAAATCTCTAGCTTCAGCATTCTTCACACTGCTAGCCATTCTATCAATGTCTGCCGTGGAGGAAGGGTTTGTAGAAATGCTCATATGTCCAGCTCACTTGTATGTGCTGGTTGGGAAGGCAGGAGCCTATGTGGTACAGTTGATCCTTGATTTGGTGCTCAAGGAATCCAGAGAAGACATTTCTGTCTACTGAAAGGGGTCTCTTGGAGAGGTGTATGCAGCTGGTCCTCAGTATTGTGGCAATATTTGGCTATCCTCTCCACTGAAGTTGTGGGCCAGGGATAACAAAAGAGAACAAAGCAAGTTGATAGATAAGTTACTTACCAGCGACTCCGTCTATTGACTGGTTCAGCCTACTGGTGTAGACTGTGGTGCTCCATCTATAATCATACAATGGCGGAAGTAGAAAAAGCATCAGCACCATCTTGTTTGCCAAGCAGAACTCTGTCCCTGCTGAACATGAAAATGATCTATAGGTGTTTTGCCACAAGGTGTTTGGGTGTCGGGGTGCCTTGGGATTCTTCTTCCGAGAAATGGGCAGTAGCACCCAAGTTTAGTGTCACATGTTTTTATTCCTGCATGCTACAGCCATAACACCCATGCTTATTCTGATTTAAATATCTAAAAATAAATGAAACAAACTGAAATAACTGTCTCAGAAAACACAGTATAATGTTTTGTCATTAATTCTTACTGTACATTAGAATTCTATATTACTTTAAAACTACATTCACCCTATCATCAATCAATATGTAAAAAAAAAAAAAGCCTAATAAAATGGCAAACTACCTTTCACAAAAGAAGAAAAGGAAAACTGATATTTATTTAACACATAAAGACACTGCACATAAATGCAATGTCAAACAACTCAGCGTGTCCCCATATAACCTCTATATTTTATAACTTATTACAAAACTTTAACATAGCAGAAGAAAAAATCCCAGGGGTTGCAGCTGCTAGTTTGCTATTTAGAGAGGCATAGTAGCTGAACCATTTCATATTTTGTGTAAGTATATTGTGAAGCATTAGATGGATGCTTTTAACTTGAAATATAGAATTATAAATTATATATATTTTTTTTAACCTCCCTGGCGGTATTCCCGAGCGTGACTCGGGGTTAACATTCAGTGCCAGAAGCGGTAACCCCGAGTCACGCTCGGGGTGCATTTTTTTTTTCCCCCCAAAAATTCCTGGCGATCCGGCGGGGGTTTCCCGCTGGATCGCCGGTCAGACTAGCCTCCCTGGCGTGTGGCACGGCGTGTGGCACGCTGGATGCAGAAAAAGTTTACTTACCTTTTCTCTGCGATCCAGCGATGAATCCCCGCAGTACTCGGCGGCCGGATGTCCGCCTGATGCTGTGTGTTCCGCCGATTCCCTTCCCTGCGAGCGTCGCGACGTAGGGGGGGGAACGGCGCCAAATTTAAAAAAGTAAACAAACACTATACATACAGTACACTGTAATCTTATAGATTACAGTACTGTATGTAAAAAATACACACCCCCCATGTCCCTAGTGGTCTGCCCTGTACACTACATGTCATTTTGTATAATAAAAACTTTTCTTTCTCCCTGCAAACTGTAGATTGCCCATAGCAACCAAAAGTGTCCCTTTATGGCAAAAATTGTTTTAGAGCAGCTAAAAAACAGCGATAATAAATCAGAATCACTTGCAGAATTTAGCGATAGCGATTTATGGGGAAATTCGTCATAAAAAAAAAAAAAAAATGACAGCAAAAATTCTGCAACTGAGCAAATTTCAGTGATTTTGATTTGATTACATTATTGAATAATTTTTACTATAATTATATTATCATTTGTGATCATTTTTTATAATTATTTATTATATTATAATTTTTAATTAAAAAAAAAAAAAAAAATCATACCCGGGATGCCTATTAGACTCTTGTTTGAATAGATTTAAGTGAGTTATTCCTAAGAATTACAAGCCTACAGTATAAAACGCCAAATTCCCTTGCAAATAATGGTACCGCTTTTAGCACCTAAAATCTTAAAGAATCATACCGCCAGGGAGGTTAAATAGCTTATTAAAAATAATAATGCTTTGTAAATAAATGTCTCAGTTTTAGTACAAAAGTCACAAATAATACTCATTATGTTTGTAATATGTGTGTAATCTCAATTTCCATGTGCTATAGTTTGCCAGGGTAAAGTAACATTCTCTAAAATTTGATCATAGGAGAAAATAGCCATAAGAACACTGGACCAGAAGAGCTAACAGACATTTAACCAATAGTTGGGGATCACTGTAACGTCACTGAGCAAGTATGCTCATGTCCATATATGATCAATGAAATCATCAGGAAGACCTTATTTACAGTGCATAGATGGGGAAGATGGTGGTGTTCTCTTTTTTCCTTTGGGGGTTTTCGTTCATCATGATGGCCTTGGCTCTGCATCCGACATGATTGATGATGGATTTACATTGAGGGACTTTCTTTTAAAAGAATTGTCAAAAACTGTGTGTGTTTACTATTTTTTGTGAATGATTGGGGGGTACTATGTAGTCACATGAGGGGGCAGCATCTGTGGTCCCCTTATTGTTAGCAGGCCCCAACAACCACAAGGCCAAGGTTGTGAGGAAGAAGACCTTATCCACATCAGCAAGGTAGCTTTCCAGGTTGAGGGCATGTGAACAGGTATGGTTTGGTGAGGGTGGTGGCATGCTTATCCCCCTATTTTTAGATAAGGGTCTGGTATAGATTTTGGAAGGACCCCACTTTTTTGTGAGTCCCACTTTAAAATCCATACCAGATCTATAGCCATGGTATTATTACTGCTGCTAAATGTTTCACTTCCCATTGTAGCTGGAGGTTCATGTGGCAGAACACTTATTTATCCAGCCATTCACACAGGAACCTTCATACACCTTGTACACAGTGCAGAGGCATTCCTCATATTATTCCCCTTGTGGTCAAATGTTCTTAGCCTATAGCGTTAGGCTATTGCTGTAAAAGGCAACAAATAGAAACTGACATTACACATGTATTTCAAACATCACAGGTATGTTTTTGTGACTTTTAAGCCAATGCTGAGACATTTGCAAAGCAATTTTTTACCTAGACCCCTACGAGGTTGCAAAGTATTTGTTATGTATGTTACAAAATGACTTTATTCAATTTAATTATTTAAAACAAATATTTCAATTGTGTAACAATAACTGTAAATGTTTAGAAACATCCATGTCATATGAATAGGGCTGATATGTTAAAGATGTGACCACTCTTTAGACAGACATTGTCATTTAGTCATTGTTCAGATGTATCTACAATCCATATCTTTTTCATCCAATTGACAGAAATTCCTAAAACATGATCCCCTAAGTATCATTACTTTCAATTTAAAAAAAATTGGTTAAAAAAATTGCAATAAGCGTATATTAATTGGTTTGCGCAATTAGCAAAATAGGGGATAGATGAATGACATTTTTATTATTATTTTATTAGTAGTAATGGTGGCAATGTAGCAATTTTTATCATGACTGTGACATTATAGTGGACGCATCGGACACTTTTGACACTATTTTGGGACCATTGTCATTTATACAGCGATCAGTGCTATAAAAATGCACTGATTACTGTGTAAATGACAAATGGTGGGAAGAAGTTAAACACTAGGGTGCTATCAAGAGGTTAAGTGTGTCCTAGGGAGTGATTCTAACTGTAGGGGGGTGGTCTCACTAGAATATCACAGAGATCACTACTCCAGATGACAGGGAGCTGTAGATCCCTGTCATGTTGCTAGGCAGAACCTGGAAATGCCTTGTTTACATGCCACTCCGTGACACGATCGCAGGCCCTCTGCGGGCATCGAGTCCGCGGGACCCATGGGCAGGCATGCACGCGCCCACTATGCCGCAATTTATAGGCGACGTGTACAGGTAGGCCTTTTTGCCCAGCTATGCCATTGTGCAGATGTATATTGTTGTGCGCTGGTGGGCAAGGGGTTAACAATTTAACTGACCCTTTCCTTTTCTGCACCCATTCCCTAAATTTATTTTTCATATTCGCTACATACACGCACACACTCTATACAAGATTGATACTCCAGCTAAAAATCTCTCACATGTTATTACATGTCCCATTATACTGTGATGAATCTAGTGAATACAACAACTAGACAAAAAAATAATGTGCCTCACTGTCACAATACATTGGCGGCATTGAAAAGCATTGGTCAGACTAAGTCACAATCTTCGTCTGACTAAAAGCATCACCAACAGAACTGATTTCACATTGTTGTCTGCACTGAAAGGCTTAAAGAGTGGCAGAAATGTATTTTGTTTTATAGAAGAGCACATTGTCAGGGAGCTGCCATAATCCTTCAACACCGTAACATAAGAGACAGCATTGATCAGTATTTTTACAATTATTTTTCTTCTTATAAAAATAAGACATCTGGGTGACTCATACAACGTTGTCTACAATAGATATCTTAGTTTTTGTGAAAACGACTGAGGCAATACAAACTACATTTGCACGCTTTTTCCTTTTTTTAATATTTAAAGTGGTTGTTGCCTTGAAAATGTAATTCACTGTCAGCCCCTCTATTATACAGTATCTAGGCATAACACACAGGGTAAACGTTTTATTAAAATTAAGCTTGTAACTACTCTATTTTTGCTATATTCATGCCGGCCACTCCGATCCAGGGCTACAATGGGAGGAGCCGAGATCAGTCTGTGACATCAACCGGGGAGTTCACATGGCCACTCACCACCTCACGCTGTACCCCTCGATCAGGCCAGCCGGATCAGGCCAGCAATCACATGACCGGTCTAATTATAGCTGTATAAAGATGTTTACAAGCTTCGTCGTTAAAAAACATTTACCCTGTGTGTTATGCCTAGATATAATAGAGGGCTGCCAGTGACAATTTGTTATCTTTTATTTTCTACTAATAGCGGCTGGAGAGGGGGGGGGACATGGACAAAGACACATGGAGCTGACAGGCAGGGAGGGAGGGGATGGGGGGACAGAGGAGAGCTTTGGATGACAGAGGTGGGGAAACTGACCACAGTAATCAGGGCTCAGCAGCCATGATTATCATTGGTCAGTACACAGAGGGGACACAAGAAGTGGCAAGATCAGCCAGGTCTTTTACAGCTTAGAGAGGGGCTGGTTAAACAGCACAAGCACTATGCTGTTTTTTTTTTTTTTAATCAATACATGTTTACTCAGTTTTACACAAATAAAAAAGGTGGAAGACACGCTTCACAAAAATCAGCAACAGAACAAAACGCAGATAATGATACATGAAAGTTACCAGCTGCTACAATTTTTAAACATAGCAAACATATCACTGAATATAGATATACCAGTGGGACTTTCCCCTTTCACAGGTCACCCCATTGGGAACTGACTGTGACCTGTGTATTTAGGTTTAGAAACAAACACGAACTCTCATAGCATTACGGGAATGATCAATTGAACAGTACGTCTTGCTGTTATTATACATAAACATTGAGGAAACGCATTTCCAACCCTGAAATACAAATTACAGTAAGAAAGTAAATAAACTTGGATTCAAACAAAAATAACAGAAAACAAACAAAAAAATAAGGAACTGTTACCCTCATCACGTGACTGTATTAAATTAATAATTTGTCAGGGTTAATACAAATATGGGGAAATTGAGTATGTCCCATACCATTCCAGCCATGGTTGCCATTGATAATAGAAATCATTATATTTCCCATCTATTGCTAACATGCTTTTGTATGCTTGGTGTATTGAAAGTGTGCGGATTACCTCAGATACTTCAGGAGGATCCGTAGATTTCCACAGCCTTAATATGACTAACTTAGCTGCCAAAAATAAATGAGTAGTAAACTTCCTTAGGTGTGGTGGTAACTCTTCTATGCCAATATTTAAAATAGCTAAGGATGGAGAAGGTTGAATGAATGAATGAATGAATGAATGAAAACTTATATAGCGCAGCACATGCGAACTGAATCGCCTCTGGGCGCTTGTTGTTCCTGTCTCCTTTGATATCAAAAGAGATGAGTCTTGACCTTTTTCCTGAATGCTAGGTGGTTCTCCTCCAACCGAATACTGATTGGTAAAGCGTTCCATAGTCTGGGACCTTGGATCGCGAATCTTCTATCTCCTTTGGACTTGTAGTTGGCTTTCGGAACCTGGAGCAGGTTTTGATTGGTGGATCGCAAAATGCGATTGGAATTATGAGCTTTTATTTTTTCGCATAAATAATGGGGGGCATTTCCATGGACACATCTATGCGTAAGACAGAGAGCTTTAAAAGCAATCCTGTCTTTAACTGGTAACCAGTGAAGGGATCTGGGATCTCAGTGAAGGTGAGATGGATTCCCAGGGTTTTTTCCCGGTCACAAGTCTGGCGGCCGTATTCTGAACGACTTGCAGACGAGCGATTTGGTACTTGGGGAGTCCGAGGTAAAGGGCATTTGCATAATCCAGTCTGGAGTTAACAATTGCTCCCACCACGACCGCCAAATCTTCTTTGGGGATGAAAGGGGTAAGTCTGCGTAGTAGGCGCAGCAGATGGTGAGATCCGCTGACTACTGACCCTATTTGTGCGTCCATTGTCATAAAGGAGTAAAAAATGACCCCGAGACTTTTGACTTTGGCGCTAGGGGTGATGATTTTGCCCAGAATAGGCGGGGGTGTCCATGCTGTTGAAGGTTGATTCCTGCGCTTTGCGTGAAACAGAAGAAGTTCTGTTTTCGCTCCATTGAGTTTAAGATAACTCTTTGTCATCCAGTCCTCTATCAAAGAGAGACATGTCTCTAGATTGAGGTGGTGATCCTTTCTGTTGCAAATGCGGAAATACAGTTGCGTGTCGTCTGCATATGAGTGATAGAGCAGTTTTTGGCTGCTGATAATCTCAAAAAGAGGACGAAGATAAATGTTAAACAGCACTGGTGACAGAGGCGATCCTTGAGGGACTCCGCATGATACTGTGCGTTTTTCAGACGTAAAAGGTCCTAACTTCACTGTTTGCGATCGGTTTTCCAGAAAAGAGGAGAACCAAGCTAAATCGCCTTCTGCGACTCTGGCTACTTCAGCAAGCCGAGTCAGTAACAGTTTGTGGTCTACTGTGTCGAAAGCTGCGCTTAGGTCCAACAGAACTAGAAGACAAGATTCTCCTTCGTCTGCGGCCTCGAGAACATCATCCCATATTTTGAGCAATGCGGTTTCAGTCCCGTGTCCGGGACGGAACCCTGATTGCAATGGGTCAAGTAGCTTGTGGGTATCCAGATGCTGTTGCAGCTGCTGTACCACTACTTTTTCCATTACCTTTGAGAGTACATTGAGGCTTGTTATGGGACGGCGGTGAAGTGGGTCCTTTGGATCCAGATTGGGTTTCTTCAGGATGGGTTGGATTATACCCTCTTTCAACTGTGAGGGCACTATGCCCTCCAAGAAAGACTGGTTGATAAGCTGCGTGATGGGAGGAGCCAGGATGTAGGCGCATTCCTTCAGCAGTTTTGTGGGGATAATGTCATTTGGCGCTGTACTATTGCGCAGTGTACAAATTACATTCTTAGTGGTCTCGATGGAGATGGGTTCCAGGGTGAACTTACCTGATATAGGGGAATTACTATGGGTGTTGTGTGAGCGGCTGCAGGGGGGATTGAGGGGGGAATTGTTTTGCTGAATGCTTTCACGGATTGCCTCGATTTTATTAATGAAGCAATCCGATAGTTCATTGCAAAAATCTTGTGTGTCTGTATTGGGGGCTTCAATACATCCTGGTTTCATGGTCTGAGTGACCATCTTGAAGAGTTTGCGGGGGCGATTTAAGGCGCTGTTGATAGCCTCCGAAAAATAATTTTTCTTGGCTTGGAAAATTTCTTTGTGGTATTTTCTTGTGGTCGCCTTGTAGATGGATAGGTTTAGCTCTGAAGAACATCTTTTCCAGGCAGATTCTGCCCTTCTGCGTTCTTGCTTCAGTAACGACAGCTGGTTGTTAAACCAGCTGCGTTTGTTTTTTTGGATGCGGGTTTTACGTTTCGGCGCTACCAAGTCAGCTGACTGTAGCATGGCCGAATTTATGGCATCTAGTGTTTCAACGGCCGTTTGATGCGGCTGAGTTGTTTCTATTTTTTTCCTTAAAGTGGTTTTGAAGAGTTCCGAGTGGAGCTTCTTCTGACATCTAGTCCAGTGTGTTGTCACTGGATTTGATGTTTTTGTTGCGGGGGGGATGGTGGAAATAATGAATTTAATTGCATGGTGGTCTGTCCATGGCAACCTTTCATTTTCCAAAATTTTAATTTCCAGATCTTGTCTGAAAATAAGATCAAGTGTGTGACCTGAAGCATGTGTGGGCCCACATACTAATTGCTGTAACCCTAAATCTTCCAGGTGGTTAATACAGGCATCGGCAACGGGGTCTTGTGAGGAATTGGCCCAGAGATTAAAATCCCCGAGCAGCAAAAGATGTTTGCTGTTGAGGGTGTAAGTGGAGAAGAAATCCGTCCATGATGATAGCAGCTGCGATTTTGGGCCAGGTGGCCTATAGCAGAGCAGAATGTGGACGGTCTCCTTTGAATTTGTCTGTAGTTGCAGAGTAACGGTTTCCATGAATGGAAGAGGATTTTGGAGGACTGGTTTAGTGATCGCAAGGTGAGTCTTGTAGATCACCGCCAGTCCTCCTCCTCTTTGCCCTATTCTGTTTTCCGTTATGATACGGTAGTTTTCTGGCACCAGTTCACCTAGAATGGTGTTACAGTCGGCTGCAAGCCAGCTCTCTGTAATGAAGAGGCAGTCTAGATCGTGTTGTAGAATGAAATCATGGATTTCAAGTCTGTGTTTTACTGCCGATCTTGTGTTGATCAAAGCACATGAAATGTGCTTGGGCTGGGGTAAACGGCTAAAATTTTTGACAGTCGATCGTCGATCGATCTTCAAAAGTTGCTCAATTCTTAGGGTCTTTTTGGTGATGGCTGGCAGTATTGCAGCGAAACTCCTCAGATCCCAAATGGTTTCTGCAGAGTACCGCAGACAAGCCATGGTCGCCATTCACCGGGGGTGAAGTAGTTTTTTTTTGGTGGCGATGGAGAGAGGATTCGGTGAATCCTCCCGGCTTTGGTCCAGAGGAAGGCAAAAAACCCCTAGCCGTGCTATGCCAATTTGCTTTGGTAGGGGAAAAAATTCCTTCCTGATCCCTGAACGGCGATCGGGCAAAACCCCTGGATCAAGTACTGTTAAGTTGTAAGAAAAAAAGGGGGGGTGAGAGCTGTCACTGCTGCTGGGGCGTACCAAGATGGCCACCGACCAGGAGCAGGACATGGGACCCAGGCTGGTGTGTAGCCAGCTGGGTGGTTTGGTGAGCAGGGGGGGGGGACTGGTTGTTGAAACAGGGGAGGGTGAGTCCTGTAGGGGCTGGGGGTGAACTTCTGGGAACGTTTCAGGTGATGTTTTTGGCCGAGAGTGCGGCGCGCCGCTAGGCCGCGGATGAAGCCGCGGCCTTTCCTAAGATGCGGCGGCCGCAAATCAGCTGTGGCTGGCGCGGTTCAGGGGAGACGACGGGGAGTGTCAAAAACCGCACTAGAGATGGCGGAAATTGCAGCGGTGAGGTAGCGAAGGGATGCCTCGAGTGGTGATGGTGGTGTGGGGGCAGAGGGAGGGAAGAAAAAGGAGCCGACGGGGATAGGTGGTTGCTGCGGCTTGTCCTGAAAAGGACGGCCGCCCGTGATCCCAGTGGATGGCTCTTACCTGATGAGCTTCCCTGGAGTGAAGAGGGGAGCCAGGGGAAGCTGGGGAGCCGGTGGAAGGACACTGCCTAGCTGAAACTAGTCCTGGGGGGAGAGCCGAAGCTGCAGGATGGAGTCACTGGAGGTCAGGTGAGAGGAGCTCTTAGGCACACGTCCGTCTGCTAGACCGATGTGCCTACTGACTGTCTACAGGACTCAATGAACACTGCTGTTGTGAAGCTAACCCTGTTACTTGACTAAATATTGAAAAAATGGTTGACCAAAACGTAGCCAGTCTCCCGCATCACCCCAAAATATAAAACAACGTGCCAGTTTAGGAGCAATTTTTCCAACATAAGGATGGAAGTGAAGGATCGAATTTAGCGATCCGATATGGCGTCAGGTACCATCTTTGCATGACTTTATGAGAAAGCTCCCAAAGATTGGTACATTTATTTGCTGAATAAATATGACGTAATGCCATATGCCATTGTTTAGTTGAATACGACTCACCCGGGTCCCTTTCCCAGGCTAACAAAGAATTTGTTTTAACAAAAAGTGATTTATCATTGAGAAAATTGTAAAACAACAATATACCACCTTTACGAATTCCCTTAGAGAAAAGATACCGTATTTTTCGGACCATAAGACGCACCTGACCATAAGACGCACCTAGATTTTAGAGGAGAAAATTTTGAAAAAAAAGATTCTGACCCAAATGTTGTACTGAAATATTTAATAAAATTTAACAGAATTATATTTCAACCATGTAAAGTGAACAGCAGTCAACAATGACATTAAGAACCATCATCACTGTCATTAACAAATAACAAATAAGGAGAGACTTTAAGATTTGAGCACTCTTCTAGTTTTCTGAGAACCCCAAGAACTCATCATCACTAGTGTCAGAATTTATGAAGCTCAGTTGCTCGCAATCGCTGACATCACTTTCTTCGCTATCTTCATATACGATACAATCTTCAGTTCCATCTAAGGCATTGCTGATGCCACATTTTTTGAAGGACTGTACAACAATTTCCTCCTTAACTGAGTGCCATGATGTTTTCACCCATTCACAAACTTGAGTGATAGTGGGCCTCTTCATTCGTCCAGTAGGTGTCAGATCGTGATTACCAGCAGCCATCCATTTGTTCCACTCTTCTCGCATAAACACTTTAAATGGTTTGTTGATCGAAACATCGAGAGGTTGCAACTGGCTGGTAAGACCCCCAGGAATCACAGCTAGATGAGTCTTCACTTCTTTAAAGCACTTTTTTGTTGTTTCGCTAATATGTGCTCTAAACTGGTCAAGCACTAATAAGGCAGGTTTTTTCAGAAGCCCTCCAGGGCGTTTGGACCAGACTTTTTCAACCCATACTCTCATTCCATTTTCGTCCATCCATCCTTTGTCATGGACATGTACAACAACTCCTCGAGGAATCACTTCTTTTGGAAAGGTTTTCCTTTTGAAAATTAGCATGGGCGGCAATTTGGTGCCGTCTGCACAGCAGGACAACACAACTGTGTAATGAGTTTTCTCATGTCCTGACGTTTTGACAGTTATGGTTTTTGCACCTTTCATATCAACAGTCCTATTAGATGGGACATCAAATGTTAGCGGAACTTCATCCATATTCCCAATCTGGGCGATTTCAAAACCATTTTTCTTTCTAGAATCAATCACAAATTTGTGAAAAGACACAATCTTAGATTCGTACTCTTTAGGCATTTTTTGCGCAATTCTCGTTTTGGTGCGCATAACAAGGTCACATCGCTTCATGAATCTGTAGCACCAAGATGGTGATCCCGTAAAATCCTTAATGCCTTTCTCTACAGCAAGGCGTTTGGCTTCAAATATGATCATTTTTGTAGAGACTGAGAAGCCATTATTCCGATGATGTGTGATCCATTCTTTCATGGCCACTTCTAACTGTGGCCACTTTGCAGCATGCCCGCGAAAAGTGTGCTTACTTTTATTTGCTTTTTGAAGCTGATCTTCCTGTTTCCTCCACTCTCTTATCATTTTTTCAGTTGGAGGTGGTCCAAAATGTCTCTCCGCTGTTCTGTTCCCATGCTCCTTAGCATATTTTACTACTTCCAATTTAAAAGGAATTTTATATGCAAGCCTTTTCTGCTTCATCATCTTTTCTGCTTTAGGACCTGGTCCCTGGCCCTACAGTGGGTGGCTGACACCTGGTCCCAGCAATGGGTGGCTGAGCTGGCGCCTAGTCTCTGCTGTGGGTGGCTGAGCTGGCACTTGGTCCCTGTTGTGGGTGGCTGAGCTGGCACCTGGTCCCGGAAGTGGGTGGCTGAGCTGGCACCTGGTCCCTGTTGTGGGTGGCTGAGCTGGCACCTGGTCCCTGCTGTGGGTGGCTGAGCTGGCACCTGGTCCCTGCTGTGGGTGGCTGAGCTGGCACCTGGTCCCGGCAGTGGGTGGCTGAGCTGGCACCTGGTCCCTGTTGTGGGTGGCTGAGCTGGCACCTGGTCCCTGCTGTGGGGTGGCTGAGCTGGCACCTGGTCCCGGCAGTGGGTGGCTGAGCTGGCACCTGGTCCCTGTTGTGGGTGGCTGAGCTGGCACCTGGTCCCGGCAGTGGGTGGCTGAGCTGGCACCTGGTCCCTGTTGTGGGTGGCTGAGCTGGCACCTGGTCCCTGCTGTGGGTGGCTGAGCTGGCACCTGGTCCCGGCAGTGGGTGGCTGAGCTGGCACCTGGTCCCTGTTGTGGGTGGCTGAGCTGGCACCTGGTCCCTGCTGTGGGTGGCTGAGCTGGCACCTGGTCCCGGCAGTGGGTGGCTGAGCTGGCACCTGGTCCCTGCTGTGGGTGGCTGAGCTGGCACCTGGTCCCGGCAGTGGGTGGCTGAGCTGGCACCTGGTCTCTGCCATGGGTGGCTGAGCTGGCACCTGGTCCCTGCTGTGGGTGGCTGATCTGGCACCTGGTCCCTAAAGTGGGTGGCTGGGCTGGCACCTGGTCCCTGCTGTGGGTGGCTGAGCTGGCACCTGGTCCCGGCAGTGGGTGGCTGAGCTGGCACCTGGTCCCTGTTGTGGGTGGCTGAGCTGGCACCTGGTCCCTGCTGTGGGTGGCTGAGCTG
The DNA here is from genome assembly GCA_029574335.1 of Rana kukunoris. Classification (NCBI taxonomy): domain Eukaryota; kingdom Metazoa; phylum Chordata; class Amphibia; order Anura; family Ranidae; genus Rana; species Rana kukunoris. The sequence continues at coordinate 231,035,809 of CM056049.1, read as the reverse complement.
GCACCTGGTCCCTGCTGTGGGTGGCTGAGCTGGCACCTGGTCCCGGCAGTGGGTGGCTGAGCTGGCACCTGGTCTCTGCTGTGGGTGGCTGAGCTGGCACCTGGTCCCTGCTGTGGGTGGCTGAGCTGGCACCTGGTCCCTAAAGTGGGTGGCTGGGCTGGCACCTGGTCACTAGACTGGGTAGCTGGGCTTGCACCGGGGTCCCTAGCCTGGGAGGCTGAGCTGGCACCTGGTCCCTAGCCTGGGAGGCTGAGCTGGCACCTGGTCCCTAGCCTGGGAGGCTGAGCTGGCACCTGGTCCCTAGCCTGGGAGGCTGAGCTGGCACCTGGTCCCTAGCCTGGGAGGCTGAGCTGGCACCTGGTCCCTAGCCTGGGAGGCTGAGCTGGCACCTGGTCAGTTTTACCAGTATTCTGTTACTGTAATTCGTTACTGTAATTTTTTTTTGCTAGTGTACTGTATTCTGTATTCCGTACAGATGCTGTCCAAATGCTCCTGAGGGAACAACCAATGAGATCACATATTTTGGTCACCTGACTCAGGGGTCAGCTGACTCAGAAGAGCACTGAGTGCACGGAGCAATACGTAGTGACGCCGTGTGGGCGTAGCTCCGTGCACTCGACATGGCTCAATGCTTCCTGGGGCTTCTGTGTAGCCCGCTCCCCACGCTGACATGCCGCGCTGACCAGCCGCGCCATGACACCATCCGCGCCATGACACCATCCGCGTCGTTACACCTTCCGACCAGCTACCGTTACACCATCCGACCAGCCTGATACTGTGAGAGCCCGCTGATGGCGCTGACTGCCTGCATGTGTTCTGCTATACCCGGTATGTTACATGGCGGTGCCGGGGGGTGGGCTGTATATTCAGTATTCGGTCCATAAGACGCAGGGACTTTTTCCCCCATACATTTGGGGGAAAAAACTGCGTCTTATAGTCCGAAAAATAGGGTATGTATGATTTTTCCAAAATAGTTTGCAAGGTGAAAATTTTGCATAAATGTCTGATATCCACTTTATGCCCCTAGACACCCATTTAGTCAAGTGAAGATCTGGTATGATTACCTCAAGAATTGTAATAGGTGACTCGAGACTGCTAACTGGAGTCACTGTAGAAGTGGACATTGCTAGGGTTTTCCAGGCCTCCAAGTTTGCTAGGATTGGAGGAGATATATTTGTAGGGTTTGTTTTAAGGTAAGGATACGCCAATGTATATTCATATATGTTCCCTCTCTACAATTGGGTCTGTTCTAAAAGACTCCATAGTGGCGTAAGTTGGTTTGGAAACCACCCTCTAATTTTTGCTAGTAGTGCAGCCTTATGATAATCAATAAAAACAGGAATACCTGCACCACCTGCCCACTTAGTTTTGCTAAGTTTGGAGAAAGCACATCTCGCTTTTCCCTTCTCGCTTTGTAAATTATGGAAAAATTTCTTAGGAACGGGTATAGGAACTGTTCTAAATATATAAAGCATTTGGGGCAGTACTGTCCACGATAACATCAGTTTCTTTGTTCCTTCTTTTAGTTTGCTCTCAAGAGGAAGGTAGTTTGCTTTAAATAGTTGTTCAGTATGGGATGTGAGACTTATCCCAAGATAGTTTATTGCAAAGTCATTCCATACATACGGAAATTTAGCCTGCATAACCAATTTATCCTAATGGGGTACCCCTAGATCCAAAACATAAGATTTGGTATCGTTCACCTTGTAATATGACAACACCCCAAATTTCCAGAGCAAGTCAGTTACTCTTTCTAGGGATGATACTGGTGCTGTGAGCATTAGGATCATGTCATCAGCAAAAAGGCTGATGACATGTTTTTTGTTGTTGACCATAAACCTCTGTATGTCAGGTGATTGTCGGACGCTTGCTGCTAACGGTTCCATTAGAAGGTTAAAAATAAGTGGGGAGAGAGGCCACCCCTGTCAAGTCCCATTTGTAATGCCAAAGGATTTGGACAACATGCCCGATGTGTATACTTTAGCAGAAGGCAAAATATATAGGGCCAGTATAGCAGATAACAAATGGTGAGAGAAACCAAATTTTTCTAAAGCGTGGATCAAATAAAGCCAATGCACCCTGCCAAACGCCTTCTCCGCATCCAAAGCTAAAAGCAGAGAAGGCGTTCCACTCCTCCTGGCCATGTGAATTATGTTGATCAGACATCTTGTGGCGTCTGCCACAAGGCTATCATTTTCGCATACATTTTAAGATCATTGTTCAATCATGATATGGGCCTAAAATTTTGTGGAGCATCAGGTGTCTTCCCCGGTTTAGGCAACGTGACTAGCAACACTTCTAGCATTTCACTTGGAAAAGAGGCAGAGGCAGCTGCAGTATTAAACACCCTAAGGAGGTGTGAACCCAAAATCGATTGGAAACACCTATAGTATTCCCCTATGAGACCATCTGGTCCAGGGTATTTATTGGAGTGTTTATGGCTCGAAACAGCTCCGGCAGGGAGAAGGGGGAATTTAGTTCTTGGGTTTGTGTCACAGATAATTTAGGGAGGTCAACATCTGGCAAAAAGTTAGTTATATCTATCTGAGAAGGCTGTATTGTTGAGTCATCTTGGTTTAGGTTGTAAAGAGAGCTAAAATAATCACTAAAGGCATCTGCAATTCCCTGAGGGTCATACACCGGCATTTTAGTTTTAGGATGAATGAGGTGTGCTATTTTCGTTCTAAAGCGTTGACCCTGTATTCTTCTAGCGAGTACTTTTCCTGCCTTGTCACCACTAGCGTAGAAGGACATTTTCATCTTTTTTTCTTGTTTTTCAAAATTTTGGAGCAAGGCCAATCTAAGGTCATGTCTCAGGGAAGTAAGTTTAATACTATTGGCGGGAGTTGGGCTCTGTTGATTAAGTACTTCCAAGGAGTTAATTTCCGTCACTAAAGTGCTAATCGCTTGCTGCCTCTGTCTCTTAGCCCTAGAACCAAGAGTCTCTGGATAAAAATACCTCTTATAAATTTTTTATGGGCATTCCATAAAAAAAAGCATTATCTGTAGAGGGGGAATTGATATGGAAATAATCGGACAGGTGGTCCTCTATAATTTTTTCAGTGGCTGGGTTTTAAATAATTTGTGAATTTGCATGCCACACATAGGTGGTAGTATTAGGGAATGTATCCCTTAATGTAATAAGGATAGGCGCATGGTCTGACCATGTTATTGTGCCAATTTTGGCTTGGGACACTTTTTGTAACAACCACTCATCCGTCAAAAACAGATCAATCCTCGTATAAGTACAATGTCTGTGGGAAAAAAAAGAATAGTCTCTTTCATTAGCGTGTGTACAACGCCAGACTTCATACAAATCATGAGAATGTAAAAAAAATTGCCAGAGAAGGAGTTCTTTTGCAAAGGGCAGAGGTGGAGTCCATTTGTCGGTTGGGGACAACATTAAAGTCCCCTCACGGCGGGGGCGTGGCAAGATGGCGGCTTGAGCGGACGTGTGTGAGAGGAGCTCTGCTCTCCGGGACCTATTTCACCCTTAATCCGCGGGATCCACCACCGCTTTTCACCCTGTTTGACACCAGAGACTCTCGGGTATGCGTAGGGGCAAGTCCAGCTCTGGACGGAAAGGAGGCTCCGCAATTAAATCGAGTCCCCTGCCAAGGCCGCCGCCGCCGACTCCTGTAGGCCGCGCGCACATGGCGTCCCAGACACCGCCTCCTGCGGCGAATGCGTCGGAGGAAGATCGCTTCCAGGCTCTCATGCTTGCGATTCAGGGATGCCAGACCACTCTCACGGGTAAAATAGACACTCTTCAGCTGGATCTTGGGCTCCTTTGGAGGGACCTGGATGGCATACGGGAGCGGCTGGGGGAGGCGGAACGGCAAGTGGGGGACACGGAAGACTCCATCCGGGACCAGCGGGCCTCCATACACACCCTGCAGGTTAGAGTGAAGGCCTTGGAGTCACGGGCAGAGGACAGTGAGAACCGCAGCAGGAGGAATAACCTTAGGGTTGTCGGTCTCCCGGAGGGGGCAGAGGGCCGGGACCCGACGGTGTTCACTGAAACGATGCTCCGGAACCTACTGCCGCAGGCCCAGTTCTCCCCACACTTTGTAGTAGAAAGGGCCCATAGGATGCCGCCGGGCCGGGCCACACCTGGGGCCCCCCCACGCACTTTTATTTTTCGCCTGCTCAACTTCCGTGACAGGGATCTGGCTTTGAGGGAGGCCAGGAGGGTGGGAGAGCTCCGCTTTGACAACACGCGGCTCATGATGTTCCCTGACTACTCTCTGGACACCCAAAGGCTCCGCAGGACATTTGATCATGTCAAGGGACTGCTCCGCGCCAGGGGCCTGAAATACAGAATGCTGTTCCCCGCGCGACTGAGGGTCATCGACGGCGAATCTACCCGCTACTTCACATCCCCGGAAGATGCCTCACACTGGCTGGACACCTTGCCCCGACAACGGTAATTACACTGCTTGCTGCCTTGGGCCCCCCTGGCTCACTGTATCTCTGTTATGTGGCTGCACCGGAACATTGCTCCCTTTGTTAAAAGCCACATGGAGGGGAGGGCAGGACTGTGCCTCTGTGTTTATGGAATGTTTGGCCCCCTGCCCTCCGCCATTTCCCCCCCCCCCTCCTCCTCCGTTTTTTCTCTGCTTGTCACCTTTCCAGACCCGACGCAGTCGATACTCGTGGACATTACCTGTTATTTTCTGTTGCTCGCCAGCTGGACTGCAGGTCTGCAAGGGGTACGCACGAGAGGGGGGGTCATGAGGATGGTTTTGGGTTGGGTGCTGGATGATACATGGGGGGGCCCTGAGGGGGTTTATCCGTGCCTGACTCTGGGTTCCTGGGGCTGCTCATGCCTGGGTCTGGAACTGCAACGTTATAATGTTTAAGTCTGCGCCCCTAGCAAGGCTTAGGTGAACTGTTCTATGGTTTATGTTTTATAGTTTGATTACTTTATGCTGCTCATTTTTTTGAAGCAACATGCTATGGGTGGATCCAATGTTACCCGGTTATGCATATGGGGCTTGGGAGGTGGGGTTGCTCTTCTGGCGCCTTAGGTCAGGCCGCTGTGCCAGTCGCTCCCATAGGAGACTTTCCTACGGTTTGATGGGGTTGGTTTGGGGACAAAGCACCCCGGTCTTTTTTCCGGGCGTGCGGGGTGGGGGGGGGGGGAGGTTCTGTTTTGTTTTCAGGTTTTTTTCCTTTTTGTTTGTTGTTCCTATAAGTTGCCGATTTATTTGCCAGACTAATGTATGCCATATGCTGCCTTGGACGCCTGGCCCGGCCTGGTTCGGGCGTTTATGCTGGGTGCCCAACGCTTTTGAGGTGAATGCCTATATTTGGTCGGTGGGGTATCCTCCACGATGGCTCCATCATCATTGCCCTGTAATGCTAGGATCTCAATGGCTCCCATCAGGTTAATATCGTGGAATGTCCGCGGGCTTAATGATAAAATAAAGAGGTCATTGGTTATGGCCTACCTTAAGAAATATGCTCCCCATATATGCCTCCTTCAGGAGACTCACTTGACGGGGTGTAGGACTCTGGGCTTAAGAAAGCAGTGGATAGGTCACTCTTATCATGCTACATATTCCACTTATGCCAGGGGGGTTAGCATACTAATTCATAAGTCCTTATCCTACTCCCTTTTGGACGTTAAGCTGGACCCCGAGGGCAAATACGTGCTCCTCCATGCTGTGGTGGATACGGTTGAAATGCTAATCCTGGGCTTATATGTCCCGCCGCCAGCAACGATATCTCTTCTGAAATCCCTGATCCCTATAATAGCCACTTATCCCACTGATAATATTATTATTGCGGGGGACTTTAACATGGTTCCCAACCCATCCCTGGATAGGCTGTCATCTGATGCTGCCACTGACTCTCCACTGCAGCGATGGGCTTCACTTTATGGCCTTACGGATGTGTGGCGCTGGAAACACCCAGATGGCAGAGCCTATACGTGTCACTCCACCTCCTATAGAGCTATGTCCAGGATAGATTTGGTGTATGTCAGTGGAGGAATGCTCTCCAGGGTCAGCAGGGTGCAGATTCTCCCCAGGGGCATTTCGGACCATGCCCCCATGCTTCTTGGGTTACAAACCCAAACGCCCCCATCGGAGAGGCTGTGGCGACTTTCTCGCTACTGGATCTCGGATGAGAGCGTGGCGGCGGAGATCCCCGAACGCATCTCTGAGTTTTGGGGGGACAATGAGGATTCCACGGAGGTGGGCAATAGGTGGGATGCTTTTAAGGCATTTATGTGGGGATGCTACCAAGCTATTATCTCTCGAGAGCGTGGGGCTGCCACTATTTGTCTGGAGGAGGCCGAGGCTAAAGCCCAAGTGTTAGAAAAACAGTACATTGCTACCCAGAACCCCGTCACGTATGCAGATATGCAGTCGGCATACCGGGAAGCTATGCTTCTCCGGGTGGCCAAGGCGGGGAAGAGACAGTTGGTCCAGTCACAGCGCATCTTTGAGCAGGGGGAGAAGACGGGACGCCTCCTGGCAACAACCCGTCACTACTATTGCTAGGATTAAAAATGCAAACGGGACGGTCGAGGTTGATCCGGGGGCTATTAATGCATGCTTTGCCTCCTACTATGGGACGCTGTACTCGTCCAGGGTGGACTACACGGGTGAGGAGCTGGACTCCTTTTTGGGGCAAATGACCTTCCCGAGCCTTTCGGATGAGGCCCGTGCTTACCTGGACAGTGGAGTTACCCTCGAGGAGGTGCAGCAGGCCCTGGGGGAAATGCAGGTGGGGAAAACCCCGGGGGTGGACGGCCTTCCCCCGGAATTTTATAAGGAACATGGGGATGTATTGTCCCCCAGGCTTCACGATATGGTAGTCGCATCTCTCAAAGATGGCGGCCTTCCTCCCTCTATGGCGGAGGCCGTCATCGTAGTGATCCCTAAACCAGGCAAGGACCCCGAGCTGTGTGCATCCTACAGGCCTATTTCGCTTCTCAACGCAGATGCTAAAATTCTCACCAAAGTTCTGGCCAGACGTTTGAACTCAGTCATTCTATCCTTGGTGCATGAAGACCAGACCGGCTTCATGCCCGGGAAGGGAACAGATATAAACCTCCGTAGACTGTACACAGTGCTGGGGGCTCAGGGGGCCCTGGCAGAGTCCGACGTGGTGGCCTCCCTAGACGCGGAAAAAGCTTTCGACTCTGTTGAGTGGTCGTACTTGTGGGAGGTCCGGCGTCGGTTCGGCTTCGGTCCCAGGTTTGTATCATGGGTACAGGCTCTCTATAGGGCCCCTACTGCTAGGGTCCGTACCGGGTCGACTCTTTCCCAACCCTTTCATTTACACAGGGGCACGAGGCAGGGATGCCCGCTGTCTCCCGGCCTTTTTGCGCTGGCTATTGAGCCTATGGCGATTCTCCTTCGCTCCTCCCCGGCGGTGCGCGGTATCCCTATGGGCTCGATTCAGGAAAAAGTCTCCCTGTACGCGGATGACACGCTGCTGTACATGCGGGATGCCTCACATTCTCTCGGAGCTGCCCTTGAGCTTATTGACACGTTTGGCAGATTTTCAGGCATCCGCATCAATTGGGGGAAGTCGGTCGTTTTCGCCCTCCAGGCACCGGAGACGGTAATTCCAACGGGTACCCCCTTGCGACAGGTCACACAGTTTAGGTACCTGGGTGTGGAGATACATAGGGACCTTAAGCAGTTCATCCCCCTCAACCTGACCCCGGTCTTGTCCCTCCTGACTCAGAAGTGTGCTGCTTGGAGGACACTGCCCCTTACCCCTGTTGGGAGGGTCAATCTGGTCAAGATGACCGTTCTGCCGAAGTTTCTCTATATCTTTAGACAGACCCCCGTCCCCATTCCCAACACCTTCTTTAAGAAACTGGACTCCCTAATCACGTCCTTCATCTGGAATGGAGGTACACCTAGAATAGCCAGGTCCACCCTGCAGCTACCGGTTACTCTGGGCGGTCTGGCACTGCCATGCTTCCAGAAGTACTACTGGGCTGCAGTCCTTGTCACACTCAGGTGGTGGCTTTCGGAGGAGCCAGCCAACCCGGCGGCTACTTTGGAGGTTGCGCTTCTGGGATCTTACTCCGAACTTCGCAACCTTATTCACAGGGGGCCCAGGTCTAGTACCGCGGTTACCCCCTCTATGAAGACTACCCTGAAGGTGTGGGAGGTTGTTAGGACCAAGGTTCAAGGCCCTGACCGTTGGTCCCCGCGTACTCCGCTGTGGGGGAACCCGCGTCTCCCGCACTTTCAGTCCATACCTGACCCGGCCCTGTGGGCCCGATATGAGGTTAAGACACTGATGGATGTAGCCCCGTCGGGCAGGTTACTCACCTTTGATGAGCTGAAGCAGAGGAAGGGACTGACGAACCAGATGTTCTTTCGGTTCCTTCAGCTGCGTCATGCCTTTGGTGCACAGTTCCCTGGTCTGGTGGTGCTGGAGACTACAGGGGTGGAACGCTTGTTGAGTGCGGCGGACGAGACTAAGCCCCTGTCCGCCCTATACTCACTTTTGGTGGGCCTAGATACATCTAAGGTCTCTCAGTTGTACTCGGTCTGGCAGGCGGATATCCCGGCGCTGGCCGATGACGACTGGGAGGAAGGGATACAACAATATCTTACACTGGTGGTGTCGGCCAGGGATAGATTTATCCAACTCAAATTCCTCCACAGGGCCTATTTTTCTCCCCAGCGCCTCGCCAACATATACCCGCAGCGGAGTCCTTCCTGCCCAAGATGTGGCGCAGAGGAGGGCTCGTTCTTTCATGTGGTCTGGTCGTGTCCTGCGCTGCAGGCCTACTGGCGGGGGGTGGTGAGGGTGATTCAGTCTGTGAGTAAGATAGGTGTACCCTGCAACCCCTTGCCGCTGCTCTTGGGTGTAGTTGACACACTACCCGGTACCCAAGCCAAGAAACTGTTTATTTTTTTTGCTGCTTTCTATGCCAGGAAAGCAATACTGCTAAAATGGAAGGAGGTCCCTCCCCCCACGGTGCGGCAATGGCGAGCATTGATTAACGCGGCCCTTCCCCTGTACAAACTCACTTATCTGGGTCGCAACTGTCCGGGGAAATTTGATAAAGTCTGGGCGGCCTGGGTGAGGGCTGAGAGTTTGGAGCTGGATTAATGGGTGGTGTCTCGGGACGACCTGGGTGCCCCACGCAAACCCTGGGGCTGGATGTAGGGGGAGCCATGTGGGGTCTCACTGCAGTAGTAGCCTGAATCACGAACTTCTTGAGGTCTGATGGTATGGGCCTCTCTCTCCCCCCCCCCACTGCCTCCACCCGGTACCTACCCTCCTGGATGCTTGCCCCGTGGTAAGGTGGTGGAGGTCTTTCCTCTCGCCCTCAAGGGAGTCACTGGCCCCGTCCAAAGTGTAAACTCCGGTACACTGCTATCGCTCCCGTCATATGGGTTCCCGGGTGTGGGAGGTGGGGAGGTATGCTGGGGTCCTACAGTGCATGGATTGTCTAAGGTCAGCTACTGGATTTAGTGCAGGGGTATGCGCCCATGCATGGACGTTCATCTTGTCTGTTAACTCAATATGTCTTTATCTTGTACCTAATGCTTTACTAACTGTTGATTAATGTATGACTAACTGTCTGGCAACTATTTTTATTGCTCTGTATGTTTACATCAATAAACAACTTTTTTGTTAAAAAAAAAGTCCCCTCACAGTATGAGGGAACCTTGTTGAAGTTTCTTCACCGTCTGCATAAATCCATTGAGAAATTTAATTTGAAGTTTGTTAGGAACGTAAACATTCGCCAAGGTATAGCGAACATTGTTGACATCGCAGATGAGGATCAAATATCTGCCAAGTGGGTCTAAAAGTTTGGAGATTCATTTAAAGGAGATTTTGTCCTTAATTGCAATTAGTACACCCCGCTTTTGGCTGCCATACTGGAGAAGAAATAATGCTGGAAGGACTTATGTGCACATTTAGGCGAGGCCAAACTATGAAAATGTGTCTCTTGTACACACAAAATATCACATTGAGAAGAGTCAGCTTCTTTCCATAGGGATGCCCTCTTAGCAGGATGGTTCAGGTCGTGAGCATTTAGAGAAAGTATTTTAACTGGCATCGTTAGTGATTTGTGATGCTTTAAGTATCAAAAGGTAGGTGTACTCACAATTAGGGCTGGAGGCATTCAGGAAGTAAAGCCAATGTATCTTTGTTTTCTTGATGGTTGAGTCTATAGAGATATCATTACGATCTTGATTGACTAGAGGAGTACAGTTGAATGGTCCCTAGTAGGATGACTGAAGCAATGACTGAAAGGGTAACTGAGAAACCAAAAAATAAATAAAAGGAGGGTCATCATAACCCAGGTGCAGAACAGTTCTGCTCAAGTATTGGGAGCTTGCTCTGTGCGGGGAGCACCAAATAGCGGGGCCCTTAGACAGGGTAAGTGTCATAAGACATCATTGTAGGGGGTCACAGGTCATATCTCTTGCTAAGATTAAGACTCAGGAACCTGTTTCAACTCCGGGGAAATTCTACCAGGATTACCAGTTGCAGAGGTCGAAGCTTGCTCATCGGGTATAATTTTCCATTTCTGGAGTAACCGAAAACCTTTGGTTGGGGATGTTATCATGTGGGTAGTCCCATCTTTAGTAACCAGTAGTTTTGACGGGTATCCCTACCTATACACAACATTGTGGTTTCTCAATGCTTTAGTAACATTATTCAGATTCCTGCGGAGCTGCAGAGGGAACTGCGACAAATCCACATAAAATTGCAATGCAGCAAAATCAGTGCCACGGTTATCCCCTTTACGTGTGATCAACATGAGGTGCTTTTTAGTTTGGTAAAAATGCATTCTGAATAATGCACCCCTGGGAAAAAAAATTGGGATAAATTATGGTTTTGGTAGCCGGTGAATCCTGTCTATAGAGAGCTTAATAGCAGGAAGGTCAGGCATAAGTGCAGTAAGCATGGTAGTAGCATAGGCTCGCAGTTCAGAAGGTTGTACTGTTTCAGGAATACCTCTAACTTTCACATTGTTCCTCCTGGATCTGTCTTCTAAATCTGCTATTTTTGTCTTGAGCCATGTTTGTTCCTCCTCTGTAGTATCGTGAGCATCTATCAAATCATTGATAGTTGTGGCGTATTCCCCCATTCTATTTTCAATATGATCTACTCTGTCGCCAATTGCAGTGAAATAAGCATGTCTTTAAGAGTTGTGTCCATAACAGGTTGGTGTAACGTGGGAAATGAAACAATGGAGTAAGGAAGCTCCGCAGTATCTTCCTGTGAGTCTGAATTTGACCTTACCTCACACTGTTGTACCTCTGGATCATCCACTCTGAAGGGCTCCAGATGAGGGGTGAGGAGAGCTGAGAGGTATCCCCAGAGCCAGGATGGCATTTAGGCGACTTATCCTTGTGACTCTGCTGGCTCTTGTGAGCCACGCTGGAGGGAGACTGAGAGCTGGCTCCATCTTGCCCACTGTGTAATAGTCAATGATTTTCTTTGGGCGGCGATCCGCCTGTCTCTTTCCAGGCATGTTACCCAGGTGATGGGAGTTGCTAATTTGTCCTGCTGTGTGCCAGAGCTCTGGGATTACACCGCCATCACGGTGAAGTCCATGCCACGCCCCAAGCACTATGCTGTTTAACCTGCTATAAGGGAACAGGAGCTCTCTCTTTTATTTTTAGGGTTGCAAACACTTTAAATTTACCAGTACCTTTCTCTACCATCTGCACATAAAAGTAAAAAAAATTGTATTACGCATGAAATAAGTGTTCATTCAATCTGTTAGGCGGCGTACACACGATCGGATATATCCGATGAAAACGGTCCGCGGACCATTTCCATCGGATATGTCCGATCGGGAGTTTGATCCGATGGCGTGTACACACCATCGGATCAAATTCCCCGCCGCCGGACGGCGCGGTGACGTAGTGGTGACGCGGCGGTGACGTTGACGCCGCCACGTCACCGCCACGTCACCGCACCAGGAAGTAAAACACTTCCGCGCATGCGCCGAATCCATTCGGCAGCGGCGCGGCGGCGGTGGGAGCCGACATGTCTGCTGGTAAGTGTACTAACCAGCAGACATGTCGGGCGGACAGATTCCCACCGGATAGATTTCAAAGCATGCTTTGAAATCTGTCGGGTGGAGAAATCTGTCCGCTAGCCCATACACACGAGCGGAGATGTCTGCTGAAACGGTCCATCGGACCGTTTTCAGCGGACATATCCCCTCGTGTGTACGCGGCCTTACAGTAAATATAATTAATTACCAATGTAATTAAAGGGGTCTATAAATGCAGCATTAAATCCAAAAACAAAAGTGTATATTGCAGCTTACCTATACTTAGATGTTATGGCTGCATTCATTTTTTTTTTCTTTTTTATGCTTTCTTTCCATTTTTTTACCTGGTGATTTGGCCAGTAAGTCTGTTGTTTTTCAAAAGAACAAGCTCTCCAGCAGAATGTAACAGCTTACAGGGATGAGACAAACCATTTATCGGTGACCGGGTTTCTTACAATGGTCACTGTAACTGTTTGTAAAGTGTCTAGAAAAAAATGTCTAGAAAAAAATGAAGGAAAAGCACCTCTAATACACACAATCCGAATTTTCGTCAGGAAAAAAAAAAAAGTGAGCTTTTGGTCGGAAATTCCGACCGCGTGTAGTCTCCATCAGACTTTTTCTGTCGGAATTTCCGACAGCAAAAAATTGAGAGCTGGTTCTCAATTTTTTTTACGGGAAATTCCGATCATCTGTATGCAATTCCGAGGTGCAAAAAAACATGCATGCTCGGAATCAATTAGACGCATGCTTGGAATCATTGAAATTCATTTTACTTGGCTCGTTGTAGTGTTGTATATCACTGCGTTCTTGACGGTCGGAATTTTGTGTGATCGTGTGTATGCAACAGAAGTTTAAGCCATAATTCCATCGAAAAAAATCCACGGTTTTCTTGTCAGAATTTCCGATCATGTGTACGCGCATAAGTGTAGCAGGACCAAATCATTTATTATACCCAATATAGGGCCATTCACATTTAGTAGTTTTTTTTTTTTTGTTTAATATATTTTTATTGAAAGAAATAAAAATTCAGATTCACAACAATAAAGAAACACATTAAGGAAATAACTTAGTGGGTTGGTATATTGGAAGATACAACCAATGATACATTATAGACAACACAGATAATTCAAATTTATAAAGAAAATAAAGAGAGTCAAAGAAAATACAGAAAGAGAGAAGAAAAGGGTTGGGAAAGGAGTAGGAGGAAAGAAGAAAGAAGGTAGAAAAGAGATGTAGAGAAAGACATCAGGGGAATAGGGGGTGGACAAGCAGGGAAGGGTAGGGGAGGGGGAAGGCCAGCACACCTGGCAGTAATACTGAGTATATCGCTACGGCATCATGTTTGGCAAGACCTCAGCAATAGAGAGGGTCCAATCCATTTAGTAGAAACAAGGACCGCAAGGTAGTGACAGGAAGTCTTATGAGGTTTCAGACCCATAAGGGGGCGAAGAAATTATATCTGTATAGCACTGGGTAGAAGCAAATGAAGACCAGTAAGCCCAGGTTAAGGAGTATTGTTCACTGGTGTCTCTTGCAAAGTGAGTGAGTTCTTCCATGAGACTAACCTCAGACATTTTTTTCAACCATGATTTAATGGTAGGAATTGTGGGTTGACCCCAGAGATGAGGGATAATAGCTTTAGCTGCATTGAGAAGGTGTGGGACAAGTGAACTTTATTTGCCTATGGGCCTTGAGGTGGCATGAAAAAGGACCATCCACGGTTTAAGGGGGATTTGTATCTCAGTGATCTGGTAGATTAGGTTTACGACTTCCACCCAATAAGGGCGAATGAGGGGACAAGACCACCAGATGTGGGCATCGGTCGTGTTTTGACCGCAGTTCCTCCAACAGAGTGGGAGATTACTAGAGAACATGCGGTGAAGTTTGACAGGTGTGTGGTGCCACCTAGTGAGGAGCTTGAAGTTAGATTCAGTCATGGAAGAAGCCAAGGAAGAGACATGTGTAAGCTTAAGTATCTTATCCTTTTCTTTATCTGTAATAGTAGTCCCCAAGTCCCTCTCCCACCTGGATATAAAGGGCATTGTAAATCTATAAGGGCCTTGTAGAATTGGGAGATACAATGTATAGGAGGGCCTCTGGGGAGAAAGATCTGTTCTATACTATTGAGATCTGGGATACCTCTTAATGGGTGTGGAAATGTACGAAGAAAACTGCTCAGTTGATTGTACCTCCATTTGTCTAAGAATGAGGGTGAACCATGACCCAGAATCTCGGACAAGAGCTTAAGATAGTTGGACGAAACAACATGGTGTAATAGGAGAGGGCCATTCAGTGACCATGTTTGAAAACCTGGGTCGATGAGACCAGGGGCGAAGTATCTATGAGATACCGAAGGAGTTAGTGGGGAATCGTAGGACCACGTAAGCTTCTTATGGAGATCATCCCATACTTGTAAAGAGGATAAAGTAAGAGGTGAGGTATTAGGGGATAGGTCTCCGAAAGAGCGTGGGATCCAAGGGATCATAGAGAGATCAGAGCCACATAAAAAATGCTCCAATTGGACCCATAATTTGGAGGCGTGGGCCGAAGCATTTGGCTCTGAAAAGAGTCTCTCTAGAAACCCTGGGACACCCATCCCTCCATATAAAGCGGGAGAACATGGTTTGCAAAAGGGTAAAGAAACCTGTTGGAACCTTCAAGGGAATCATTTGCAACAAAAAGAGAATGCGGGGAAGTACGTTCATCTTAATTATGTTGACTTTACCTAACCAGGAATGTGAGAGAGAAGACCACTTTCAGGGATCATCCTTAACCACTTTACGCCCGCCTCACGTCTATGTACATCCACAGAATGGCATGTACAGGCAGATGGGCGTACATGTACGCCCCTGCCTTCTAGCGGGTCGGGGGTCCGATCAGGACCCCCTCCGCTGCGTGCGGCGGGCGGCTTACCTTTGGGAGCGATCCGTGCTGAGGGGGCCGCTGCTCAATTCTGTCCGCCCCCTCGTATTAACTCCCAGCCAATCAGCAGAGCCCTCGCCATGTCACTTCCTCTGCCTATGTAATGTAAACATAGGCAGAGGAAGTGATGTGAGCTCTCCTCTCGGCGGATTGAGGGCCCTGCTGAGGAAGCTGTCATAACGCAACTCGTCCGGGGAACGGAAGCTGGTTTTCACATCGCTCACTGCCATCCAGAGAGTCCTGCGATGTTCTGATGTCCTAGAACAAGTTTTATGCCTATTTTATTGGACACAATGTGAGTAGCCTGTGAGCAATTTTTTCTATTAAAACAGTTTTATCCTGCGGAAAGCTCTTAGATTGTTGTTCTTTTCTTATTGGTTCCGGTCCATTGCATGACTGATCCTGTGAGGAATTGATACATCTTTCTGCTTCCTGGTGGTCTTGGCTGATTATACTGCTCATTTGACCGTCTGGTAAAACAGAGGTCTAATGCTGAGGTAATAGTACCTATCTACACTGGTGGAGGGATCACCTTATGAGTGTTGTGTGCTCATTAATCACATGGTGGATAACTTGGACTATCGGATTTCCAGAATTTTGGACTTTACTGATAACTACTTGTTCATTCTCCTACACATACAATTATTTAGGAATATACCATTATTGCATATATTTGGTGGAGTTTCCTAAATGCTAGATCACTGTAGTTCTCGAATATCTTGGACTCATTTATTGTTTATTGGTTTGCGCTGCACTGTTTCTTTATATATCTTTATACTTTCGGATTTTGTGAATGTCCTTTGGTGTACAGCTAGGGTGAGGGCTTTTAGATATGAAGCGTGGAGAGAGAGTTTATGTTGTTTATCCAACTCAGCAATCTGATGCAAAACCTGTTTGAGCTGCTGACCATGTTCTCTTTTTTCCTTGCACCCAATTCTATAAGATTACCTCTTATTAGAGCCTTATGTGCCTCCCACAAAAGAGAGGTGGAGGTTTCTGAGACAGAGTTTTCCTCAAAATATTGGGAAAGGGTTTTGGTTAAAATGGAGACCTCTGTAGAATTAGTAATGAGGGAATCATTGAGTTTCCAATTATTGGGGCGATGAGGCAAATCTGGTATCGTCAGACAGATGGAAACAGGAGCGTGATCAGAGAGAGTGGCAGTCCCTATGCAGGCTAAGCGTAGGAGGGGAAGGTGGAAATGATCCAGGAAAATATTATCTATTCTAGAATAGGAATTATGGGATGAAGAGAAGTGGGAATAATCCCTGTCTTTAGAGTGTAGGAGATGCCAAGCGTCCTTGAGTTTGAGATCTAAGAGTTTTTTCTTTACCTGTGCTAGCTGCTTAAATGAAATACCCAAACGGCCCAAAGAAGTATCCATCATAGGGTCTAAAGGCATATTTATGTCCCCTGCAAGAATGATCATTCCTTCAGCAAAACGTGAGAGCTTTTTGAGAATTTGGGTAAAAAAAGAAGTTTGATTATGATTGGGGCAGTAGATATTGGCCAGTGTACAGCTGGCCAGTGTATGAATCCCTTGACAAAAAGAAAACGACCTTGATCATCTGCAAGCATACAAATATAAGGAAAATATTGCGCTACCAAAGTGAACAAAAAGAAGACTAAAGCAGCTACACTACAACGTGACGAAAATTGAATGGTAATGTAAGAATAAATGTAGCGCTATGAAACCAAAATATAATGATATCACAAATAAAATCAATAATCACTAAACAGAATCCTAGTAGTGATAAAAATTAACAACAGTGAGAAAGGATGCTGTGATGCATCAATCAAAACAAAACACATAAAAAAGTGTCCATCCACAATGGTGCACTAAGTAGATGTAAGTTGACTTCGTGGATCCTCACGAACGGAATGGCACTTATTTCAAATGAAGATAAAATGCGCTTACCGGAATTGTAGGACCTGTCTGTCTTGAACAGCAGATCAAAAGGGCATATGACTCCTACGGCACTCTCAGCTGGGCTCACTCAAATTGGATAAAGAAGAATCCGATCCTCAATGGAAAGCCTGACGTGCACGTTATCCTGGACCAGTAGCCTTGTTTCCAAGCAATCCGTTCACAAAAGGAGGATGGGAAAATAAAGGTGGGACCCTTGGGAGGGTTGGATGGAAGCAACTGTATGACTCCAAGCACCGTGGGGAAGAAAAAGAAACAACGCAACCCCAATGGCAACAAAATAAAACAAAATTATGCATTCTTGCTGAAACCAATGGCCACCCCCCTGGCCTTGTTATTATCTGATAGGCTATAGTACCATTGCGGGAAGTGTGGCGAATACAGTTTTACAGATGTAGTGTGGGTCAAGTAAGTTTCCTGAAGGAAAGCAATAGAGCAGGCAGTACCTCTCAATTCCCGAAGTACTTGATGTCTCTAAGTGGCCACACTAAGTCCCCTTACATTATAGGAGGAGATTTTTAGAGTAGCCATGATTTCAGAAACAGACAGCTAAACGATTTATATAGCCACGCGTGCCAGCAGAATAGGAAAGGGTGGGAGAAAGGGGGGGAGGGAGGGGGAAAGGAGAAAGAAGAAAAGAAGAGGAATGAAAGAAAAGAGAAGAAAAGTACAAAAATACATGAAGAGTATCAGAACATTTTGTGGAACAATTGGGATTAAGGCAACAAAAACTCAGAAATCTGCGGTCGTCCCAGTAGGGGTTAAGAGAATAGGCAGTCAAAGAGGATTTGAGGAAAAAAATATCAAGGAAAAGATAAAGACCACCAATTCCCAGCAGCCCTAAACGGAGAAGGGGGAGAAACAATGTCCCCAGTAAGGGTATCAACATGGAGCCATAGGCCCTGTCAGCTAACAACCTGTAAAAAAAGGGAATTATAACATAAAGAAACCAGCAATGCAGAAAACATAGCATTCTCCAAATACTGAATTAGCCTATAAAGTAAGGTGATATACGTTCAGCAAGGCTCAAAAAAGGGAAATCAACAACCGAAAAAAAGGGGAAGGAAAAAAAAAACAGAAAAGGGGGGCTAACAGTTCGGTTTAAACATATCTTATTTTCAAAAATGAGCCATAAAATGTTCAATGTGGCAAAAGAAACTTCAGAAAACAATGTAAAAAAATAATAAACTGGGATACATGTCTTTGCCACCGTAAGGAGAAATGCTAGGAGGAAAAATTATTGGGTACACAGGAGTACCTCATTCATTTTTCTTGGACAAACTCGGAGTAGAAGCCTTCCGTTGCTTGGCAGGGGTCTTCTTTTATTGGGAGGAGCGAAGAGTGGAGAAAGTGGGAATGGAATTCTGCCAAGCTGGGAGCTCCATGTGCGGTAGGTGAAGATCCTGTAGGAAAGTAGGAAGGTCCTCAGGGAACCGCAATGTGGACGATAGTGTTGAGCAGAATATGCCATATTCGATTTTGCGATATATCTCGAATATATAGTCGAATATTCGAGATATATTCGCTAAATACGAATATTCGTGATATTTTTTGGAAATGAAATGATTGCGAAATTTCGCTATTGCGAATGCGAATGCGAAATTTCGAGAACTGCGGAATGGAGCACTCTGATTGGTTCAGAATATTCGTGATATATTACAATACAAAATAATTGCGAATATTCGAGAAATGCGGAAGGAGCACTCTGATTGGCTCAGAATATTCGTGATATATTACAATACAAAATAATTGCGAATATTCGGCAAATGCGGAAGGAGCACTCTGATTGGCTCAGAATATTCGTGATATATTACAATACAAAATAATTGCGAATATTCGAGAAATGCGGAAGGAGCACTCTGATTGGCTCAGAATATTTGTGATATATTACAATACAAAATAATTGCGAATATTCGGCAAATGCGGAAGGAGCACTCTGATTGGCTCAGAATATTCGTGATATATTACAATACAAAATAATTGCGAATATTCGGCAAATGCGGAAGGAGCACTCTGATTGGCTCAGAATATTCGTGATATATTACAATACAAAATAATTGCGAAATTTCGAGAAATGCGGAATGGAGCACTCTAAATTGGCTCAGAATATTCGTGATATATTACAATACAAAATAATCGCGCGATATCGCTATTGCCGAATAATCGCATTGCGATTTTTCGGCAATATAAAATGAGCGCTGCAGCTACTCGGCCCAAGGTCTCTAATCATACCAGCAATGCTTTTAGACGTCGATGGGGATCTCTAGGATGTGATCTGTTCTAAAAAAAAAAAATTGAAAAAATACGAATATTCGAAATAGCGAATATTCGCCGCGATATTCGAGTTATTCGCGAATACTCGAATATGCAATATTCGTAGCGAATATTCGCAATGCGAATATTCGTGAGCAACACTAGTGGACGAGCGGCCATTCTTGGTCGCAATTAGGCATGCTGGGAAACCCCACCTATAGGTAAGTCCATCACTCCTCAGTTGCTCCAAGAGTGGTTTTTGGGCCCTGCGGCGGTCATGGGTTTCTTTAGATATATCCGGAAAAATGTGAAGAATGGCCCCATCAAAGTCAATGTTAGGGGTGTCCTGTAATTTTATCATGATAGCGTTCTTATCTTCGAAGTAATGGAGACGGCAAATCACATCTCGGTGGACTCTATCAAACCGTAGAGGATCTGTGGCTGGTCTACCTAAAATGGTATTGAAAAGTCCACGGAGCGAGGGTTCCAGATCATTATCCCCAGTCGCTTCCGGCAGGCCGTGGATACGCAGGTTATTTCTGCGATTACGATTCTTGAGGTCCTCAAGTTTATATAATGAGGCCCTGTGTCCTGTAGCTCTTTGATAGCTACTTCATGCGAGTCCTGGCACTGCTCCGTTTCCTCAACCCTGCCGAGGAGGTGGGCCATATCTGCGCGAACTGCAGAGATGTCCTTTTTGATCGATTTCTCCATATCGTGGAACATTCCCGCCATTTCCTTTTTAAATTCAAGCAGAAAAGAGGACATTTCAGAACCAGTAGGGGAACCAGGATCTTCCATTATCTCCGAGCCACAGGATGAGGCCAGCAAACTTTCACGGACAGTGAGAGGCTGGAGAGATGAGAGACCTCGATATCCTGGTTTTAGTGATCATAGAGCTGGGGCTCTCTTTCAGCAGCAAGGAAGCGTTTGATGGTACCAACAGCGGTTTGATGTATAGTTGAAGGTTTAGCGGAGCGTTTGCTTATTGATGAACGGGAGGCAGAGACTTTTGCTGGCATTGCTAGTTGTAATCAGGTCGGTAGCTAGACGGAGTTCAACTTAAGCATTACCTCTTAGCGCCATATGAAAATTAAATGCACCAAAGGGATAGTGTATAATAATTACAATAGAGGAGGCCAATCAACAGAATGGAGAAACGGCAATGCGATACAAATGTCCAGCAGAGGGTAAGTACATATGCCGTGGGAGTGCCTCAAGGTATGTCAAAAATAATAAAAGGGCCGTTACTTGCGCGGATCAACAGAGGTAAAGATATGAAGAATTCAATAAAAATAGAAGGAGGTGTACCAAAATGGCCGCTGCGTCACCGCTAGGCCTGAATATATAAAGCTGTCCAATGTTCAAACCCACTCTCAGGTACTGCAAAAAGGTGTCTCTCAACAGATGAGGGAGAAACCGGGCGTTGTGGGACGGTATAGACCGTGAGGAGGGAGAGTCTTATCTTATGGGTGCAGCTAGATGGCCGCCGGATCTCCGGGAGTAGGCCGAAGCCGCGGACCTTGATTAATCCGGAAGGACGGGCAGACGTACCTAAGGCCAGGGATTATCGCGGGGCGGTAGGCCGCAGCGCACTGGGTCCCAATGGCAGAGTCCCCAGGTGCCGCTCCACAGGCGAGGTTACAGGATACCTCTCCCGACGATGGGCAGCCACCCAGCGAATCCGGCAGGTCGCTCACACAGGTCCGGGAAGCAGCAGACAGCCGCGGACTAAAAGGCCCCAAGATGGCAGAGGGCTCTGGGAGAGCGAGGCCCAGCTTCGGCCAGAAGCACAATCCCCTCAAAGTTCAAAAGAAAAACCCAGAGGCAGCAGCGGAAGGCATCTAGGGACAACCAGGGAGTGATTGTAGCTCCAAAAAAGCTGTAAAAGGCGGCGGATGGCGACTGATGAGCGATAGATGAGAGGAGCTCCAGATCAGCATGTCCGTCCTGTTGCTCGGATAGACACGCCCCCTCTCACATTTAGTAGTTAAAATCAGGCTCATAAATAATTTAGGGACACCAAGATGGAGGTTTGCTGAGTGTTGAAAGCAAGGGTCTCATTGCATTCACCAGGGGATGGATATTGTGTCTCCTGTTTCTTTCATCCAGAGTTGGGGAAATCCAATACAGGACATTTGTTACTGGCTAGATTACCAGGTGAAAACAGAGGAGAAAGGGCCTAAACAAGGAAAACTAATTTTGCTACCATATCTAATGATTGGTAAGCTGCAATATATTACATTTCAGATTTTGGGTTTAATACCACTTTAACTGAAAGGCATGAGGCCATCTGACCAATAGTTTTATTATTAGGGGAGCAGCATTTGCACATTTTTGATCATTTTATGTAAATGGAAGACAACACATATTATTCATTGGTTCACTAGTCTCAAACCTAAACCATGGACCTTTCTCTTTCTTCCTTCAAAGGCTAGTTCTACCTCTTTTAACCACTTGAGCCCTTGCATATAGACAAATGACGGTGGCATAGTGGATCTGAATATCCAAGCCGCCGTCATTTGATGGCATCGTATTCTCCGGCCACTAGGGGGCGCGCGCGCACCCGGCGTGTGCCCGAGATGCCAATGCGCGTGCCTGGCGGTCACGATATCCGCCAGGTACCCGCTGATCAGCAGTTTTAGCACAGGAACGTGGAGCTCTGTGTTTAAACACAGAGCTCCATGTCCTGTCAGGGAGAGGAGACTAATGCTGTGTCCCTTGTACATAGGGACACAGCATCGCTCACCTCCCCAGTCACGCCCCTCCCCCCACACAGTTAGAACACAATGCAGGGTACACATTTAACCCCTTCCTCACCCCCTAGTGTTAACCCCTTCCCTGCCAGTCACATTTATACAGTAATTAGTGCGTTTTTATAGCACTATTCGCTGTATTAATGTGAATGGTCCCAAAAATGTGACAAAAGTGTCCGATGTGTCGGTCGCAATATCGCAGTCCTGACTAAATTCGCAGATCGCCGTATTACTAGTAAAAAAAAAAAAAAAAAATTGTCAGAATTCTATCCCTTTTTTTGTAGCCACTATAACCTTTGCGCAAATCAATTACTATACGCTTATTGCAATTTTTTTTTTTTACCAAAAATATGTAGAATACATATCGGCCTAAACTGAGAAACATTTTTTTTTTTTTTAAAAATGGGATTTTTATTATAGCAAAAATTAAAAAAATATTGTGTTTTTTTTTCAAAATAGTCGCTCTTTTTTGTTTATAGCGCAAAAAATAAAAACTGCAGAGGTGATCAAATACCACCAAAAGAAAGCTCTATTTGTGGGGAAAAAAAAGGACATCAATTTTGTTTGTGAGGCACATCGCACGACCGCGCAATTTTTATTTAAAGCGACGCAGTGCTGAAAGCTGAAATTTCGTCTGGGCAGGAAGGGGGTATATGTGCCCAGTAAGCAAGTGGTTAAGGTTGAGTTTGTGTTTATCTATATTCCTCCTGGACTGTAGTCACCTCAACACCCAGTTTACTTTGGCAAACATATATGCCCCTAATGTGGGCCAGATTGGTTTCCTTTCAGGGGTTCTTGAGAGACTTCAAATAATCTCCCATCCCTTCATGATTTTGGGGGGAGATTTTAATGTATGCATGTCCCGATTAGGGACAGGCGGGCCTTATTTCGGGACGCTCCTAGAAGTGCTGTCCAGAAGCTGTCCGCCTCGTTCCACAAGCTGACTAGGTTGTACAATCTTTTTGATACTTGGAGGGTAAAACACCCAACTCAGAGGGGGTTCACCTTTTACTCCCCGCCTCATAAGCTTTATTCCAGATTAGACCACTTCTTTGTGACAGCCCCCTTACTTCCATACGTAGTCTCTTCTGAGATTAGCCCGATTACCTGGTCGGATCATGCCCCCATTGAGATCAATATTGTTATGTCTGCCCCTGCCCCCAGGACTTGCCACTGGTGTCTCAATGAGTCCCTGATTAAGGACCCATTGATGCTTGACCAGTTGCAACAAAAATTATCTGAATTTTTTGATCTCAACGTGGGATCGGTGGCAGAGATTTTCACCCTGTGGGAGGCCCATAAGACTTTTTCAGAGGGGAGTGTATATCCGCTAGCTCTCGTTTGAAACGAGATTCCATGAAGCAAAAGGACGAGCTCCTGGTTCAGCTTAGGGTTGCGGAAGCTCGTCTTCTTGATTCCCCCACGGTGGAGCGGCTGAGGGTGGTGACGAACCTGCGGAATCATAATAAATCTTTTAATATGAATAAAATTTCTAAATCTATGTTATGGGCTAGACAGAAGTTTTATAAATTTGCTAACAAACCGCACAGAATGCTAGTTAACAGATTAAAACCGCGCCCCTTTTTCTCGATCCCTGATCATCTAACGCAGTCGGGCGGCACTCCCACATACTGTCCCAAAGCTATGACACGAGTCTTTGGAGACTTTTATAAGAAATTGTATAATTGCTTGAGTGAGGAAACGGCAGCTCAATTCTCCCAGGTTAATTTTGATGCCTTTATGTCTTCCGAAGCTCTGCCCAAGTTATCTAGTAAGCAAAACTCAACACTTAACGCCTCTGTTTCTCTAGAGGAGATAGCGGAGGTAGTGAAGGCTCTTCCAGCTCATAAGTCCCCCGTCCCGGACGGGCTTTCCTATGTTTATTACAAAACATTCTCGGACATTTTGAACCCTCACCTACGGTCTCTGTTTTCTTCGTTGCTTCAGGGCACCGTCCCCCATACGCACTTTCTACATGCTTTTTTGACTGTCATTCCAAAACCGGTAAAGACCCCTCTTTGCCAGATAATTATCGCCCCATTGCACTATTGAACTTGGATTATACGATTTTTACTAAATTATTAGCTAATCAACTTTCCCTACTTTTGACGACCTTGATACATAGAGATCAGGTAGGTTTTGTCCCTACAAGACTCGCAGGTGATAATACTAGGAGGACTGTATAGATCTCTTGACCAGGACTAAGCAGCCAGCAGTTGTTCTCAGCCTAGATGCACAAAAGGCTTTTTTTTTGTCAAATAGTTTTTATTGAAGGAAAGGTTTGTAAAACAGGTTACCATACAAGGATAAAATTAAGGAGACCAGGTAGATCAATTGTACAACATTTCTCCACATGGGGACCAAAACTACAAAGGTACAATCACAAATTGAAAAGATAAAATTAACTCCCTGACAGGGAATCATAAATGAATCATAAATGAAGTGCAAACTGGTTACCTTAAGAAAACGGGGAGAGAGGGGGAGGGGAATAGAAAAGGAAAGGACAAAGAAAGGGAAGAGGGGGAGGATAGGGGGGGGAGGGAAGGTCTGTCTGCCGTCTGATCAGTAATCATAATAGAAATAACATACGACAAATAGAGAAACAAATATACAAAGGCATGCCTAAGGAGCATTTTGGAAGTGCGCAGTCCATACCTGCCAAATAGCGTCAGACTTCTGCCTGTTACCCCTCCCATTCGCTATTAAGGACTTGTAGATGTAGTGCGACCGTGTGATCGCCAAAGCATCTGATGCATTGGGGGCCCTATCTGCTTTTCAATGTCTCGCAATTAGGGTTCTAGCCGCTAGCAGGATATGGGTGATCACTACTCTAAGATCAGGTGGAAACTTCTCAATGCCTACATGGAGCACTGCCAAGGCAGGGGTCGGGCGAGTCAAGAATCTAGTGATCCTAGAGATGTAGGAGAATATTGAGTTCCAGAAGCTCGTTAGGTGTTTACACAGCCAAAACATATGTAGTAGGTTACCTGATTCTCCACAATTCCTCCAACACAATGGGGATCCAAGATGTATAAACTTAGAAAGTCTATAGGGAGTCATATACCACCTGAGGGCAATTTTTTGGGCTAGTTCCCAATGGTTAACACAACTAGATGCTTTGTATATCGAACGGAAAGCTTGTTGCCATTGACCCTCTGATATAACTTCTCCCAAATCCTCCTCCCACCTTTTAAAAGGTTAAGATTTTATGAAAATCATCTTGTGCTGGAAAAAATTATAAAATAATGAAATACCTTTAGGTGGGGCTGGGTGGGAGGTGTAAAAATTCCAGACTTCCTTGTGGAAACATATTTGGTGAGAGGGGAGGGACCTGAGAAAGTGAGCAACGCTGAGGTATGTGTAATAATTCGTAGTTTGTAAAGCAAATTTGCTTTGAAGTGAAGCGAACGGGAGGAGGGTGTCTTTCTGGTAAAGATCTCCAACATTCAGAATACCCTTGTCCCACCAGCCAGACATTGCAAGGTTTGGGATAGCCAGGGAAAAAATCTGTATGGGAACAGGAATCGTTATATACCCAGAGGGCAAGGAGGGTGCATCACGCAGCTCCCTCCAAGCCGCAAGGGAGGCCTTAAGTGTGAGCGGTAAGGTGCGTATGGAGAATGGTTTCCAGGTGTCTAGCAGCAGGAGGAGCCTAAGGTTGTTAGTCGGGCAGAGGGATGTTTCAATGTCAGCCCAGATAGAGTCTGAGCCCGAGCCGGACGGAATAGCCAGCCAAGACCTCAGTTGTGTCAGAATAGACGCCCGAAAGTAATCCCGGACATCTACCAGTCCCATTCCTCCCGCCGTTCCTGTGTCTGACTAGCAAAGCTCTTGCGCAACGTGGCCGTTTTGCTTTCCAGACAAATTTGGAGAGAATCGCATTGAGTGCATTGAGATGTGTGTTGGGTATGGGAATGGGAAGTGTTCTAAAAATATAAAGCATTTGAGGGAGAATCATCATTTTAAACGTGGTCAGGCGTCCAGTCCATGACAACTCAGTGTTGGAAAGTCGTTTAGTCTCTGAGATCAATTTGTCGATAAGTGGTAAGTAATTAGCGTCTGCAAGTTTGCTTGCGTCCGCCAAAACCTTGATACCTAAATAAGTGATAGAGGACTTGCTCCAAGTGTAGGGAAAAGTCTTCTGGAGATGGGTCTTCACAGATGGCGATATTCCCAAGTCAAGAATGATCGATTTTGTGAAGTTCACCTTATAGTAGGATATGTTACTAAATGTTGTTAGTGTCAGGAAAAGGTCCATCCGCTGGTACTATTGATATTCTGTCTTGCAGTGCTGCATCCCACCAGCAGGGGTCTCCTGGCAGTTCGGAGCTGTCAGGGGAACTTCCCCCTGCTGGTATATCACCTTTGGGATGCAGTACTGACCTCCACCAGCGGATGGACCCTGGCAGTGTGGAACACCTGGCCTTTGCTCCGTTCAGGTGTGACCTGAACCCAATCAGTACACCCACTATAAATACCCGGCGAGTTCAAATAGAACTCGCCCTGGTATCTGTTTACTAACCGGACCCTGAACCTGCTCTGGACCTCTGACCTGATCTGTCCTGACCTGATCCCGATCCCGATTCCTCTCCTGGACATTTCCTTCCTGCCCCTTCCCTGTCTGCAGCCTCTTTTGATGATTTCTGGTATTTGACCCCGGCTTGGCTCTGGCTTATGATTATTGCATTTCCCCTAAACCTGTATATAGCCTTGTGTTATTCGTGCACTGTTTTCACTTGTTTTCTCACCTTTGTAAATAAACACCAGTGTTGGTCTCCTCAGTGTAGGCACACAGTCCTGGTCCATCTAGAATCCCTGACAGTATACCAGGGCCATTTTGACCAGACGTGCCTGCATAGGGAACCATCCTGTTGTAGTGCGTTTTTGTTGAAACATGGATTTCAATGAAATTACTTACTTTTCTCTGCTAGCAGAGGAGGATGAGGAGTATTGTTGTCAGGTGTTGGAGGGATGGACAAGGGATGAGCTGATGGAAGCCATCCGATCGGCCCATTCCATGGTGGATCTGGGTTATATGTCTTACAATGATGTTCAGCCATTGATCAAGTTATGTGTTAAACCAGCCCTGTCAGTTATTCCAGCTGGAGGTGATGACTTCTCTCCCCCCTTCAGTCCTGACCAAGTTGAATCCCTGGTATGGTTGATGGAGGATGATCCGGCTTATTTTGATGAGCATTATTCCTCCTGTCCCCAGCAAAAGTTATCTGAGTGTATTGATTCTGTGCAGGCTCTGATTAAACAAGGTGTGTGTGAACCAGCCTTTGTTCAACCTGTGCTGCAGGCATGGTCAGATCTCCTGCTTCCAGCCAAGCCACTGCATTCCAGCCCTGCCATTAACCACTTACCTTCCCAAGGTTCTAGCCGTCCATTGCCAATGACAACCTCAGCTATAGCCCAGTTAATTCCGCTTCCCACCAAGTATTACTACCCAATCTCTACTAATTGTACCTACCCTGCCTTTAATCCACCTGTCCGTTCCAGTCCTACTAGTAACCACCTGCCTTCCCAAGGATCCATCTGTCCATCACCAATGGCAACTCCAGCCCAGATAATTCCACATCCCACCAAATATTACTACCCAGTCTCTACTAATTGTACCTACCCTGCCTTTAATCCACCTGTAACTACTCCACAAAAACCTCCTCCAGTCACCATCCCTTTGTCTCTGCCATACTCCAATCCTTCCTCTTACTTATCTCCATCCTCTTCATACATCACTTCTGTTAACAAACCTGTAGTGACTAAGTCTAAAAAGAAACGGAAGTATTTCCCAACTCATACCATCGTGCCAGTTACCCAGCCTGTCCCAGTGCCCTCTGTTCAACCTGTCCCGGTGCCATCTGTCCCTGTGCCAGCTGCTCTACCAGTTCCAGTGCCAGTCGCCCAGCTTGTGACATCCGACCAGCCTGCTCCGGTGCCAGCCTGCCAACCTGGTGTTCCTGTGCCAGCCTGCAACCCTGGTGTTCCTGTGCCAGCCTGCCACCCTGACGTTCCTGTGCCAGCCTGCCAACCTGACGTTCCTGTGCCAGCCTGCCAACCTGACGTTCCTGTGCCAGCCTGCCAACCTGACGTTCCTGTGCCAGCCTGCCAACCCGATGTTCCTGTGCCAGCCTGCCAACCTGATGTTGCTGTGCCAGCTTGCCAGTCCGATGACTTCCAGTCCGCTGCCCAGCTTGATGACTTCCAGTCCGCTGCTGCCCAGCTTGATGACTTCCAGTCCGCTGCTGCCCAGCTTGATGACTTCCAGTCCGCTGCTGCCCAGCTTGATGACTTCCAGTCCGCTGCTGCCCAGCTTGATGACTTCCAGTCCGCTGCTGCCCAGCTTGATGACTTCCAGTCCGCTGCTGCCCAGCTTGATGACTTCCAGTCCGCTGCTGCCCAGCTTGATGACTTCCAGTCCGCTGCTGCCCAGCTTGATGACTTCCAGTCCGCTGCTGCCCAGCTTGATGACTTCCAGTCCGCTGCTGCCCAGCTTGATGACTTCCAGTCCGCTGCTGCCCAGCTTGATGACTTCCAGTCTGCTGCTGCCCAGCTTGATGACTTCCAGTCCGCTGCTGCCCAGCTTGATGACTTCCAGTCCGCTGCTGCCCAGCTTGATGACTTCCAGTCCGCTGCTGCCCAGCTTGATGACTTCCAGTCCGCTGCTGCCCAGCTTGATGACTTCCAGTCCGCTACTGCCCAGCTTGATGACTTCCAGTCCGCTGCTGCCCAGCTTGATGACTTCCAGTCCGCTGCTGCCCAGCTTGATGACTTCCAGTCTGCTGCCCAGCTTGATGACTTCCAGCCTGCTGCCCCGGTTGATGACTTCCAGCCTGCTGCCCCGGTTGATGACTTCCAGTCTGCTGCCCCGGTTGATGACTTCCAGTCTGCTGCCCCGGTTGATGACTTCCAGTCTGCTGCCCCGGTTGATGACTTCCAGTCTGCTGCCCCGGTTGATGACTTCCAGTCTGCTGCCCCGGTTGATGACTTCCAGTCTGCTGCCCCGGTTGATGACTTCCAGTCTGCTGCCCCGGTTGATGACTTCCAGTCTGCTGCCCCGGTTGATGACTTCCAGTCTGCTGCCCCGGTTGATGACTTCCAGTCTGCTGCCCCGGTTGATGACTTCCAGTCTGCTGCCCCGGTTGATGACTTCCAGTCTGCTGCCCCGGTTGATGACTTCCAGTCTGCTGCCCCGGTTGATGACTTCCAGTGTGCTGCCCCGGTTAATGACTTCCAGTGTGCTGCCCCGGTTGATGACTTCCAGTGTGCTGCCCCGGTTGATGACTTCCAGTGTGCTGCCCCGGTTGATGACTTCCAGTGTGCTGCCCCGGTTGATGACTTCCAGTGTGCTGCCCGGCTTGATGACTTCCAGTGTGCTGCCCGGCTTGATGACCTCCAGTCCGCTGCCCAGCCTGCTGTTCCTGTGCCAGTCTGCCAGCCTCCTGCCCAGCTCGATGACCCGGAGCCTGCTGCCCAGCTCGATGACCCGGAGCCTGCTGCCCAGCTCGAGGACCCGGAGCCTGCTGCCCAGCTCGAGGACCCGGAGCCTGCTGCCCAGCTCGAGGACCCGAAGCCTGCTGCCCAGCTCGATGACCCGGAGCCTGCTGCCCAGCTCGATGACCCGGAGCCTGCTGCCCAGCTCGATGACCCGGAGCCTGCTGCCCAGTTCGCTGACCCGGATGTACCCACCTCTCGGCTCAAGCCTCCCATTGCCCAGTTGGTCACTCTGGACTTTCCCCGGCAACGGATAGTTGGAGCGTCCAGAGGCCGCTCCTTTGAGGGGGGGTACTGTCAGGAAAAGGTCCATCCGCTGGTACTATTGATATTCTGTCTTGCAGTGCTGCATCCCACCAGCAGGGGTCTCCTGGCAGTTCGGAGCTGTCAGGGGAACTTCCCCCTGCTGGTATATCACCTTTGGGATGCAGTACTGACCTCCACCAGCGGATGGACCCTGGCAGTGTGGAACACCTGGCCTTTGCTCCGTTCAGGTGTGACCTGAACCCAATCAGTACACCCACTATAAATACCCGGCGAGTTCAAATAGAACTCGCCCTGGTATCTGTTTACTAACCGGACCCTGAACCTGCTCTGGACCTCTGACCTGATCTGTCCTGACCTGATCCCGATCCCGATTCCTCTCCTGGACATTTCCTTCCTGCCCCTTCCCTGTCTGCAGCCTCTTTTGATGATTTCTGGTATTTGACCCCGGCTTGGCTCTGGCTTATGATTATTGCATTTCCCCTAAACCTGTATATAGCCTTGTGTTATTCGTGCACTGTTTTCACTTGTTTTCTCACCTTTGTAAATAAACACCTTTTTTCCACTATATACAGTGTTGGTCTCCTCAGTGTAGGCACACAGTCCTGGTCCATCTAGAATCCCTGACAGTTAGGGTGTCATGGGCGTGCGCTAGGGAGATCGAAGGGGAAGAAAGAAAAATAATAATGTCATCTGGGAACAGATTAATAGTGTGAGACCTGCCTTGAATAGGGAAGCCTGTGATACCTGGGTGGGATCTGATCCTCTCCGCTAGGGGTTCTATTAGGAGATTAAAAGCACAAAAGGCTTTTGATCGCCTTAGTTGGCCTTTTATGTTTGCGGTCCTGGACAGATATGGGTTCTCGGGCCCTTTTATTAGAGCCTTGCGAGCTATTTATTCCTCTCCCACCTCCAAGGTTCCTCATGTCTGTCTCAGTGTTTCTCCCTAAGTAATGGCACCAGGCAGGGGTGCCCTCTGTCGCCTTTTTGAGTCTGGAACCCTTGGCTGTGGCCATCCGACAGCATCAGGATATATGGGGGGTTCCGCTGAGACGGAAGGATTATAAGCTTTCACTCTTTGCTGACGACATTTTATCCCAGACGACGCCAATCCCACACGACGTCCGTGGTGACGAAACGCGTAGGCGTGGCTTGCGGCACCGACGACATCACGCTATTCCGAGAGGAAACCCTGAACGAACACGAGCAGGAGGGGTCGTGCAGCCGCCGGCTTCATCACATTACACACCGCTGTTTATTTACCTCGTAAATGTGAGTGCAATCATTTGTAGTATAAATAAACCTTTTGTATTCTCTGGTATCACGCTATGGTCTCCTCTTCTTTTTATGCTTTCCATGTATGGAGAGGGTCAATTTAGAGCCATCTAGAGAACACACAGACGGTCAGGAGGGAGACCTTAAATCCCCGTGCTCAGAGTGACCATCATAGTGGTCAGTATATTCGGTAAGGAGACTACATCTTCACTTTGGGTGTCTCTATTGGTGAATCCAGCCTACTTATACTTTCAACTTTCCACTTCCTTTGATGACCCGTAGGACTTAATTTCTGGGACTCCTTCTATTTCAAACATCATCTTATCTGTGGAATTCTAAATTGAATAAGAACTTTTATGTTTTGTACACAGTATTGGTGTATATTATCAGTGTGTGAACATTTTTCATATATATCTTTAGTCTTATGTCATATTTTTGCACAGTCTGGTGTAATATTACAGTGTGTGAATATTTTTGTTCATAAGGTTCCTTGTTTATACATTTTGGTTGGTTTTCTATGGCGTTATCCAGCTTTAACACGCTGTAGTCATATGTTTGTCCATCCAGTCTTCATTTTCTTCCAGCGCCGTATCTGTTTCTTTTTTTTTTTTTTCGACATTTTATTGACCCTCACTCACCCTTCTACCACTTTACCAGCTTTACATGATACCCTCTCTGTGTTTGGAAATTTGTCGGGATTTAGAATTAATCAGTCAAAAACTGAGGCTTTACCGATCAATATACCACCTGCTATGATTCAGTCCCTTCGAGTTAAGTTTGACTACCATTGGTGCTCCTCTTCACTGAAATATCTAGGTGTACATATTTATCCCTCATATTCCACCCTGTATCAAGCTAATTTCCCCCCCATTTTTGCAGAGATAACACGCCTTTTGAACTCGTGGACCTCTCTTCCAATCTCTCTCCTAGGCAGGATCAACGTTCTTAAGATGTCAATACTCCCTAAATTGTTATATCTTTTCGAGACTCTCCCTATTTCGGTTCCAATGTCACAGTGGAAACTTCTCCAGAGGCATTGTCTCAAATTCATTTGAAATAATGCTTCCCATAGGATTGCACAGTAGTCTACGCCCTTAAACACAGAGGAGGTTTGGCGGCGCCAGACATTATTAAGTATTATTATGCATCCCACCTCCGTGTACTAACCTCTTGTGTGTCTAGAAAAGCCCCTTCCAGGTGGGCGGAGATAGAGATGGGGGTTACTGCTCTGGTGCACCCTTGTTATATGCTTTGGCCTTCTTCTGCTAAATTTATGCCCCAATTAAGATCTTTGTGTCTCGCTCCATAGCTATTTACCCTGACTATCTGGAGGAATGTGTGGAGCGATTCTCCCTCTCCTCCGGGTGCTCCCCCCTAATGAATGTCCTTTTCAATCCAGATATCCCTGACAGTCTGTCATTTGAGAGGATGTACCCTTGGACCCAAGCTGGAGTCTTTCAACTGCGACATTTGGTCAACCCAGTCACACATGTTTTTTTGCCATTTTTAGAGCTAAAAACAAAACATGATCTCCCAGCCTCCCTTCAATACTCATATCTGCAATTTAAACATTTCTTTCTTTCCTCCTTCCCCTTGCTTTCGCTAGAGAGACCCACAGATTTTGAGCTTTTGTGTGTAGCTGGTCCCTATTAACCCAAACAGATTTCATCCATATACAAGATTTTACATGAATCTCCTCCTCTGACAGATTCTACGCATTAATATATGACCAAATGGTCCTCTATCCTACAACTGCCGATCTCGTTACTAGATTGGGGGGAAATTTGGGCCAATACATCGAAAATTTCACGCTGTGTGGTGCAGAGGGAGACTGCCTTTAAAATTTTGATGTTTTGGTATAGGACCCCAAACTTTTTACATGCTTGTGGCCCCACCCTCTCTAACCTCTGCTGGAGATTTTGGGAGTCTGTAGGTTCCCTTTTTCATATTTTTTGTCCCCTCGTTGGCCCTTTTTGGATACAGATTTGAGAGCTTTTACAGAAGTTACTATCTCAATCTGTGCCCTTGTCGCCTTTACACTTCCTTTTGGGTTTGCCTCTTACAGATCTGCCTAAAACATCACAGAAACGTATGTCTTTCGCTCTTCTAGAAGCTAGGAGAGACATCCTTAGGCTATGGCTCTCCACTTCACCCCCCAACTCTCCATCATGTCCTCTCGATTCTAGCTGACACACGTAGGATGGTACACCTTACTGCTAAGATTGAAGACACTCTACCTCTTTTTGATAAAATATGGAACTTATGGGACGATTCTGAGTTCTCATCAGATTCTCTGTCTGAACACCTTCACGATACTTGATCCCCATGGTGCATTTATTTGTTCATTTTGTTTATTTGTTTTTGTTTTTATCCTGTTCATGTCCTTTATTTCCTATCTCATCTGCGGAAATGGCTAATCTTTACAGGTTATGTTTGTATTGGACTGTGGTTAGTTTATGACGCTTAGGCCCCATACACACGATCGGACATATCCGATGAAAACGGTCCGCGGACCATTTCCATCGGATATGTCCGATCGGGAGTTTGATCCGATGGCGTGTACACACCATCGGATCAAATTCCCCGCCGCCGGACGGCGCGGTGACGTGGCGGTGACGTTGACGCCGCCGCGTCACCGCCACGTCACCGCACCAGGAAGTAAAACACTTCCGCGCATGCGCCGAATCCATTCGGCAGCGGCGCGGCGGCGGTGGGGGACGACATGTCTGCTGGTAAGTGTACTAACCAGCAGACATGTCGGGCGGACAGATCCCCACCGGATAGATTTCAAAGCTTGCTTTGAAATCTGTCGGGTGGACAAATCTGTCCGCTAGCCTATACACACGAGCGGAGATGTCTGCTGAAACGGTCCATCGGACCGTTTTCAGCGGACATATCCCCTCGTGTGTACGCGGCCTTAGACGTCTGCCGGTTTTACATGATTTAGATTAATCGTGCTTGTGCTCACTGGTTTGTCTACGGTATGATTGGCTTTGTACAACCGAACGTTGAATTTCTCTGTCTCACTGTCAAACGCTGTATATTGTTTTTGAAAATCTTTCATAAATAAACAATAAAAAAAAAAAAAAAACTGCATGCAGGGTGCTGGATAAAGCATTGTAAGATTACAGCATCCCCCGTGCGTCACAATGCTTTCAGGGAACGGAGCCCGGTACACAGAGCATTGGCCAGAGGACACAGCCCGTGGATCAGAGCTGAAATTCTTTACCTATAAGTAAAGGGGGTGTGTGCCTTTCTTCCAATCAGCTGTCTTGGCTGTATGCCCAGGTTTCTCTGCAGTGCTAACTAACCAGGAAGAGAAAATCACCTAACACAAAAAGCACTTTCTAAACAGTATATAAAGATGAAGACAGCAGATATACAGGGTACATGTAAATCTTATGTAGGGAGATTTGTTTAATCTCTGTGTATCATCTAAGGCTGTTCACTTCACTGAGTTTATGTGAGGGTTTACATCCACTTTAATGTGCAGTACTCCACAAAAGGAGTTTCATGTATTAGGCCTTGTACACACGACCGAGGAACGCGTCGTAAAAGACACATCGTTTTCCTCGTCGAGTTCCTTGTTAGGGTTGTCGAGAAACTTGACAAGCTGTCTTTGCGTACACACTGTCAAGACAAAATCTCATCGTTCTCAAACGCGGTGACGTTCAACATGTACGACGGCACTATTAAGGGGAAGTTCGATTCCGTTGGCGCCACCCTTGGGGCTGCTTTTGCTAATCTTGTGTTGCCGCGTGTTAGTAAAAGTTTGGTGAATGACGATTTGCACTTTTCAGTCTTCGGGCTTTCAGATCGTTTTCTGCCATTCAGTTTGTGCTTGTGGGTTCGTATCTTGTCTTTCAGGACGTGTGGTCAGGTTGTATTTGTTTTACAGTGCATTCCTGTCCCCTTGTTTCTAGATTTCATATCGTTCTTCATAGGACTTGCTGTTCTTCAGTGCGGTCTGTTTAGTGTGTTTGTTCTGATTAGTCGTTCATTTCTAGCCATGTTGCAGGCACCTGCTTGTCTTCGAGTTTGTGTTATGCAGTCAGTGTGTGTAGGTCTTCTTGTTTTAGACCTAGCCGAGTCCATGATGAGGAGGCGTTCATGGACCAAGAATTGGTTGCTCCGTAGGAACCAATTCTCTCATATGCCTCTGCTGTGGGAGATCCAGGAGACTAATCCTAATGACTACAGGAATTTCCTAAGGATGTCTGACCCCATATTTCAGCACCTCTTGGCTTTGGTGTCGCCATATATCACCAGACAGAACACCGTTATGCGGGAAGCCAACAGTGCTGAGCAAAGGCTAGTTGCCACGTTACGCTATCTGGCAACTGGGAGAAGCCTTCAGGACTTGAAGTTTTTGATGGGCATCTCCCCCCAGGCTCTGGGCCTCATAATCCCAGATATCTGTTCTGCTATAATACAGGTTCTGCAGGACGACTATATGAGGGTAAGATTTGTCCTTTAATATCACATTTAATGTATTTAACCACTTAACACCCTCCCGCTGTCAAATAACGGCGGGCAGAAGCTCTATTGTTCTGACAGGACGTCATATGACGTCCTGTCATTTAAAGCCACTAGGGGGCGCGGGCGCCACCGGCGGCGCACGTGCCCGTCGCATTACTGGGAACTACGTGCACGTGCCCGGCAGCCGCGATGGCCATCGGGCACCCGCGATTGCCCAGTAACTAAGCAGGGACGTGGAGCTCTGTGTGTAAACACAGAGCTCCACGTCCTGTCAGGGAGAGGGGAGACCGATCTGTGTCCCTTGTACATAGGGACTCAATCGGTCACCTCCCCCAGTCACCCCCTTCCCCTACAGTTAGAACACTACTTAGGACACACATTTAACCCCTTTCCTGCTCCCTAGTGGTTAACCCCTTCCCTGCCAGTCACATTTATACAGTAATCAAAGCATATTTATAGCATTGTTCACTGTATAAATGTGAATGGTCCCAAAAATGTGTCAAAAGTGTCGGATGTGTCTGCTATAATGTTGCAATCCCCCAAAAAAATCGCAGATCACCGCTATTCCTAGTAAAATAAAAAAAATAAAAAAAATCATAATTATGTCCCCTATTTTGTATTTTGACCCAAATTTTACTTGGTGCATTTTCACACACATGGTCTTTCTCAAGTATTTGTGGTGTTTTTTTTTGCCATAAACTGGCATTTTTTTTTAAACAAACAATAAAAACAGAATATTATATAGCACAAAATCTAACAATGTACACCTCTAGGCAATAACGCAGACATTGGGCCAGATTCAGGTAGATGGGCGCTTCTTTACTTTGGAGTAACGTTTCTCATTTACGTTACTCCGCCGACAATTTCGGCGCAAGTACTGTAATTCACATAGCAGTTGCGCGTAAACTTGCGCCGGAGTAACGAAAATGCGCTGGCGTAACCCGACGCAAGTGGAAGTGGGTATAATCATATGTAAATGATGGGTGGAGCCCAGCGCAGAGGCTTACATTCAGCGCATCATCCACGGAGCATGCGCAGTAAGTGAGGCTTCACTCGCCCCCCTTGTGCGCATGCTCACAACTTCCGTCGGCACCACTTCACGGGAAACGTCAGCGCAATGCGTTCCTTTGGGCGTTTAAATGCGCCCGTAGATGCGCCATTCCGGCACTAAAGTATATCCTGTTCCCCCTCCCCGCAGTGAAGTTACTTTTGTTCTGAGATGGCTGCTCCCGTTCCCCGCAAACACACAGGAGAAAGCTGAACTCTAAAGGCCAGGAGCTGTCAGCCGTCATCTCGGCTATGGAGACCTATGATGTCTTCCTCCATGGCTGTAAAAGTTGACAGACAAGCATGGACAGAGGTGTTGTCCTGCAAGTGGGGGTGCTCAGCTAGCTCTTATCGTCTGTAACGCTGCTGTAGCTGCTCTCCTGCTGACCTGAGGCCGTCTGGAGTAAAGATAAAGCAGCTATTTGTAGAAATAACTTTGCGCCGGACGGACGAGATACGCGTGGCGCATGTAGCCAGCGTATGGTGCTAATCTGTTCGCGAATCGGGAAATATCCCTCATTTGCATATTTGCAGGGGAAATCAATAGGCGCGACTGATGCGCCAAGCGAAATTATGCGCTGACGATACTCTGGCGTCGGAAAGTTAAGCCGATCGGAAATGGCCCGTTTTCTGTTGCATCTAGTTTGGTGGGTACGGCCACATAGAAACGACGACGCATAATCACAGTTACGCGGCGCATATCGAATTACTCCAGCGCAAGTCTTGCTGAATCTGGCCCATTGTTTTTTAGTTAAATTGTCTACCTGCCCATAGTACAATGGGGTGTTGGCACCCTTGGACAAGCCAAGATTTGAGGATGCACACAGTCTTTTTAGGGTCAACATGTGTTATCTGCCATCATGGGTGATCAATGGACGTGTTTTGTGGGTGCAACCCCTTCTTCCTTTCACCTACTTGAGTAGTCCACAAAACATGGACATAGATATCCTAAGATGGAAGATAGTACATGTTGACCCACTTTGTGCATCCACAAATTTTGGCTTGAAAGAAAAATTTTGGGGTAAAACTGGGTACCCGAACTGTTTTTTTTTTATTTCCCCCCCAAGTCCTCGATTATGTCCTACAAGCTTTTATCAATAAAGGCAATTTTTTGCTTGATTTCAGACATCTCCCTACTGCACGCCTTTATTTGTAGGAGTAGATTTTGGGTCTTGGAATGGGAGGATCAAGGCCTTTCTTCTGGAACATAATCATCCCCTTAAAATTAAAAAAAAAAGGTATTAAACATCTGCAGGCCTACATCTCGTATTACCTGAAGCTGTGGTGACAGATACTGACCTGTTGTAGTAATTTCAACCACTTCTCCTTCCTCTACATACTGAGGTCTGGGTGGGCGGTGAGGTGTGGGCTCCTTGCGAGGAGGGCGCTGAGGTGTGGGCTCCTTGCAAGGAGGCCGCTGAGGTGTGGGCTCCTTGCGAGGGGGGCGCTGAGGTGAGGGCTCCTTGCGAGCTCTGTTTTCTTCAGGCTCAGATGAGTGGTGTCCTGCCAGTCTTCTGTTGCCTATGAGAATGAAACAAAAATTACACTTAGCACACACATATTTGAGGGCAGAAATAGGAATATTAAACATTGCTTGAAAGTGGGGTAAAAATGTCTGTTTGGGCAGTTACAAGCAGAAGACATGTTTTTTGGCAAACTCTAATCTTGAACACTCACCTTTTTGGGACACGTTTCACACATGTAGACACCCCAAAAATTCACAGGAGCACCTGTGTGGGTCACCCTAAAAAGGTTGTTCTGGTGGCACACACTCGTGCTCTTGAGTGCAGATTTGTAAAAAGCTGTGGAGTGTCCTCTCCTTTAGACTGATCTCATTTTGATTTGAATTCTAGTTACAAACACATCAGCTAGGCACCTTTTTCAAGATATTTTTGGAATATAATCAAGCCTAGATAAATTAAGTTAACCCTGTCTAGGATATCACAGGGTTATAATAAAAGAAAAAAACGTAAAAAATAAAACACTTTTAAGGGCTGATAAGCTGTAATATATTACATTTCTGGGTTTAGATATACTTTAACTAGGTTTGTACTTGTTCCAGGAACGTGTCTAGGTAGTGCTTATACCTTTGAAAACAAGCCAGTTGTGATAGTTTTCATTTTTTTTGTGTTCGCACTTTCCCCTTCATTTTCGTTTCGCTCTCCTTAAGAACAATAATGTTGGTCTGCTCTTGATGTATGCACATTTTTTTCCTAGATTAAGATGCATTTTAACTAGCTTTGCACTCACTAAGTGTCTAGTTAATGGTTACACCTTTCAAAACAAGTTGATGGCAATAGGATAGTTTCCATGTTATTATTCACACATTCCCTTTTAATTCAGTTTCTTTCTCTTTAAGTACATTAATAGTTGGTGTGCGCTTGAATAATGTTTATTTTTATTGTTCCTATGTTTATATAAACTTTTTTTTTTAGATACACTTTAACTAGCTTCGTATATTTTTATTCCAGGTAAGCGCCTAGTTAGTGTTTACGCCTTTCAAAACAATTCAGTGGTGATAAGATTTTAATCACAATAATGTTGGTGTGCTCTTGAATAATGTTTATTTTATTGGGCCGAATAAGTGTTAGCTTCAGTCACTAGTTCATGTGTTGCTTCTCGTTGGGATGACTTCTCTAATTTACCACATGCTCCTCAGTGTGAATCAATATGGTGACTCACAAAGCTCCGATGCATTAGCAGCATATTGAAATATTGACAGTGTGTGAAAATATGTGAACAAAGTGCTTTATATGTTTGTCTTTTTTTCTCTCCTTAATGAAAACTAATGGCCAGTGTGAGTCAAGACCAAAAACATTGCATTTTTCTAAGAAGATGATTTTTTTGGAGGTAGAACTTTCAGTACAATAATGCTAGCTTTGTGATATTATGAAGAAAAATTAATAAATCATAATGTTAGCTACTAAAAGAGGTAAACGAAAGGCTGAAAGTTACAGCAGTAAATAAAATAAATCTAACAAGTCATGCTTTATCAATTTTCTTTCTGATCAAATTCCATTTGCAATCTAATTTGTAACTTAGAACAAGCTATTAAGCCTAAATTGGCACCCACAGAGGAAGTAAAGATTGTTTCTTAGACAGAGGAAAAACAAGACAAAAGAAAAATATATATGTTGTTATTTTTGTAAGGTTATACACTTTTTATTGACAAGTGTATATTTTGTTAAGGTCATGTCATTGCTACCATTTTTAGTGTTAGCATTTTTTTTATATTTATATTTCTAAGCAGAAGGATTGTTAGGGTGGCAGCCACTGACAAGTGGTGATGATGATGATGATGATGATGATGATGATGATGATGATGATGATGATGATGATGATGATGATGATGATAATGGTAATAAAGAAACTTTATTTTTTTTTTTTTTTTTTTTTTTTTTGAAGCTTCAGAATGGCAAAGATGTTTTTATTACATATTTTTTTTTTTTTTTACAATACATTTTTTATTGTGTCAAAAGATAATAATACATACATAGCAAACCGTGCATTTAAAACAGATAAAGGAGAGGTGAAAATGCGGACACAGCCGCTACAACAAGGGAGTCGAGTATATAACACAAACCCATGAAGCTTGTACAATATAACATTCGTAGATAACTTTGCAGACCGGCCATTTACATAGGTGACGGTGGGTCACGG
The DNA here is from genome assembly GCA_029574335.1 of Rana kukunoris. NCBI lineage: Eukaryota > Metazoa > Chordata > Amphibia > Anura > Ranidae > Rana > Rana kukunoris. The sequence continues at coordinate 230,995,725 of CM056049.1, read as the reverse complement.
AAAGAGCATATGTAATAGGACCAAGGTGAACGACCAGAAGGGCGTGAGGCCCATCTCCTATGACCTGGGTATGCGAGATCAAATATTGGTGTTGTCTAGCGGCAAAAGATGCGGCGCTAGTGTCTATCAGGAGGATGGAGGGGGCGAAGGCGTGTACTGGGGTGAGCTATAGATAAGTCCTGGGGCATAGGACCCCGAGGGTCCGAGGCACGATTGTCGTGTAGGGACTACGGAGGGAAACCCATGAGGGAGTGTAGAGAGTTCGCCCTATGTAGGGGGGGGGGGGGGGTCCAGAAGGGGATCGGTATTCTGTGGTTGGGGATGTGGTTGGGGAAAGTGAGGGTTTCCCCACAGCTCTCTGACAGCTCTCAAGAGATTAACTGTTTGTAGGCATCAGTTGAGGTGAAGTGAATCCAGCTAGCCCAGGAATCAGTGTATTTAGAGGGTGTGTCATGGGCCTGGTGTATTAGATTTTCCATTTCTGAGGTCAGGTTTATACGTCTGAACCAGTCTGCTATAGTTGGAGGGTCTGGAGACCGCCATCTCACAGGAATACAAAGTCTTGCAGCATTGACTAAATGCATTGCCAAGGAACGGAAATAGGTCTTTGGGGGTATGTTGGAGTGGTGGAGCAGAAATTGTGCCGGTGAAAGATCCAGGTCATAGGTCGTTACTGATTTGACGATGCGATGGACTTCGGTCCAAAACGGCTGTATTTTAGAGCATGACCACCATATGTGCAGTAAGGAACCTGGTTCGGCACCACATCTCCAACACATTGGGGAAACAGAGGGGTAGATGGCATGTAGGCGTGTGGGAGTTTTGTACCATCTCGAGAACACCTTAAAGGCATTTTCTTGGGCATGTACGTTGACCGTCCCTTTGTGAATGCAGGAGAACATGGCCTCCCAATTCTGGTCTGTTAGATCAATGGAGAGTTCCGCTTCCCATTTTTGGCTGGCCCAGTTATCTTTAGGTCTGCAGACAGGGAACAGTAGGGTGTGAGTAAGGGAGACAAGGTGGGTTAAAGGTTCGGTGCTCGCGCACAACGTTTCAAAGGGAGTCAGTTTGCGAGACCAGTCTGGTTTTGGGCGTGGGTTGTCAAAAAAGTGTCTGAGTTGAACATAAGTCCAGAATGGGAATGATTGATTCCTCATTCTGGACACAAGGGTTTCGTAGGAGAGTAGGCGATCGTGTTCATAGAAGTGTTGCGCACGCATTTGGGCGTGGGGCCAAATTTCTGTTAGAAAGGTGTGGGAGAGTCCTGGAGTGAAATCTGGGTTGCATCTAAGCGGGGTCATAGGGCCCTGCACCGAGGAAATCTGGTATTTGGAGCACGCCACTCTGAAGGTAGCCAGTGTCGGGGCAATGAGGGGGTGATTCTGACAGGAAGGGGGAGTGTTGTTCATCGAGAGCCACGGAGTGTTGGCCAAAGGAGCAGGCGAGAATGTGTGTTCTAGCTGAACCCATTTTTTGGAGTTGAGATGGACATTCCAGTCGATGATTCTCGACAGGTGGCATGCCTGATGGTATTTAAATAAGTCAGGGAGACCCAGGCCGCCTTTCAACTTGGGGATCGTGAGTTTGTCGAAGCTTATTCGGGGTCTGAGCCCATTCCAAATAAAATCTGTACATGCTCGCCGGTAAGTTGAGAAAAAGGCCAGAGGAAGTTTGATCGGGACGGCTTGAAACAAATAGAGAAGACGGGGTAGGATGTTCATCTTAATAACAGCTGCTCTGCCAAACCATGAGAACATGCCAGCAGACCAGGATTTAAGATCTTTTTGGATGTTTTGTAGCAAGGGGAGATAGTTGGCAGAGTATAAATCCGCGAGGGAAGATGGAAGTTGGATACCCAGGTATGTAATCGAGTACTTATTCCATTTAAGTGGAAAGTTAGCTTCACATTGCGCACAAACGTCGGGGGGGAGACTGATATTGAGCGCGTTGGACTTTGAGAAGTTTATTTTTAGATTTGTTAAGTAGTTAAAAGTTGTGAGGTCTGCTAATAGGTTGGGTAGAGTTGTTATAGGTGTAGTCAGGAAAAGGAGGATGTCGTCCGCAAAGGCCGCCACCTTGTGTTCGTGGCCGTCAATATTAATTCCCTTGATGTCCGGGTTGGACCGGAGGCGTCGCAAGAGGGGTTCTAGTGTGAGGACAAAGATAAGTGGTGAAAGAGGACAGCCCTGGCGGGTACCGTTAGTAATGGAGAAGGCATTCGACAGGTGGCCGCTCACACGGACCCTGGCCGTGGGATTAGTATAGAGTGCAAGGATGTAGTGAAGCATGCGCTGAGGGAGGCCCATAAACTTCAACGTCTCGGTCATATAGTCCCATGCCACCCTGTCGAATGCCTTCTCCGCGTCAAGAGAAAGAAGGAATCCAGTTTGTCTAGTCGATGTCAGCCAGTGATGGATGGAAATCGCTCTAAGGGTGTTATCTCTCGCCTCCCTGCCAGGGACAAAGCCCACTTGGTCAAGGTCAATCTGTCGGGGTAAGAGGGGGAGAAGCCGATTAGCAAGCATCTTTGCATACCATTTCAGGTCCACGTTTAAGAGCGATATGGGCCTATAATTCGTCACCAAAGACGGGTCTTTACCCGGCTTTGGGATCACGGTTATATGAGCTGTCAGAAGATCTCGCGGGGGAGCGGTAGGAGAGGCAAAGGAGTTGAAAGCTTCGAGGAAGAAGGGGATAAGGAGGTGAGTGTACGTCTTATAATATCCGACCGTCAAGCCATCGGGGCCTGGGCTCTTTCCCGGTTTCATTTTTTTCAGTGCCATCGTGGCTTCCAACGCAGTAAGAGGGGAGTCCAAGTCGGTAGCTACAGCATTCGATATTGGTTTCGGACTGTATTCTGTCAGAAAGTCTTTGATGGCCTTTTTCCTAGCGAGCGAGTCGGAGGCTGAGTCTGATGGGTGGAGGTTGTATAGTTTTGAATAGTAGGTCACAAATTGGTCAGCAATGTCAGGAGGGGAAGAAACTTTCCGACCCCTGGGGTCTGTTAAAGAGTGTACTGTCATGGAAGCCTTCTTGGATTGCAGTGCCCGAGCTAATAGTCGGCCTGCCTTGTTGCCGAATTCGTAAAAGACTCTCCGGGAGAGGACATATTTACGTTTGATTTGTTTACCTAAGAGCTCTAGAAGTTCGGACCTGGCTTCTTGTAGGGGACGTAAGGCGGTCAGGGCTAGGGAGCGTTTGTGCGTTTTCTCCAACCGATGGATGCGAGTGGTAAGATCTAAGAAGATTTTACGGTGTTCCCGCTTGCGTTTTGCCGCCGCCGCCATCAAGATGCCCCGGATAACACATTTGTGGGCTTCCCACGTGTTAAGGGCGGAGGTGTCTATCGACTTATTTTCGTCAAAGTATTGTTTAATGCTTACTTCAACTTCGGCGGCAATTACAGGGTCAGTAAGCAAAGAGGGGTCCAACCTCCACAAGTGGGAAGTGGTGCGGTGTATTGGTAGCGTCAGTGTCATGGAGACTGGGTGGTGATCAGAGAAGAACATGGGATCAATTGAGGTGCGAGTCAGGTTCGGTAGGTCGTGTTGCGATAGGAAAAGATAGTCTATCCGGGAGTATTTGTTGTGTGGCGCTGAGAAAAATGTGTAATCTCTTCCCGTGGGGTTGATCGTGCGCCAAGTGTCATGGAGCAATAGCGTTTGCAATTGTGATTTAATTGATTTAAGGGCATTGTAGGTGAGGGATGTCGTACCCGTGGATGTGTCATGTAGTGGATCAAGGGGGACGTTGAAGTCTCCACCTAAAATAAGCATGCCTTCCTTAAAAGCAGAGAGGGAGGTGGTGAGGCATCGAAAGAAGGAGACCTGGTGGGCATTCGGGGCATAAATATTGGCCAAGGTTATCTTGCGGTCCAATATCGTTCCCTTGAGAAAGATGTATCGTCCTTCGTCGTCAGTCATAGTGTCTACAAGTTGAAAGGGGCAGTGTTTCGCTATAAGTATAGAGACTCCCTTGGATTTGGAAGTCGGGGTGGTGGCATGATATGTTGTTGGGTAGTAGTAATTGCGGAGTTTCGGTGTCAAGTCAGTGCGAAAGTGGGTCTCCTGTACAAAAACTACATCTGCTTTGTCACGGTGCATAGCATAGAGGAGTTGAGAGCGACGTTCAGGAACATTCAGGCCTCGTGCGTTGAGGGAAACAATTTTCAGTGAGAATTTAGCTTCCGCTTCTGGAGCAGGGGGCATTGTCACAGAGAGCCGGGGGATCCTGAGTGGACTTAGTTAAGGGGTCCGAGAGCTGTGGGGGGGTTAGGTTCGGGGGGCGCGTGTGGTGAGATGTGTGAAAAGAAAAGCGGTAGGAGAGGAGAGGGTACCCTGGGGATTGGGCGCGGGCAACCGCTCACTCGGTCGTTGGCGTCTAGTAGAAAGTGATCAAGAAAAACCGGGGATCGGTGAGGGGTCCCTCACCGGTCTAGTAGTAGGAGTCCCGTGTAGGCGGGGTAACCGGAAAGTGTCAGTGGCGTGAAGAGCAGTAGTGTGTGCAACGGGTAAAAACAAGAGAAGGGCCACTGTGTGGGGGTTGACTAGTCTCGGGAGAAGAGGAAACGGAGTCGGAGTGACCGACCAACAGCCATAATAAGAGGTAGGACATGTGTATTGCGCGGAGACCGAGAGATCTCTGATGATGGGTGACTATGTGTCAGGAGGTGGAGTGAGAGCGAGCAAACCCCGTCTGGTGGGTACAGGTTTACAGGTAAGACAGAGTGTGCTATAGGGTCGTATATGTAGGAGGGTAGTGAGTGACGTGTGTCTGTCCACAACAAGTGACAGCTGTCATGAGTGAGAAAAATGCGACAAAACTTTCATGACTTCGAGAATAAACAAGTAAAAACATTTTCAGAAACATTTCAGTGTTAATCTGGCAGTAACATTACCAACACACCTAAGGACGTGTAAGCCTCGTAGAACGTACAACATGTAACCCGGAACCCGGCTCCCAGGCAGTGTATGCGGAGATGCGGAGATTAAGGAGGGAGGGGGACGGGGAGGGAGGGAAGGGTGGATAGGAGGAGAAAAAAAGGGGGTCGGGGGGGGTGGGAGAGGTAGAATTGTGTTGGGAGGAGAAGAGATTAAGGGGGAGGGTGAGGGTGGTATAGAGTCAGTAGGCCGTTGCTAACGTAAGAAAATGTCTAGCGGGACAGTGGCTACAATGGCCATCCGGCATCTGCTCCGTAGCCTATAGCGTTGAAGGAGACAAGGCCCTCCCTCAACAGTTCAATCTATTACACGTGCTTTGACAGGACGGGATACATCCCTATGCTGGATAGCTCTGGCCCGGGATCTAGAGTCGGGGAGCAGTGAAGAAACCAGGGTAGGGAAGGATGGGTAGGGAAGGATGGGTAGGGAGGGGGGGGTGGGAGTGGGGGGTGGGAGTGGGGAGAGGCATGAGGATAGTGGGAGCAGGTACAATTTAGAAGAGCATACAATCTAGCCAGGCAAAAAAGAAAACATTGTATGAAAGCATTTTTGAACTCTACCCTGTCCTGTGCGATCAGTAGAAGCCAGTCGCAGGAACAATCTTTGGTCGCCTGGTGTCGATGCGGTGGGGAGCATCTCGGATATCACGACTTTCAGCAGGGATCGGTTATGCAGAGTCATTTCGACTGGAGTCTGTGGCGATCGTTGGCTCAGGCACAGGGTGTCTTCTGTAGGCGTATTACAGGGTAGATGGGGGAAAAGAGAAAAAAATAAAAAAAAGGGGGGGGAACAGGAACCGGGAAAGGGAAAAAGGAAAGAAAAAATAAATAAGGGGAAACACAGATCATTAGGGTGTACAGTGCATGCAGTGTCTCTGTAGGGCACAGAAAACAGCGGTCTGGGGGTAGCAGTTGCGGAGTGAGGGGGCAAGCATAGTCCTGTGGGTGTTGCAGATCGGGCAAAAAACGGCTGTTTTGATCCTGGGAGGGGGTGGGGGGGGAAGCAGGGTCTCAGCAGCGGCAACAGGCGGTGGGGAGTCTTGCCTTAGAATCTAGTGCACTCAGAGCTGGCGTACATGAGAGGAGGGGGGGTGGGGGGCACATTGCGGATAGTCACCATAGAAGCAGGGGGGGACAGTCCATAGTGGAAGTCATATGCATTAGCATGGTCAGCAGCCATGTGGATCCGAAAGATCGGTTGAGCAAAGGGTGAAAAGCGGCAAGGAGATTAGACTAAGGAGGGATGGGAGGTAGGTGGCCAGACAGGGGGGTAAGGATTAGGAGAGGTAATTGAAGGGAAACTTAGCTGAACTGTAGCTGGAAGTCCCGGGAGCCGAATGGCGGTACCGTCTCAATAGTCGCGGCGAGCTCTTCTGGGTTGTGGAGCCGCCTGCGGGCTGGAGGGATGGTGACCGGGCGGTAAGGCTTGAGCAGGCCTGTTGATGGACGGGGATCGGCGTCTGCGATAGCGGGTAGCTTGGGTCTCCATCGGTGCCTCTTCGGTCCAGTTAGGAATCAAATGCGGGCCGGTAAAGTCAGCGTACCATTGCGGGAGTTCAACATACGGGATGTCAAGTATTCTACAGAAATCCTCCAGATCTTCAGGGACTCTGAGAAGGGCCTGGTGGCCAAGGCGAGAGGCAGACAGAGCGAAGGGAAATTTCCAGCGGTACTGGATTCCCTTGGTACGTAGCATTTCTAATAGCGGACGGAGGTCTCTGCGATGCTTAAGCGTGATCGCCGAGAGATCTTGATAGATGTGGATCGTGTGCCCCTCATGTTCCAGCCGGGTCTTCCCACGAGCCTTCCGCAGGATGTCTTCCTTCGTCTTGAAGCTGTCCAGGCAGCAGACTACGTCTCTGGGGGGGTCCGCATCTTTGCCTCTGGGCCTCAGGGCCCTGTGGATCCTTTCCATCGGGATGGGCGTCTGCAGGGGCCTCTCCAGGATATGGTTAAAGAGTTCCGTGACCGAGGGCAGTAGTCTGTCAGGTTCCACGGATTCTGGGAGTCCTCGTATGCGAAGGTTCCGCCTGCGGCCCCGGTTATCCAAATCCTCCACGTGTCTCTGGAGGTCCCGGAGCTGTAGGGTGTGGGTATCTAGTTTACAGGTAGCCTTTTTCAGGACTGTGTGATGACGCTCCGTGATGAGTTCCACTTCTTGCACCCTGTTAGTGATGCCGCGAATCTCATGGCGGAGATCAGTGATGGCCGCGAACAGGGTGTTCTTGATATCTGCCGCCACCGCGTGAAGATCTGTCAGGCTGGGTTGTTGGGAGGTCATCGGAGCCGCGATGGTCTGCGGTGGCGGAGCTGGGCTTGTAGGTGTGAGGAGAATCCCTTCTGAGGCGCGTGAGGGGTCTGAGGTAGAGACTCGCGCCGCCATGTTGGGTCTCTGTGACCGGAATATGTCCGGGATTTGTAGGTTTTGCCTGCCTCCAATATCCCTCGGTGAGCGCGATCTGGATGCCGAGGAGTGTCGGGAAGAGGTCCCCATAACTTTGAGATCAGAAATCGGCGTTGGTCTCCAGTACAAGCTAAGTTATGGCTGTGGTCAGTCGGAGCTCTAGAGCTATGCGGCCATCTCTCTCCAAGGCAAACCACGCCCCCAAGAAACTTTATTTATTTTTTATTTTTGTGTTTTTGTTTAGCATTGAAATTAATGTAATGAATCCTATTTGCTAAGGAAGTAGCAGCTTAAAATTGTCACCTTCTTAGAAATAATTAATTGGAAAGTATTGTACATTTGGGGATAATGATTCAACCTAACATACTGCATATTTTTTCTCCTAGTACACTTTAGGGTGACAATCTAAATATTTTCTAAAAACTGACCATATTTTCCACATTTGTAATACATACATGTTTTATGGTTTCAGCTCTCTAGTACTGGGTTGCAGTTCAGTTTCAAGTACTGCGTTGCTTTTCCCCTAGGCTTCTAATGTCCATAACAGTTTTTCAGCTTTCATGTATATGTGAGACCTGAGAGTAGGACAAACAGAAGTTGGCCAGTTTGCTTTTGGAGACTGCTGGATGTGAAAAGACAAACATGAGTTCTGTACACACGATCGGAATTTCTGATGGAAAAAGTCCATCTTTCCGATCGTGTGTAGCCCCATCAGGGTTTTTTCATCAAAATTTCCGATAGTTGAGTGACAGCGGAACAAGAGCGGACGGCCGAAGCGACATAAGTGGCATAGAGGACATGGACAAGTTGCGCAGAGTGTTAAATGGCCATGAAGATGAGGAGCGCGGGCTCACAACTCAGGTTTTGGATTCAACATCGCTAAGTTTTGGCACACGTGTGAAGTGGTTTGCAGTATTCTTTACATTGGGAATTGCATTTTCAATTCTAGGGAGTGCACTACTTTGGATTCCTGGTGCTGGAACAAAACTTTTTGCTGTTTTTTATACACTAGGAAATGTTGCTGCCTTAACCAGCACTTGTTTTCTTATGGGACCGGTGAAACAGCTTAAAAAGATGTTCGAATCAACCAGACTTATTGCTACTATAGTTATGTTGCTTTGTCTAATTTGTACCTTATGTGCCGTGTTTTGGTGGCATAAGAAAGGTCTGGCATTTCTCTTCTGTATCTTGCAGTTCCTGGCAATGACATGGTACAGCATCTCCTACATTCCATTTGCAAGGGATGCCATCATTAAATGCTTTTCCAGCTGTTTGAATTGAAGACGGATAATTCTCACACCGCTTTTTGTGCAAAGCACAAATCTAAGATTTCAGTAAACAAGAGTTTTTTGTTTTGCTTTGTTTTTTGTTTTTTTAATTTAATGGATGCATGTTCATGATATGTTGGCTGTAGCTATTCTCTTACATCTGTTCTGGACATTTCACGTACTACTCCACAATGTTTTTGACAATTTTCAAACCTAATACTAGTTTTAACAAACTTTTTTTCATTAATCTGCTTTAAAAAAAATAGGTAAAAAAAAAAAAAATTTCCGATAGTTTAGATATAGAACATGTTCTATATTTTTCCGATGGAATTCCGATGTGGTTTGGCCAGGGAAAAGCCTGATCGTGTGTACGCGGCATTAGAGTTTGAGTAAACCGGCTCCATTTTAAATTACTGTGGATGAAGAGCGCTATCATCACTGACAGCTAATAAACGGATCCATTAACAACAATAACAGCAGATAATATGTTAGGTATGGAAATCTACAACAATGAAGATGAGGAGGAGTCTTCTATACTGGATGCTATGGGTTATAGTATATTAATAGTGCTTAAAGTGAAACAATAAAAGTGAAATATTCCTTTACATTTTGTACCCGGTGGTGTGTATAGTATGCCTGTTTCTCGTGCTTAGAACTGTCCCTGCACAAAATTTCATTTCTAAAGGAAAAAAAGTAATTTAAAACTACTCGCGGCTTTTCATGAATTGTCGGGTCCCGGCAATACAGATCAAAGTCATTGAAAAAAACGGCACCAAAAAAAATGTGGGGGTCCCTCCAAATTTCATATTAGGTCCTTCAGGTTTGGTATGGATATCAAGGGGAACCCTGCATCAAATTAAAAAAAGTGCAGGGTCCCCCCAAAAATCCATACCAGACCCTTATCCAAGCCGGGGGTTCCCTATGGTAAGGACGGGTGACCCCGCCCCCTCTTACATGTGTGTCATGGGGGTTTTGTTCCTGCTGGAGAGTGGAGACTGCAGCATCACTGGAGAATGGATCACCGTTCGACATTGACGGGATTACATCGCTGGAATTTCTATTTTATCAGCGATCAATTGTGCAATTCAAAAGTGCATATAAATAATACACACAATAATAAATAAATATCTTGTGAACATGTCCAAAAAAATATATAATAATAAATAGTAAAATCCTAAAAACAGAACAAATAATTAATGCAATAAATAACTTTCTTCATGCAAAACAATTCAACTATGCAAAATAAATAGTGAAAGTGTAGCAATCCAATTGTGCAGTTCAAGAAAAAAATGCATACAAATAATCCACACAATACTATCAGTGGTGTGTGTCTGCTGACAGAATAAATAAATGTCTTGTGAAAAATTTCCAGAAATGAATAATGAATACTATAATAAATAATCTGAATAATAATTTGTGCAATCAGCAATATAAAATTCTCATCATGCTAAACAATTTCTTAATGCAAAATTAATAGGTACAAATGTGAGTCTCTGTGCACAATCAGAACAAAGTCCAATATCGTGCAGACTTTTCCACCTTCCACAATAATTGCTAAATGTATGGTGCTTCAATCCACAGCAATTCCTGAGTGCAGAGTGATCTAATCCGGGTGACCCTGTTTCCCCCAGCCTCTAACCTCAGCTGGCTTACAAATAAGCCTCTTTAGATCTCCAATGGCAATGGCTCCTCCATAACAGTGCAACTTTTAATATGGACGAGCGGCTCCTAGCTGACTTCCAATCATGCCTCTCTACATCCACACCAACAGTGGCTCCTGAATAGCAGCAATGCAGTTCTACCATTTTGAGGATGGCTCTCAATGCAAGTAAAACAGAAGGAACTCCATAGTGTAAAATGGTAGTTTAAAGTTTAATACAAAAGGCAAATACAATTACAATGTATCAGATGCAACATGAACATGTAGCAATAATCTCTCCGCTCTCGGCCACGAGGATGATGCGGGGATGATGTCACCGATGGCTCTCCTCCCTTACGCGCTATGTGGCTGTGCACGCCACTTAGTCATAGGGTCTTGCATATTAACCTTTAAAATTAGCACTTTTGATTTCTCCCATAGACTTTTAACGGTGTTCCGTGGCTTTTCAAATTTGCTGCGAACACCCCAAATTGTTTGCGGTCCGCCGAACGGGCGAACAGCCAATGTTCGAGTCGAAGTCATGTTCGAGTCGAACATAAAGCTCATCCCTAATGATACCACATCTGAGACATATTCCCCCACATCTGACAACCTGAGAAATAAGGCAAGGGCAGCATTAATGAAGTCAGCACCTGCTTTATAAATAGCCAACCATGGATAGTGTAACTTTTTTGTAATTACAATGCTAATTTTCTAGAAATCTACCCTTCTCAGATTTCTGCTCCCTATAATCTTGGATTTATTTTCACATTCTATCCATTAGTATCATTATCTAAAGCCCTGTACACATGATCGGTTTGCCCATTGAAAACAGACCGATGGACTGTTTTCATCGGTCAAACATATTGTGTGTGGGCCCCATCGGTTTGTTTTCCATCGGTGAAAAAAATAGAACATGTTTTACATTTTCCTATGGATAAAAAAACGATCCTCTGTGTGGAAGTCCATCGGTCAAAAATCCATGCATGCTCAGAATCAAGTCGACGCATGCTCGGAAACATTGAACTTCATTTTTCTCAGCACGTCGTAGTGTTTTACGTCACCGCGTTTGGACATGGTCGGATTTTTGACCGAGGGTGTGTAGGCAAGACTGATGAAAGTCAGCCTCATCGGATATCCAATGAAAAAATCCATCGGATTAGACTCCATCAGATATCCGATGATGTGTACAGGGCATAAGAGTCTTAAAGTCATACGCATAGTTTTAAGAGAGAGCTACTCACTGCATTCATTTTCACACATATAGCAAATTACATAAACATTGCATCAGTCACACGGATGCACATAGGAAGTTTCTAAATATACATGATTAATAGAGATGAGGTTTGGATCAAGTCAACAATGGGTTTTAAGCCAAACCCTACCTTTTTGCAAACCTGTCAAACTAATATAGGAATGTATACATCTGAATTCATGGTATTCATAATGTATTACAAGGTCATTCAAACTTAGGTCAGATGGCTTGGAATGAGCAAATATTTGGGCTTTATTGTGTGTCAGACCCCTCACTATAAATAAGTGGCCATAGAGCAGCCATCTGTATATTAGACGTTGCTGCAGGGATAGCAACCTCTTTGCTGCATTTTGTATTGTTTCTTATTGTTGAGGGCTTGTTTTAATTTTATTTTGTGACTGATTTAAGGCCAACAGTCACATTTAACTGCTGTCCTTTATAGCACTTTAAGTTTTTTTGTGGGCAGTATTTGGGGTTATTTATTATTTCTTTGAGGATTTTTATTCTTATTCTATGTTGAAGGGGCTTTATTTTAGGGTAAACTGATTTTTTTGCAGCAGCAGCAGCAATGAGGATTTTTGTTTCAGGATGATTTTCTGGGTTTTTGTTTCTTATTGCCGCATACACACCATCATTTTCCGGGTTGTAAAAATCAAAGGCCCAGATTCAGGTACATCTGCGCATTATTGGACCGGCGTAGCGCACCGCCTTTACGTTAGACTTGCGCAATTTTGCCGCGTAATCACCCTATTCTCGTAGCTTTTGCGCAGCAAATTGCGCATGAGTAACATTTTTTCAGAGGCGTAAGGCGGAGTAATACAAATTGGGAAGGACGTGGGCGTGTTACATTGAAATGAGCCGTGACCCCATGCAAATGAAGGGCCGGCCGGCTCGCGCATGCGCGCTTGAAGGAGACCATGGTCAGCTCCGCTGTGCGCATGCTCACAACTCGGGAGCGGCGCAATCAGTGAAATTGGAAATGGACTAGGGCAACGTTGTGAACTACGCAAACAGCATAAATAGACACACACAAACGCACTTGCATTGCAAAAGTACATCCCTTTGTCCCTTCCCATTTAACCAAGTGCTTTTGTCCTGTTGTTCGTTGCGGTGTGTTTTGTAGTTGTCAGATTAGTGTTCGTGTGATCAAGTGTTTGTTAGTAGATCTTTGAAAGTGTTTTTTGATAAGTGTTTGAGAGACTGTTTGTTTGATTGATATATTTCTGTTCGTTTGTTTTCCTGCTGTTTTTTTGCTGTTTGTTTTTGTGACTGTTTCTTGCTGAGTAGTTTTCTCTTTGTGTGTGTTCTTGCTTGATTGGTTGTGCTTGTTTTTGTGAGTGATTTTTTGTTGACTGGGAGTGAGTTTTTTTGGAAGTATGACAGAGAGAAAGCGAAAGCTCAATTTTTCTTTGGGGGAAAAAAGAATTCTTGCCCGGGCCATTAGCGAATATGGGCGTTTCCTCCACGGCCCGGACAGTGCCAACACCACCCCGGCCAGGAGGAGGGAGATTTTGGATATGATCACTGAGCAGGTCAATTCAGCGGGGGAGGGGGAGACACAGACCCGGTCTGGGATTGACAAAAAAATCAATGACTTCCGGCGTCTGGTCAAACAGAAGCTGGCCAGAATGCATGCCCATGCCAGGGGCACAGGAGGGGGCCCACCATGCCGTATTAGGCTGACAGCGGAGGAGCGTGCGGTGGCCCTGACCTTTCATCGGCATGAAGTTGAGGGCCTGCCCGGCTTTAACTCAAGTCCGGAGCCCATGGTGCCAGGTAAGTATTTTTTTTAATATCAGGTGTGTAGCATGTGTGGGGGAGGGGGTGAAAGGGAATATGTGGCAAGTGTGTGGATCCTCCAACCTGTGAATGTTTTGTGTCATCCACAGATGTGCAGGAGGGTGCAGGGCCATCTGGCCTGACCGCACCAACCCCAGGACAGCAGCCTAATGAGGCCCCCCCAACAAGGCCGGAGTCCGCGGAGGAGGTTCAAGAGGAGGAGGAGAATCATGAGGAGGAGGAGAATCATGAGGAGGAGGAGTCCATGTCAGGCACTGGAAGTTTGGTTTTTGAGGACTCTTCCCCTCTGGCTGGCAGCAGGGAGCCCCCCCCCTCCTCCCCCAACATGGCTCCCCTCCCAAGGGCCTCCCCTTCTCCCCGGCCACAAGCATCAGCTGGAGGCAGGATTTCATCCCAGAACATCAGGGGGTTGGCCGATCTCCTGCCCGCCACTCTGAGAAGGGACCAGTTCCTCCAGACCCGCCATCTGGGACAGGTCAGCCAGACATTGGTGCGGATGGAGGAGAGCCTGTCCTCCGTCAAGGATACGCTGGGGAACCTGGACTCCCACTCCCGGGCTTTCACAACCTGCCTAAACAAACTGCAGACGACATCAGCAGGCGTTGGGCAGGATGTGAGGGCCCTTACCCAGGCTATCCAGGCCAACACGGCAACACTTGGTGCTGCCCTGGACAGAATAGCCGTGGCCTTGGAGGGCAGGCCGCCAGGTGGGCAGAGATCAGGGGCTGCTCCTCCTTCCCCGGTTTTACCCCTCCCCCATGAGTCTCCCCTGAAAAGCCGGGGCCGTGGCCGGGGGCGCCCCAGGCGTGGCTCACCTAAAGGGCAATAATTATTTTTTTCCCCCCTTTTTTTTTTTGCTGGAAAATTTTTGCTTTTGCAGGTAATTTTTTTTTTTTTTTGGGTTGTGAATGCTGTTTGAATGTGGGGGTGACATTCCTGCCGGAAAAGGGGTGTCACCCTCAATTTTGGTGGAGAAGGGTTCCCCAGGACCAGGGAGAAGTGATCCCCAGGTCCGTGTGAATGGTGTATGAATGTACAGTGACATAATTGGAGCCTTGGCGTGGCGTTGCTGCTCACAAGTCCTGCATGGTGGACTGGTGCCAATCCAATTTGATGTGGATGTGGGGTGTGTGTGCTAGGGACCACAGTGGTGTGCATGCATGCATTCTCATTGTGCCATGATTAATGTGTGTGTTTAACGTGCAAAGATGCCCAATGTGAGGTGTCTCCTGGCTGCTCTTCCCTCAGAAGACGGGGTATCCTCGGTTAGGGGGGGATTGTCTGGTTCAGGGGTCAGGTCATCACGTAGGCCAATCTGCAGGCCCTTTCTTTCTGCGAAGTTGTGCAGCATGCAACATGCACCGATGATCTGGCACACGAAGTTTGGGGAATACAAGAGGGTACCCCCAGACTTATCCAGGCATCGGAAACGTGACTTTAGGACGCCAAAGGTGCGCTCCACCACTGCTCGTGTTTGGGCATGTGCTTGATTGTATCTTTCCTCTCCTGGGGTTTGGGGGTTCCAGATAGGAGTCATCAGATGGGGTCCCAGTGGATATGCAGAGTCACCTGTAAGGGAAAAGACAGGAGGATGTTAGTCATGCATGTGCCCCTTGTGATGTGTGCATCATGGGAGGGGATAGTCATGCCTGACTCCCATGTCACTTACCAACCAGCCAGGTGTCCCCATACACGTTCTGATCGAATTCCATTCGGATGTGGCATTGATTGTATATGTAGCTGTCATGGCTGGACCCTAGGTGTTTGGCACGGACGTGCCATATGAGGCCTTGGGCATCGACTATCACCTGTACGTTGATGGAATGCCAATGCTTCCGATTGCGGTACATGTGCTCTGTCTCCTGGGGGGGCTAGAGTGCCACATGTGTGCAATCAATGGCCCCCACAGTGCGTGGGAATCTGGCAATTCTGTAGAAATCTGTCATTGCCTTCAGCCGCAGCTCCTCAGTGGTGGGTTTGATGATTTGGTTGGCCATGCGTCTGAGGATTGCAGGGACAACCTGGTGCACACATCTGCTCATGGAGGATTGTGACATCCCAGCCACCACTCCACTTGTACGCTGAAAAGAGCCACTGGCAAGGACATGGAGTGTTGCCATGACCTTGACCAGTGGCTGCACTGCATGTGAGCGGTGTGTTGGGCTGGTGATGTCCTCCTGCAGGGTTGTGGTTAATTCCAGGATGACATGAGGGGTGAATCTGAAGATGCGATACACCTCAGAATCACTCATGCCAAACAGGTCTATGCAGGAGCCTTGGCGTGGCGTTGCTGCTCACAAGTCCTGCATGGTGGACTGGTGCCAATCCAATTTGATGTGGATGTGGGGTGTGTGTGCTAGGGACCACAGTGGTGTGCATGCATGCATTCTCATTGTGCCATGATTAATGTGTGTGTTTAACGTGCAAAGATGCCCAATGTGAGTTGTCTCCTGGCTGCTCTTCCCTCAGAAGACGGGGTAGCCTCAGTTAGGGGGGGATTGTCTGGTTCAGGGGTCAGGTCATCACGTAGGCCAATCTGCAGGCCCTTTCTTTCTGCGAAGTTGTGCAGCATGCAACATGCACCGATGATCTGGCACACGAAGTTTGGGGAATACAAGAGGGTACCCCCAGACTTATCCAGGCATCGGAAACGTGACTTTAGGACGCCAAAGGTGCGCTCCACCACTGCTCGTGTTTGGGCATGTGCTTGATTGTATCTTTCCTCTCCTGGGGTTTGGGGGTTCCAGATAGGAGTCATCAGATGGGGTCCCAGTGGATATGCAGAGTCACCTGTAATGGAAAAGACAGGAGGATGTTAGTCATGCATGTGCCCCTTGTGATGTGTGCATCATGGGAGGGGATAGTCATGCTTGACTCCCATGTCACTTACCAACCAGCCAGGTGTCCCCATACACGTTCTGATCGAATTCCATTCGGATGTGGCATTGATTGTATATGTAGCTGTCATGGCTGGACCCTAGGTGTTTGGCACGGACGTGCCATATGAGGCCTTGGGCATCGACTATCACCTGTACGTTGATGGAATGCCAATGCTTCCGATTGCGGTACATGTGCTCTGTCTCCTGGGGGGGCTGGAGTGCCACATGTGTGCAATCAATGGCCCCCACAGTGCGTGGGAATCTGGCAATTCTGTAGAAATCTGTCATTGCCTTCAGCTGCAGCTCCTCAGTGGTGGGTTTGATGATTTGGTTGGCCATGCGTCTGAGGATTGCAGGGACAACCTGGTGCACACATCTGCTCATGGAGGATTGTGACATCCCAGCCACCACTCCACTTGTACGCTGAAAAGAGCCACTGGCAAGGACATGGAGTGTTGCCATGACCTTGACCAGTGGCTGCACTGCATGTGAGCGGTGTGTTGGGCTGGTGATGTCCTCCTGCAGGGTTGTGGTTAATTCCAGGATGACATGAGGGGTGAATCTGAAGATGCGATACACCTCAGAATCACTCATGCCAAACAGGTCTATGCGGGTGCGGTATATCCTCTCCCGTGCCATCCTCCGTGCCATCCTCCGTGCCCTCATCCTTCTTTGTTCATCTAAAGTCAGTAGTATAGCTATGCGCGACGATGCCCCTGGCATGTTGGCATACAGATTGTTGTGCAACACGTGTGACTGCTGAGCTCCTCACTAACAGTGTTGCTTTATCTAACAAGTAGACTTTTTTCTCTTTTTAGACCAGCTTTTATATGCTCTAATTTTAGACAGGACATTTTGCTGTTGCGCACACTGCGTCGCCTGCGCTGCCCCAACGTTGTTTTGTGGATCCCCGTAAGTCCCTCATTAGCATATTTGACTAGCAAATCAATGGTGTGTCTAGCGCACTTTTGCGCGGAAGGATGCGCCAGTCTAACGAAATTACGCGGGACAAAAAAAAAAAGATTTTTTTGCGTATCTCGTTCTGGGGATGCCGCGCAACAAAACGCACGCGCACATTTAGACTTACGCACGCGCATCTCCTGTTGCGCAGGCGTAATCGCTCTGTGAATCTGGGCCAAAGTTTTTAAAAAATGTATTTTAAAACGATCGTGTGTGGGCTTCAGAGCATTTTTCGGGGTACAATTTTTTTTTACAACGTTTTAAACAATGTCCTTTTTCGGATTGTAAAAAATAGTTGTATGTGGGCTTTAACGACGTGAAAAAAACATGCATGCGCAGAAGCAAGTTATGAGACGGGAGCGCTCATTCTGGTAAAACTACGTAATGGAGTAAGCACATTCATCACGCTGTAACAGACAGAAAAGCGCAAATCATCTTTTACTAACACAAAATCATCTATAGCATCCCAAAGGGTGGCGACATCCGTATCGAACTTCCCCTTTATAGTGCCATTGTACGTATTGTACGTCACCGCGCTTTGCTAGAGCATTTTTTTTCACTATCGTGTGTAGGCAACGTCGTTTTAATGATGAAGTTGAAAAAAACGTATTTTTTTCTAGAGGCTGAAAAACTTCGTTTTTTATAACCCGAAAAAATCTTGTCTTTTTAATGTTGACAGAGTTTTTTTTTTAGTGTGGGGTGCTCAATAACAGAAAACTAAGACACAACTTAATGCACCAATATCACCTTTAGCCTCTCCCCCCCCTGAAAAAAATAGGCATACACTGTTTAGGCCTATGATTAAAACTGCCCTGCTGATTGCCAATTTTCCATTGATGTAATCTCTACAGATCTTTCTGTATATTAATTCTTGTAGTAAAGCCCAGGCCTGTGCTTTTTGTCTAAATAAAATTGGGCCAAGCTTTTCTATTTTCTATTGTCCTACTGCTTGCCAATTTTACACTATTGTGTCAGCTGCAGCCTATTGTTTCTTTAGTAAATTATCTGCCTATACTTTAGTATACTATAGTCAATTCTTTACTAATAAAATGTCCACTGTTGGCCAGTTTTACACCTCTGTATAATCTGTGGTCTTCTTATTCTTGATGAGAGTTTGATAGAAATTTTCCTGCAGCAAGACAGTTTTGTATCAGGAAGAACAGGTTCAGACAGTCAATATCAGCCAGTCAATGCACGTCTTTCTGATTACAGAAGTCCACTTAGCAGGTGCATTATACATCACTAGGGGGGTCCCTGGGTCCCTCTAGAAATGTAGGTATATTAATAATCTAAATAAAATAGAAAGGTAGATCTCAAGCTCAGACAATGTTTGAAATTGTAGGGGAACTTCGCTGGGATCCTTTAATACTAACACGTTTTGAAGGTAACCCCTTCTTTATCAGAGCCTTTGGCCAAACACAAAAAGTTAAAAGTAAATAAACACATTCACACATCCTGAAAAATACATACATCATTTATAGTTATCTGCTATATAATAATTTATCTTAATATTAATTTTTACTATAATAATCAAAATATAAGTACAATATTATAGAAGGGCTTTTAGATTCCTTTATAAACCCCCATGTAACTTAACCTTCTGTTTGTGGCACCTCAGCATTGGGACAAGGATGCTTTGCAAAAGGAAAGAGGCTTTGCCCCCCTTTGTAAGATGACGCACAACGTTGAAATTCACATGGCCTGCTCTGGTCCAGAAAAGGGGGCCACATGCTCTTTGCCCAACCTTTCTGGAGCACCTAGGATACTAAATACCTTCCCTTAAAGCCACATGAAAAGACTCTTTGCCTGTTGTACAGTATTTTTATTTTTTTTGCGTTAGCACATATTCTCCATGGCAGTGACCATTTTTTAAATCTTTTTAAAATTGAACCGGCGTATCTAGCTCATTTGCATATTCGACGCGTAAATCGACGGAAGCGCCACTTAGCGGCCAGCGTAAATATGCAACTAAGATACGACGGCGTAAGAGACTTAAGCCCGTCGTATCTAAGCAAAATTCCGGTGTATCTTACTTTCTGAATACAGAAAAAAGATATGCCAGCGCATCCTAAAAGTTACGCGGCGTATCTCGAGATACAGCGGCGTAACTTCTTTGTGAATCTGGCCCTCTGTTTTGTTTCAATTCGTTATTTAACCAATTTTGTTTAGTTAGATTTGTTAAATTTATTTAATTTGTTTTTGGAATTCATTTTGTTGACTCGTATTTGACCACATTAATAAACATTTTTTTTGTTTCAAAAAGTTTTATTGTAGTTAAAGAGAGCAACACAGCAGGTAATATACAAGGAGCAGGGGTTACATGGAAACACATTTGCGGATGCAGCCGCCACTAAGTATGCATAGATTGAACAAGAAATACAGGGAGTTCTACAGTATAACAATTGAAAGAAACATCGTAGGGCAGGTGCCCACTTAAGCTATGAGATGTTGAGGGAATAATAGAACCAAAAGAAACATCCATGGGGGTGGGTGTTTGTTTTTTGAATGGTGGAAATAGATAAGACTGTGTACAGATAGCTTGATGAGAGGGAATTGAGTCATAATAGTATGAGAGAAATGTAGGAATGTGGGGACATTGAGGCATATATATCGAGGAGAGCCTAGTATGGGGTAGGGCAAATTGGTTGCTGTCAAGGAGGGAAAGGGGGAAGGGGAGATATCCAGAGAGGGGGATTAGACATCGCAATCGTGAGGTGCGAGAGTTCCTGCCACAGCTCTCGGACAGCCGTCAGGCCATTATCCGCTTATATTCGTCTGTCGAGGTGAAGTGTATCCAGCAGGCCCACGATTGTGTGTAGGAAGAGGGAGTGTCATGTGCCTGGTGGATCAGGTCTTCCATTTCTGAAATCTGATTAATGCGTTTAAACAATTCGGTCACAGTTGGAGGTTCTGGGGATCTCCATTTCGCAGGAATGCAGAGTTTAGCTGCGTTTATTAAATGCATCGCTAAAGAGCGAAAGTAGACCCTGGGGGTGTGTTGGAGTGGTGGAACAAAAACTGCGCTGGCACAAAATCTAGGTTAAAGGTTGTTACGGAGTTGGTGATGCGGTGGACTTCAGTCCAGAAGGAGTGTAGTTTGGAACACGACTACCAGATATGTAAGATTCTCAAAAAAGTGTTGTGCTCTCACCTGGGGATGGGGACAAGCCTCCGACAAAAATGTGGGGGAGAGACCCGGAGTAAAGTCCGGGTTGCTTCTAAGTGGGGTCATAGGGCCCAGTTGAGATGATATTCGGTATTTAGAACAGGCTAGTTTAAAAGTAGTCAGCGTCGGGGAGATGAGAGGGTGAGTACGATACGAGGGAGGGACAGTGTTAGGTGAAATCCACGGGGTCAGGGACAGCGGAGTAGGCAAGAACAAATGTTCCAGTTTCACCCACGCTTTGGACTTGAGGTGGACGTTCCAATCTATAATTCTAGATAGGTGGCATGCTAGATAGTATTTGAAGAGGTCAGGGAGACCTAGGCCCCCTTTCGGCTTAGGGACGGTGAGCTTGTCAAAACCAATCCGAGGCCTGAGGCCGTTCCAAATAAAGTTTGTGCATGCCCGTCGGTAAGTTGAAAAGAAAGCAGGAGGGAGTTTAATTGGGACCGTTTGAAACAGATACAGAAGACGGGGAAGAATGTTCATTTTAAACCCAGCTGCCCTCCCAAACCACGAGAAGAGGCCAGTGGACCATTTTGTAAGATCTCTTTGAATGTTACGTATCAATGGGAGGTAGTTAACAGAGTACAGGTCTGAAAGGGAAGAGGGGATCTGGATCCCCAGGTAGATAATTGAAGAAGTGTTCCATTTGAATGGGAAAGACGCCCGGCATTGTGCATAAACATCAGGGGGAAGGGTGATGTTGAGAGCATTGGACTTGGAGAAGTTTATTTTCAGGTTCGTTATGTAGTTGAAGGTCTTAAGGTCTGCCAACAAGTTGGGAAGAGTCGTTACAGGTGTGGACAAAAAAAGAAGGATGATGTCGGCAAAGGCCGCCACCTTATAATTGTGGTGGTCTATGTCCACCCCCTTTATGTCGGGGTTGGATCTAAGGCGTCGCAAAAGTGGTTCTAGTGTGAGGACAAATATAAGTGGGGAAAGCGGGCAGCCCTGACGGGTGCCGTTCGTGATGGAGAAGGCGTTAACTCGGACTTTGGCGGTGGGACCGGTGTAGAGCGCAAGGATGAAATTCAGCATACGCTGAGGGAGCCCCAAAAAAGTTAATGTCTCCATCATGTAATCCCACGCCACCCTATCGAACGCCTTCTCCGCATCGAGGGAAAGAAAGAATCCAGCCCGTCGATTGGACGTGAGCCAATGGTGAACGGAGAAAGCTTTAAGGGTATTGTCCCTTGCCTCCCTGCCAGGGATAAAACCAACCTGGTCTAGATCGATCAGTTGGGGTAAGAGGTGAAGAAGTCGAGCAGCAAGTACATTAGCGTACCATTTGAGGTCCACGTTCAGGAGTGAGATAGGCCTATAGTTCGTTACCAGTGTAGGGTCTTTACCCGGCTTCGGGATTACGGCTATATGAGCCGTTATCAGGTCTCGGTGGGAGTGGCAGGAGAGGCAAAATAATTGAAGGCCATAGTGAAAAAGGGGGTAAGAAGGTGGGCATATGCTTTATAGTATCCGACTGTCATACCATCTGGGCCCGGGCTTTTCCCCGGTTTCATTTGTTTTAGCGCTGCAATGGCTTCGACGTCAGTGAGAGGGGAGTCCAGTCCACTGGCTTCCGAGTCTGAGATTGGTGTGGGACTATGTTTTGTCAGGAAGTCATGTATAGCTTTTTTCCTAGCGAGCGAGTCAGAGGGAGAATCTGTAGGGTGCAGGTTATATAGTTTTGAGTAGTAATCTACAAATTGCTTAGCTATGTCAGGCGATGCGGAACATTTTTGACCCTTAGAGTCAATTATGGAGTGGACCGTTGTGGCAGCTGTATTGGCCTGTAGTGCTCTGGCCAATAATCGTCCCGCTTTGTTGCCAAACTCATAAAAGACTCTTTGGGAGAGGACATATTTAATTTGTTTGCCCAATAGATCCAAAAGTTCAGATCTGGCAAGGTGGAGGTATAGCAAAGTGTTGAGGGCCAAGGAGCGTTTGTGAGCCCGCTCCAATTGGTGGATGCGAGCGGTGAGTTCCGAGAAACGTTGCCACTGTTCCCGTTTTCGCTTGGCCGCCGCAGCCATCAAGACCCCTAGAATCAAGCACTTATGCGCCTCCCATGTGATAAGGGGGGAAATGTCCGCCGACTGGTTTTCGTCCGCAGACTGTTTTTTCTGTGAGCAGAGAGGGGTCCAATTTCCATGAGTGCGAGAAGGTGTATTTTTCAGGGAGTGCTAATGTCAAGGTGATGGGATGATGGTCAGAGAGGAACATGGGGTCAATGGAGGTACGGTCTAGGACAGGTAAGTCAGTCTGTGATAGAAAGAAATAATCAATCCGGGAATATTTGTTGTGTGGGGCAGAGAAGAATGTGAAATCTTTTCCTGTGGGATTTAGTGTACACCAGGTGTCGTGGAGAAGCAGTGATTGGAGGTGTAATTTAATAGATTTAAGGGCGCTGTATGTGAGAGAAGACGTTCCCGTGGATGTGTCATGTAGCGGGTCCAGAGGGACGTTAAAGTCGCCACCCAGGATGAGCATGCCTTCCTGGAAGGCAGAGAGAGAGGTGGTAACATTTCGAAAGAAGGAGACTTGGTGGGAGTTTGGGGCAAAGATGTTGGCTAATGTTATCTTGCGACCCAAAAGCGATCCCTTAAGGAAAATGTAGCGTCCCTCCTCATCAGATAGCGAATCTGTAACCTCAAAGGGGCAATGTTTTGCTATGAGTATCGATACTCCCTTGGATTTGGAGGTCGGGGTAGTGGCATGATACACCGTAGGGTAATAGTAATTTTTCAGCTTCGGGATTGCATCGGTATGAAAGTTCGTCTCTTGGATAAAGATTATGTCTGATTTATTGCGGTGCATAACATGGAGAAGATGTCACCGGCGTTCGGGGACATTTAGACCCCGGGCATTGAGGGAAACAATCTTGAGGTAATGGAAGGCGGGTATAGGCAACCGCTCGTTAGGTGGTATGTGTACAACAGTCAAGGATTTGGAGAATCCGGGGAAAGGTGAGGAGTTCCCCACCAGTCTATTGATCTTAGAAATCCGTGGAGGCGGAGATACCGGACAGAGTCAGTGGCGCAACCAATGGTGTGGGGTTGTTAACAGAGAGTCAGTAGAGGGACCACTGTGTGGGGGTTGGATTGTCCTGAAGGAAACAAAAACAAGTGTTGAAGGTGGACGGACCAACGGCCACACTAACCAAAGCTGAGAATGTACAGTGTGTGGAGACGTAGTCATCGTGTATGTTGGGTAGCTAGGTAGGAGGGGATGCAACTTAGTTGGAGAAGACTTTTTAGGGGGGGCAGGGAACCAAAGGTTCACAACATGTGGACCCGTGTCATCCTGTTAGGGGTTTCGTGGACATGTGGGTGTAAAACGTATCTAGTGAAACCATTTGTGATAGACCAGGATAAAGCAACATATTATAACCATTAAGAAAAGAGAAAAAACAATTTAACCAATAAACAACAATTCAGTTCTCTTTTTCTACTGTTTCCATTCAATAAGATTGCATCTCAACATGCAAGTGTTTTTTAACAGCATGGCTCCCAGGCAGAGAAGAAGTAGTAGAAGATGATGAGGGGTGGGAGGGGTCAGGGCAGGGAGGCAAGGGGAGGGCGGGGGGGTTGGGAGGGAAAGGAAGGGAAAAAAATTAAAGGGGGAGGGGGAGAGGGGGGGTAAGATGGGGGGAGATATAAGGCGGAGCTAACTAGGAAAATACCAGGGGTCATGTGGGGGGGAAGAGAAAGTCAGCTGGGGGGAATACAAGGGGGAAATTCCTGGGATAGGAGGGGGTTGGAACAATATGTTGAACATTGGTATCCCTCCAGCAACCCAGGAACCTGACATCTACATGGCGTGTCTGGCATATAGCCAGATGGGTGCTGTCCAGAGGAGAGGCTAACGATCAAAGGAAGTAGCACATAAACATCAGGGGTTTTCCTCAAGCACTTGCAGATTACATATCTGGATAACGGGAGGGGTGGGGGGTAATGTGACTGCCAAACAGTAAGTACCATCGGGGTTAATAGGCCGTCACTCAGACAGAAGTCTCCGTCCACTAAAAAGAAGTGGGCGTGGTTAGATCCTAGCGTAGGACGGCATAGACATCAGGGTTAGGGAGGCGGGAGAGTGAGGGGACACGGGGGGTAGAGAAGCGCGGGGGGGAGGAGAGGAGAGGAGATAAGACACACATGAGAGGGGTTAAAGTAGACAAATGGTGAATAAAGCACGTATACAAATTCTTGGTCAAATCCTTGGTTTGCTGTGAGAGCTGTCATCTCGAGTGGGCGCCAATCAGGGGATGTAGTCAGGGTGTAAATCAGCCAGAAGAGAAGTCCGAGGTGCATAGCGGGTCACCGAGGTCCAATAAAATAATGAGACAAAAGGAAAAGGTGTAAGAAAGTAAAAGGTAAAACAGGGAATCAGCAGACATCAGGGCTCATATTGAGTGTAAGGATGAAACCCCCTTAGGGGTGTACAGTGTACTGGAAGATGCTCCGCAGGGATCCCAAAGCAGAGGTCGACCAGTAGGGGAGAGTCTGGATCAGGCCAGGCGGAAACGGAGGATCCGGTCTCGGGAGAGGGTGAGGGGAAGGGCATCAACAGTATGTGGCAGGGAGCATAAGTTCCAGGATAAGCCGCAGCATCTTCGGCCAGCCGCACTAGGCACAATGGGGGTATTATGCTGGCATGGGAGCAAAAATCCGGTACCTAGACAAGAGGGAAGGAAAGGCCTAATGCAGAACCAATTGGGACGAACGGCCATATAGAAGGTGGGGTGAGGCAAGAGGAGCAGTCGGTGCATAGAAGGGAAGTGCGGGACAAAGCAAGGGAAGAGGGACTACGGAACTTATCTGGAGGTCCTGAGAATCACATGGCGGGCCATCCTCAAAGATCGCGGCAAGCTCTCCTGGGTTGCCGTCTGCGGGCTGAAGGGGACACGTCCAGTAGGCGGGCTCGTATTAGGCCTGGGGATGGAAGGCGAGCGGCGTCTGCGATAGCGGGTAGCCTGGGCATCCATCGGTTCCTCCTCGGGCGGGTTGCGGTAGGAGTGCGGACTGTTGAATTCAGCATACCACTGTGGCAGCTCCACATACGGGACGTCAAGGTGCCTGCAGAAATCTTCCAGGTCCTCAGGAACTCTGAGGAGTGCAGGGCAAATGGGAATTTCCAACGATATTGGATTCCCCTGGAACGCAGCATTTCCAGTAGCGGGCGGAGGTCCCTGCGATGTTTGAGGGTGATGGCAGACAGGTCTTGATATATGTTTATCTGTCGTCCCCCATGCTCGATTAGGGCCTTCCCTCTAGCTTTCCGCAAGATTGCCTCTTTCGTGTGGAAGTCATCCAGACAGCAGATCACATCCCTGGGGGGGTCCGTCTCCTTGCCCTTAGGTCTCAGTGCCCTGTGGATTCTTTCCATCGGGATAGGCGTTTGCAGGGGCTTGTCGAGGATGCTATTGAAGAGCTCCGATTCTGGAAGCCCCCGCACGCGAAGGTTCCGGCGACGGCCCCGATTGTCCAGGTCCTCCACATGTCTTTGGAGGTCCCGGAGTTGCAGCGTGTGGGTGTCCAGTTTGCGGGTGACCTTTCTGAGGACTGTGTGGTGTTGTGAGGTAGCGATCTCCACGTCCTGCACCCTGGTAGTAATGGCGCGAATTTCCTGACGGAGGTCAGTAATGGCTGCGGACAGCGTGTTTTTTATGTCCGCCGCTACCTCATGGAGGTCGGATAGGCTTGGTTGCTGAGGGGCCTGCGGTGTCGTAGAGCTTGGCGGAGGCGGAGAGAGGGGGTCGTGGGTGTTAGGAGAATCCCCTCAGAGGTGCGTGAAGAAGCTGAGGCGGGAGTGTGCGCCGCCATGTTGGACCTCTGTGTCCGGAACATGGCCGGGATCTGCTGGGTCAGTCTGCCCCCGATGTCTCTCGGTGAACGGGAGCATGATGCCGACGAGTGCCGGGAAGAAGTTCCCATAACTTAGAAGGCAGAAATCAGCGTGTGTCTCCTACAGAAGCTGAAGTATGGCCGTGGTCCGTCGGAGCTTCAGAGCTATGCGGCCATCTCCTCTCAAGGCATACCACGCCCCCCCTTCATTAATAAACATTTTAAACGCATTAGAAAACATTTCAAATGCATTTATAAACATTTCAACCGCACTAGAAAACATTTCAATCACACTAGAAAACATTTCAACTGCATTAATAAACATTTTAACCATATTAGAAAACATTTCAAGAGCATTAATAAGAATTAGAAAATGTTTCACCCACATTAATAAACATTTTAACCACACTAGAAAACATTTCAACTGCATTGGAAAACATTCCAACTACATTAATAGACATTGCAACCGCATTAGAAAACATTTCAACCACATTAAAACAATTTCAACCACATTAATAAACATTTTTTTTTATAATTCTTTATTTTTGCAAAATGAGAACCATCACACCGTCACATCAGATAAATTTACATCACATCCGCTTAGTTACAGAAGGTACCATGTTTCCATACTTCTATCCGTACATTTTCCTTTATTTTTTTCCTTTCCTTAATATATTTCAGGCATTTCAGTTCTCCTATTTCCTTTTTCCTCCCATCCTTCCTCTTTCCTATTATTACCCCCCCCCCCTTTTCTGATCCCATCAGTAACAAACCAAAAACAAATACAAAAATTAAAAAAATAAAGAAAGTTATAAAAAGCATCATTCGTCCCACTGGTCAGGGTACCTGTCTATACTTCTCGCTCCTGTGCTTGGAAGGACCTCACTCCTCCCCTCCACTCCACAGTAGCTTTTTCCCCTCTTCAGATCTTACAAATGTCACTCATGGGATCCATGTTTCAATAAAGTTTTTTTCTATCTGACGTTGAATGTACCAGATCCTCAATATCTCAATACCTCTTATTTTGTTAAGGTACATGGCATTAGGCGGTGGATAGGGGTCCCCCCAGCACAGGGTGATACAAGCTTTAGCTGCTTTTACCAAATGACAGAGCACTGATTTTTTATATTGCTGAAGTGGGATTTGTGAGCACTGTAACAGAAAAAAAGGCTGGGTCGTCTGGTGCTCTGTAAGTTTTTGAATGATCTGCTGCACCTCCACCCAGTACTGTCTCAACTTTTGGCATGACCAGAAGATGTAGAGTAGGGTCCCCTGTTCCTCCCCACATCTCCAGCAGCGGTCTGAGGCTTCTGGGAAGAATTTATTGAGAGTATAGGGAGTATAATACCAGCGTGTTAATAACTTATAGTTGGATTCCTGGATTTTCGTGCACCGAGATGACTTCAGTGACAAATGTATTATATTCACATAAACATTTTAACCTCATTAGAAAACATTTCAACTGAATTAGAAAACATTTCAACTGCATTAATAAACATTTCAATCGACAGATGTTTTGGTATGCACTGATACACACTGGGGGTGGGGGTGTTGATGGGACACAAGTCCTTAGATGTTTTTCTACACTGGAACATGTGTACTCTGACAGCTGCTTGGTTGCACTAGTAAGCTCTGAAAGATGATGATTGGGAACACACTACTACTACTACTACACATGTTTTTGTGTACAGGTACACTGTGACAAATGTTGATGGGGCATAAGTAGTACACCTGACCTAGAGACAACATTTTTAGAAAGGACGAATGACCACAATTTTTTCATCAGCAAGAAAATGATGTACTCATTTTGATTTTGTTTTCAAATTTGAATTGATTATTTCTGTCAGCTCAGGTAGCCCTTGTACAATGCACATATAATTTAAACACCTAAATACCGGACAATTCTTTCCTGCTCAAACCATTTTTCAGCTTTCACTTTGGATGTTGCTGGGACACTAGAATTACAGAGGACTTGTGCAATGGTACACTGTAACAGATGTATTGGTGTGCGCTAGTACACACCGATACAGATGTTGACGACACACTAGTTATACAAATCTTTTTGCACAGTATTAGTAGTAGTAGTAGTAGCCTTTTTTTTCTATTCTATTCTATTATTTTCTATTCTAATCTATGCTTTTATTTTCTATTCTTTTCAAATTCAAATTTATTTTATTTGTAATTCAAATTTCAGAAGAGG
The DNA here is from genome assembly GCA_029574335.1 of Rana kukunoris. Lineage (NCBI taxonomy): Eukaryota > Metazoa > Chordata > Amphibia > Anura > Ranidae > Rana > Rana kukunoris. The sequence continues at coordinate 230,967,375 of CM056049.1, read as the reverse complement.
AGTATATTCCTTTCTGTTCTATTTTATTATATTCTTTTCTATTTTATTCTGTTCTTTTATTTTATATTCCATTTTGTTTTGTTTTACTCTATTCTTTTCTATTTCTTTATTTTTTCGATTTGATTACTTTATTTTTATTCTATTATTTTATATTTTATTCTATTCTATTCTATTATTTTGTATTATATTCCTTTATTTTCGATTCTGATTTATTGTATTCAGACATTTGAATTTAAATTGAATTCTAAAATTATTTGAATCTAATTCTAAAATGATTTGAATCCTAAGAAGATTTAAATCGCATATGAAAACAGTTTTAATTTCGGCCAAAATTTTGTTTCCTTATTTCGGATGTTTAAATTAGTTACTGTTGAAATAATAACAAATAATTTTGATTTAAAATAAAACGAACGGCACATGTCTACAATTAACTACCTGGCTAAAACAATTTGGTATATTAGTAAAAACTCCTTACTTGCCAACTTCTTCGCCTGGTTCTCTTCCAGGTGCAGGATCGTTGTATATCATGATTGACCATGCCAGGATGGCACAACTTCTTTGCATGGGAGTTTAGTCATAATTTGGCTGGTCTGTGCTTAACTGGACAAGTTTTGATCCATGTGTACCCAGCCTTTAACTTTGTGGAACTATGTACAAGTTAAATTGAGTTTGTAACAGCTGCTGTAGTATACACAGCAATGCAATGTGCTTAATAGAAGAATAATGATAAGTAGGAGCAAATAGCCCAACATTCTCATTGATAAAGCAATGTAACTGATAGGAAAATTATTAAACATGTTGATAATGATGACCCTGACACAATTTCTCAGGGCGAACCCCATTTCTACCACTTGACCCAGATTATGACAGAGAGACATGTAGACCAGACAAAAATCTACATCCTCACCTTTTTTCAGCATTCAACCCAACAGAGGGAATTTTATTGCCACCACAGCTTTATAAACATCATGACATCATTCACATGAACACAATTGATTGGTCAGTCCATACAAAATTCAGCCCCTTATTACACGCCCCCCGCTGTGACGTCTGTACTTGGCATCATGGAGCACATGTTTCAAAGTCTTTGGGGGCCATCTTATTCACTCGATGGGTTGGGCCCCAGGAAGAAGTGAGTTTAGGATTTCAGTAGAAGGGAGGGGTTGAAGGCTAAGGAGCTTTTGGAGTGAGGGGGGTGACACATCTGCTTTCACTTAATCACATCCTGAAGGGTTGATTAACTCTATAATGTCTCTTAAGGAATATAATTTTCTAATACACTCACATACATATGTATTCTACCTTATATCGATTAAGAAATAAAGGAATATAAAAGGAAAACATTTCAGTGGTTCTAATCATAACACAAAATAGCATAGAATAAAATACTGTAAAAATACTGAAAAAACGGTGTGGGGGTCCCCCCACAATCCATACCAGACCCGTATCCAAAGCATGCCGCCTGGCCAGTCAGGAATGGGAGTGGGGACGGGTGAGCGCCCCCCCTCCTGAGCCATACTAAGCCGCATGCCCTCAACATGGGGGGTCAGGTGCTCTGGGGCAGACCCCAGAGCTCCCTGTCCCCATGTTGATAAGGACAGGGCCTCTTCCCGACAACTCTGGCCGTTGGTTGTCGGGGTATGCGGGCGGGGGGGCTTATCGCAATCTGGGAGCCCCCTTTAATAAGGGGGCCCCCAGATACAAGACCCCCACCCTAGGTGAATGAAAATGGGGTACATCGTACCCCTACCCATTCACCTGGAAGTAAAGTGTTAAAAATAAAAAACACAACACAGGGTATTAAAATATTTTATTAGTCTACTCCGGGGGCCCCCCTGTCTTCTTTTAGCTCTTTTACCAGGGGGGGCTTCTTCTTCTGCTCCCTGGGGGTCTTCTCTGCTCTCCGGGGGTCTTCTCCGCTCTCCGGGGGTCTTCTTCCGCTGTCCGGGGGTCTTCTCCCATCTTCTCCGCTCGCTCTCCGGTGCCTTCTTCTTCAGGGCTGACTGCCGCTATCTTCGTGTGTTAGCTCAATTACTAGTGGCGGCCAGCCCGCTCTTCTGTGACGCCTTCTTCCGATGTTGACACAACGCTTTTTCCTGCTGCAATGCCGGGTGCGTGGCTCGCACCGATTTATATAGGCCACCTATGATGTCACAGTCCCATCATGCTCCGGTACCTACCCACGTGGTACCTACCCACGTGGGTAGGTCCCGGAGCATGATGGGACTGCGACGTCGTAGGTGGCCTATATAAATCGGTGCGAGCCGCGCACCCGGAATTGCAGGGGGAAGAAGCGTTGTGTCAACATCGGAAGAAGGCAGAAGAAGAGAAGAAGGTGTCCACCGCTAGTAATTGAGCTAACACACGAAGATAGTGGCGGCCAGCCCTGAAGAAGAAGGCACCGGACAGCAAGCAGAGAAGATCCAGGGACGAGATGACAGCGGAGAAGATGGGAGAAGACCCCCGGACAGTGGAAGAAGACCCCCGGAGAGCGGAGAAGACCCCCGAAGAGCGGAAGAAGACCCCCGGAGAGCGGAAGAAGACCCCCGGAGAGCGGAAGAAGAAGCCCCCCCTGGTAAAAGAGCTAAAAGAAGACAGGGGGCCCCCGGAGCAGACTAATAAAATATTTTAATACCCTGTGTTGTGTTTTTTATTTTTAACATTTTACTTCCAGGTGAATGGGTAGGGGTACGATGTACCCCATATTTTTTTACCTAGGGTGGGGGGCCGGTATCTGGGGGCCCCCTTATTAAAGGGGGCTCCCAGATTCAGATAAGCCCCCCGCCCGCATACTCCGACAACCAACAGACATGGTTGTCAGGAAGAGGCCCTGTTCTTATCAACAAGGGGACAGGGGGCTCTGGGGTGGGGGGCTGCAGTGTGCCAGGCCGCATGTTGAGGGCATGCGGCCTGGTACGGCTCAGAAGGGGGGCGCTCGCCCATCCCCACCCCCATTCCTGACCGGCCAGGCGGCGTGCTTTGGATGCGGGTCTGGTATGGATTGTGGGGGGACCCCCATGCCGTTTTTTCGGCGTAGGGGGGTCTCCTTACAATCCATTGCAGACCTAAGGGCCTGGTATGCCTCCTGGGGGGAACCCATGCCAGATTTTTATTTAAAATTTGGCGTGGAGTTCCCCCTCAGGATTCATACAACATGCGGCAGCTAGATTTGGTGGGAATCCAAGTCGGATCCCCGTCGCTTCTATGATGGCATTGTCCCTATCGCGGCAAGCTGGCTCGGCTCTGGCTCCCGCGATGGGGCTCGTAGGGGGTCAATCTCGCTGAGAGAGGGAGCGAGATTGACACAATATCGCGGTCACCCACTGTATTCATTTTATTTTCATGTCCACAACAGTCCCCCGTTAAAATGACTATTTTATCAGTACTGTCCCTATGCTCTCTTTGTCCCTGTGTTTGGCCTCCCTACTGTCAACTCTTTTATGTTTCGCATAGTGTCCAGACAGGGCTTATCCGTAGTCCTTCTTCAATGAAACTTCAGGAAGCGTTCAATTACTATTCTTTCCCTCTCTTGAGAATGTGGTATGTGTTTTTCTTAACAAGTAAGGACGGTAATGGAGGATACAGTCAATATAACAAAACATTATCGTAACCGATATAAGCAGAAACAAAATCACTATACCTGAGTACAAATGTGTTATCACCCAAAATACTGTCCCCAGGTAACATTCTAAATACACCCCCCTTGTTCGCTAGGTTCATATGTTCTACAACTCTAATTGTTCAGTTAAACCTTGAAATGCATCCCTGTTTATAGTTAACCAACCTCTGTTGACCATAGCAAACATAATTAATCCAATCTACATTCCCATTACTAAATTAAATTTCATAAAAGAATCAGTTTCACCAAATTACTGTATTTTTCCTTATTGGGCATTCCTAAATATTTTATTTCCTAAAGAAACTTAATTATATTAAATTACACTAGTTTTCAGAACCAACCATGCAGCATGATCAACTAAACCACATGTGCTCTGTCAGATGACTGTTTAAACAAACATAAGACTTAAGGTAATTTTTCAATGTAGGCAAACATACAGAAAGTTTCATTGTGCCCATATAGGGATCCATCTACAAAAGCACAATATTCCTTCTGACTGATTAATGCATCCATCAATCCAAACCCTGGAAAGTGACTTTTTAATTCACTGTGGCTCTATCACACTGCATCATCTGTTCATATTGTATCTATAATTTTTACTATTTTAACCAACCTTTCTTAAGCTATGCAGATTGACACCATATTTCATTAAAATACAAAAGAGAGAGAGACAGAGAGAGAGAGAAAGGGAAGTGAGAAGGAAAGAGAGAAGGAAAGAGAAAAGGAAAGAGAGAGAGAACGAGAATAGGAAAGAGAGAGAGAGAGAGAAAGAGAGAATGAGATCTCTATATTAAACACAACTACTAAATTAATAAGGGTTTTATTTTAGATCTTCAAATGTTTGTGTACAAATTACCTCTTATTAAAGAAAGCTTTGCCCTATAATAAACCTTATAGTTCACTAACATTCACTCAGACAGATAGGCCCGGATTCACAAAGCACTTACGCCGGCATATCTCCAGATACGCCGACGTAAGTACAAATGTGCGCCGTTGTATCTATGTGCCGACCCACAAAGCTAGATACGTTGAAAAATAGTCTTCATCCGACCAATGTAACTTGCCTACGCCGGCGTATAGTGGGCGCATAGTTACGCTGGACGCTTTTGGCACTCCCATTGATTTTCGAAGCAAATATGCAAATGAGGGAGATACGCCGATTCACGAATGTACTTGCGCCCGGCGCATGTTTTAAGTGATTTGCATAAGGTTTACATCCGGCGTAAAGTTATTCCTCATATTGGAGGCGCAATTCATGCAAAGGTATGGACCAGGGAACGAACGCTGTCAAATTTTACGTAGTTTACAGTGAGAATAGGGTTGGGCATAGGTTACGTTCATGTCGTAGGCAGTGATTCGACGTATCTTAGCCAGTTGTTTTGACATGATTGTGAGCATGCGCACTGGGATACGTCCAAGGTACGATGCATGCGCAGTTCATTTTAAGTACTTGTCTGAAGCTCAGCCCATCATTTTCATGGGGTCACGCTTCATTAAATTGTATCAGGCCCACTTCCAGCCCACTTCCACTTATGCTGCCTTACGCCTGCGACTATACGCTACGCGGGCGCAAGGTTGGGAGCATTTGCTTTGTGAATTCCATGCTTCCCTCGCTGCGTTGCGCCGGCGTAGCGTAAAGAAGATACGCTACGGCGGCATAAAGATGCGCCGATGTATGTGAATACGGGCCCTTCTTTTTGCCTTCAAAAATTTTAATGAACTCCCTCCTAGGTTTCCGGTTTGAACACTAGCATTCAGCGTGTCAGGCTGTGTAACCTGATCTTTAACAGCTAAGAGCACATTTCCTTAATGCTCTCTAAAGAGAGAAACATCTGCTGGCTATTTAAACCGAATCTTACTGCTTCGAACAGATTGTACAAGCTTTATACCATACACCATACAATGCGACTACAATCGAATTGTATCGTTTTTCTCATTTTTTAAGTTCATTTATTTTTATTTTTATCTCTGCTTTACACACACATGTATCCGACATTCAAGAGTACAAGGAATTTGTTAACACATTTCATAAATATATACTAAATCAAGTAGTGGCTGTACCCCTATAAGTTAATATATCGTACAATGATGGGTACATGTGGTGTTTGGTGGATTCCTCCCCCCACCCGTATCCCTACCTCCCTCCCCCTATCCCCCCGCCCTCCTCTTCCCCACCCTTGTGAGCATACAGACCTGGTAATGAGTAATTTAAATTAGAAATGATTGCCACCTTTCCTGTGTGGGAGCGGGCATATAGGTGCTTGCTCGTGAGGTAGGTTCTCGCTTAGGCCCCCATACTATTTGGTCCCTCCTGGCCCCCTAGCCCGGAAAATAAAAAAAAATAAAAAAATAAAGTTAAATAAAGGAAAGATAAAAACCCTAAGCTCTAGAGTCAGGAGTACCTACCCAGGTTCCTCAACTGTTAACTGCCATCGCCTCCATATTTTTACAAACTTGTCATAGTTGCCCTGGGTGGTGTAATATACCTTTTCGTTTGAGATTGTTTGTTTCATAGCTGCTAGCCAGTTCTCTATAGATGGGGGCGCCTGAGCTTGCCATTTTTGAGCAATTATTTTGCGAGCATGAAAATGGGAATCTCACAATAGGTTCAAGGGTGCCTGCGGTACCTTGGTATCGTCCATGCATCCCAGGAGGCATATCCTGGCTGCTGGGATGAGGGCAGATCCAAGTTTCCTATTTATCAGTGTTATGATACCCACCCAGAAGCTATATAATTTTGGGCATTTCCAGACCATATGAAGAAGGGGTGTGATAGACTCTATGTAGTAAGAATAAGTGAGACAGTCTTTGGGCCGGGGCAATAGACGCCCAGGCTCCTTGACAGAGAATCCTATCCCACTGTTCTGGGGAGATTGTGCCCAGATCGCTCTCCCAAGCCACTTTGCTCTTCCGCGGGCCTTCTCTACTTAATGCCCTCGCACCCAGACTGCCATATGTTGCTGATATTAAGCCCTTAGCTTGCTTTGCCTCGATTACAAAGGACAGGGCTGGCATCTGTGTCCACTCAACTGTCTTAGAGACATATTGTACTTATATGGCATGGCGAACCTGGAGGTATTTAAAAAAAGATTTATTTGGAATTTTAAATTCTCTTACTAAGTCTTGGAATGACTTCATAACATTGCCCTTGAATATGTGCTTCAAGCGACATATGCCTTTGTTTGCCCAGTCCCTCGAAACTTCTATGCTTAACATCTCCTGGAGATTGTTGTTGTTCCAGAGGGGAGAAAATTCTGATGGACCCACGTACCCCAGATTTTTTTTTTTATTGTATGCCATGTTTTAATGGTTAATTTTGTGATCACATGATTATAGCAGAAATAATCTGCTTCTAGGGCTTCAGCTAATAAGTTATGTGGGTTGTTTGTCAATAGGAGTCGATTATTGGTATCTCTTCTTTCTGCGGTTCCGCATCCAGCCAGATGTTGCAGTTGTGCTGCCAGAAAATATAATTTTGGATGGGGAACCGCCATTCCCCCCTCCTGGACCGGCAGTTGTAAAGTTTGTAAGCTTATCCTAGGTTGTCCGCCCTTCCAGATTAAATCTCTAAATAAGGAGTTTATCTTTTTGAACCACTTTTGTCCTATCCATATTGGCGAGTTCTGTAGTAGGTATAACAATTGAGGCTGCCAAATCATTTTAATTAAGTTACAGCGTCCTGCAATGGACAAGGGCAATCTTTTCCACATGTCGCATTTTTTTTTCCACTTTAATAATAATGGGTCTAAGTTTAAAGTGAGGAAGTGGGTGACATCTTTTGAGATCCAGATCCCTAGGTACTTAATTTTGGGGCTAATAGATATTTGGGTGATGCGTGACAACAGGTGAGGGTCCACTGGGTCCACTGGTAGCAGGGCTGACTTCGACCAATTAATCGTGAGACCTGAGAACTGTTCAAATTCCTCCATTAGATGCATCACTTTATCTAGCGAGCCTTCTACATCCCCGAGAAAAAATAGGACATCATCTGCAAAAAGTGCGATTTTATCTTCACCCTGGTGTCTTCTGAATCCCGTTATGTCCGACCTCGCCCTGGCCATAATTGCCAGTGGTTCCATTGCGAGTGCGAACAGAAGGGGGGACAGTGGACACCCCTGTCTCGTCCCACGTTCCAGTTGAAAGATCTCGGATACCTCTCCATTAATTCTGATCTTGGCTCTTGGTCCACAATATAACAGCTTAACCCAGTTAACATAGAGCGGACCAAACCCAAAGCTATCGAGTACCTTCCAGGTGCCCACTCGAGGCTATCGAAAGCCTTGGCAGCATCGAGCGACAATATAGCTCTAGTCCCTACGGTATCTGTCGGTGTAAGTATGTTTAAGAAAGTTCTCCTAATATTAGTACTGGTTGCCCTCCCTGGTATGAAGCCAGACTGGTCTGGATGAATGAGTTTGCTGATGCATCTATTTAGCCTGGCTGCAAGAATTTTGGCTAAAATTTTTATATCAGAGGATAATAAGGAGATTGGGCGATACGATGAGGGATCCATGTGGTCCTTCCCCTCCTTATGAATAACAATACAGTAATAGTTGCTTCAGTCATTGAGAGAGGGAGAAATCCCTCTCTCAACGCCCCCTCATAGGTCCTCAATAGCTCTGGGAGCAATATCTCGCCGAGCTTCTTATATATCTCTATAGGGAGCCCGTCCGGACCCGGGGATTTCTGGTTTGGCATGTCACCTACTGCTTGTTGGAGTTCTTTTAAAGTGATTGGTGCGTCTAGCTCCTGCTTATCGATGTCGGGCAGTGTGGGAACTTGTATTTTCTGAAAAAAGATTTCCATCCCGCCCTTCGTCTGTTCCCTTTTGGACTTATAAAATTCTTTATAATATTGGCAGAATGTTTTTAAGATTTCCTGACCATCTGATGTTATTTCGCCCGAGGGTGTCCTAATTACTGAGACATTTGATGGGGGAGAGTTGGTTCTACTCAAAAGGGCTAGCATACGTCCTACCTTCTCACCCTCCCCAAACTGTTGTTGCCTTTGTAGAATTCTCTTGTTCTCTGCTATTCTTAAGGTATGTGTTTTATATTCTTCTTGTTTTGCTAGCCATACTGCCCGCTTAGCTAGCGTTGGCTCCTCAATAAATCTCTGTTCTGCTTGAGCGGTCTCGTTAGTCAGATTTCTTCCATCCGCCCTGTCTTTTTAACCCTAGCAATCTGTTGAATTACAGGCCCCTTGCAAAGGCTTTTAGAGAGTCCCAGACCACTCCCGAGGATGCCGTCCCTTGGTTATTAGTCATGAACTCTGCTAATTGGGACATCAGGGTCTGAGGTTCTCCAATCAGCTCTAGCCAACCTGGGTTGATCTTCCATTCTTTGAAAGGAGACTTGACCCCTGTCCTTAATGTTAGGACCAGCGGGGAATGATCTGAGACCCCTCTAAGGCCATAGCGTATCGACTTGACCAGGGGCAGGACCCCAACACTGCACAGGGCCATATCTATTCTAGATAACGTACCGTGGGAGCTGGAGTAGCATGAAAATTGGCGATCCTGTGGGAAAAAAGATCTCCAAACATCACATAAACCAGCTTCCTGGATAAAACCAACCAGACGACCCCCCTTTGGGCCAGTCCCGGGTGGAAATCTGTCAATACTATTATCAAGAGCTTCATTATAGTCACCAACCGCAATAATGGGGACATCTGGAGCGTCAAGTGTGAATTTAATGAGGCTGTATAAGACATCTAGCTTAAAGGGAGGGGGAATGTACAGATTAGCTATAACATATGGCCTGTTCTCGATCGAGCAGAGCAGGAATATAAATCGACCTTGATCGTCCACCCAAGATTTGGAGCAGGAAAAGGACACTCCCCTCCCAATCATTGTGCTCACTCCTCTTGAGTAAGAGGAGTGTGCTGAGTGGAATTGGGCTTGAAATTTACGGCTGTTCAACTGCAGAACTGAGTCATTGGTCAGATGTGTCTCCTGGAGGCAAATTAGCCCCGGCATTCCATCCTCCAGGAGTGACATGACTGCAACTCTTTTATTTGGATCGCCCATACCTCGTATATTCCAAGAGGTAATAGCCAATAACTTATCCTGCATCAATGGTGTTTGGAATAATAATCCGGTTTGCAATGATTCTCGCACCATAGGGATATGGATCCTCTGCCCATCTGCCATAATAGCCGGATAACCGACCCGCTCGTGTGGCCCCTAACACCCCTAACTGACTTGTCGCAGCCTGTAATACCCCAAATGTATGCTCACTTGTCCCACCCTTAAAAACCACCCTCCCTGTTTTTCTCATTTTTAACCCTTTTTTGAACGTATGTGGTTTGTACAATCTGTATTGTACCTTATATCGATCAAGAAATAAAGGGATATAAAAGGAAAACATTTCAGTGGTTCTAATCATAACACAAAATAGCATAGAATAAAATATTCATTTTATTTTCACGTCCACCACAATGTATTTTATTAGTATAAGTTCTATATAAAAATATCAGCCTCCTATTAATCTACCCACAGTTATGCTCGGCCTTTATGTGCAAATACCAATTTAGCATTTTTTAAGGTCAGTCTGATTGTTTTAATTCTATCCAGTAAATTACTTTATTTCACTATGGTTCACTATGGCTGTGTACTAGTATGCTTGATTTAACGTTTAACCCATGAAACTTATTATCAGGATTTGCCAGCCTGCAAGACTTTTTTTGGCACATATCCATGCCAGACTGAGCATATGTATTTCTAATATAAATCTTGACTGATCTTTTACTTTTCATTCCCAAAAATCATGTATTGATTGTTGTTGATTAGCACAATTTATATTGTTGATCAGCACTAATATAAAGTATTATAATATTTAAGGCCGTACACACAATTGTATTTTCCGGCGGGAATTGTGTGATGACTGGCTGTTGTTGGAAAATCCGAGCATTTGTATGCTCCATCGGACAATTGTTGTTAGAATTTCCGCCAACAAGTGTTGGATTGCATGCTTTCAAATTTTCCGACAACAAATGTGTATTGTCGGATTTTCAGATCGTGTGTACAGAAGTCCTTCAGACAAAACTCCATAGTACATATACGCATGCTCAGAAGCAATGCTAACCATAACACAACATTAGCAGAAGTAGCCCAAAGTGTGGCCCTAAAGAGCTGAAAAACAATGTAGTTTGTGTTTTCTTTACATATAACATTTAACATACCTTGACACTTAAAAGGCAGCTCGATACTACCTTGCTTTACTATATGGTGGTTTCCGGTCCTCCCCCAAAAAAAAAAATATTTTAAATGCAATACAAGTTCATGGCCAACGTGTGTACCAGGCTTTAGACACCGATAGTTGATTTAGGTTTGCTTTCATGAAAACTCTGAGAAGCTTTCAGAGGTTGTAGTCTAGCTTGCAATAGCAAACTTAAAATACTGCATTACATTTATATGGCAGTTGTGTCTGACGACAAGTGGTATTATATTAATATGTTGAAAAAAAAATGTATTTGGAATCCATAAGTATTGTAAACAGAACAGTCCGAAGTGGATGTGGCTTCATACTCATGTATTCATTTATCAATGATGAGACTATCATTGTGCATATTTCTTGCATTACTGTCCATGAAGGTTTTGTCACTTGCATTATGCTCATAGTTTAAAGTTTATTGCTTCCTAATGTTTTAGCCATCTCCTTGTTTATTAATTATAAAATATTGTGACTGGAGGTGATGTATTAAAAACAGAACACTTTTTTGGGGGTGTAAACTTACAGAATTTGATGTAATAATGGGAGATAGTAGAAATCTATATAGAATACTCCTCCGTGGTCGTATATTGCATGTTAAACTGTATTAAACGATTCACTATACACTATGAAATATGAGTTTGACAAACTCCTATACACCATTTCATCATGGGTATCATACTTGTCACTATGTATGTGATCCCATTATGAAGACATAATTTTCAGGCTAATTACTTGGCACTTTATAAGCTTGTTAATGAGGTCCTTCATTAAATTGCTTAAATGGAAACCATAGTTTGTTCTGATGATTGTAGGTTTTTAAATTGCCCCTCTATTGTCTGTCTATCATGCAATGGGCTGAGCATTCCAGCTGTGCAATTGTAAAAATCACAGATATAGGATTACCCACATACAGAGAAGGAGATGTATTACATTTGTCTCACAGCAAGGTAGTGTAAACCAGGATCATGGACATTGATATTGGAAGCTTTACTAAAAGACCTACGATTGATTCATATATGCCCTTTTACACTGTTCAAAAGTAGCTTTGCACCAACATAGAATACGGTTTTTGAATTTACTTTTAAATCTTTTTTTGAAGTCCATTAACTGACAGGGGAATGTACACATTTTGGACATTTGGGTTATACCATATGTTGATGGCTATAGGAGGTTAGACACTGGCAGACAGAAAAAAACATGGTTGAAGGTCAGTCTTGGTATGACCCAGCCCCTACTATCATGTTTCAGTTTTGTGAGCAAGCAGTAAATAGGGCCAATAAACACAGACGGGGGGACCTGTGTGCCCTATGAACTCTGAGAAAATGGTTTTGTGGAAAGTACAAAAATCTTATTTCTTTTATCATGCATTAAGAGACACAGAAATTCTTAAACATTTGTGCATTTGAAAAACAGTCCAACTGAAGTTGAACAACAACCACTGACAGATCTAAGTTAGAAGCAGGAGCCATCTGCTGGAATCAAAATCACCAATGTCCTAATTTAAAGTGGATAAAAAGGTTAAACATTTTTTACCCTAATGCATTCCAAATCCAATGACTTGGGAGCAAACCTACACGAGTGCCTCCATAGAAAGCAGCTTTCTATAGGGCAACTCAGCGGAGGCGGCTGTTCACTCACTACTACCAAGAATATTGAGAAAAATGCCATTGACAAATTCCTGAAAGACAGTTGGGCCATTAAATAGGCCAAATGGCATGACTAGGTACTCATTATCATCCTTAGGCCTCAGGACTCAGTGAAAACGACAAAACAAATGGACAAGAAGGCGCATGCACTTGCGTGCACCTTCTTTTCAATTTGTTTTGTAGTTATCACTCTGGATTACCCCGTCTGAGGAGGGCTGCATCCGCCAAGCAGTTGGGATTGCTGTTCACTTTTATCAAACTACAGAGGACCTCATAGCGATGAAAGTGACTGTTTGTGTTTAGAAAGCACTCATGCCTTCTTAATCTGGCTAAAGTGTTTAGTGATAAGTGGTAGTGGATATTTGTTGAGTATAGTAACCTATATGGAGAGGAGTAGTGGAACAATTGACCACAATTCTATGATGACTCTGACAATTTGCAGGCATGAATGCGATGTGGATTAGATTTTGACTGTGGATCAGTTGATGTGGATTGTGCAGTCTTAACCAAAAGTAGCCTAAGATTAGTAGATACAGTATCTTACAAAAGTGAGTACACCCCTCGCATTTTTGTAAATATTTTATTAAATATTTTCATGTGACAACACTGAAGAAGTGACACTTTGCTACAATGTAAAGTAGTCAGTGTACAACGTGTATAACAGTGTATATTTGCTGTCCCCTCAATACAGTATAACGCAACACACAACCATTAATGTCTAAGCCGCTGGCAACAAAAGTGAGTACACCCCTAAGTGAATATTTCCAAATTGGTGTTATCACTCTCACTCTCTCATTCTGGTCACTGTAAGTTCAACTTGGCACCTCATAGCAAAGAACTCTCTGAGGATCTGAAAAAAAAGAATTGTTGCACTGCATAAAGATGGCCTAGGCTATAAGAATTGCCAAGACCCTAAAACTGAGCTGAAGCACGGTGGCCAAGACCATGCAGTTGTTTAACAGGACAGGTTCTACTCAGAACACGCTTTCGCCATGGTCAGACAAGAAAGTTGAGTGCATGTGCTCAGCGTCATCCAGAGGCTGTCTTTGGGAAATAGACACATGAGTGCTGCCAGCATTGCTGCAGTGGTTGAAGGGGTGGGGGGTCAAAAAGTGGTCAGACCATACGCCGCATGGATTTTAAGGGGAACCCAGTGACAACATTTAAAAAAATTACCCAGGGTCCCCCCAAAATCCATACCAGACCCCCTGACAGGCTGCAGAAAAATTGGGGGGGAGGGCAAGAGAGCACCCCTCCTTCTGAAGGGCCTGGTATGGATTTAGGGGGGACCCCACAGAATTTTTTTTTATTTTTACGTGGAGTTTCCCTTAATATCCATACCAGACTCAAAGGGCCTGGTATGGATTTTGGGGGGACCCCAACTCCATTTAAAAAATAATTGGCACAGGGTTCCCCTTAACCACTTCTGCTTGATTTTTATGCTTTATACAGTATATACTACCTAATTGTTAATGCAATGCTTTTTTACCTATTAAACTACCATAAAGCCTTTATTTCTTTATGGGGATCATGTGGTAATAAATCCTTTTGAGTGGTGTAATTCAGGAAGACCATTACTGTGTTTAACAAAGGCCCAGGCTGGGTATTAGGCCGAAAGCGCTTGAGATCTCCCATGATAGGAGATCATTGGAAGTCGTAAGCAGCAGTGTGTTTTGTGGTGGAAGTCATATTTCTTCTATTACATTCTTTGGGTGCATCGTTTGTTAGCTTTGCATTAATTTCTCATCTTACATTGGATGGACTTTATTTATTATATTTTTTTTATTATTATTATATTTATGTATCAATGATTTTGGGGTTTACCACAACTTAATTATTGAAAAGTGATATGTATAGTGCACAGGAAACATATTACAAGTAGACTGGAATAGATGGCAGCTCTAAGTAAAAATCCAGCAAGCTCAAGGGCGTACAATGAGCATTTAGGGCTGATGCACACAGGATGTTTTTACAGCTGCTGCCCCTCCATGTTAGCCTAGGTGTCCATGCACACATAAACTTTCAGAGGCGTTTAGAGGCATAAGCGTTTAGGGGCAGTAGAGAAAATGAACAGCCTGTGCATCCAGGGGCAGAAGCTGTTGCACTGTAAAAACGAAAAACACCCCAGAAATTTGGAAAAACGGCCATTAACACCCATAAACACTATTCAAAAATTTGGCTAATAGCGTGTTACTAACGCTGCTTTTTCCTGGCAGCAGCACTGGCATTTTTAAAACGTCTTGTATGCATGAGACCTTAAAGTAAAGAGTTTTCCAATACACACTGAGGAAACTGTTGACCAGTGGTTTTAGCAGGAAGGTCTTACCACCTATACCTACATACCTACCAATATATATAAACAGTATATGCAAGTGACTGCAGTGACCCCAAATTGAGCCTATCCTAGCTAATGAGATCCTGATTTAGGAATAATAACAGGAGCTACAGACCTGGAATGTTGCAAATAATGCATTAAAGTGGATGCAAACCCTCACATATACCCACTAAAGTGAATAGCCTCAGATGATACACAGAGATGAAACAAATCTCCCTATATACATTTTGCATGTATATCTGCTGTCTTCATCTGTATATATCCTTTAGAAAGTGCTGTTCGTATTAAAGGTTTTCTCTTCCTGGTTAGCACTGGGAATGGATTATTGGCATGCAGCCAAGACAGCTGATTGGAGGAAAGGCACACATCCCCACTCCACATTTGCAAAGGAAAAAATTAATATGCAGAGGTCTGCTCTTAACCATGTAGTGCAAGGGCCTGCCTGATTGCATACAATTGAAACTCTTAATAGTGTGTATGGGGCCTTAGACGGCAAGCTGTCTGCTAATATATTTATTGCAACCTCCCCCGACACACATCTCCCATCTCTGAGAGCTTGTGAGAAGTTATCAGGCTGATAACAGAGCTACGGAGAAAGAGACTGCTATGGGACACAGTGCTTTGGAGAGAGATAAGAAAATGCTACAGATATATGTGCCCACCTCAAATTTCATGAATTGGGTTTACATCCACTTTCAGATAAAAAAAACTTCTGTCTTCACAACCACTTTAAACTTCTACCTGAACAAAACTGGATTTCCTGACGCATTCATGGCAGCACACACTGGGTTGTGACTCCGCCCCCACAACCTGACAGGATTGGTTAGCTATAAATGTGAAGGGGAGACGCCCCGCATCATTCTCTTTTTTCATCCTCACCTGACAAGATTGAACGAACAAGCAAAAAGCATGCCTCTTACCGCAAATCGCCCCAGCAGGTTCAGCCTCTCCTGTTTGGAAGTCCCTCCTGTACAGTCTCTAAATGAGCTTTATGGTGGGAACCCCGTTCTGGTGGTCTCAGGGGCTTTGGAATTATACTGGCATCTGTAGCAAGCTTTAAAGAAGCTTCAAATCTCGCAGTGGCCCCCACTTTCGCTCTGTCTTTCCTTCCAGTGCAGTGTGTCCTTCCACAAAGGTATTTGTATCATTACATTTACCACCTAAGGTTAGTCCGTTTTGTACCTTTGTCTGCCTGTTTAGAGAAAAGAGCAGGAAGTGGGATCAGCTAGGTCAAAATGGTTTTACAACAGTCTGTCGCACCTCGTCCCATATAGTAGTGGATTCTATAATATGGACAGTGGGGGACTATACCGGTGCTAATACAAGGCATAAACTGGAGATTTTTTTAGAAAAAATATAATTTATTTTATACAAAACATAAGATATAGAAAATAATTGTCACAGAATATGATATAGATAGTACATAATTCATAACAATAACATATAAAAGCCTTAAAACCAGGCAGCTGTAGGTCCTGATTATACAAGCAGAGCGATGATCACAACCATAGGATTAATGAGCCCAATATATTTCGCCTAGATTCCGGCTTCGTCAGGGGCTAGGTTGATATTTTGAGAACAGCTCTATTAATAGAAAAAATTACATATTACAGAAAGATATATGAATCATAACCATATATTCATGCAGGTATGTGTGTGTGCTTTGCTAACCTTGCATGTCAGAGAGTGGACATCCAGACCTGGAGAAGGGGAAGGGGGAAAATGGAGGGGGGGAAAAAGGGGGGGGGAGAAGGTGGTGAGTAGGGGGAGAGAAAAGGCCGGGGGGAGGGGGGCAGGGGACTGGGAGATGAATAGAAAAGGGAAATAGAGAGCGGCTCGGCACTTGTAATCCAAGGGGCAACCCACTCATCTAGTGGTTCAGTGCACCAAAATAGGGCCAAAGATGCAGCTCCATAGGAGAGGAGACAAAACTGGCTAGAAAAGAAAAATCATAAAAACGTAAGAATTATAAACTATCTATGTATATATCACAAAAAGCTATTTTTTTAAAACAAAGATTTTTTACCAAATCCATTTCAACTCACATAGTAATTTTAGAAAAATAATGCAGTGCCAGGAACGGCCACACGAAAGCGTCCAAAGATTGCTGACAACATCCAAGAGGGTGAGGTACTGAATCAATCAATGTGACTTTCTAAATAGAAAGCAAAAAGCAGCATAACAACGAACATTAGTTCAATTGAGCACATATGCAAAAAATGACCAGACAAAATCAAAAAAGGTCTGTAAAAATATAAGCTATTTACCTAAAGTGAAGATGTCACACAGCAAAGTTCCTGGCAAATGCATTCAGCATAGAAAGATAGGGTGAATCACAGCCAGCTTAAATAGATCTCCTCTCCCACACGTCCGAGCGTCTGACGTCATCGGGCGTGAGAGGACAAAGAACGTCAGCACGCCGCAGCATAGGGAGAGTCCACGCGTGCCTACAATGCCCAGAATGCCCTACGATCCGACGCGCAGAGAGGGAGGACACCACCCTCCGCACAGCCACGGTCATCGGCAGGCAGGCGGGCAGAGAAGCCGCATCCACAGGGGGGGGGGGGGGGGGAGTGGACATCGGAATCAGCGGGCAACGCCCACTGGTCCGATAAATAGATGGAAAAAGGCGTGGAAAAATTCCATATAACTGCAACATAGTGACAGGCGGGCTAAGAATGAAAAAAAGCCCTTGGGTGTCCATACAGAGAGGCATGTCAGCCCAAAAGAACGGCGCACAGAATAACACGGGACGAGGGCGCTGGCACTCGCTCGGGTGCAAGTGTAAATAGAGCCTAGATGAAAGTAATAGGGGGAACATACACAGATCGGCATCTTAACTAACTGAGACAGGCAAGGTATATGGCCTCTCATGCCAAAGACATGGCAAGGAGAGGCAGCCGCACATGCACATAGCTGCACGGAGGTATCTATCAAAGATATATATATAAGAAAAAACAAATGGGAAAAAAAACAAAGGAAAAAACAAACCAGCATAATGGTACCAAAGAAATATACATACCAATAATTGAACATTTATGACAATATTTACATTTAGAAAACAAAATATACAAAGCATCAATATATCTTAGAAAATTCTAAAATAGAACTAAAGAAGGGAAGGAGGAAGGGGAAAAAAAAAAAATAAGGAGAGAACCAGGGAGGGGGAGGGAGGGAGGGGGGGGGGGAGGAAATTGTTGGAAGGCCTATATGTTATAGGGAGGGAGGGGAGAAGGAGCTAGGGAACACTTACATACAGGGGACACATATATGACAAACATATAATATACCCAGAGTGGGTGAGCTGCTGGCTCATATATCAATTAGGCAATCTTATGAACTTTTCTTGAAAGAATAGGAGTCAAAGGTATTCAGAAAATATATGTATATAAAAATCACATACTTAATCAAGTGGAGAACATATTTAAAGAAATGACTTGTAACTAATATATTCATTTAGTCCTGGATATTGAGTCGCATTCAGGGATTGAATCCACCGTGTTTCAAGTTGGAGTAACGTGCGATCAATATCGCCGCCCCTCACATGTTGGGGTACATGCTCAAGAGCTGCAAATTGGATCATTGATAGTTCGAAGTTGTGTTCCTTGCCCATGTGCCGACTGATAGCAGTGGTCATTAGTTTCTTACAAATGGGTCCTATGTGGTCAGAGATCCTTATATGAAAGGGCCTTTTGGTCTTCCCTACATAGAAGCACCCACAGAGGCATTTAGCCAGATATACTACCCCAATCGTTTGGCATGTAACCCTATGCCTGATGTTATGTGTGTGTCCATTGGGTAGTAAAGTGGTGGGGCCATATAATATATATGGACACATTTTACATTTCTTGCATGGATATGTACCACTAGTTTTTCTAGGTAAATCACCTTTAGAGTCAAAATGGCTTTGAACCAACTTGTCCCTCAATGAGGGTGCACGTCGGTAAGTAATTTCTGGAGATTCCTTGATAAATTTCCGTACTGTATTATCAGCTAGCAATAGGGGCCAAAACTGTCCCAAAATACTTTTAAATTTCCAATGATCAGTAGAATATTGCGTAAGAATGCGTATCGGCTGAAGAGTGTTTCTTTGTCTATTAGGGAAAATTAGATCTCTACGTTCGGTTTTGGCTGCTCTATTGTATGCTTTTTTAAGATTCTTATGACTGTATCCCCTCTTTCTCAGACGAAGATACAGATCATTAGCCGCCACTTCGTAGTCCACCTTCGAGGCACAGTTACGTTTGAGTCTTATGTACTGGCTGTATGGTATGCTCTTTACCAAAGAAGATGGGTGGCCACTGGAGGCGTGAAGAATTGTGTTTCCCGATGAGGGTTTACGATAGAGGGATGAAAAAACTGTTCCATCTGAATCAATGGAGATTTTTAGATCAAGGAAGTTGATACTTTCCTGACTACATTCCATGGTGAATTTTAGGTTGTATGCATTTAGTGACAGACCATTCATAAATTGATCAAGCTCAGATTGAGTGCCTGACCACAGTAACAGGACGTCATCAATATATCTATACCATGAAATCACATGGTGCATGCACATAGATGGGTCCTCATTACAAAAAAGTTCCTTCTCCCACCCCCCCAGGTACAGGTTGGCATACGATGGGGCACACTTAGTCCCCATCGCAACCCCCTGTACCTGGAGGTAGTGGGAGAGTCCAAACAAAAAAACATTTCTTGTCAAAATGAATCTTAATAACTCCAAAATAAAAAGATTGTAAGTCTGAGCCCGATCACCATTATCTTTAAGGATAACTCCGATGGTTTCCAGACCCTTTTCATGTGGTATGGTATTGTACAAGCTTTCGATGTCTATGGCAACCAGCCACGTATTGGGGGGTACTGTAATTCCCTCTATCGTTTGCAACAAATCGATAGTGTCTTTTATATAGGAGGTCAAAGAGGTTACATGTGGACGAAGATAACTATCGACCAGGGCACTAGCATTTTCAGTTAGGCTAGCGCATCCGGAGACAATGGGTCTACCGGGCGGGCATGTTAATGATTTATGGATTTTGGGTAAGGCATACAAGGTCGGAACCCTGGGTGCCTGTACGTTCGAAAAATTCCAAGTGTCCTTATTAATGATGCCTTTGTGAAACGCCTGGGTAATGATTGATAAGAATTCTTTGTTAAAGACAGAAAGTAGGGACTGTGAAATAGGTAAATACCAATCAGTGTTATCCAAGATTTTTCTACACATATTTTCGTAATCAGATATATTCATAACCACGACATTTCCTCCTTTATCCGCGGGTTTGATTATGATTGCATGATTGTTTTGAAGATTTTTAAGGGCTTGGCGCTGATTGAAAGTAAGATTGTTTACTTTGGCATCTGCTGTTAATTCTAATCTACCAATTTCTTTGGTCGTCTGTTGTACAAACGACCAAATACTGGCATTCTTATTTAACAGAGGAAAATTTTGAGACTTAGGTTTGAAAGAAATTGGTGGTGGAAAGGATACCTCTGGGGCACAGATGCCCACAGAGGACGGCACACATGGTGATAAATCATCATCAGTGTGCCCCTCTTCCCAGAGCTCCATTAGTGTTTCAATAGCCTGAATTTCGTCAGCATCTTGTTTTAGTTGTTCGAAAGACAGCAAATCAAATTCAGACGATTGTTTGTCAAACATTACTTTAAAGATAAGTTTCCGTGCAAAAAGATGAACATCTTTGATCATCTGAAATCTATCCCCTCCCACCTGTGGACAAAAGGTAAGGCCTAACTTGAGAACCTCCACCTCATGTTGACTCAGTGGGATAGAGGAGAGATTAATGACCTCCAGATCAATATTTGAAGTTATTATGCTATCTCTGTTGGTTGCATCATGGATGTGGACAGATTGTCCACTGGTTTCACTAAAAAAATAGGGGCTATCTTTGGATCTGCATTTACCGCACTATGAGAAACTAATAAGGAAAGATTAGGTTCACTTACCCGTCTAGTAGATAGATTACCTGGCGATAGAGAAAACGCAATACCAGGTGTTGAGGCCCGACTCGGGTGCGCAGTCGTAGCGTTTGTTACTTGTGGAGTGTCGAGTTGCATTGAGCGCGCAAAAGATGATGCCCGGAAAGTGTCCAAAGTAGAAGAACTAACTAGTGGACGTTTCGTAATAGTAGACCCGGTGCGCGTAAGTGAATCCGAAGAGGCTGATTGGCGATCTCCTTTGCGTTTTTTGGGCAATCGATCATGGGATAAATCCCTATAAACTGTTGATTGACTAGAAACTGTGGAGGAAACGGAAGAGATATTAGGTATGTTCACGTTTGTGGGTACATTTCTTACAGGAGGATGACTTGGCAGTCTACTAGATGTTGATTCGTTCCATTTATATGCATATTTATTGTCATAGGCTGCTTTATCCCTTAGAAATTTACCCTCTTTCATGTTTATCAAATCCAATGTGTACTCCTCTAAATGTTCTTTAAGATTCTTTTCCCGATCAATGAACAACTGATTAGAAGCAGATAAAATCAGTTCCGTATACCATACATTTATTTGACTATCAAGCTCTATGATTTCAGTGTCATATTGGTCACAGAGAATATGCATCATCTCAAACGAGCAATTTTGGAGAGTGTGTTCCCATTTGGATTTTACTGAGTCCTCAACCTTCCTCAAATTTGGGAAGATTTGTACTCGCAAACCCCAAGGGACTATTTGATTATCGCAATATTTAATAAAGTATTGTTTATGCCAAAATACCCTAACCTTCTTTTCCAAAAGGCGCTGGAGTCTGGAGAAGGCTCTATCCAGTTCAGGAATTGTAATTTCGGCAGAGTTCTGATTCGCTTGTATTTTAAACATAAATCCCTCCCATGCTGAGCCACAAAAGTTGGCCATGTCAAGAGACCTAAAAACAGAGGAATCAAACAGCACACACAATCTGGGACAAACACGACTAACAAAGGACAGGACAACAGTAGGAAGAAACACAAAAGGATCTTGTAAACAGTACAGACCTATCCAACAATATTACAAAACATAGATGCAATACAAAATTTCAAAAAAATATTTTCATGCATATAAATCGTATCTTAATGATTTAGACCTATCGGATCCCTATTTAGTGTATTAAAACACAGGTGGTAAATATAGAGAAAAGAGCAGGAAGTGGGATCAGCTAGGTCAAAATGGTTTTACAACAGTCTGTCGCACCTCGTCCCATATAGTAGTGGATTCTATAATATGGACAGTGGGGGACTATACCGGTGCTAATACAAGGCATAAACTGGAGATTTTTTTAGAAAAAATATAATTTATTTTATACAAAACATAAGATATAGAAAATAATTGTCACAGAATATGATATAGATAGTACATAATTCATAACAATAACATATAAAAGCCTTAAAACCAGGCAGCTGTAGGTCCTGATTATACAAGCAGAGCGATGATCACAACCATAGGATTAATGAGCCCAATATATTTCGCCTAGATTCCGGCTTCGTCAGGGGCTAGGTTGATATTTTGAGAACAGCTCTATTAATAGAAAAAATTACATATTACAGAAAGATATATGAATCATAACCATATATTCATGCAGGTATGTGTGTGTGCTTTGCTAACCTTGCATGTCAGAGAGTGGACATCCAGACCTGGAGAAGGGGAAGGGGGAAAATGGAGGGGGGGAAAAAGGGGGGGGAAGAAGGTGGTGAGTAGGGGGAGAGAAAAGGCCGGGGGGAGGGGGGCAGGGGACTGGGAGATGAATAGAAAAGGGAAATAGAGAGCGGCTCGGCACTTGTAATCCAAGGGGCAACCCACTCATTTAGTGGTTCAGTGCACCAAAATAGGGCCAAAGATGCAGCTCCATAGGAGAGGAGACAAAACTGGCTAGAAAAGAAAAATCATAAAAACGTAAGAATTATAAACTATCTATGTATATATCACAAAAAGCTATTTTTTTAAAACAAAGATTTTTTACCAAATCCATTTCAACTCACATAGTAATTTTAGAAAAATAATGCAGTGCCAGGAACGGCCACACGAAAGCGTCCAAAGATTGCTGACAACATCCAAGAGGGTGAGGTACTGAATCAATCAATGTGACTTTCTAAATAGAAAGCAAAAAGCAGCATAACAACGAACATTAGTTCAATTGAGCACATATGCAAAAAATGACCAGACAAAATCAAAAAAGGTCTGTAAAAATATAAGCTATTTACCTAAAGTGAAGATGTCACACAGCAAAGTTCCTGGCAAATGCATTCAGCATAGAAAGATAGGGTGAATCACAGCCAGCTTAAATAGATCTCCTCTCCCACACGTCTGCCTGTTGTTTTTTTCTCAGCTCTGCTGAGCCCTGTGGTTCCTCTGACACCCCATACTCTCGGGGTCACCGCTGCGTACCCCTTGGCGCTCTGCACATGCGCGCAGCTCAGTGATGACGCCGCCTGTCTCCTCTGCCCTCTTCCAAAATGGCGCCGGGCGAGCGGGACGCTTCTGCACATGCGCGCGTCATTAAAAAAAAGAAGGAAAAAAGAAACAGTCCTATTGCTCTGTAGTTCTGGCTGCCGCACTGCTGCTCTGCTCTACTCAGAGTGAAGATTGCACCAGGTTTGTGCAGGCATGTCCCAGATCAGCCTGGGCTAATTGATTACACACAAAAAAAAAGGAATAAATAGGATAGAAGATATTATACAAGCGCCCAGAGGCGATTCAGTTTGCATGTGCCGCGCTATATAAGTTTCATCATTCATTCATTCAATACATTTATATATTAATTTATAACATACCATAGAAGAAAGTGTATTCATAATTTAACAATTAATATAATCCAAAAAAAAAAAAGAGGATAGATATATGTATATAAAATTATTATATTAATTTAATAAATAGAAATGTTGGGGGGGAACATATTGTAATGTTTTCCCTTCTCTCTTTTTTTTTTTTTCCCACCTTTTCGGGCTGTCTCTCTGCTATCCTCATGGGAGCCACTGCCCTTGCAGACCACCATCAGCTGACCAGGTATAGAGGCCGTCCAGAAGGTGGTAAGTAGAGGGGAGACAAAAAAGAGAGCCTGGCCACTGACGCTACAGTTTTGGTAGCCCTATCGGGTCAAGAGACGCAAGTTTGCGACACAGAGGGAGATTCTAGCCATGCTTCCGGCAGAAGGCGCAAGAAATCGCTCAAGGTTACCCTCTTGATTTCTTCAATCAAGGCATAGCCGCTCGCGTCACAGCACTCCCGTCATAGTCGGTCCCACCGCAGACGATTACCTTCATCCCAGACAGAGCTATCTTACCCGCACCACGGCAAATGTTTGCCAAATATGCGGGGCGCCATCCTTGCCAGGGGAATTGGCCTGCCACTCGTGCTTCATCGAAGTAACCAAGGATTCAGAGGCCAGAGTAGATACTGAGCTCCCAGGAGAATCGCCACAGGGATCATATGTGGGCGATCCTTCCCCAAGCACATCGCCCGGCCGTTACGCCAGGGTGCAGTAACCCTCTCTAAGAATGAGGAGTGTGAGCAGGCGTCGGACTGTCTCTTTTTGGTTGAACCATTTGCCCATTCACTCATGGAAGCGATCGGCTGGGAGGAGGTTATGGCAGAACTTCTGAAGGTTCAGAAATATTTCCCGGTGCTGAAAAGGGGGTCCTGAATCATTTCCCTTCATCGAAGAGCTGGAGAACCTCATAAAGGATAAGTGGGGGGGTCGCATAAGCGGCCCAGTATGAGCAACAAGTTTGCAGATTGTACCCCTTGTGGTAGTCTAAGATCGATTCTTTGATCAATGCAACTACGGTCGATTCATCTTTAATGCGACTCGCTAGAGACGTTTCTCTACCGATTGAAGACGCAGTTACCTTCCGGGACGCTCTTGATCATAAAATCAATATAGAACTGAAGAAAGCCTGCTCCACAACAGGAGCCGCTTGTAGGCCGGCTATCACCACAGCGGCAGTCGCTAAAACTATCGCTGCATAGGCAGCAAATGTTGAGAATCCCATTCTAGAAGGAGCTGACCAGGGGAAGATATTCTCCTCCCTGCAGGAAAATTAAGTTGGCTTACGGCTCCTGAGGGGGCGACTTCATGGCTGGGAAGAGCCTTATAGCTGAGACCCTGGATAGCGAAGGCAGCGTCAAAATCAACTGGTGCAAAATTCCATATGGCGGCTCAAGTGTATTCGGCACAAAGATGGACTCGGCCATCTCCAAGGTTACCGGGGGAAAGTCTGGGCTGATTTCTCCGATAGGAAAACCAGAGCCCCAGAAGGGCCCCGCTTACAGGCGTGATCTTCCTGTCAAGTACAGGGATGTTAGATCCTACCGCCCGGCAGGGAATTTAGGAGGGACTGGAAGTCTCGACCCTCCTTCATGTAGATACAGTAAGCCAATCGCAGCTGGGGAACAGCAGAAGTCCTTTTTGAGGGTCCGTCTGCCCACCCAGCTCAGGTGAGCACCAGACTCAAGAGATTCGCTCGGATATGGGCAACTCGTATAACAGATCCATGAACACTATCCTCTATCAAGACCGGTCACAATTGGAAATTCATGGGCACATTGCCAGGGAACACATTCCAGCCTACCAAGTACTTCCGCACCAGAAAGGGAGGGGGTTTTATTCCCCTTTATTTCTGGTACAAAAAAAAAAAACGGGGATCTACATCCAGTCTTGGACCTAAAGAATTTCAACAGACGATCAAAATAGAGGCCCTCAGATTGGAAAAGCCTTCAGTCCATTTTGTTGTCAGTGGACGTGGGAGACTGGATGCTATCTCTAGATTTTTCGGGCGTTTACCTTTACATCCCAGTTCATCTTACCTTCCAGAGGTCCCTTCGGTTCTCAATCGATCAATCCCATTTTCAATTTTGGTGCCCCCCATTCGGCATCGCCTCAGCACCCAGCGCATTCGGCAAGTTAGGGTGTTCCTAGGGGCAGAATAAAATACCAGGTTGTACCGGGTGCAACTCCCTCAAGAGAGGCTGAAGCCCTTGCTCCAGAAGATACAAAGTCTGCTATCATCCAGACGTCTAACTGTCAGATAAGGTAAAAAGAGATGAATCTGCGCCACAGACAATTTAAATAAAAAATATATAAATAAAAAGTGGTGTAATAAAAATTAAAAGGTGATTAAGTTTGAAGTGGCTGCCCCTACATAAAAACCCACCTAGGTGGGAGTGAATAATAAGTAAAAAATAGCAGGTAATGGCGCCTACTAGAAATGTGCAAATAAATATAAATATAAATGGTGTCTGTCCAAAAGAGTGCTGTTCCTAGTCAAAGTATAACATATATAACACAAAATAAGTTGAATATTAATAATTATGTGATTGAATTAGTATAAATATAAAAATAATCCATAAAAGTCCAATTCCTAGTGATAAAAATTTCCAAAAATAGGTGTTGCAAGATTAAATGATGATAATAATAATAATCCAAGAAAAGTCCAGTTTTATAAAAATATATATATATTTTCAAGATTGCTTCCGAAAAGTAATGCTATAAGGTGATATGTGCTTCATGCAGGTATAGCCGTCAGTGGATCACTCAGTGCTCTCCCCCAATGGTCCCGCACTCACCGGATCCAACTACCCCTGCAGGGGTAATAGGCTTTCTCAGTAAGTCTCCACACTTCAATAAAATCTGCCTGGTTTCCTCACATGGGGTCTATCCAACCATTCAGCCGCTCATAGAGAAGATAGGATGAAACGAAAATGCCCAATAGCGTGATACCGTGAAAATATGTGCTGTAGCTCTGACGTCATCAGAACGACGAAACTGGTCGAGCGAACGTTCCTTAGAGCTACAGCACATATTTTCTAAAGGCTTTTTAACTGCATGTAAATTGTGAGTACCCATTGTTTATTAAGAATACATTTTACTTGTTACAAAACGGTATCACGCTATTGGGCATTTTCGTTTCATCCTATCTTCTCTATGAGCGGCTGAATGGTTGGATAGACCCCATGTGAGGAAACCAGGCAGATTTTATTGAAGTGTGGAGACTTACTGAGAAAGCCTATTACCCCTGCAGGGGTATTTGGATCCGGTGAGTGCGGGACCATTGGGGGAGAGCACTGAGTGATCCACTGACGGCTATACCTGCATGAAGCACATATCACCTTATAGCATTACTTTTCGGAAGCAATCTTGAAAATATATATATATTTTTATAAAACTGGACTTTTCTTGGATTATTATTATTATCATCATTTAATCTTGCAACACCTATTTTTGGAAATTTTTATCACTAGGAATTGGACTTTTATGGATTATTTTTATATTGTCTAACTGTCAGAGCCTGCCTCAGTACCCAGGGGTCCATGTCAGCATCCATACCCTTGATACAGTGGCCCCTGTGGCACATGCGAGTCTTACAGAACTCCTTTCTCAGGCAGTGGAATAGAACGTCAATACTCCAAACCATTCACATCCCGAACTGGGTAAAGCAATTAGTATGGTGGTGGACACACCCGTCCGACCTCAGGGAGTCCATTCCAAAAGTTCCCCCTAGTCCAGAAGTAGTAACATCGGACGCCAGCCAGGGGTGATGGGGTCCACACTATCTAGACTGAGTAGCCCAAGGACAGTGGCATTTTCGGGCTCAGGGCATAGTGTCAAATATTTTAGAGCTCAGAGCAGCCTTTCAGGCCCTCCTGGCCATTGCGCCTCTTCTATAGAGGAAGAGTGTCCTGATCAGGATGGACAACAAGTAGCGGTGCCATGTATCCAGAGACAGGGGGGCATCAGGAGTCGCACGCTTCATAATGGAAGGGGCACAAGTGCACCTGTTAGATCTGTGGGGAGTATGCGTCCCAGCAACACAGAATTCGTTGGCCAACTACCTAAGCCGAGAGGCACTTTCAAACACACGAACGGTCCCTGAACCAACAGGTATTCTCCATTCTTACGAAAACTAGTACCAGAACCAGAAGTCGACCTAGCGGCCACGCCAAAGAACTCCAAGTGTCAGAGGTTCCTGTCCAGAGCCCACTTTCCATTACCTGAAGGGACAAACTGCCTAGTTCTTCCATGGAGCTGCGAGCTAGGGTACATTTTCCTTCCAACTTCTCGGATTACAAGATTCCTGTCCCGACTTCGGAAGTCCTCAGCCTCAGTTATTGTACTAATACCGTTCCGGCTGAGGAGGCCATGGTTTACGACCCTGCTACAACTAGGTACGCGGCCTCAATACATCTTCCAGTAACCTGGGATCTCATACATCAGAGGCAATTCTTCCATCCAGCCCAGAGAAGCTGCATTTGCCAGCTTTGAAGCTGAGAGGGCTAGGTTAGGGGAACTAGGATACTCTCAGGAGGTAATATCAACCTTAGTACAAGCTCTAAGGAGCTCCACTGATGTCACCTATACTAGGATCTGGGAGAGGTTTGTGTCATCGCAGCAAAGACATTGGAATCCCATCTCAAATTCTTGAATTTCTTCAGTCAGGGTTTAACAAGGGCCCGGGCTTGGGTACCCTGAAGGTGCAAGTATCTGCCCTTTCAGCCATGACGGGTACTAGATGGGCTCTTCATCATCTGGTCACTCTGTTCCTCAGGGCCTACGTAAGATCAGACCACCAAGGAGGCCAGCCTTTCCAACAGGGGATCTCTGTGTAGTACTCGAGGCCCTGTCCAATCCACCTTTTTCTCCATTCAACTTAGTCTCACCGTGGAACCTAGCTCTGAAGATGGCTTCCCGTATTGCTATCACCTCAGTTAAGAGGGCGCCGGAGATACAAGCACTTATGGCTATGGAACCCCTATTCAGTGTTCTTCCCTGACAGAGTGGTTCTGAAGCCCTCAGACCATTTTTATCCAAGGGTAACTTCCTCCTTTCATTATAACCAGGACATCGTCCTTTCGTCTATTACTAATGAGAGGGGCGAGTCCCATGACTAGGATGTCAAGTCTACCATCTCCAGTTACGTCACAGCTACATCTCAGGAAGACGGATTCTCTCTTGATTATCCCACACGGGAGCAGACGAGGTCAGCCAGCTACCTCCCGTACCATTACCTCTTGGTTGTAAAAGCTATCAAGGAGACCTATTCCATCCAGCAACTTACGCCTCCTAGAGGGCATTAGGGCTCATTCGACAGGGGCAGAGGCCACTTCTTGGGCAGCATATTGCGGGACTTCACCGGAAACCATAGGCAGAGCAGCAACTTGGTCTTCCCAACACATCTTCATTTCTCACTACAGAGTGAATTCTGCTCTCCTGGCTACCGTCGACTTCGGCAGATCTGTTCTTAGAGCCAATTCCTCAGCGCTATAAAGAATAAATATTACTGTTTTCTTGCACCCTCCCGACTGGCGAGTTATATCCCAGTGTGTGCTGCCATGAATGCGTCAGGAAAACGGAAAATTGTATACTCACCTTTCCGTAATTTTCCTTTCCTGACGCATCTTCATGGCAGCACACAGATGCCCACCCTGCTGTTTTATGATGATATATACAGAGAATGATGCGGGGCGTCTCCCGTTCAAATTTATAGCTAACCAACCCTGTCAGGTTGTGGGGGCGGAGTCACAACCCAGTGTGTGCTGCCATGAAGATGCGTCAGGAAAGGAAAATTACGGAAAGGTGAGTATACAATTTTCCGTTTTCCTGTTATTGGACTATGTTCTTATTAGAAAATTTGGTAATTCATATCATCACCTTCTGTAATGTGTTACCTGTTTCTGGAGGAGTAAACATGTGGTCTGCCTCTTGTTAACATGTCACCTATTGATAGAGAAGTGGGGTCCCTGGTAAAAACTGTGTATTAGGACTTGACAACTCGGGGGATCCATGTCTACTATCACTTAAAAGAAAACAAGGAAAGGTTATTAACCGCTTGCCGCCCACCGCACGCAGATATACGTCTGCAGCATGGCATGGGCAGGCAAAAGGATGTGCCTGTAGACGCTAAAACTTTTGCGCAAACTAATAAATAAACGCTTATTGCAATTTTTTTACCAAAACTATGTAGAAAAATAAGTATCGGCCTAAACTGATGACAATATTTTTTTTTATATATTTTGGGGGATATTTATTATAGCAAAATGTTAAAAATATTTAATTTTTTCAAAATTGTTGCTCTATTTTTGTTTATAGCGCAAAAAATAAAAACCGCAGTGGTGATCAAATAACTCCAAAAGAAAGCTCTATTTGTGGGGAAAAAAGGACACCGATTTTGTTTGGGAGCCACGTTGCATGACCACACAATTATCAGTTAAAACGACGCAGTGCCGAATCGCAAAAAGTGTACTGGTCCTTTAGCTACAAAATGGTCTGGGGCTTAAGTGGTTAAATAATTTCTTTACCAACATACTTTACTGTATATTATTAATACAGCACTACATATCTTATCAACATGCATTGATATTTTAATTTACAATAAAGTTATTACATTAAAATGTACAGTGTATATCTATGAAGCATTAAAATGCTGTAGTTTACTTTTAACTGAAACTGAAACCCAATAGTCTTTCTATTCAGTAGAGACAACCATGTTATACCAGAGAACATGGTTAAACATGACTATAATATCATACTTTTTACAGGTTCAACTCTATCAATTCGTTTGAAGGTAGCATTTCCACTATTTGAGAAAAAGACACATATAATATCAGGTAATTATGAAGAGTAATAAATACTACTTCAATGGCAAACAGGAAACCTAATAGACTAGGTTGCAAGCAAGGAATTGGCAAACTGCTACGAGAATGGCTAAGGTTAGTAATACAAAAATCTGTATTGCTAACCTTTCAGTATTAGAAGGTGCTACAAAGACAACTTTGCATTCCTGATTTGCCTTCGTGGCATATTTAATTGTTAGAGCCCTTTAGTCTGAAATGACATTGAAAATATATGAGATCAACAAATGAAACATTTACTGTATAATAAATAAATAGTTCAGAAATGTTTTACATAACAATGTTGATAGATTGTCCTTGCCTAATACATTCACTATATTGGAGTAGCAGTGTAAGAGCCTGCTATTCGCATGTGGAATAAAGTGAAAAGCACATGAAAGGTTTCTGGAGCAGTTTGAGTGGGTGGATGATGCATGAATAAAATGAGGAATAAAGTTCTAGCCATATCTTAATTTGAGTTCTCTGCTGACTCTAGCAGCCAGGAAAACTGTTACACCAGTTTCTTATAATAAAATACAGATAAATAATGAATATTGTAGTCACAGACTTTATGCAAATTAATATTCCACGTAATGAGAACTATACTCTGGATTCAGTTTGCATACGTTTACAAAATTTGAAAGCCTGTATATGACAGTGTTTTTAATCACTTGCATATATTGCTGATTAATTAAAATCAACCTGCATTTATTGTGACGGTCTAAATTTATCAAATGCTATTACTATGGCTAAGTAAAATGTCTTAAATTATAGCTACATAGTTACATAGTTAGTGAGGTTTCAAAAAAAACACAAGTCCACCAGTTCAACTAATTGAAAACCTTTTAGTTTACAACCATACCAAAGGATAAAGGAAACTATGTGCATTTTCTGTAATTGCACATTTTTTGAGCTACTATTGTTAATGTTTTTGTGACCTTATTTTATCCTTCTGTCTGGCATAATATCAATTACTGGATAAGCTACCTAACTAAAAATGCACACTGTGCTACATTGCTACACAGAACATAGCTTACAAGTGTAAAAACATCATGTTTCCCTTATGCTGCGTACACACCACCGTTATTCATGTCATGGAAAAAAATAACACTTGAGCAAAGCATGGTGACGTACAACACGTACGACGGTACTATAAAGGGGAAGTTCCATTCGAATGGTGCCACCCTTTGGGCTGATTATGCAAATTTCCCTTCTCATAACTTGCTTCTGAGCATGTGCGTTTTTTTCCCGTCGTTTAAGCCTACACATGACCGTTTTTTACGACGAGAAAAACTACGACGTGAAAAACAACGCGAAAAAATAGAGCAGGTTCTAAATTTTTAACGCCCATTTTTCTTGTCGAGAAAAATGCTCTGGGAGCCTAGACACGACTGTTTTCAGGACCAATTTAAAAAATGCATTTTTCTCGTCATGAAACATTGTGTGTACCTCATGTGTACGCGGCATTACATATAATATATGTACAAAGGAACTGGTAGGTCAATAATCCACCACATCCCCAAAGCTGCATATGAATCCAAACTATAGAACAAAGTTTGGAACGTTTAAAGGTGCTTACACTTTCTAGGAAGAAGATACACAAAAATTCTAGATAAAGGCAAATTAAATGCCTGTGAGAGTCAGGGAAAGCAGCCTCCACAGAGAGAGAATGTGTATGACCAAAGGAATCTACACATGGACAGGTAAGGCAAAGCCCTGTTGCAAAATCTGATGCAGCTATGCATTGTAGACAATCAGCTTCTAACTTCAGCTTATTCCATTAAGTTTTAACACCAAAAAAAATATTGTTTTTTTATAAAGAGCTGCACCAGATTTTGCACTCTCAGTTTTAGTATATCGACCTCATAGACTGTGAGCCCTAAATCAACCTAGTAAATTAACCTCATAGCAGAATACATATTGGCCCACATTTATGAAGAAATTTGATTTTTATTTTTTTATTGGATATGTTTTATAGCAGAAAGTAAAACATTTTCTTTTCAAAATTGTCAGTCTTTTTGTGCCCTTGTGACCCATCTGTACCTAACCTGCTGACCCCTCTGTGCCCTGACCTGGTGACCCCCCCCCTGTGGTGCTCTGACCTGGTGACCACCTCTTCTATAACCTGGTTACTCCCCTGTCTAATTTAGGTAGAAATGTATGGGCTAGATTCAGGTAGATCGACGTAAAAATCTGCGGGCGTAGCGTATCCCAATTATGCTACGCCTCCGCAACTTTTACGGGCAAGTGCTGTATTCACAATGCACTTGCTCCATAAGTTGCGGTGGCGTAGCGTAAATGGGCCGGCGTATCCCCGCGTAATTCAAATTGGCAATGGAGGGCGCGTGTTTTATGCAAACTAATCGTGACCCGTCGTAATTGACGCACCGAACGAACTGCGCATGCGCGGGCCGTGAACATAGCCCAGTGCGCATGCTCCAAATCACGTCGCAATAAGTAAATGAAAACGACGTGAACGTAACTTACGCCCAGCCCCATTCTGAATCGACTTACGCAAATGACGTAAACGACGTACAATATGACGCTGTCCCGACGTCCATACTTAACATTGGCTGCGCCTCATATAGCAGGGGTAACTTTACGCCGGACTTACACCTACGCAAAGACGTAAAAAAATCTGCTACGTTCGTGAATCGGCGTATCTATCTCATTTGCATATTCGACGTGTAAATCGACGGGAACGCCACCTAGCGGCCAACGTAAATATGCAACTTAGATACGACGGTGTAAGTGACTTACGCCAGTTGGATCTACGGCAAATCTATGCGTAACTGATTCTAAGAATCAGGCGCATAGATAGGACGCCTCCGACGCAGAGATACAATGGTGTATCTGGAGATACGCCGTCGTATCTGCTACCTGAATCTAGCCCTTTGTGTGCTTATCTTGAGTTGGACCCAGAATTGAGCATCTGTTGCGAAAAAAGCAAGCCCAAATTTCAAATTCAATTAGTATGGCTTAATATTAAGATTTTACCCCTGTAATGACTAAAGCCCCATTCACACTATGGGCCAGATTCACGTATTCCAGAGCATCTTTGCTCTGGAGTAACGCTTCTGATTTGCGTTGCGCTGCCGAATTTTTAGGAGCAAGTGCTGTCATTCACGAAGCACTTGCTCCTAAAGTTGCGGCAGCGCATCGCAAATGAGCCGGCGGAATTCAAATGTCGCGGGTACGGGGCGTGTAGTATGCTAACTACGCGCGATCCCGCCGCCGACGTACTGCGCATGCGTCGAGTGTCAAAACATCCCCGTGCGCATGCTCCAAAATCTGTGAATGAACGTCAATGACGTCACATTCCCATTCATGACCGTTTTACGCAAGCGACGTTTTTTTTTTTTTTCCCGACGCGATGACGACGCCTATACCTAACATAGGATACTCCAACCCCATGTAGGTATATCTATGCGCCGCGTATCCCGTCCGGAAACGTCGTAACGTCACTGCGTCGCGCCGGATTTCGATCGTGAATTGCCGATTTCCGCTCATTAACATATTTTTTGAGCGTAAATCGGCGGGAACGCCCCCAGCGCCATTTTTAAGTTGAAGTAACGATGCGATGGCGAAACTCAGTTACGCTCATCGCATCGGAACTTCAACCCGGCGTTTCTTGTTTTCTGGTTACAGAAAACAGAAACGCCGGCTCAAAGCCACTGTTACGCTGGCGGATCACTCGATCCGCCAGCGTAACCTTTCATGAATCTGGCCCCATCAGTTTTCCTGACGGTTTTCTCTTCAGGTTTACCATAACCATCTAATATGAGGTCAAACCTCAAGAGTTTCAATTTGTATGCAATCAGGCAGGCCCTTGCACTACATGGTTTTGGTAAACCTAATGAGAAAACCATCAGGAAAACTGATAGTGTGTATGGGGCTTTAAACTTTTTTTTTTTGCGTTTCAGCACTGAAATACTTTAACTGATAATTGCACAGGCATGCACCGCTGTAGCCAGGCGAAATTTGTGTCCTTTTATTACCATAACTAGAGCTTTATTTTGGTGATATTTGATTACCACTGTTTTTTTTATTTTTTTGCGCTATAAATGAAAAAATACTTATGCCGCGGAAACACACGACCATTTTTAATGTCATGGAAAAAACGATGTTTTTCTCGACGTGATCCTTGTCAAGCTTGCCTTGCATACACACGATGCGACACAATTTGCCTTCTCATAACCTGCTTCTGAGCATGAGCGTTTTTTCCCCCATCGTTAAAGCCTACACACGTGAAAAACGACGACGTGAAAAACGGCGAGAAAAATTGCATTTTTCTCATCATGAAACACGGACGTATGTACACGGCATAACAATTTTGAAAAACAAAAATATATTTTTAGCTTTCTGCTACAAAACAATTTTGGCCAACATGTATTCTGCTACATGTCTTTGATCAAAAAAATCCCAATAAGTGATTTGTTTGTGTGAAAGTTATAGCGACTACAAATGATAGTATAAGCTCAATAATGGCATGCAATTCCAAGCTGCGGTTTCCAAAGTTTCTTGTATTACGAGAGGTATGGACTCCAGAGAGAGATATAATTTTGCCCCTGTAAAATCATTAGTAAGACCTCATCTGGAATATGCAGTTCAGTTTTGGGCACCAGTTCTCAAAAAGGATATTGGGGAATTGGAGAAAGTGCAGAGAAACTGATTAGAGGCCTGGAGGAGCTCATCTATGAGGAAAGATTAGAGGAACTGAATGTATTCACTCTTGAGAAGAGGAAATTAAGGGGTATATGATCAACATGTACAAATATATAAGGGGTCCATATAGTGAACTTGGAGTTGAGTTATTCACTTTACGGTCAACATAAAAGACAAGCGGGCACTCTTTACGTCTAGAGGAAAAAAGATTTAATCTCTAAATATGAATACAAAAAATATGAAAAGGTTTCTTCACAGTAAGAGCTGTGAAAATGTGTAACAGACTACCAATTGAGTACTAACATTTATAGGTAAAGTTGATCCAGGGAAAATCCGATTGCCTCTCGAGGGATCAGGAAGGATTCCTCTGGATCAACTGTGGGTATAGAATTGGGTATACAGTATGGTACAGTATTATTTTTTATGGTTAAACTGGATGGACTTGTGTCTTTTCTCAACCTGACTAACTATGTAACTATGTAACTGTATATACAGGATTTCTTTATACTAGGAATGGCGGCGATCAGCGACTTATAGCAGGATTGTGATTTTGCTGTGGGTAATCTGACACTACCTGACACGGGGGGGGGGACTTATTAACTGACACTAACATCACCAGCATGGGCGTCCGCTCATAGGAGTAAGGGGGGGCCAGTGACCCCCCCTGGAATCGGCAAGGGTCTGCCATGCTCGCATCTGTAGCTGTGCTGACTCTCTCTGTGTTTGTGCGAGTTGGCTCCACAGCTGTTGCAAGATCAGTGTCACTGAGTTACAGAGCTCTTTACTGCCACCTCTGGCTGCTTCCTGTATATGCACCCTTGTGTATGTTTTGCTGCCTGTAATGTATTTTCAAAGGGACACGTGGAAACAGGACTTGGGAGAAGGAAGACCACCGTGACCTTACAAGTGGGGACTGTGAGTACAAGTTAAGGGAGAAGGCTTTATGGGATAATGACTAAGCCTCTGCCCTTCATGACATTGTCAAAGAAGCGGAGCATAGGTGACTGTAAAATTATGCCCCCCCCTGGAAAAAGTTCAGCGGACGCCCATGATCACCAGTGACACTAATACAGTGATCAGTGCTAATATTATGCACTGACACTGTACTAATGGCACTGGCTGGGAAGGGGATTAACATCTAGGGCAATCAAGCAATAAAATGTTTGCCTAACGTGTGTTTATGTGTGTGCTGTTTACTGTTTTTAATAAGCAATGTGCTGGTTTTTACTCCCTGAAAAAAATGGGACGTTGCTGCTGTCAGAAGGATATGTAAAGTCTCGGTTTTTTTCTTTCTTAAAACAAACATGTCATACTTACCTCCTCTATGCAGTTGGTTTTTCACAGAGTGGCCCGATCCTCCTTTTCTGGGGTTCCTCAGCAGCGCTTCTGGATCCTCCTCTTCTCGAATGCCCCGTTGGAGAGCGGCTCTCCCTCAGGCCACTTGTGTGGGCGCATTCATGTGTCCTGCTGCTGTGTCCATTGACAGACAGCAGGACTCGGCCCCGCACCCCAGCTCCCGAATCATTGGATCTGATTGACAGCAGCGGGAGCCAATGGCTGGGCTGCTATCAATCTATCCAATCAGGACCCAAGACACTGGCTGGAGCTCGTGTGCTCGTCCCTGTCGCTGGAAAGACCAGGTTTAGGTAAGTAAAAATGGGGCTCTGGGGGGCTGCTGCATCACAGGAGGTTTTTCACCTTAATGCATAGAATGTTTACAACCCCTTTAATTACTAGCCGATCATCGGGTGTTGGTGACCAATTAGGGACCGGCGTCCGCTGATTGATTTGTGCTGCAGTGAATCTTACCACAGCAGGGGCAGCAGGCATGCGAGTCACGTACTAGGTACGTGATCTAGTTCAGAGCAGCCGCCCGAATGCAGTTTATGTATGGCAATCGGTTAATGCTGTTTCTAAAAACAAAAAGGAAAAATACCCGATGTTATATCAGCAGCTCACTGATAACATTGATGTTCTGTGAGCTGTAAATATTTAAAAAGTATACTTTGCTAAGATTTAATGCAGGGTAAAAGGATGAGAAACCCTGGAACAACAATGTAACAAGACCCTACTTCCACTGACCACAAGTATAGGGAAGCACCTCTCTCACTAACCACCAGTGTAATAAAGGGGGCTATTCAACTTACCACCAATGTAAAGGACCATTACATTGACCACCATTGTAAGGGGATTATCAGTGTAATAAGGGAACTTCAATTGTCACTGTCCTAATTTAATTTCTGGTCAATATAAATTAATTACAATACAATTTACATTTCTGAAAGTAATCTAGGTATTACATTTACTATGTGGGTCACATTAATCTATTTATTATATCAACAACCTACTGGTCACGCTAATGTGTCATAACCTGTAGATACAATGATTTTTTGTAGAGGATCCTTGAGAACTGTTAATTATTTCAAGGGTTCTTGTGTGGTAAGAAGTTTGTGAAAGGCTAGTATGAAGAAAATCACAAAAAGAAAAACACGAGTGAACCAAGCTACACGGTTAATAAACCATTTTTTTTGTTTTGTTTTTTATGGGTTTTTTTTTGTTTTTTTTGTACAAGAAGCTAGTTTAATATGGTATGATCACAAATGCTTTAAATACTAATCAAGTCTGTATGGACACAGCCATTTAAGCAAACGTCTGATTTGTTACTTGAAATCGCCTCTTTATCATCGGTGACATAAATTGATTATCGCCAGGGTCCCCAGGTCTGCAGCATCAAGTTATCCAAGCAAGGGCACGAGATCATTGCCGAATGCATACAAATAAAAAATATTACTTTCCTCACAATATTAATACACCAAATGAAACACGCAGCGATGAAGGTTGTAGATTGAATTTCAAGGAGGCACCAAGGTAGGAAATCGCACAAAGCTTTCACATTTCATCACCAAGACCATAATCCTCTTCTGGAAAGTCCCCAACAACCACAAACTGTGGTTTGACAAAAGCGCCATACTTTGGAGCACATTCAAAGTAACGCTTTCCTTCAACTCTTCCATCATGCTTCCCCAAAGGTTCATCATATTTAACACCAGTGTCCAGGTTTAAAATCAGTTAGACCAACATACAGTACTGTGCCCCGCTTATTAGGCTGTCCAACCTCCTGCACCTCACATCGAGACCATACTTTAATTGATTCAGATGCGAGCCTCTCCTCCTCCAGCTTACGCTGCTGCTCTTCTGCTTTCTGTGCCGTCTCCTCCTCATTGAACTTACCCATCTTATTCTTCTTTAGGAAGGAACGTACAGTGTCTGATCGCTTGTCATAGTCATCACTTGAAATTTCAAATTTCTCAACTCTGGACATCTTCAAATTCAACAACTTTAGCACCACTCTTATCTATTACATGAATTCTGCAGCCATCATCCACAGGGTAAGAGCCTAGTAATGCATCATCCTGGTCCAGATTCTGGATAAACTCATTTTTTTTTTAAGTAGGGATTTGCAAACTTTATCACTTCATGTGGTAACTCATGCCAAGGGTTTTAAACATTTTAATGTTAGACTGATTTGGACAAAGCTTGTCCATGATTATTTGTATTCCTTTTAACATCTTCATTTTGTGTTGTTCCATAGTCACTCTAGAGAGGGTCTGCATCACAAAGTGAACATGTGCTTGTGACGGATCTCAGATACCCCTAGGTGGGCACATCCGCCAGACCTGTGTCTCCTGTCCTCCAAACGCACCCGCAGCCTGCAGATTCGCCATAACCAGGCCTTAACCCCTCAATCACGAGACAATCCACACATGTTGAGTGTTACACATCCAGAGCTTAACTGTTTATTAAATTCCAAACCATACAGTTTTACACACAGTTAGGGACACTCTTCCTAGCCTTGTCTATGAGGGGTGAGGAACAAGGAACAACCAATGGGAACAGAACATTTGAACAGTGAAACAGTGTACAGATACCTAATGAGATTATGGTAAGCAGGCAGCCTGGCTTCTCAATACACACCCCCTGTGGAGAGACGTCTGCAGTCCAGGCCATTGTCTGTGTCCAGCAACAAGAGGGGGGGTGGGGGGGAAGGGCTGTAACATTACATTATATTACATTAATGCCAGCTTCAGGTCTCCAGTATCTTTCCGGGCCATAGTCTGTTTGTAGGAGGCACGCGCACAGTCCCTTCCAAGACATACAGTGACAGTGGGTTCTGTCACAGTGCCTAACTGCATCCTGCTACTGTTCATATTCTCCACGTCTGAGCACCTAAGTGTTGACTGTTGATAACTTTCACCACTAATTGTAAACTCTTTTAATTATCATATTCATTCTTGCCCAGGGTAATGTACCATGAATATAAACTTACAGCACTAGTACTTCATTTAAATCGTACACATTATATATATACATATATATGATTACAGCATTATACAATAAATAAACACAAATTAATTAATTCAGTGTTCAAACAAAAGTCTCCTTTAAATCTCCACACTGTGCAAAACATGGGAACATAACATTTTCCCCAAAAACGTTGTGTCGCTCCTAATAAGGTACATTTTCCAAACACCAGAGATCCCCATGTGAAAAACAAACTAACCAGATTCCATGTCAAATTGAGCAGGTTTAGTAAATACAGATGCACAAAAGTACCAATGTCTCCTTTCAGTCACTCTCTAGGAAGGCTTTCACCGTTCAATATAAAAAAGCAAAGGGAAAAGAAATCCCCATGGACAAAAAAGCCTTTTTTTAACACAATGACATTAGAAGCAAATGCATTTACCAAGAATGAGCTCAGCCCAGCACTAAGAAGAAGAATTCCCAGTCATTAAGCGAGCCACGCACAACCCGGATGCATGGAAGTGCCCCTCTCAGCATGATGTTATCACAACGCTTTGAGCCACATAACTTGTGTTAAAAAGTGATTAGATGTTTACTTTTGGAAAGAAATGGTTAGTGGCTACTCAATGTTGAAAATAAAAATCAATATTTTCAACTAATGTAGAAGACAAAGAGTTAGGCCAACTGACTATGGGTCTCCCAGAGCGGTGGGTCTTATCTTCATGCATATTTGGGAGATAATATATTGCTGGAAGCCTCAGATCTACAACAATTAAATACTACCCTCTTTATTATCTAGTATCCCTTCCATAGTTATTTCCTTGATTTAATCTTTCAGACCTTTAATACATGTAGTTGTTGGATTACTTTCTAGTAAGTTTCCTTGTCAGACAACAATCTCTCCATCTCTAATCTATCAATGCACCACCCCTCCCTTCTTTATCCACAGGCCGAATCACTCGATTTTTCTTCTCTTCCAGCACCCTAATACCCAGTAGTGTATTTAGGTTTTGTGCTGCCCTAGGCCCGACTAAACTCATGCACCCCCTAATTTAAATATGACTTACCCCTTCCTGTCAAGGCCACACCCCTTGTTGTTTAAGACCTGTCCTGAAATTTTTGAGTGGGGACTCTAGTTCTGAGGGCCTGGGGGGCAATGGATTTTCATTAATTTGCATAGATTTCCTCTCGCTTCCTCTTTGGCTATGTGGCATGAAGTGAAGGGAAAGCTCCACAATGGGACAGGGATGGTAAAAAATAAACTGACAGGGGCTATAACCCCC
The DNA here is from genome assembly GCA_029574335.1 of Rana kukunoris. Lineage (NCBI taxonomy): Eukaryota > Metazoa > Chordata > Amphibia > Anura > Ranidae > Rana > Rana kukunoris. The sequence goes on along the minus strand of CM056049.1, from coordinate 230,926,717 downwards.
CCTTACTCTATCCAAAATGGAAAAAAACAGTGTTACCTATAGTTCTACTTTAAGCACAAATTTATGAAGAGGACTAAGAAGATATAATCATGCTAGTGGTGCAGCAGAAACATATAGCCCAGTAAGGAAGGTTTGGTCCAGGATGATAGGACAGTCAACTCAAAATGAAAAGAGTCGTGTCCCCCCCCCCCCCACACACACAGCTGTGGAATGCCGGCTGCCCGCATATTGGAATCAGTGCAGCTGCTTTATGGGGGGGGCTAGACAAATTTGCCTAACAGTGTAGCACAAGCTGGCAGGGACTCTTTTCGTGCTGCCCCTCTGTAAAGTGCTGCCCTAGGCCTGGGCCTTGTTGGCCTAGGCCAGGATACAGCATTGCTAATACCTTGCATAATTCTATTTGGTTCCTTTTTTCCTTTTATCTCCTATTGCTTTATATCTCGGTTCACCATTGTTTTAAAGATTATTGAACTCCATCTGTGAATTAAAAATAGATGTATTTACTAATCCACTATGTAAATAATTAGATTAAAAATATGTTTTCCCAATATTTCATAGTCTGGATATTCTGTACTATGCTCTCTTATTTCAAACTAACCATGCTAGGCATGTGAGCACATCCATCCCAATGTGATCAGTTTTCCATCTGTGCTTGAAGAATTGTCTGCCTGTCCTAAAATTTTCAGATTTCTGCTGACATGCTGCCATACAAAGCCATTCAGTGTACCGTATTTGCCGGCGTATAAGACAACCTTTTACACTTAAAAATGTGGCTCAAAAAAGGGGGCTCGTCTTATACGCCATTTTTTAAAAGCCGCGCCTCCTCCTCATGTTGTTTCGTGATAGGCGGAACACTCAGTTACCCAGAAGAGCCTGTGTTTAGTGTTCTGCCTATCACGGACATCGTCTCATCCTCGGCCTTGGACGAGAGGACGTTCGTGATAGGTGGAACACTGAACACAGAATCTTCTGGGAAACTGAGTGTTCCGCCTATCACGGAACAGCACTAGTAGGAGGAACGGCTTTTAAAAAATAGACGCCTACAGTCTGACTCACTCTGCCAGGCATAAAGGAATGAAGATCGGCGAATTGGGGTGAGGAAATGGCACAGCGAGGCAATGGCACAGTGAGGTGAGGCAATGGCACAGTGAGGTGAGGTGAGGCAATGGCAGAGTGAGGCAATGGCACAGTGAGGCAATGGCACAGTGAGGTGAGATGAGGCAATGGTACAGTGAGGTGGGGTGAGGTGAGGCAAAGGCACAGTGAGGTGAGGCAATGGCACAGTGAGGTGAGGCAATGGCACAGTGAGGGGGGGGGGGTCATCTTATACGGCGAATATATCCCAAAATCAACACTTTAGCTGGAAAATTAAGGGGTCGTCTTATACGCCCAGTCGCCCTATACGCCGGAAAATACGGTACTGCTGTTTCCCTACCTACAGCTCTCTAAGCCTCTTACGAACCTAAGAACAGATGTTATATACTGTTATCACTTATAAAAAAATAAAGGATAAAAAAATACAGGTATTTATTATATATATATACCCCTCACCTTTTTGTAAATATATTACTATATTTTTTTTTAATGTGACAACACTGAAGAGATTACACTTTGCTACAATGTAAAGTAGTGAGTGTACAGCTTGTATAACAGTGTACATTTGCTGTCCCCTCAAAATTACTCAACACACAGCCATTAATGTCTAAACCACTGGCAACAAAAGTGAGTACACCCCTAACTGAAAAATTGGGCTCAATTAGCCATGTTTTCCTTTTATTTCTATTTTAAACTGAATTGTTTTACAAGGTAAGAGTGCACATATACTTGGAAAATTGTTCATTTGAGCGTAGAATTAAAATTATATCTATATACCTGTATTTATCGGCGTATAACACGCACAGGGGTATAAAACGCACCCTAACTTTTTTTGTTTACCAACGTTTTTTTATTAATGGATCAGGTCATAGTATAAACATTTAACAGTGGTAAAAAATGAACAAGTGAGAGAGTCGTTTACATTATACATTATATACAAGTGAAGATATATCACATGAGAAAATGCATACATTTGATTTATAGATCCATACGATCTCCGTGGGGAAAAAATAAATAAAATAATTAGTGGATGTGGTAAAGTAGAATACCTGTAATGGATATTATGTCAGTAGTGAGGTTTCCCACAAAGGCAATTTTTTTTGGAATATATGCATAGTGTCGTATAGCGTGTGATGTATTATTTCTGATAATTTGATATTTTCCATACGGTTAAGAATTTGAGGCCATGGTACTTTGGTTGAACGACAGTTGAAAGCTATGGCCCAGTGGATAGAGCTAAGAAGAGTGTGGATTAATCTGGAACTTGCTACTGGTATGTCTTGTATGAGGGCAAATAGAAGGCACATTTGAGGTGTTATTGGGATCTTTCTGCCTGAAATTCGATCAATCATAAGACTTGCGTTGTGCCAGATGGGTTTAAGGTGGGAGCATTCCCAAAATATATGTAATAGTGTCCCGTGTGTAGGACAACCCCTGAAACAGAGAGGAGAAGTTGATGGGTAAAATAAATTAAGTTTGGCGGGGGTGAGATACCATCTGTAAAGCAGTTTAGTGGCAGATTCTCTGATGGTGGTAGTTTTGGTACATCTGTGTAGATTTTCGAATATGGTATCCCATTGTTTCGGGGAGAATGAAATGTTTAAGTCTGATTCTCACTGTAGCATGGGATGTGTTTTTTCAGGCATGTTGAACTTGTTTAGATTTTTATAGATTTTGGATATTAAACCTTTGTCACGAGGGGAAGAAATACAAATCTGTTCGAATAGTGAGAAAGGGGTATTTAGAGTGAGTGAGTGGTATTTTTGGTAAAAGTGCTTTATCTTTTCATAATTTTCATATTCTGTGTGTGCAAGGTCATATTTCGTTTGTAGTTCTGTGAAAGAGTAAAATGTATTGTTATGGGTGAGTGATTTTAGATTTGTTAGATTGTGTAGCTTCCATATTGACCATGAGTTTTGGCAATTATCTAGGAAAGTGAAATGAGGGTCTCCTAGGAAGGATGCCAAGGGAGGGATGTCTGAAGACATGTTAAATTTGGTAACTTGTCTGTTCCACAGTTGTAGGGAATGTGTTACGATTGTGTTTAACGGTCTTATTTTCTGTGGCAAAATGGATTTGGACCAGAGTATTCCTTGTAGGTGGTAAGGGAGGACTGATTGCTCTTCGAACTGGAGCCATGGTATTTGAGAGGCTGGGGCATACCACTGTGCAAGTTGAGTAAGTCTGGCTGACAGATAATACAGCCATAAATTTGGGATATTTAGCCCTCCTTTCAGTTGGGGCCTAAACATTAGGGAGTAGCTAAATCTTGTTTTTTTGTTTTGCCAGATGAATTTGTTAATTTCCCTTTGGAGTGAATCTAACTTGTTTTTGGGCAATGTAAGAGGAAGGGCTCTAAAGAGGAACAAAAGTTTTGGTAGTAAGACCATTTTCATGGCCACTATTCTTCCCGAAAAAGGTATTTGGTATGAAGACCATAGTTATTGGTAATTTGCATGGAATAGTGCTTTGTATGAGGGGGTGATACGTATTCCCAAGTATCTAAATGAGTCTGTACACCAAGTGAATGGAAAATTGTCTTGAAGTGTTGTAATTAAGTTTGGTGGAATGTTGATGGGTAAGGCTGAGCATTTGGATAGGTTTACACTTAAGCCAGACAGATCATGAAAGGTGTCTAGTGTCTTGGTCAGATTTGGTAATGAGATGAGGGGATTTGTTAAAAAGAGAAGGACGTCATCTGCGTAGAGGCTTAGTTTGTATTCATTGGACCCTTTAGTGTAACCTTTGATGTCTATATTGTTTCTGATCGTGCAGGCAAGGGGTTCTATTGCCAGGGCAAAAAGGAGTGGGGAGAGTGGGCAACCCTGCCTGGTGCCCCTGCACAGAGGGAAAAAGTCAGAATTATTGCCGGGAAGTTTAATGCGTGTTTGGGGGTCATGATAAAGGGCTTTAAATCCATGTAAGAATTCGCTATTTATGCCATATCTAGGGAGTAATGTGTCTAAGTATGACCAGCTAACGCTGTCAAAGGCTTTGTGGATGTCGAGACTGAGTAAGAGTGTGGGTTTAGAGTGTAAGTTGGAGTCTTGAATGATGTTTGTAGTCAGTCTTATGTTGTCTGTTATTTGCCTGTTCGGGATGAATCCTGTTTGATCTGGATTTATTAAGGGGGAAATAACTGCAGCTAATCTATCTGCTAGCAATGGGCCAAATATTTTCAGGTCATTATCTATGACCGAAATTGGGCGATAATTTTGTGAGGTGGAATGATCTTTATTTGGTTTGGGAAGAAGGGACATGTTTGCTAGGAGCATTTCTGATGGGAATTGGTTTCCTTGCAGAATGTGGTTATATAATTTTGTAAGATGTGGGGTCAATGTGGAGGCAAATTTTTTATAATAGGATGTGGAGTATCCATCGGGGCCCGGAGCTGTAGAGGTCTTTAATGAGTTTATTATTCTATTAATTTCTAAGTCTGAGCAGGGGGCATTGAGTGCCTCAATTTGTTCATTAGACAGGGTGGGTAGTGTAATATCATTAAGCCAGTACAAGGAGGTTTGTTTAGGTGGGGATTGGGGAGTAGAAAGCAGCTTTTTATAGAAGTCAAGGAATATGTTCATAACTTCTTTGGGAAGGGACACTAAGTTACCGGATGAATTTCTGAGTTTATAAGTGTGGGAAGGTTTTGTTGTTTGAGTTAGTTTTCTAGCAAACATGGTGGAGTATGAATTGCTATTAAGCAAAAATCTAGCTTTAGACCATCTAAGGGCCTTTTCTGTGTCTGATGTAAGTAGTGAGTCTAATGCTATGCGTTTATCTTGAATTTGTTTTTGGAGGTCGCTGGAGGGGTTTTGGTTATTCCTGTTTTACAAAAGATCTAGATCCTTTGTGAGAGATCTTATATCCGCAAGTTTAGATTTGTTTTTATTTGAGGCGATACTTATCAAATGGCCTCTCATGACCGCCTTATGTGCCATCCATAAAGACGTGGGTGGCATGTCTGGTGCTATGTTAAGTGCGAAGTATTGCTCGAGGTGAGATAAGATTTCTTGATAAATTGTTGGGTCAGTCAACAGGGAGTCATTTATTCGCCACTTATGAGTTGTGGTTGTTAGGCCTATATGTGAGGTGTTGAAGGAAACTATATGGTGGTCTGACCAGGGACATGAATGGATCTCTGCTTTTGAGGAGTTGGCCAATAGGATTGGGGTACAAAAAATATAATCCAGCCGTGCGTAGCTATTGTGTGGATGGGAATAGAATGTGTAAGCTTTAGTACCTACATTGTGAGCTCTCCATGTGTCTACCAGTTGGTGGTTGTATAGTGATCTAGTTAAAGATTTAGGGAATGCTTTAGAGCAGGGGTGTCAAACTGGCGGCCCTCCAGCTGTTGCAAAACTACAAGTCCCATGAGGCATTGCAGGGCTAACAGTTACAAGCATGACTCCCACAGGCAGAGGCATGATGGGACTTGTAGTTTCAGAACAGCTGGAGGGCCGCCAGTTTGACACCCCTGCTTTAGAGGATGGAACCACTCTGCTTCTGTCTAATGCTGAATGTGTAGCTAGGTTAAAATCACCCCCTACAATTAAATGTGTGGAGTGAAATCTGTCTAAGGTATCAAAGAATTTTGAAAAGAAACTCGTTTGTGCATCATTAGGGGCATATACTGAAGCAATGGTAAGTGAGCGTCCCTTTATTGAACCTTTTAAGATCAAATATCGACTGTCTGGGTCTTTAAAAATACTGTGAGTGGGCGTGGCTTGGACGGGACCCGAGACGGACGCATGGCTTGTTAGCTCCGGCACATTGAGGACATCTAAAGCTACTTTTGGGGACCTTTCCTTCTAATTAAAGGATGGGCAAGACACACAGGAGTGCCTCCACTCCCCGGTCCATGCCAGAAGACGGATCCCAACCGAACTTCAGTATCCCGGAGATGTTCCGGACCAGAGCCGCAACACACAACGCAGGGACCATGGCGTCCCAGGCCTCACAGGCCATCCAGGCCCTAACCGCTTCTACACCAAGCAGACCGGCTGATATGGGGTCGGATGAGGGAAGATCGGCTACCCCAAGTCTGCTTGACCTGCAGAGAGACCTGCAATCGGTTGCTTTGGACATCAAGCACGCCCTGACGGCCGCCATATCAGATCTCAAAGCGGACCTGCAGTCGGTGGGAAACAGGCTGAGAGACGTGGAGGAAGACACACAACTCAAAGCTGCTGCGATAAGGCAAGTCCAGAAAACATATGACATGTACCTGCCCCACATGTTTGACCTGCACAGGCATGTGGAAGACGTGGACAATAGGGGGTGCAGGCACAATATTAGGGTACGGGGCCTCCCTGAGGGAATCGACCAGGCCGCAATGCCTCCGGCGGTGTGCGCCATCTTTAATGATCTGCTCGATCGGCCTGCGGATGCGCCAATAGAGATGGAGCGTATCCACCGAGCTTTGAGACCCCCCCCGAGAGACTCTGAACCCCCCAGGGACATAGTGTGTTGTATTGTCAGCTTTCCCCTGAAAGAAGAGATTCTCAGGAGAGCCAGGATCAAGGGTCGAATTGCCTACAATGGCGCCGACATAAAACTATTCCAAGACCTCTCTCAAATAACACTGCAAACAAGGCGTACCCTGCGCCCTCTCCTGGACACACTGAGGGCGCGCAACATTCCCTACAGATGGAAGTTCCCGTTTTGCCTGTCTGCGACCAGCAGGGGGCGCACTGCTCTTCTCCGCACGCCCGAGGACCTTCAGACCTTCTGCGAACAACTCGACATCCCTCACATCGACATCCCGGAATGGTACGCGTTCTACTTCCCGACGGAGCCTTGGAAACAAGTATCTCAAGTATCCTCCCCCAAGGCGCAGCGACAGAGATCCAGGCGACGCAGGCTTGATCCGGCCTCTCCGGGAGATCATCCCTCCCGCCAAGACAACGCGGCCCGTTCTCCAGGTCACGCGGGCACTCCTCGCCGGGGGAATCAGCTTGTCTCTAGCTTGTCTCTAGTCCACCCTCATGCCTGACATTCTTGTTCCTTTTGTTGTTTTTTTCTTCTCCCCCACCCCCTTTTTTTTTTTTTGTTTTGTTTGCTTCTTTTCTCTCCCCCTGGATCCTCCCTGATCCCACCGCAGATCCGTGACTGCTGTCTACCACCCAGATCCCGAACAGCCTAATCCCTGCTCAGCGCGAGTACCTTCCCTGCCTGATTCATCATCTGCCTCAGGTATGTCGGAATCTAACAGAAAATGTTCGCTGACCCATGTGGGGGAGAGGGAGTTCTCTTTGTACTTTTCCTTTTTCCCCCCCTTTTTTTTTTTATTACACTTTGGACGGCACACCCCAACCACTGAGACCCTGAACCCCCGGAACCACTCGCCTCCCAATAGCGCCGCTTTCTGAGTTTCGACCGCTCCAACCTGGAGCACATAATCCTGGCGTGAATACCAACAGTGGTGGCGTTTGAACACAGGGCTTCAGGTTACGGGACTGGGGAACACAATGGGCGAATGCTTACTCAAGGGTTGCCCCTACTCTCTCAATTTACGCTGTACTCACTGGACTTGGGGGGTCTCCAGATGGCTCGCCTTTTAAGACAAATGTCATTTTATTGATTCCACCATACTGACATGTACTCACGCGCCCAGTCCTGAGGAAACCACGCTCACACTAGTGCTATTCGGAGTGAGAAGGGGATGTTTTATTTTGTTCCTCTGCTTGCTAATGGCCCCTCGTTTCCTCTCCCTACTGCCTCCATCGTGTCCCCACCCCCCCTTCCCTTACTCTTCCCTACCCCTCCCCCTTGCCCTTCCTTACCCCTCTCCCTCCCCCTCCTTTCCCAGTTTCTCCTTCCGCCCATCCCCCACCCTGACCCCACCCTCCATGTATAGCTTGGGTGGGAGTGGGGGAGGGGAGGAAAATGTCTCCGTATGACAGGTATCTTCCTGTGTACTGATATGTGCTGACGACTGGAGACAAGTTTAGTTTAGTTTTTTTAAGTTTGATGTTATCTGATATGCACTGATCTATGATTAATGACTACTATTTTACAAGATTGTCCATTGTTATGGCTATGTTTACATGTGTTGTACGATTACTTATCTAACGTCGGGAAGGGGGTGATTCGTCCCCTCCTTCCTAACACTCCCTGTCGACAGACTCCCCCCAGTGGCCTTATACTCTCTCTGCCCACTCCTTCACCATCACCTCAAACCCCCACAAGCATCCAACTAGCCCTATAGCTGACATGCTCTCTGCTCGATACCGATTCGGATGCTACTGCCTACCTGGTTCTTGTCCTCTCTAGTGCCATGTCCAGATTATCCCCTCAGGTTTACAGCCCCCACACAGCAGTCCAACAGGACTTTAGCTGACCTTCCGGACCTTCCCTCCCCTATTCTTTGGCTTTTTGTTATCCTCCCCCTTATCTCCCTTTCTCTGTGCATTTACTCACCTCTGCTCTGTATCACCCTAATTTCTGTACTATTCTTGTGTTGTTCCCCCTCTCCCTATATCTAGGTGACACAGCTCATCACTAGGTCACCTCCGGAAACGCACTCTCCCCCCTATTCTCCCCCCCAGCGGAGTCCCCCTGAGTACTACCGCTTAATCCTCCGGTTTCCTCCCTGCCACTTTCACCAACCTTTACCTACCCCACCCCCCCCGGACCGCCTCTCCCAACCTTCCGACCTTCTTCAAATACCGACTTCTCCCTCTCCCTCTGGGATCCACTCCTCCTAGCCCCAAGGGCGCCACACTCTGAACCCTGTGGTTCTCGGTTGCCACCTGTACATCACTTGAGCCGCTACTCCTTGCGTAGAGAACATGAGGCCCTCCGCATCCCAGGGGAGCAAGCTAAATCACCTTTCCCTTAAATGCCTATCACTCAATGTAAAGGGCCTGAACACCCCCGAGAAAAGATCCCAGGTCTTGGCCGCCCTTTCCAAACACAAAGCGCACTTTCTGATGTTACAGGAGACCCACTTTAAGTCAGATGCCGTCCCTAAATTAGCAAACCACATCTACAAACGAGTACTACACTCCACCAACCCACTCTCCAAAACCAAAGGGGTGTCTATCCTTATTTCTAAACACGCTGACTTCACTCTGTCTGACAAATTAGTCGACTCAGAAGGCAGGTTCATCTTTCTTAAGGGTACATTTGCATCTAAACCAATCACCCTGGCCAATATTTATAGCCCAAATGAACACCAAGTCACTTTCTTTAGGAAAATAGGCGACCTCCTATCCACCTTTCAAGAGGGACTGATAATCCTCGACGGGGACTTTAATGTCCCGCTGAACCCATCGCTGGACTCCTCGACGGGTTCCTCGACCCTCCCTTTCAGGGCCCTAAAACAGATCAAATTACAATTACAGAACCTGACACTCCATGACACCTGGCGCACCCTGTCCCCTAATGTTAAAGACTACACTTTTTTCTCCCCCCCCATCAAAAATACTCGAGAATTTACTATTTTTTTCTGTCCCAATCTGACTTGTCGCTCCTGTCTAACGCCACTATTGAACCTATGTTCCTGTCCGACCACCACCCTATTACGGTGACGCTCTATTTCCCTGAAGTGAATCGCTCTACTAAAATATGGCGCTTGAACCCTTCCCTACTTAAAGACCCAGGGACGATAGCCCAGATCAGGGACCACATTCAGACGTACTTCCAGGAAAATTCTAGTCCGGATATTACGCCGGTCACTCTGTGGGAGGCCCACAAGTGCGTTCTGAGGGGAAAGCTCATTTCCCTGGCAACGGCCGCTAAAAGACAACACCAGGAAACTATTAGGACCCTCGTGAGGACCATTCACAGCTTAGAAACCCGACATAAACAATCTACCTCACAAGAAGTAATGCAAGACCTGTTGCAGGCCAGAAATACGCTCCTAGAGGAATTAGGGAGGAAAACGAGGAGGAGATATATCCTACAGCAAAAAGTGTTCTATGAACACGGCAACAAAAGTGGCAGAATGTTGGCGCGTACAGTCCAGGCTGCCCGCCCCTCCTCTAGGATTCACCAACTGCGGGACAAACACGGATCACACCTTTCCACAAACGAAGACATTTTGAGAATTTCTATACCAAGCTCTATAACTTGCCCCAAGCGGACTCAGGGAGAGCCGGTATTTCAGACCGAACCTCCCAAATTTGGGAGTTCCTGGCTGAATTTTGCCCCAAGCCCATCTCCACCCAACAGGCTGAGGCCCTTGAATCCCCTCTCTCCGCAGCTGAATTGCTCATAGCTATGAAGCAAATGAACGTAGGAAAAAGCCCTGGACCAGATGGCCTCCCGCTTATTTATTATAAATCCTTCCAAGACGTATTTATCCGCGACATGCTTAATATGTTTAACTCTCTTGTAGATCCCCTTTCCCACCCAGGTAGACTCCTAGAAGCCCATATAACGGTTATCCCCAAAGAAGGGAAAGACCCCCTTTTAGCCTCAAATTATAGGCCTATATCCCTGCTTAACGTGAACATCAAACTATTCGCTAAAATCCTGGCCAATCGACTACTCCCCCTCATCCCGGGTTTGGTGACTCTGGACCGAGTAGGGTTCGTCCCGGGCAGAGAGGCCAGGGATAATTCGATTCGGGCCCTGAACATACAACACTGGATGCAGACGTCAGGCTCTAAAGGTTTCTTTTTGTCCCTGGACGCTGAAAAGGCGTTTGACAGGGTGGCATGGGACTATATGCGGGAGGTCCTGAAGGGAATAGGTCTTATGCCCCGCATGGCTGCCTATATTAACGCCCTTTATACCAACTCTTCCGCTAGGGTGAAAGCTAACGGCCTCCTGTCAAACGCCTTTCCTATCAGCAATGGCACACGCCAGGGATGCCCATTATCCCCCCTGATCTTCGTGCTATCATTGGAACCCCTATTGAATAGACTTCGAACCAACACCGACATTAAAGGAGTGTCCATCGCAGGTAGGGAATTCAAAGTAGCCGCTTTTGCGGATGACATCCTTCTTTCCCTACAGGCCCCTAGGATTTCCCTACCCAATTTACTGAAAGATATAGGACAATTTGGAGAAATCTCTAATCTTAAGATCAATTACTCGAAGTCGCACGCTCTGAATATTTCCCTTTCTCTCCAAGAAGTAGCACATTGCCAGGAGTCCTTCCCGTTCCAGTGGAAGACTTCAGCAATATCCTACCTGGGCATTCAAATAGCTAGGAACCCGACTGAACTGTATAACTTGAACTTCCTGAAGACCCTCTCAAAAATCCAAAGTGACATGAAGAATTGGGCCAACCTAAATATCTCTTGGTTCGGCTGAGCAGCGCTGATCAAAATGGTGGTCCTTCCCCGCCTATTATATCTGTTACAGTCAATCCCAATCCGGCTCCCCCACTCCTTTTTTGCGATGTATCGGAGGACATGCTCGCTCTTCCTGTGGAACAATGAACCACCCCGTATAAAATACTCCCGCCTTACTCTTCCCAAGAATAGAGGTGGAATAGGCCTACCTGACCTACACAAATATTACCTTGCCTGTCATTTGACCAGAGTAGCAGATTGGAAGATACATTACCTTGAAAAGGTCTGGGTCCTTTTGGAAAGACACTTCATACACACTTCTACACATACGTTACCATGGCTCCCTGTCCGTCTATGGCCCCAATCGATCAGATCTCATCCGATAATTTACCCCTCCTTAGTGGCCTTTAACAGAGCGGTATCCCTCCACAAACTTTCCTCATACCTGGGCCCATTGACCCCACTGAGGGGAAACCCTGATTTCATTCCGGGGGCACCTTCTTTCCTCCGGGAGGAATGGCCACACCCGGAGATACTTGCTCATCATTTGTTCACCAAAGGGAATCCACGATCCTACGAAGATTTAGTAGCTGATTCACGCACAAAGTCACTCCCCTTCTGGCCCTATAGGCAGATGAGACACTATCTCGCTACTAAAGCTTCCACCGAGACGTGGGCCAGACATCTTACCCCCTTCAAAGCTATATGTCTGCGCCCTGCCCCACAGAGACACCTGATTTCATCCATCTACTCCTTCCTGCAGGACGACACGTTCCCCCCTTCATCCAAACACCTACATGACTCCTGGGAAAAAGATCTGAAAATGACACTCGTTAGTAAGGATTGGGAGAACATCTACAATGCCGCTCACAAGGGTTCCCTAAATGTAGCGATCCAAGAAAATGGATACAAAATAATAACCAAATGGTACAGGACCCCTTCACGCCTACACAAATTCTCCCCAACCATACCCAATATCTGCTGGAGATGCAATTCAGATGTGGGGTCTATGATCCACATTTGGTGGGAATGTGGGTCTATTCAACCCTTTTGGGCGGCAGTGCATTCCATCATTAGGAGGGTCACTACGTATGAGCTAGACTACAATCCCGCCCAGTACCTTCTACACCATTCATCCATTCCCAAACATGATTATCACAAATCCCTAGCCATGCATATGGTTAACACAGCTAGACTTTGTGTACCATACCATTGGCGCTCGCCAGACGCACCTAGCGTCAGAGAATGGCTAGCCAGAGTTGCCAGAATAGCAGAATAAGAAGAACTGATTCACATCACGCAGGAGCGCCTACAGAAATTCACTCTGACCTGGGCATGCTGGATTGATTTTAAGACCTCAGATGATTACAAAGCCTTTTTCCCCCCATGAGGGACTCGGCGTAAACACCCTGAACCCATTACAGTGGATTGATGGAGGAGTGGATCCCTATCACACCCCCACCCCCCTGCCTACACCCTTGCCCCCTCCTTTTTCTCTTCTCTCTCTCCCCCTCTTCTTAATCCATTTATCCCGAACCTCACCTTGACTTCTGACATTTACATATCCCCTACCCCCCACCCCCCTGACTGCCCCTTCCAGTTCAAACTGCTGTAGAGGTTTTGCATTGTTCGTTTTAAATTTGTCAGGGAATCTTGCTGCTCTACTGCCTGTAATTGATATGACTGGACAAAAGTTTGTATCTTTATTATTGTCTTATGCCTTAATAAAATTCTTTGTGGAAAAAAAAATAAAAATACTGTGAGTGTCGAATACTACCGAGTTTTTTTTACAAAAATTGCTACACCTCTGGATTTAGTGTTAAACATTGTGCAATAGAATTGGCTATAACATTTGTCAAAAAATGTGGGATGTTTATCTGTTGCAAAATGAGTTTCCTGCAACAGGACAATGTCAGCACCCAACCTCTTGTAGTGATGGAAAGCCTTTCTTCTTTTTTGAGGGGAGTTAATGCCCTGAGCATTGTGAGATACCACCCTAAGTCCCATTGAACAGGTAATGGGTAGCTGTAGTAGCTATTGGTGATGGAGAAAGCTCACAGGGCCCAGGGCACAGCACATGTACAAAAAGATACTGAATCACCGCCATCAACATCAAAGATAACATATTGATCCATATATGATCTTTGAGAGAGATCAAATTATTCTTTTTTATGATACAGTGCAAAATGTCACTTGTGTAAGTTGTTATAAAATATATCAAAATTTACTCTAGATTCACTATGGTTGACCTTCTAATATAAGATAACTTGTAAAGACATTTTATATAGCATAGGGGGTCAGGGTGACAGGCACCAACTGACCAAGAAAAAATATAATGTGGACAAAATTGTCCAAAACTCACATAGGGAGCCCTATCCGTAAGGAGAACAGATAGCATGATCAGTTGCGCAAAAAATGCTACGAACCAAACCATATTTTGGGAACCCATTGTGAGTAGGGGGACGAACTAACGGAGACGGAGCAGACCAGTCTCAGCGAAGATTCTATAAAACTGAAAAAATACTTTATGTATGCAGTATATCAATCAATAAAAAAGAGAAGGGCAAAAAAATATATAACATCTTATAAAAGACAATATAAAATACCAACAAGTTTTCCTCCAAAGAAGTGTATCAGCTGTACACTTAGGGTTGTCGCATTAACTTGCAACCCTCCAGGAAAAAGAGAAACAAAAGATTGTAAAACGCACCCTAACTTTAAGAGGGAAGTTTCAGGAAAAAACTTTCCACAGCCCCCTGCGTATAACACGCAGGCACAGTTTACCCTCTATTTCCAGGGTAAAAAAAATGAGTGTTATACGCCAATAAATACAGTATGTATCAAACGTGTTCTTTATTTATTGAGCGGCGGCGGCGGGCGGTGGGGGTTAATGTGCAGCTTACTGGCACCCGTTCTGCAGAGCTGAGCAGGGGCGTGCATGGAGCCCGCGCGCACCCCCGGGGGCCCGCAGCACGGCGATTGCGGATCCTGTGTGTCCCTCTGGAAACAGTCGATCCCCGATCAGTGTAACAGCGGCGGGCGGCGGTACTTTTCCAGTATGGCTTACTGGATTGAATGCAGAGCTGCGCAGCGGCGTGCATGGCGATCAAGCGCACCCCCGGGGGCCGGAAGTGTGGTGAGCGGGGCTGAGGCTTTTCCTTTAGATACAGCCCAGCCCCGATCAGGGTAAAGAGCCAATGAAATTGGCTCTTTAACACGTGACCAGCTGTGTCCAATCACAGCCGGTCACTAAATGTAAACAACACTGAGTGTGTGTGTAACTTACTGTTGCTGTTCTCCTCTTCACACGCTGATCCAGTGTGAGGAGGAGATCAGCTAATATCAGCTAAGATCAGCTAATATCTGCAACCTACTACTGTGCGCAGATTGCCCCCCCCCTAAATAAAGAGTACCTGTCATTTAGTACCCGCCACCACACCAAAGTACCACCTCACCAGAGTACCCGCCACCTCACCAGAGTACCCGCCACCACACCAGAGTACCTGCCACCACACCAGAGTACCGCCTCACCAGCGTACCCGCCACCACACCAGAGTACCGCCACCAGAGTACCCGCCACCACATCAGAGTACCGCCACCAGAGTACCACCTCTCCAGCGTACCCGCCACCACACCAAAGTACCACCTCACCAGAGTACCCGCCACCACACCAGAGTACCCGCCACCAGATTACCCGCCACCAGAGTACCCGCCACCAGAGTACCCGCCAGAGTACCCGCCACCAGAGTACCCACCACCTCACCAGATTTCCCCCCACCAGAGTACCCGCCACCAGAGTACCTGCCACCAGAGTACCCGCCACCTGCCACCAGAGTACCTGCCACCTCACCAGAGTACCCGCCACCTCACCACTTGCCACCAGAGTACCCGCCACCAGAGTATTCGCCACCTCACCACCTGCCACCAGAGTACCTGCCACCTCACCACAGTACCCGCCACCAGAATACCCACCACTTCACCACCTGCCACCAGAGTACCCGCCACCTCACCACCTGCCACCAGATTACCCACCACCAGAGTACCTGCCACCTCACCAGAGTACCTGCCAGAAACCTGTACCTGGTTGAGAAATGAGGAGAATTTATGCTTGTAGAACACACAGTGCTACTTCAATATTGTACTTCTGTATGTGGCCAGGCTGTGTAAAAGTCTCACACATGTGGTATCGCCATACTCGGGAGGAGTAGCATAATGTATTTGGGGTGTCATTGCAAGTATGCATGTGCTGTGTGTGAGAAATTACTTGTTGTTAGGACAATTTTGTGAAAAAAATAATGTTTTTCCCCAAGGATTTTTTGAAAAAATTACACAGTCAAAAAACTCACCATGCCTCTTACTAAATACCTTGGAATGTCTACTTTCCAAAAAGGGGTAATTTGGGTTTTTTTGTACTTTCCTGGCTTGTTAGGGTCTCAAAAAATGAGATAGGTCATCAGTACTTTAGGCGTGATCCGATGTGATCATTTTTCAATGATTTGCACCATAGCTTGTAGACTCTATAACTTTCAGAGACCAAATAATATACACTTTTGTTTTATTATTTTTACTAAAGATATGTAGCAGTATACATTTTGGCCCAAATTTATGAAGACAAGTTACTTATTTGCAACATTTTAGACTAGAAACTAAAAAAAAGTGTTTTTTTTTTAAAAAATTCTCTCTTTTTTCACTTGTATTGCAAAAAATATAAAGCCCAGCGGTGATTAAATACCACCAAAAGAAATCTCTGTTTGTGAGAAAGAAAAGATAAAAATTTGGTTTGGGTACAGTGAAGCATGACTGAGTAATTGTCATTCAAAATGTGAGAGCGCTGAAAGCTAAAAATTGGTCTGGGAAGGAAGGGTGTATAAAAGCCATGTATTGAAGTGGTTAAATATGCACTAGTGCTGTATGCTTACAGTCATGTACTTTACTATATATTTGTGATAATTTTACAGCAGCTTTGAGATTTTACACAGTGTAAGGCGGAACATTTTCATTTTGTGATTAGTGTATTTTACCAGTGCTGGCCAAAATCTATGCTACTTTTTACATTGCTTTCCTATTATAAAAGGCAGATTAGGGGTCAGTTGCCAAACATAGGACTATAAACACAATTTACAAAACAGTCCAAGTAAAAGGACAATTTTTAATTGTCCTATGGACAATGTTGACAGGAATATGAAATATCTTGCAGAGCTTGGATTTTTTGGCCATTTTTGTATGCATATTGTCTTATTATAGGATGATCGAAGAAGTGTTCACAATTCTCTCAGTATTGTTTCAAAAATGCTTAAAATTTGCCCCTGAAATGAGCTTCCTAATTACACAATGCTACACTTGTATTATATTCTACTCGATACACAGCCACTATTTTTATGCATAAGATATATGCGCCTTTAAGAAGCTGAACTCATAAAATGTTATTATTGTCAGCTTGATATTTTAACCAAGTTGGGGTGGTTTTCTGTTTATCTATATTTCTGTGCCAATTAATGCTGGAGACAGTCAAGGAGAAAATGAAATATTATTTCACCTGTCATGTAAAGATAAGTACAAACACATAAAGAATTGTGCATTTAATAGGAAAAAAACAATGCAGCAACCTATATTCTGGACACAAGGAAATACAAAAGTAATTGATCTAAAAATGTGAACAAAGGTGAACAAAACCAATATCTCTGTTGTGATCTTTATGCCCTGAAGACATCCATTGCACCATATGAAACAAGCGTAGGGCAAGGCCAGAGGCATATGATATTGTACACCCACTGTTGTTCCCTGGTGTGATATGTTTTGCTTGTGTTCCTCTGTAACCTTTGTTAGTATATTTTCTTTTAATAAATCATGTGGTTTTAGCATACTACTCTATGATCCTTTCCTGTTTCACTTACACAATATTACTTTGAGGTGCTGCTTTTGAATAACCGGTAAAGGACTGTGCAGGCAGTGGAGTCATGTTTCCCTGAGTGGTGGACCTCCATTTGGATGATATCTGCACTATTAATCTCTTATCATTTGGAGATCATTTCCATTTGTAAAGGGAACTGGCCCACTTGTAGGGATGAGCTTTATGTTCGAGTCGAACATGAGTTCGGTGAACAGCGAACAATTTGGGGTGTTTGCGGCAAATTTGAAAAAAAAAACGCGCAACACTGTTAAAAGTCTATGGGAGAAATCAAAAGTGTTCATTTTAAAGGTTAATATGCAAGTTATTGTCATAAAAAGTGTTTGGGGACCTGGGTCCTGCCCCAGGGGACATGTATCAATGCAGAAAAAAGTTTTAAAAACTGCATTTTTTTCGGGAGCAGTGATTTTAATAATGCCTAAAGTGAAACAATAAAAGTGAAATATTTCTTTAAATTTCGTACCTGGGGTGTGTGTATAGTATTCCTGTAAAGTAGTGCATTTTTCCTGTGTTTAGAACTGTCCCTGAACAAAATGTAATTTCTAAAGGAAAAAAAGTAATTTAAAGTTTTAAATTACTTTTTTTTCCTTTTGTGGCTAATTATGAATTGTCTGGTCCCGGCAATACAGATCAAAGTCATTGAAAAAAAATGCAGGGGTTCCCAGCAGTTCATTACCAGGCCCTTTGGGTCCCGAACCAAAAAAAATTAAATAAAAAGCGTGGGGGTCCCTCCAAATTCCATATCAGGCCCTTCAGGTCTGGTATAGATATTAAGGGGAACCCCGCGCCATTTTTAAAAAAAATGGCATGGGGTTCCCCCCAAACTCCATACCAGACCCTTCAGGTCCTTCTGAGAAATCCTCAAATCCGGTTCGTCTTTCTGTAACTCCACACAGTAATGCGAGGCTTTCTCCCTGGTGTGGAGTGCCGTGCTCGCCCCCTCCCTTGGACTACAGGAGAGTCAGGATGCCCACTAACACACAACTCCTTTCTCTATCTGCAACGTTGAGAGCATCCTGACTCTCCTGTAGTCCAAGGGAGCACGACACTCCACACCAGGGAGAAAGCCTTGCATTACTGTATGGAGTTACAAACAGAAAAACAGGAAGTGAGGATTTCTCAGAAAAAATAAGGACATTTAAAAGCAAAATCGAAGGATGAGGTAAGTGAAGGAGGACTGCACTTGGGTAAAGGAAGCTATTTAGGGGAAAAAAATTGTACCTTTACAACCCCTTTAATAGAGTTTTTTTTTTCTGCCAGAAAACTCCAAACAGAAACACAAACCAGAAGTTTTTTTTTTTGTCCTGCATCTAAACGTTGAACTTAAAATATGCCTGTAATTGTCCTAATGTGCATGGACAAGTAGAATAACATTAAGCTACTTACAAAAGCAGTGATTTTTAAGCCAGTGTTCATGGACCCTTAGAGTATTATATGATACACTGGGCTTTCTATATAAATGATCTTGCCTTCCAGGGTATATCCATTAATTTAATATTTAAACTCTTGCGGTTCAGTATTAGGGAGTTTTAAGAGGAGGCTTCAAATTATAGGGGAAAGACAAAGTCAGCATTGTTTGTAGTGTTTGTTCAGGCATCCTCTCCTTTGGAATTGGGGACATAATTTCTTCTCCTATAGTACAAGTTCAAAGGGCTCTGATATTGAATATTTGATTTTGGCTTCATTTGGGGGGCTTCATTTGGGGGGCTTTGGTGAAATATCAAGGGTCTAAACAGAGAGAAAGGGACTGAGGACAGAGATTCCCAAGTCCCTTTCTCTGCAGCCTCAGCTGCACTGGACAGTGAACAAATGGGACGTGCTCTGCGCTGAGTGGCTTTCTGTTCATTTATAGTAAATAGCTTACTTTGCTTCAGTTAAGAATGAGCAAAGGTGCAATCTGTACAGATTACTCACTGTGTTCATTAATTTATCCATTCTATTTGGTTAGAAATGAAAACACACATTTGTATAAATCAGATAGGTGCACCACTTCACAGTCAGGATCAAGGAATCCCACAGGCATGTTATTAAGCCGGTTAAAGTATTTCTAAACCAAGGAGCCTGCATTTGCAGTGTCTTGCCTCCCACAGAGCATGGAAATGCTATTTTTTTTGTAAATATACCCGCTAAATACCTTTTCTCGTCAGCAGTTAGATCAGTCTTATTACTTCTATCAGTGTTCAGCCAAGTTTTAACTGGTTAAAGCATGTAGGAGGAGTTTTCTGACTGGCCCATGAGACTGAAAAGACCCCTGACCCTGTGCCGATCACATGCATATTCCCAAGAAAAAAAACTCTTTCGTAATACACACCAAACTGAGCATGTGCGCCTGACTCCATTGACTCTGTGTTATCAGGAAATTATTAGGAGTTAGTGAAAGGAAGGTTGAAGATCAGAGAAGCTAGGATCAAACAGTCTTTTTACACAATGCGTAGAACTAGCCCCTTAGCTTCCATAGTGAGTATTGTATAACAAGCATGCTTTACTTCATATACAGACTGATTTATTGTTGTGGGTTTAGTAACACTTTAACCACTTGTCCACCGCCCACCGTCAAATGACGGCGGGCGGAGGACTCCAATATCCTGACTGCACGTCATATGACGTGCAGTCATTTGAATAGGGAATCCCTATACTGTCGGTAGCGGCGTGTCATGGAGACACCGCTCGTTACCGACAGGGGTGAACAGCGGCGCGGATGCGATGTTTACTACGTGATCGGCCGTGATGAAGTCACGACTGATCAAGCAGGGCAACACCCCCAAAGTGCACGGCGCGTGTGAGCGATCGCGATCGCGCCGCGCGTGCTCGTCACCGACAATGGTACACAGCCATTGGTCAGGGCTGTGTACCACGTGATCAGCTCTGATCACTAGTGTAAACAAAGAGCTGTAACTAACTGTTACCAGCTCTTCTCCCCTCACACATCGTTTCCAGTGTGAGGAGAGAAGAACTAGAAGCAGTGAGTTACAGTTCTGTGTTACTGTAGTGTCTGCACAAACACCACATCTGTCCCTTTGCCCCCCCCCAATTGTCACCAGTCACCCAACAGTCACCCATAAAGTGCACCTGTCACATAAATAGACTGCCATCAGCGGTGAACCGTCACCCACCAGTGACCATACCCTGTCACCATCACCCACCAGTGACCTGCCCTGTCACCCATCACCCACCAGTCACCTGCCCTGTCACCCGTTTATGAAGAAACGAAGAAAAATGCAATTTTTTCACAAAATCTACCGTCTTTTTTTATTTATAGCGCAAAAAATAAAAAACCCACTAGTGATTAAATACCACCAAAAGAAAGCTCTATTTGTGTGAAAAAAAAGGACGCAATTTTTATTTGGGTACAGTGTTGCATGACTGAGTAATTGTCATTCAAAGTGTGAGAGCACCGAAAGCTGAAAATTGGTCTGGGTAAGAAGGGGGTTTAAGTGCACTGTATTGAAGTGGTTAAGGAACGTCCTATAGCAGATTTACTGCTACAGAGTGGGCCTCTTGTGCAGAATTACTGTTACTCACAGCAGAAGCTGATCTGCAGGTTCCGGGCAATGGATGTCCGCCGTCACCCGCCGGTCATCAGGCAGAGACACATTAAGGAGCTCTGCCTATGTAAACTAGGCAGATCTCCATTCTGACAGGGGGAGGGATGAATTGTCCCTGCCCCTGCAAATCAGGAAAAAAAATCACTTCCCTGAGTAAAAGCAGCACACATAGTACAGTAAAACACTGGCTAGGCACACAGTTAACCCTTTAATCGCCCTAGATGTTTAACCCCTTCCCAGCCAGTGTCATTTGTTCAGTGACAAAGCATACTTTTAGCACTGATCACTGTATTAGTGTCACTGGTTCCAATGAAGTGTATAAAGTGCCAGTGTCCTACTGTTTGCCGCAATGTCACAGTCCCTCTATAAGTCCCTGATCACCGCTAATACTGGTATAAAAATAATAAATAATACAAATTCTAGTATATATACCACAGTTTGTAGATGCTATAACTTTTCTGCAAACCAATCAATACACGCTTATTGGGATTTTTAACAAAAATATATAGCAGAATACATATCGGCCCAAACTTATGAAGAAATTTGAATTTTAAAAAGTTTTAATTGGATATGTTTTATAGCAAAAAGTACAAAATATTGTTTTGTTTTTTTCAAAACTGTCTGTTTTTTTTTGTTTATAGCAAAAAAACTAACAAAAACAAAGTGGGGATTAAATACCACTAAAAGAAATCTCGATTTGTGGGAAAAAATGATGGTTAATGTTGTAAAAGGAATTTTGTAATGTTTCGCTTCAAGCATTATTAATATCACTGCTCTCAGCCAAATAATTTTTTAAAGCATTTTTATTGCTTTGGTACATTTTTCACAGGACATTTTCCAACCATCTATGCCATTAGTTTGACAATCCCTTGTCTATTAGCCTATTAAATGGCCATTACTGTTTTTTAACATTTGGCTCACTTTTACTCCAGATTCAGCACCCAAACTTCCATAATGTTCACCAAACCTGCCTCGAACCAAAACCAAAGTATGTTTGGCTCATCGCTAGTGTTTAAGTATTTCTCTGGCCAATACTCACTAATTTATTGACAGGCTGGTTGATGAGATGGGATATATTCATGTGGCATACTCATTTTAGTTTATTGGAGCCACAAGATGGTATAAAAAATTATTGCATAACAATTTTGAATAAATGATCACATAAAGAATAATAATTGAATAGATCTCTTTTTCTGTTTTAAAATTTACATTGAATTTGTGAGCTTTTACCGTTTTAAAAACGTGCATGATTTCAGCAATGTTGCACACCAATGTAAAGATTCTTAAGCTCTTTTTTCTGCTTTAAAATCTACATTTAATTTATGAGCCTTTTTCCTGGTATCCTCAGTTGGAACTTTATGAGATTTTCTGTGGTATTGACTCTTGAAGCTATTAAAAAATAAAAAATAAATTCTAAATAGCTTTTTTTCAAAATCAAATTTGAATGTGTGTACCTCCTACCTGGTCTTCAAGATGGAACTCAAATTATGGTGGTATTCACACTCACTGTCAAAAGATCTTTTTTACTAAATAGATTTCATTAGATTGAATTTTGTTTGCCTCTCTACATAGTTTTCAAGAATAAACTCCAATTTCCTGTGGTATTAATAGATGTTTTTCATCATTCTGTTGAAAAACGTCAAGGTGTACAAAATCAACATTTGACTGCAGGACAGTGTTAAATACATTATTGGGTAATTATTATTTATTGAACAGTTATCTGTTTCAAAACATACTTTTAATTTGTATGACACTCTGCATATTCTACAAATTTGAAATTTAAAAATGCATCATTATAGTATTTTTTTAAACAAATGGATTTCTATTCTATTTAAAAATTAATTTTGAAGTCGTGAATGGTCTCTGACATAGATTCCATGTTTGTGGTATCGCTACACCCTTTGCTTGCTGTGTAAAGTTTTTTTCCTGGCACAACCATGGCAGCATATACACTATACTATTAAAAGTCTTTACATGCACATGAAATTGGTTGTTACAAAGTTGATCCAACAACCTTAACTTCAGTGCAGCTTGGTTGTTTAATTTTAAATGCATCTAGTGATATGTATGTTGCCTAAAATACTTCAGCATTGCCCTCCCTTATTTGTATTCGTTATGTGCCATGGGTATGCGATCATACTTATGTTGGGGGGGGTGTTTTGTATAGTATAACCGGCCCTGTAATTGGGTAAGGAGTGGAGATATATACATATAAATAAATGTAGAGATACTGTGCTGTCAAGGTAATTCAAAAACGGTAATTCACGTCGGGGATAGGCTAAGCCCCGACGACGTCTTTTACGACGAAACGTACGTAGGAGTGGCCTAATTTGTGTGGAACGCCATCACATCTACGGAGAGACACACACACACAGGGAGACCAGCTGACAGGATTAAAATGGATGAAACACCGCTTTCTGTCTGTACCATGTCGTTTTAACCCAGCTTAATTGTAAGTGCAACCAATCTTTTATTAAATCCGGTAAGGAGACTACATCTCACTATACGGGTGTCCCTCTGGTCCCTCACCTTTTTATCTTTATTCATTTTTTATTTCTATGTACTTTTTATATTTATATCACAGACTTTATTGGACCTCTCACCTGGTGGAACATTGTTTTCACCCTTAGTTCTTAACAACTTTTATGGGTTTTGAATCTTTGATCATTCAGGTTTTTGTATTTATGCTAATTTTACATTATCATTTATCACTTTAGCGCCGTACTTTGTTTGTATTTATATGTTGTTTACTTTGGGTATCTTGAGTAATTTGGTACTGGCAGCTTTCCTTAATAGGTTTTAATAATACATCATTATCAATTTTCATACCTGTTAGTACAGTGTTTTTTCTTAGGAAAACTTTTCTAAGGTGATAGATCCACAGGCCATAGCAGATGCGTTCAGTAGCTACTACAGCACCCTGTATAACTTAAAGGCTGATACATCTTTTGAGCATCCAAATATAGATTCCATAAAGGCCTTCCTTGACTCTGTCCACCTCCCTAGTCTCTCCCCTGACCAACTAAACAACTTTAATACCCCATCCTCTACAACCGAATTGGAGCCCCTGTTGCACCTTTGGTTGGATATGCATGTCCTCAGGAATCACCTTCATGTTCCTTGTCTTGCTACAGACCCAAACTTAGCTCCCGGAACAGACAATTCTGCTGGTCCAATTGCTCCAGTTTGCTTACCATCGCATGCTGCCAACATGTAAGTAGTGCAGGAGATGGATTATTATTTACCCTTTCCATTTAATGTTTCTGCTCCCCTCATTGGGGTTGCATGATCAGAAACCATATGTGATATGCTTATGTCTCTCTGCAAATTTACTACGCATTCGTCCCTGAATAGTGGACTTATTGCCATGAAACGGGTCGGGCTTAAAATTATGCACTCTGTTTTACTTATAGGCCATCACCTTGTGTTCTCATGCTTCTTTATGGAGAATTACCTTTTTAAACATATTATGCATGAGTTGACAATTATATGCCTATGTTTTGCAATATGCTGTCCATGTGTTTACTTTACTCAATGTATTCACTGCTGCATGTTACTGTTGCGTGTTTTAGACAATAAACACATTTTCTAACACTTGGCTATACTTGTTTAGTCCCATCATACATACCTTATTCAAAGTCCTGAAACTACTTCTATGTACCAAAGTGGGTAAAACCATAGACTCCCTTGCAAAGCACAAGGCTTCTGGCCCAGATGGTTTTGTAGGGGAATATTTCCAAAACTTCAAACCTATCCTCTATGTTTCCCTGCAAAGAGAAAGCATAATGGGCTACTATGCATCGCCATTACGTGTCACTTACATGAAACCAAAGCCTGCACTGTCCCCAATTTCCTCACTGGCTGGAAGCATCCATTCTTAACCCCTCTTCCTTCCGGTGCCGCAAATTCCGGCTCTGAGACTGGCCGGAGTTGCATGCTTGCGGGAGCCGCCAGTCATGGCATGACCCCATCTAGAAATGGCACAGTGTGCCCTTACTAGAGTGCGAATGCAGGGAAGACATTGCCGTACATGGTAATTGTAAATATCTCCTAAACCGTGTAGATTTAGAAGATAGTTCAAGCATCTACAGGTAAACCTTAATGTAGGCTTACCTGTAGGTGAAAGTAGTCTGTGGCTTTACAACCACTTTAAGCATATTACAAATGTTTTTAATGCTGCTGCTTCCTCGACTTCATTCTCACAAGAAATGTTAAAAGCTTTGATCATTACCAAAACAAAGGCAGGTAAGGAACCTACTATACCCCCAAAATTTGGGCCAATTTACCTACTCAACCACGACACTAAACTATATGCCAAAATATCAGCCAACGGATTACTGGATCTATTACCTTCCGTCATTCACCCAGACCAATCCAGGTTCACAAAAGGTTGCCAAACCTCAGACACTACACGTACTGTAGAAGTCATCAATATCATTCAGCATGCTAAGAGACTGGAGATGCCTTCTCTGTTTCTCTCTCTGGATGCACAAAAGGCATTCAATAGAGTCCAGTGGCAATACCTAGATATGAAGTTTGGATTTGGAAGTTTGGATTTTGCGGCCATATTCTCTCACCAATCATGGCCTTATACTCCTGCACCTCAGCTCAAGTTTACTTAGTTTACATAGAAAGCATTAAGGTGAAAAAACAGTATGCTTTTTGTGGCAAACCTAGCCACTTCTAGAACGCTGGACGTTACATGTTAAAAGGTTGTCTGTATTATAGGCTATGTATTCTGCTGGGTCTTATGTGGGCATAGTAATTGGTATGCTGGCAGCCGTAAGCCACTAGCATTCAAGTACTTTGTTTTATGTTGCCCAATCGGTGTTCGGCAGTTTTAAACCGAACTCCCACAACACATAACCCCAGACCTCAGCTATCAACCGACTTTTCCCTCATGCAGCAATGCCTGATGGGAGAATTATCCAAACTGTTAAGTTCCCCATCTGGTCCTCCCTGTATTACCCCTGTTAAATCTATTTGGCTGTTTGGAAACCCCTTGCATGGGGAATTCTATAAATATGGAAGCCTGTGAATAAAAAGTCAGTTGACTCTCAGAGCTGTGTGTCGTCTGGTTACTGGGGAGATTTGGGACATTGCCTTACTTTTCAACGCTGACTGTGGATTTACCCTGGTTACCAGCGGAGATCGTGGAGTTTAATATTGTACTCCGCTACAATTGGTGGCAAGCGACGGGATCCAACCTTACAGCCGATAAGTGCAATTCGTGCAATGTGAACTACCAATGTAAATGGAGACGGATTATTCTAGGCTAAAGCGGCAGACATTAAAGGAACTGCTAGAAGCCAGGGGTAAGGTAGCCAGCAACAAATCCAAAGCTGTACTAACTGCCGAGCTGATGGAGGGAGACAGAGCCCACAGCGCTACACTCCCAGCAGCCATGGAAGAAACCCTCTACCAGAGAGAAATGAGGACCAGGCTGGAATTTTTGCCACAGCCTATATCAGATGCCATGCTGCATATGGTAATGGCGAATGTGCATGAGTACGTGATGGCACACAGTCCGCAGTATACACAGTCTCGAGCAGAATCCACTACTGGGTCACTCTACAACCAGGTAAAACCCAAAATTCCCTATCATGCCTTTAAAATGTTTTGCGAGGAGAAGGATGAGATTGATGGGTATTTACAGGATTTTGAGAGACTGTGTGATTTACATGACTTGGAACGGACAGTATGGGTCCCATTGCTAGCAGGCAAGCTGGCAGGTCGGGCAGCAGAAGCATATCGCGCTGTACCCAGTGAGGACAGCAAGGATTATGATAAAGTGAAGCGAGCGATATTAGAGAGATACGCCATTACTCCAGAGGCATACCGGCGCAAGTTTAGAAACCTACGCAAACCAGAGAAGGATTCACATGCTGAATGGGCACACAAGCTGAACCAAGCTTCCCAAGGGTGGATACAAGCCAGCCAAGCCACTACTATGGAGGAATTGCGACAGTTAATGCTGTTGGAGCAATTCTTCAACGGTTTGTCCCCAGAGGCACAAGAATGGGTGCGAGACAGGAAACCTCTCACCCTAACCGAAGCGGCTCGATTAGCGGATCAGCATTTTGATGCGAGGAGACATCATGGGCCCCTAACCAAGAGTTATCCTCGACCCACGGGACCACCCAGTACTCTACCACCCCCCGCTCGCACAGCCTCCACTTTTCGTCAATCCCAAGGGACTTTACCACCACCCTCCAGATATAACGGACGTGCCAACATCCAATGCCACTCCTGCAAACAGTGGGGACATATGGCACGCGAGTGCACCCAAAACCGGGGCAGACCTGCCTGGAACCAAGGCCGACCAAACCCGGCACCAAGGGCTGCTGCCCATCATTTTCAACGGGAGCCGGCCACTCAAGAGATGTTTAGCATTCCAACGGAAGAACCCCTGGGAATCTTGCATGAGGTGATGACAGTCCGAACCACGGATAACCGGCAGCATCATCGACAGCCAGTGACCTTGGAGGGGAAAGAAGTCCAGGGGCTTCGGGATTCAGGAGCTACTTTAACCTTGCTAGCACCCCATTTGGTCCCTAACTCGGCACACACTGGCGGATCAGTGGCAGTACGAGTGGCAGGGGGAGCAGTGTACCGACTACCCATTGCCAAAGTACATTTGGATTGGGGTGTGGGAGGGGGGACGGTAGAAGTGGGCCTCATGCAAAATTTACCATCAGATGTTGTGCTGGGAAATGACTTGGGCCAGATGACCTCTGCTGTTGTACCCCAGGCCCCATACCAGGAAGCCCATCCAGTGACCACACGGCAACAGGCTCGCACCACGGTTCCACCGACACACTCTGAGGCTCCGGTAAGAGACCATGACCCCCACACGACACATATGTCCTGGGATACCCCGACTAAGTTTGAGGCCGAGGTAAGGTCAGACCCCACGCTACAGGTATACAGGGACAGGGTACACGCTGACCAGGCTGGGCTAGAGGGGGAGCGGTACACCTGGGAGAAAGGGCTACTTTACCGCATTGCTGAAAGAGGAGTGGGAGGGTCGGCCACAGTAACGACTAAACAGTTAGTGGTTCCCCAGAAGTATAGGCAAGAACTGATTCGGATTGCCCACGACATTCCCCTGTCTGGGCATCTGGGGATGACAAGTACCCGATACAGGTTGACCCATGCTTTCTTCTGGCCAGGGATCTCCAAGGATGTGAGGCAATACTGCACCTCCTGTGACATTTGCCAGCGAGTAGGCAAGCGAGGTGACCGCCACAAAGCCAAGTTATGTCCTCTTCCCATTATT
Source organism: Rana kukunoris (assembly GCA_029574335.1). Lineage (NCBI taxonomy): Eukaryota > Metazoa > Chordata > Amphibia > Anura > Ranidae > Rana > Rana kukunoris. The sequence goes on along the minus strand of CM056049.1, from coordinate 230,898,646 downwards.
GAAGAACCCTTCAGTAGGGTGGCCGTAGATATAGTGGGGCCCTTACCAAAACCCAGTCCCTCCGGGAAAAGATATATTTTAACTGTAGTGGACTATGCCACCCGGTACCCCGAGGCTATAGCCCTCACCAACATTCAAGCCGAAAGTTATTGCCACGAGAAGTAAGCTACGCCGCCATTGAGAAGGAATGCCTGGCCGTGGTGTGGGCCCTCAAAAAGTTGCAGCCGTATTTGTATGGACAACCTTTTTCGCTACTCACAGATCACAACCCGTTGGTGTGGCTAAACCGTGTGGTGGGAGACAATGCCCGGCTGCTGCGCTGGAGTTTGGCGCTGCAGCCGTTTGACTTTACAATCCACTACCGACCAGGGAAGCAAAACGGTAACGCCGACGGGCTATCTAGACAAACTGAACTTGAAAAGTGATCTGTGAAAGAACACCCCCGGACATCCCCAAGCCGATCCGTTGTGATCAGACTGTGTATGCCGGCTTGGTTCTGGGGGAGCATTGTGGCAAACCTAGCCACTTCTAGAACGCTGGACGTTACATGTTAAAAGGTTGTCTGTATTATAGGCTATGTATTCTGCTGGGTCTTATGTGGGCATAGTAATTGGTATGCTGGCAGCCGTATGCCACTAGCATTCAAGTACTTCGTTTTATGTTGCCCAATCGGTGTTCGGCAGTTTTAAACCGAACTCCCACAACACATAACCCCAGACCTCAGCTATCAACCGACTTTTCCCTCATGCAGCAATGCCTGATGGGAGAATTATCCAAACTGTTAAGTTCCCCATCTGGTCCTCCCTTTATTACCCCTGTTAAATCTATTTGGCTGTTTGGAAACCCCTTGCATGGGGAATTCTATAAATATGGAAGCCTGTGAATAAAAAGTCAGTTGACTCTCAGAGCTGTGTCGTCTGGTTACTGGGGAGATTTGGGACATTGCCTTACTTTTCAACGCTGACTGTGGATTTACCCTGGTTACCAGCGGAGATCGTGGAGTTTAATATTGTACTCCGCTACACTTTTTCAATCCCTTTAATAACCAACGGCACAAGACAAGGATGCCCCCTCTCTCCCCTCATCTTCAACTTGTTTATCTAACCCTTGGCCGAAAAAGTTAGATCCCATTCAGGTATATCTGGCTTCAAACTTACACGGAGCATAAAATGTATTTATTTGCAGATTTAGCTTTGCTTCCTACTACAAAGTGAACGCATCTAAGGCCACGTATACACGACCGTTTTTCGGGTTGTAAAAAATTAAATTTTTAATGGTCTAGAAAAAACAATTATTTTTTTAACCCGATCGTTAAAACGGCCTTGCCTACACCCGATTGTGAACAAAAATGCTCTACCAAAGCGTGGTGACGTACAACATGTACAACAGCACTATAAAGGGGACGTTCCATCCAGATGGCGCCACCCTTTGGGCTGCTTTTGTTGATTTTGTGTTAGTAAAAGACAATTTGTGCTTTTCAGTCTGTTACAGCGTGATGAAGGTGCCTACTCCATTACGAACGCTAGTTTTACCAGAACGAGCGCTCCCGTCTCATAACTTGCTTCTGAGCATGCACGTTTTTTTCAGGTTGTTAAAGCCCACACCCAACCATTTTTTACGATGTTAAACACGTTGTGAAAAATAGAGCATATTCTTAATTTTTAATGACCATTTTTTACATCATGAAAAGTGCTCTGAAGCCCATACACGATCGTTTTTGATGACATTAAAAAAAACTAAATTTTTTACAACCCGAAAAACGGTCGTGTGTACGCGGCATAAGTCTCACATTTTGATGTTCGGTTTAGCACATAGCTTACACACCACTAATACAGACAAATATGCCTAAGTTTGGGCTAAGGATTCCATATCATACTTAGGAATCAAACTTACAAAATCTGTGTCCTCCCTATACCGGGCCAACTTTATCCCCTTCCTAGAAAATCTGCCAAAGGATTTAGAGAAAATCACCAAACTCATATTATCTTGGTCAGGCAGATTATCTGCATTTAAAATGATCCAACTGCCACAGTTACTGTACTTATTTAGATCCTTACCCATTTCAATCCCACTGAACTTTTTTAATTCCCTACAATCATTACTGAGGAGCACGGTGTGCAAAATAAAAATAAAAACAGAACTGTTCAAGCATATGTCATCAAACATAGATCTACTGTATGGGAGGAACAGAGTATATCTCCTTCAGAGACTACTACGTAACCTCCATACTAGCACAAGCAAAAACATGGTTTCAACCTAGCTCTGCATGCCTGTGGAGTAATATTGAACCCCTCCAGGTTCTAGGGCTCAACCTGAAAAACAGGCTACTTGGTACTCACTCAAGGAGGATGAGCAATACCAATCTCTCTCTCACGATCATAGCCACGGTAAGAGCTTTTGATATTATTTCATGTCTAACTCTAAAACAGGGGACAGCCCAATTTCAATCTCAATCTCTGTGCTTTCACTACTCAAACCAGAAATGAATATGAAATCTTGGGAAGGAAAAGGGCATTATACTCCTATCTGACCTATACGCAGGTAAACTCCTTATCCAATTTCCCCTCCTTACAAGAATACTTCTCATTACCGAACAAGGAGTATTTTAAGTACATCCAAGTAACTCACCATCTAATTGGTAATCCCCACCTCCACAAATATGTTCACAGGATAATCTAGAAGTACCTTGGGTCCAATATCATAGCAACTAAAGGTATAACCATTATCTACAGCTTACTACAAGCCAAATCCGTATTTGTCAAAATGCCTTCTATGACTAAATGGGAAAGAGATATAGATACTATGTTTAGTGACCTCCAATGGAAAACTACCATAACCTCTAATATCCGCATGACACGCTCCTCCAACTTATGGGACCTTACTTTCAAATGAAATCTTACATGGTATATCTCTACCGCACAGATACATTTGTTCGACCAGTCCCCATCACCTGTCAGGAAAGGTTCCATCCGCTGGTAATATCTATCATTTGGCATGCAGTATTGAGGTCCACCAGCAGGTGTCCCCTGGCAGTTTTGAACTGTCAGGGGAACTTCTCCCCGTTGGTGTTGTGTCATCCTTGGGCCGCAGTACTGGCGTCCACCAGCGGATGGATCCTGGCAGTGTGGAGCAGACAGCACCTTTTGCGCTCAGGTGTGACTTGAGGCCAATTACAGGTATTCCTATAAATACCCGGCAAGTGAAAACATGCCTTGCCCTGGTATCGTCCTCATGCCCTGATCTGTACCTGCTGCCTGATTATCTAAACTTGTTCCTGAAATCTGCTACCTGAGTTCCTGATCCTGTCTCCCTGTCCTCACCATCCATCCTCTCCCTGTCCTGTGTTCCTTACCCCATCTGCTGATTTCCCTGTGTATGACCTTGGCCTGGCTAACATTTATGCTTCTGGAATATCCCTTTGTCCATCTGCCGATCTGCTGTGTATGACCCTGGCCTGGCTATTGTTTATGATTCTGGCATTTCCCATTTATTGTACATATCTGTCTATTGTTATTTGTGGGTATTTGTCTGTTGGTTTGTTGCACTGTGTCATATTGGAGGTGGTTGTATTTATATTATTCACTTACCTAAATAAATCATTATATTTTCACTTAAATGTGTTTGGTGTTCCTCTGTTGCTAGCCACACCTGGTACATGACAGTATACCAGGGCCATCTCTGACCAGAAGTGGCTGCACAGAGGAACCATCTTGGTTCAGGTTGCTTTGTTAAAATGAATTTGGATGTGATTCGTTATGCTCTGCTGGTGTCAGAGAGTAATGCATATCTCTGCCAGACACTGAAAGAGTGGACCAGTGATCAGCTGCTAGAAATCATTTGTTTTGCTCACTCCTGTTGATCAGGGCTGTATGCTGTTTAGGGATGTTCAGCCTTTAATTCAAATCTGCACAGAGCTGGCTTTGCTTGCATCCCAGAGGGCCATAATGATAATTCTCCCCCTTTCAGTATTAATCAGGTCACATGGCTTTTGGAAGATGACTCCCCTTACTTTCTTTAACACTACACAGCCTGTTCCCAGCAGATGATAATATAATGTGTTGATTCTGTACAATCCCTTGTCAGACAGGCAGTATGTAACCCGCAGTTTGTGCAACCACTGCTCTTAGCATGGTCTGATATTTTTTCCAGCCTGATGTCTCGGGGGACGGCCTTCCAGTCTGATGTCCTGGTGCCTGCCTTCCAGTCTGATGTCCTGGTGTCTGCCTTCCAGGCTATTGTCCTAGTGTCTGCCTTCCAGCCTGATGTCCTGGTGTCTGCCTTCCAGCCTGATGTCCTGGTGCCTGCCTTCCAGCCTGATGTGCCAGTGTTCCAGCCCGAGATGCCAGTGTTCCAGCCCAAGGTGCCAGTGTTCCTACCCAAGGTGCCAGTGTTCCAGCCTGGGGTGCCGGCGTTACAGCCTGAAGAGCCAGTGCCAGCATTCCAGCCTGAAGAGCTAGAGCCAGCGTTCTGGCCTGAGGCTGTGGTGCCTGTCTCCCAGCCTGAGGTTGTGGTGCCGTTTCCTGGCCTAAGGTTGTGATGCCCGTTTCCTGGCCTGAGGTTTTGGTGCCCGTTTCCCACCTTGAGGTTGTGGTGCCTGTTTCCTGGCCTGCGGAGCCTCTATCTGCTGCCCAGGTGGATGACCCAGAGCCTGCTGCCCAACTCGATGACCCGGAGCCTGCTGCCCAGCCTGATGAGCCTGATGACCCAGAGCCTGCTGCCCAGCCTGATGTGTTCCTTCCTGCTGCCCAGCCTGATGTGTACCTTCCTGCTGCCCATCCTGATGTGTTCCTTCCTGCTGCCCAGCCTGATGTGTTTGTTCCTGCTGCTCAGCCTGATGTATTCCTTCCTGCTGTCCAGCCGATGTATTCCTGCCTGCTTCCCAGCCTGATGTATTCTTGCCTGCTTCCCAGCCTGATGTGTTCCTGCCTGCTGTCCAGCCTGATGAGCCTCTGTCTGCTGACCAGCCTGGTGTGCCCCCGTCTGCTGCCCAGCCTGGTGTGCCCCTGTCTGATGCCCACTGCCCAGCCTGATGTGCCCCCGTCTGCCGCCCAGCTTGATTTGCCCCTGTCTGCCGCCCAGCTTGATTTGCCCCTGTCTGCCGCCCAGCTTGATTTGCCCCTGTCTGCTGCCCAGCTTAATTTGCCCCTGTCTGCTGCCCAGCTTGATGTGCCTGCTACTCAGCTTGAGGATTCTGTGCCTGCAACCCAGCTTGATGTACTTTTTGTCCAGCCTGAGGTGTCTGTACCCACTGCCCAGCTCAAGCTGCACTTTGCCCAGTTTAAAGTCATGGACCTTCCTCCTGCCCAACCTGATGTGACTTTGTCCGCTGCCCGGCTTGACGCCATTAGCATTCCCCAGCAAAGTCTAGTTGGAGCGTCCGGAGCTTGCTCCTTGGAGGGGGGGTACTGTCAGAAAAGGGTGCATCTGCTGGTAATATCTATCATTTGGCATGCAGTACTGAGGTCCTCCAGCAGGCGTCCCCTGGCAGTTTTGAACTGTCAGGGGAACTTCTCTCTGCTGGTGTTATTTCATCCTTGGGCCACATTACTGGCGTCCACCAGCGGATGGATCCTGGCAGTGTGGAGCAGACAGCACCGTTTGCGCTCAGGTGTGACTTGAGGCCAATTACAGGTATTCCTCTAAATACCCGGCAAGTGCAAACCTTGCCCTGGTTACATCCTCATGCCCTGATCTGTACCTGCTGCCTGATTATCTGAACCTGTTCCTGAAATCTGCTACCTGAGTTCCTGATCCTGTCTCCCTGTCCTGACCATCCATCCTCTGCCTGTCCTGTGTTCCTTACCCCATCTTCTGATCTCCCTGTGTATGACCTTGGCCTGGCTAATGTTTATGCTTCTGGAATATCCCTTTGTCCATCTGCCGATCTGCTGTATATGACCCTGGCCTGGCTTTTGTTTATGATTCTGGCATTTCCGATTTATTGTACATATCTGTGTTATTATTTGTGGGTCTCTGTCTGTTGGTTGGTTTGTTGCACTGTGTCATATTGGAGGTGGTGGTATTTATATTATTCACTTACCTAAATAAATCATTATATTTTCACTTATATGTGTTTAGTGTTCCTCTGTTGCTAGCCACACAATTCTGGTCACACCTGGTACATGACATCACCTCTATGTTGGAGGAAATGTGGGAAGACAGGGAATTTATACCACTTCCTTTTTTAGGTAATGATATTGCTTTTTTCTGGAAGGATATCTTTAAGCTTATCACTGTTGTAACTGGAATCACAATCCCGCCCTCACTTGAGCTGGCATTACTCAGCATAGGAATCGATAATATCCCTATGCATATGTGGTGCATAACCATACATATCATCTTAGCTTCCAGATTGTCAATCGTTAGACACTGAAAATCCCCCAATCATATCTCTATCTACGAAACCATCCACCAGGTACACACACACTACTCATACGAATACATGTTTGTAGTTTCCGAGGGTCTTATGAAATCTGCACAAACACAATGGGAAATTTGGGCAAACTGCTATGATTGGAACGATCACTACCCTTTCTGAACCTTCCCTTGTATAGCCCTTTATACCAGTGGTCTATAAAGATAATTATCTGTAAGTATCCAAATATCTGATAATCTCTTTCCTGTAATACCAAATGTTGGCAATGACTCCTATGTTCTGTCCCGCATCCCCCCGACACAGTTTTATCCCAGATGGGGTGTTCTGGGGAGGGGAACGACACCCTTTACCCTTCGCCTAGCACTTAGAATTGTTTATGTTGTTCTCCTGTGTCTATTAATTTGATATGTCATACATCTCTACTCAAAATATCCTTCTTACAGTGTCTCAATGTATGACAGATTCTGTCTAACTGCTCCTTTTGTGTTCTTTGTGAAAATTTCAAATAAAACGATTGGAAAAAAATATATAAGTTAACGTGAAAAAAAAATAAAGAAACTACAGTAGAACAGTTTTTTTTCCACCACTATGAAAAAAAAATCTTTAGTAGATCGACCCATTAGTCTTAACAACGAAAAAGGCATTTTTAATCTAAAGACAAAAATGTTACTCTTTCTTCATGTTTCACTCATCTTCCTCCTTCTCTTTCTATATTTGCATATGCATTATGTAAAAATGTCTATTCATAGCATTTTAAATTTGTTCTTAACATATTGCTCCCAAGTCACACATTGCTGAAAAGATCACTTTACAGAGGGAACACAAATCCCATCTGTTATGTACAGTTTTCTAAACTAAAGTCATTTTATATGAAACAGATAAGTTGAGTTATGATCTGAGCAGTATGAGCTCACTGAAGGTGGTTGATAAGAGTACAGTAAAGTCTCAAAGGAAAGGTGGTAAAATAATAAATATTTGTTCTTTCTTGCTAGCTGCTCAACTGATTATTTTCAGGTAGATCGGCCGTATACTGCGACTGAAACCTGAGGGCAAATATTACATCTTCCTTTCTTACGTTGATAATCTGTCTATGAAAACAGAAAGGAAAAATCACTCACAGCTTTATCGCTCTTCCTTTCGAAGTAAAGGTATATATTATATTCTATTTATGCAGTGTGTGCCTAGTGAGCAGCATACCAAAAACAATTCATTGTGCAATATGTCTAATAGGAGATTGCAGAATCTGGACAAGAACATTTGTTCCTACCTTAAAATGAGATAAAAAAAATTGAAGTTATTATAAATGTACACTCTAGTATAACAATGTCAACTAAGGGCTGGTGTTAATGGGCGTTTAACTGCAATTGAAGGTCAATGCACCTGTCAATAAATTCTGAATGTTATCAGAAGCATTTAAAAATATATCAAACTGATGCCATAAACAAAACCCCCAAGGCCTGGTAATACAGCCCCTAAAGCTGCTGGGAGATAGCAGATATTATAGGGTACCAAGTCACACCTCCTAAAAGGAAAAAGCCATCAGATCAGTTTTAACTCATATTCAAACTGAATTTTGATTTTCAAGGGCTCAGTAAATGGCTAAAGTAAATGGGTGTTAGTAAACCAGTGGCTACTAGTGAGTCATTCCTACCTGGCCATTCAAATGTCAGAGAGGGATTATTGGCTGGTAAGAAGCCATCCGGCTGTTTCACTTACTTTCTTGCCCGGCTTTCAACATCCAACTTGTCACCATCGCAGAATGTGGATAACGATATTGTAAATGGGCCCTTATGATGACCTGGATTGATTTTAATTAAGCTCTACGTTTTATTTGGGACTTTCATTTAATCTTTTTTTACTCAAGTTTTGTCTTTGTCTTACGTCCTACTATTTTTCATGGTTCAAAACCTTCTTGGACTTCACCCAATATTTAACCAATCAATTCATTTTGGTTTTAAGTATATTGTATGTTGCACTTTAAATTAATTATTAATTTGATTATCTTATTCACTTTGATAATTTATATGTTTGTTTTTTAATTACGTTTTGGGGGTTATTTTGCGCATCTTTTTTTTGTGTACATATATAGTTTATGAATTAAGTATTTAATTTTTAGAGCTAGCAGCACATATATACCCACATTTAATATAATGTATCACTTAGATTTATGGTATGAATTATTGAGATATTTGGGCAAGCGCAGAATATCTAAACCATATACAAATTACAACTAATGCATATTCAATTAACACTTGTTGTGTACAAAGAAAGAACCAAGCCTCAATGTGACTTCAGGACATGAAAAACCCCAAAAAGTTCTCTCATTGATCAAAAATATGGAAAAAGAGACATATCAAAAAACATGGATCGAATCTGCAAGGAAATAAGTATAAACATACATACTAAAAAAGAAAAAGGTAAATATATATATATATATATATATATATATATATATATATATATATATATAATGAATCTAAAAACCCAAAATACATAGATCTCCAGTTGTCACATTGAAACAGGGACCTATAGTGATTATTGTAGAGTAACAACCTTAAATCTTATCTTAGCAACAGTCCTAAGGAAAATATTAAGTATTATCAATAAAAGCATTAATTTCTACATCTGCATTAAGGCCTAAAGGTCTAAGGTACTTAACCCTGTATATCCAACTAATTTCGAGTTTGGAGATAGCACGCCTCTTAGGCACTCCTCTCCAGTATAATTTAAATGTATCTCTACCTATAAAGAAGGTACCTCTAGGGTTTTGGTTATGAACCAAAAGGTTATGTCTTTGAACTCTCTCCTAATATTCCCAATGTGCTCATTGAGTCTGACTTGAAGGGGTCGTACCATGCGTCCAACGTATTGCAATCCACACAAACAAATCAAACATATTTTATTATATCTTTTTATGTGACAACACTGAATAACAAATTACACTTTGCTACTATGTAAAGTAGTGAGTCTACAGCTTGTATAACAGTGTACATTTTCTGTCCACTCAAAAAAAACTCAACACCCAGCCATCAATGTCTAAACCACTGGCAACAAAAGTGAGTACACCCCTAAGTGAAAATGTCCAAATTGGGCCAAATTTGCCAATTTCCCTCCCCGTCATGTCATGTGACACATTAGGGTTACAAGGTCTCAGATGTGAATGGGGAGCAGGTGTGTTAAATTTGGTGTTATCACTCTCACTTTCTTATACTGGTCACTAGAAGTTCAACATGGCATCTCATTGCAAAGAACTCTCTGAGAATCTGAAAAAAGAAGAAGTGTTGCTCTACATAAAGATGGCCTAGGCTATAAGAAAATTGACAAGACCCTGAAACTAAGCTGCAGCACAGTGGCCAAGCCAATACAGCAGTTTAACAGGACAGGTTCCACTTAAAAAAGGCCTCATTATGGACGACCAAAGAGGTTGAGTGCACCTACTTAGCGTCATATCCAGAGGTTGTCTTTGGGAAATAGACGTATGAGCATAGGCGTGCACACAGGGTGTGCCAGGTGTGCCCAGGCACACCCTAATCACTCCCTGCAGTGCAGATTCTCCCTGCTACCCCCACAGCATGGCTGGCTTCCCTCCTCTCCCATTGGCTACTGTATTGGACACACATACAGTAGATGATATTTCAGGATCAGGTGCACACCCTAATGCAACAGGCTGTGCACACCAATGCGTATGAGTGCTGCCAGCATTGCTGCAGAGGTTTAAGGGGTGGGGGTCAGCCTGTTAGTGCTCTAAACATACGCACACTGCATGAAATCGGTCTGCATGGCTTTTGTCCCAGACGGACACCTCTTCTAAAGATGATCCACAACAAAGTCTGAAAACAGTTTGCTAAAGGCAAGCAGACTAAGGACATGGATTACTGGAATCATGTCCTGTGGTCTGATGAGACCAAGATAAACTTATTTGGTTCAGATGGTGCCAAGCATGTGTAGTAGCAACCAGCTGAGGATACAAAGACAAGTGTGTCTTGCCTACAGTCAAGCATGCTGGTGGAAGTGTCATGGTCTGGTGCTACATGAGTGCTGCCAACACTGGGGAGCTACAGTCCATTGAGGGAACCATGAATGCGAACATGTACTGTGACATACTAAAGCAGAGCATGATCCCCTCTCTGCAGGGCAGTGATCCCCTTGGATTCCAAAATGATAACGACCCCAAAAACACCTCCAAGACGACCACTGCCTTGCTAAAGAAGCTGGGTGAAAGGTAAAGGATTGGCCAAGCATTTCTCAAGATCTATACCCTATTGAGCATCTGTGGGACATCCTCAAGTGGAAGGTGGAGGAGCGCAAGGTCTCTAACATCCACCAGCTCCATGATGTCATCATGGAGGAGTGGAAGAGGACTCCAGTGGCAACCTGTGAAGCTCTGGTGAAATCCATGCCCAAGAGGGTTAAGGCAGTGCTGGAAAATGATGGTGGCCACACAAAATTTTGACACTTTGGTGCCCAATTCTGACATTTTCACTTAGGTGTGTATTTGTTGCCAGCAGTTTAGACATTAATGGCTGTGTGTTGCGTTATTTTGAGGGGACAGCAAATTGACACTGTTATACAAGCTGTACACTCACTACTTCACTACTTTACATTGTAGCAAAGTGCCATTTCTTCAGTGTTGTCATGTGAAAAGATATATGAAAAATGTGAGGGGTGTACTCACGTTTGTGAGGTACTGTGTATATATATATATATATATATATATATATATATATATATATATTCACACACAGTATATATGTATAACTACAGTATGTATCTTACTGTTTTGTTGGGGTTTAATCAGGTCAGGTCTTTTAGATAGGTATCCCAATGGCATACTAAAGGAGGCAAATAGCAAAAACATATAATTAAAATACATGTATATTACCTTTGTTTTGTTTTTCCTTGCAAGTATAACAATTGCCTGTTGATCTGCCACAAATGTACTCAGCTCCTAAGCTCTGTTGTAGCCTGACTACGCAAGGCAGTTTTTGAACAACAGCGTTATCAACCCTATCCACTTTTATTTGCTAAACCACGCCTACTCTTTAATATTTTCAACATAAGGGCTTATCATTTGTACTCCAAAATAAAAAGTAGGAATAATACAGGAAGTGTGCAGAGAATACAAGACATCTCTGAAAAGCTAAATGTTTTATCTCTTATCAAATAGATGTAGAAAATGCTTCAAATAGTGTATATTAACCACTTAAGGACCGGACCAATACGCTGGTAAATGACCCAAGGGGTTTTTACAATTCGGCACTGTGTCGCTTTAACAGACAATTGCGCGGTTGTGCGACGTGGCTCCCAAACAAAATTCCCGTCCTTTTCTTCCCACAAATAGAGCTTTCTTTTGGTGGTATTTGATCGCCTCTGCGATTTTTATTTTTTGCGCTATATACAAAAATAGAGTGTCATTTTTGAAAAAAAACAATATTTTTTACTTTTTGATATAAGAAAAATCAAATAAACAAAATTTTAGTCAAATATTTAGGCCAAAATTTATTTAGCCACATGTCTTTAGTAAAAAAAAATCACAATAAAAAAAAATAGCTACCTAGCGGGAACAGTGACACTAATACAGTGATCAGAAAAATGATCGCTTAGTGACACTGGCAATAGGGAGTGAAAGGGTTAACTAGGGCAGTGATCAAGGGGTTAAAACTTTATTAGGGGGGTACGGGGGCTACCCTGGACCTAACACTAACTGACTGTCACACTGCCTGTCACACTGACACTACATTCAGTGACATGTGACAGGGGGGAGGGGGGGTGATCGTAAGGGGTTAATGTGCCTGCGTGTCCTGGTGTCAGTGTAGTGTTGTGCATACTTACTATGTGATGTGATCTCTCCTCAGCAGCGGTTGAAAAAAACGCAGAGAGCAGAGATCACATCACTTCCCTCTTCCTGTGTTTACACAGGAGGAGGAAGTGACACACAGGCGAGCGCGCGCATTGGCTGGGAGCGATGCGGAGGGGGCAGACAAAAACGCATAGCCGCCCCCTCGTCCCGGATCGCTCCCAGAGCTAGGGGAACCGCCGCATGTACCGGGGGGGTACCGATCGGACCCCCGACCCGCGTCTAGGCAGGGACGTACAGGTACGCCAATGTGCCTGTACGTGACATTCTGCCGACGTATATGTACATGCGGCGGTCCTTAAGTGGTTAAACAGCCATAAACAAGCAAACAAGAGAAGTTCATTGTTACGGTTTACATGCACTTTAGAAAAACTTTCTACAATAAGTCATGTTAAGTCAAACATACTGAACAAATATTTAAGGTTTATCTACACTTTACATTTTACAAAGTGTAATATCGTAATCGTTAATTGTTCTAGCATCAGGTATTGCACATACAAACAGAAACATTAAAAATTATGAGGAACCTTCACAAAATAGTTTCACACCCCTCCTATTTTTTTTATTTTGTTGCACTTTGTTGTTTTTTTAACTTCACATGACATTGGCAAGCACCCAAAGTATTTTACAGCATACACTCTGTAAATTAACAACTCTTCCAGAAGATGCAGCATTTCCTGATGGATGCTTTCCAAATTTTTCTGACATTCTGATACTGGGGAAACAACAAATAACTTTCATGCAGAGTCTGTTAGTTGAAATGTTGCTTCTTGTTTACTCATAAGGGATTACACTATTAACACCCAAGTTTTTTGGTAGTTTAGCTGAACATCTTTTAATATATATATATATATATATATGCAGTTTGCTTAAACTGCAACTAAAGAGCCTAAATTATTAATGATTCTTTAAAGGCGAAGTTTATCTTTCTAATAAATAAATACCTGTACACAGTGCTGGCCCAAGACATTGTGCTGCCTGGGACCAAGAATGAAATGCTGCCCCCCACCCCCAAAAGAATTACGCCCACCAAAAAGCCCACACATTCATTATTTTATATCATGATAACTAAAGGGGACACGTCATGGCTCTAGACATGTATATAGGAATATATAGAGGACCTGCCATGGCTCTATACATGTATAAAGAAGTATAAAGAGGGCCTGTCATGGCTCTATACATGTATATAGAGGACCTTTAATGGCTCTATACATGTATAAAGAAGTATAAAGAGGACCTGTCATGGCTCTAAACATGTATATAGTAGTATAAAGAGAGCCTGTTATGGCTCTATACATGTATATAGAGGACCTGTCATGGCTCTATACATGTATAAAGAGTATGTGTCATGGCTCTATACATGTATCCAGAAGTATAAAGGTACCTGTGCATTGCTGGCGGCCACAATGTATTTTGCGCAAACTAATCAATGTACGCTAATTGTGTTTTTTTTGGTACCAAAAATATGTAGAAGAATACATATTGGCCTAAAATGATGAAGAAATTCATTTTTTTTATACATTTTTGGGATATTTATTATAGCAAAAAGTTTAAAAATATATATATATATTTTTTAAATTGCCGTTTTTTTGTTGTTTATAAAGTCCAAATCTACAGACTGCACAGGGGCACAGCAGCACACATAACTTAAATTTTTTTGACTTACCCTCCATGCTGCTGTCTAGTATCTAGCTTCCTGCTGCACCTGCTAGGGCTGGGTCAATGTTCCACCCCCCCGCCTGAGTCCAGGCCAATCACATTGCAAGACAACCTAGCAGCAGGGAATCAAGAGGAGAGAGGGGGATTCTCTGGCTTGTTTAATGACACTCTAATGACGCTTGCAGCAAGGCAGGGGCATCTTTAATATTAACTGGACCCTAAGCAAACATTTTCTTGTGCCCCCTTCATGCAATTCTGCTCTCCACCCCCACATCATAAAAAACAAACCCCTTTTGGCCTGTGATAAAAATCCCCAAGGGGTTCTGAGACATACAATAGATAGCAGCTAGACTTAAAATCAGTTTACATCAGCAAATCAGGCAGCTACCACAATTGGTTGCCAAAGGTTACCGCTCACTGACTGGTTGCTAGAGGTTACAGCACACAATGTGGCTCCCTGATTCATTGCTAGAGGCTATGCTATGTGTGCCACAGCGAAAAGTGGTCATGGTCAAAGTGGTAAATACAATACAATTTGAGATGACTTACATTTTGTAGACATCATGAGATTTGATGTTATGCCGCTTCTAATTCCAAGGCTAGCCAGCAATGGACTGGCTGGAATTCTGCATTGGGGGGCAACTTCCCCCCCCCCCAGGACAGGTCTGGGGAAGTAAAGGTGAGATATGAGAGAGAGTGAAGAGAAGGAGATAGAGGAAGGAGGGAAATGGAGAGAGACAGAGAGAAGGGGGGGGGGGAGAGGGCGGCTAAAGAGGAGAAAGATGAAAGAAAGAGGGGGGAAAGAGGGGGAGTGTTGGGGTTGGTGGGGAGAGAAAAAGAGAGAGGGGAAACAAAAAGAGGAAGGGGAAAATGAGAGGAAAAGAAGGTGGATGAGAGAGAGGAAGGGGAAGAAGAAAAATAAGCAGGAGGAGAAAGAGAGATATGGGAACAAGAGTGAAAGGGAGGGGGAACAAGCTGGAGGGAGGTAGAAGGGAGGTAGAAGGGGCAAAGATAGAGAGAGTGAGAGGAGGGGAGAAAGAGATGGAGGGTAGGAGAAAATATATGGGGGGAAAACGATGGGGAAAACGATGGGGAGGAGGAAGAGAAAGTGAGGAATAGAGGGGGACAAGAGGTTGAGGACTGAGGAAAAGGAGTGAGACTGTTGGGGGGACCATGGTGTGGGGGGGAGGAGAAAAAAATAGAGGGAGCTAAAGACAGGAAATAGGAGGGAGGAAGAGAGGTGGAGAAAGATGGGGGAGAGAAAGAGGATGAGAGAAAGGTAGATAAAAGAGTGAGAGGGGAAAAAAGAATGGGGGGGGGCGAGAGAGTGAAAAAAAAAGGTATGAGAGAAAAGGGCAGAGAGAGTGTGTGTGTGTGTGTGTGGGGGGGGGGGTAAGAAGGGGAGAGAGGGAGGGAGAAGGGGGACAGAGCAAGTGATGGTGGGGGCAAAAGAATTGTTCACCATTTATTGCCTCCCCCATTCAGACTGCATCCCCTTGGGTGGCTTAGGCAGCTATACTTGTATTAAATCTCCCGCCCAGCTGCATGTATATCCCCTTTCATTGCACACTGCGGGCAATGCAGGGAGTAGGAGTGGGAGGGGTTAGGCGGATCCATATGACAGCGCAGTGTGGGATTGGACAGGTGGACACAGTGAAGTGAGGAAGGGGCAGGGGAAAGGTAGTGACAGGACACGGAGTCAGCTTTCTGGCAGGCAGCGGGCTCAGGATAGGTACTATGGCATCTCCTTCCAGCCAGTCTGGGGGGGGGGGGGGCGGGTGTTTGTGAAACTTTCTCCTCTCCTCCTCTATAGCGCCCGAGTGCCGCGAGTGGCAGGTTGTCAGCGGCGCAAGTACCCCCTGATGGCAGCGCAAGTACCCCCTGATGGCAGCGCAAGTACCCCCTGATGGCAGCGCAAGTACCCCCTGATGGCAGCGCAAGTACCCCCTGATGGCGGCCTGACAACACCTGTTGTCCTTCTTACTTTCTGACTGCTCCATTCCGCTCCTCAGAGGCAGCGGAGTGGGCGGGCTGGCTGGCTGGTGGACGTCAGAATGCTGCCTCCCTAAAAATGTGCCGCCTGGTACCAATGGTACCACCCGGTCCCATCATAGGACCGGCCCTGCCTGTACATATTTTTGCAGGTAAAAAACTGAATGTACTTATTTATTTAGAGTCTACAGAGCATTGCACCCACAATCTACTGATTCAATGTCAGGATCCTGCAGAAGTCTTCCTTTAGATTTGTGTGCATATCCCCATATGGACTTTCAGTTACAAATCTAAAGGAAAACTAAATGAACTACGAGCGTGCAGAGTAGCACACTCGCAGCCCATTCAAACTACATCTGCCGTGGTAGAAGACCGTACTTGTAATCTGTGAACATAGGCGTGCGCAGCCTATTGGATTAGGGTGTGCACCCCAAAACTCAAACACATGTGCGCGCGCGTGTGTGTGTGTGTGTGAATATGTGTGTATATACATATACACACACACACACAGACACTATTTTAAATAAATGTAAACAAACATTTTGAAATGTGTTAAAACAATTTTTAATCTTTCAATACATTTTACATCTTATGGCAGATCCGGTCAGAAGGAGAAAGTGGGGATGAGAGAGGGGAGATGGGATCAATTGGCAGTGGTGGTGGGGGGGAGGGGAATGGGTTCAGTGGCAGTTCTGGAGGGATGGGGATCAGTGGCAGTGCTGGAGGGGAGTGATCAGTGACAGTGCAGGGGGTTAATGGGATCAGTGGCAGTTGTGGTGGTGGTGGGGGGGGTAATGGGATCAGTGGCTGCACTGAGGGGAATATCAGTGGCAGTGCTGGAGGGTTGATGGGCTCAGTGGCAGTGCTGGGGGATGATCAGTGGCAGTTCTGGGAGTTGATGGGCTCAGTGGCAGTGCTGGGGGGTGATCAGTGGCAGTGCTGGGCGGGTGACCAGTGGCAGTTCTAGTGGTTGATGGGCTCAGAGACAGTGCTGGGGGTTAATGGGCTCAGAGGCAGTGCTGAGGGGTGATCAGTGGCAGTGCTGGGAGTTAATGGGCTCAGAGGCAGTGCTGAGAGGTGGTCAGTGGCAGTGCTGAGGGGGGAGATCAGTGGCAGTGCTTGGGGTATGGGCTCAGAGGCAGTGCTGGGGGTTGATGGGCTCAGTGGCAGTGCTGGGGGGGTGATCAGTTGCAGTGCTGGGGGGGTGATCAGTTGCAGTGCTGGGGGGGGGGTGATCAGTGGCAGTGCTGGGGGGGTGATCAGTTGCAGTGCTGGGGGGGGGGTGATCAGTGGTAGTGCTGGGGGGGTGATCAGTGGCAGTGCTGGGGGGGTGATCAGTGGCAGTGCTGGGGGGGGTGATCAGTGGCAGTGCTGGGGGGTGATCAGTGGCAGTGCTGGGGGGTGATCAGTGGTAGTGCTGGGGGGGGTTGATCAGTGGCAGTGCTGGGGGGGTGATCAGTGGCAGTTCTGGGGGGGTGATCAGTGGCAGTGCTGGGGGGGTGATCAGTGGCAGTGCTGGGGGGGGTGATCAGTGGCAGTGCTGGGGGGGGTGATCAGTGGCAGTGCTGGGGGGGGTTGATCAGTGGCAGTGCTGGGGGGGTTAATCAGTGGCAGTGCTGGGGGGGGGGTTGATCAGTGGCAGTGCTGGGGGGGGTGATCAGTGGCAGTGCTGGGGGGGGTAATCAGTGGCAGTGCTGGGGGGGGTGATCAGTGGCAGTGCTGGGGGGGTGATCAGTGGCAGTGCTGGGGGGGGTGATCAGTGGCAGTGCTGGGGTTGATGGGATGCCGCTGGCTGCATGCAGGGAGAGAAACCAGTAGACATGTGCAATTTTTTTCGTTACGAATATGTTTTTCCGTCATTATTCGTTATTTTCGTTGATTCGTTAACCTACGAATAAACGAATGGTTTAGCGCAAATAATAACGAATAACGATATTTCCAAAAATAACGAATATGGAAAACTACGAAGATACGAAACTACTAAATGTAAAAGAACAACACAACGAAAGAAAAAAGAAACGAAAACATAGAAATAACGAAAACACCGAACACAAAAAAAAAATCATAATTACGAAAAATAAACGAAAATGCAAACTTACTAATATTTGAAGAACGAAAAGAAAACAACCGAAATGCCGAACAAAGAATAAAAAACGAAAAGCAAAACTAATGAAAAATAAATTATGAATCTTCGGAAAAATGGAAATGAAATAATGTAAATTCACTTTCATTAGTACTGTGACCAATAGCCACTCAGCGCTGTCCCTTCCCCTGAAGAGCTTCTTTCTTATGTGGCTCCTTGACCTTGTGTCTTTATCTGTGTTAGTCAATCGCAGTAAATTACGATGTTTTACAAAATTACGACGAGTAGTGTGTCGAATAAACGTAAAATGTATTTTAACAGAATTACGAATGCAATAAAATCTACAAAAGAACGTTGTTATAATCAAATGAAATTAGACACGAAAATACGAATGATCATAAAGCAACGAAGATTTATTTCTTACGAAAATACAAACGCAGCATTATGGAAAATATAATGTAAATACGAATATCAAAACAACGAAAAATAAACCAACGTAAAAACGAATAAACAAATAAATTCATTGTAAAAATACGAACGAGGCAGAATACAACATTTAACGAAAATACTAATCTCGAATCAACGAAAAATAAACTAACATAAAAAAAACGGAAACGGAAAAAAAAGTGTTACGAAAATACTAAAGAGTACGAATACGATATCTAACCTCTTACGAAATTACGACTCATTACGAATCACGATAAACGAACAGAAACGAAACAGAAATAAACGAAAATTTTTGTTGTGCACATGTCTAGAAACCAGTGGTCAAAAGTCGGAGGGGATGTGTGGGGTGAGCGGGACTGAACAGTTACAAAAACAGTCAATGGGATGGGGGTCTGGGCGGGCCGGTACATTCCTCTGGCTCCGCCCCCTCTCTGAAGCATCTCAATCATTGGCTGGTGTTGAGGGAGCTTGGTCCCGCCCACCCCCGATATCGCGGCTGAGTTGTAAGTCATTACTCTGGCTCTGCCCCCTCTCTGAAGCATCTCAATCATTGGCTGGTGTTGAGGGAGCTTGGTCCCGCCCACCCCCGACATCGCGGCTGAGTTGTAGGTCACATATCACCAGCGATGTCGGGGGTGGGCGGGACCAAGCTCCCTCAACACCAGCCAATGATTGAGATGCTTCAGAGAGGGGGCGGAGCCAGAGGAATGTAGCGGCCAGCCCAGACCCATCCCATTGATTGTTTTTTTTTACTGTTCGGTCCCGCCCACCCCGACATCACCATGACAGCTCGTCTCTCTTCCTGCATGCAGTGACATTAGCGGACAGTTTCAGGCACTTAACAGCTCTGGGAAAAATTACGATTTGCTGCCTGTGAAACTGTTTCACAGGCAGCAGATCTCTGGAGACAGCATGGGGTGATTAGGGTGTGCCCAGGCACACCCGGCACACCCCGTGCGCACGCCTATGTCTGTGAATGAATGATACAGCTGTGTGGGCAGAGTACCACACAGTCACACTGTTTTCAAATAGTGATAGGGGTGGGGCAAGAGTATCCCCCATCAGCTGTCACAGAGAGGGGAGTGCTGGTGAACCTTCAAAAAAAGGGATTTTTAAATACAGCTTACCTGTAAAATCCTTTTCTTGGAGTACATCACGGGACACAGAGCGGCATATTCATTACTATATGGGTTATATGGAGTACCTTCAGGTGTGGACACTGGCAATCTCAAACAAACAGGAAGTCCCCTCCCTATATAACCCCCTCCCCTAGAGGGAGTCCCTCAGTTTTGTAGCAAGCAGTATGCCTCCCAAAATGTTCCCAAAAAGAGGGGTGGGAGCTCTGTGTCCCGTGATGTACTCCAAGAAAAGGATTTTACAGGTAAGCTGTATTTAAAAATCCCTTTTTCTTTCTCGTACATCACGGGACACAGAGCGGCATATTCATTACTATATGGGATGTCCGAAAGCAATGCTTTAATGAGGGGAGGGAGACATCTTCCAAAGAAGGATTTAATTTAGAGGTATACTCAAATACTAGTAAATCCAACTTAAACGAGAAATGTAAATCTCAAATCAAATCAAGGGAGCCCCCTCAGATCCTGAGGAGCTTGAATCGCGGCCTGTAGTACTGACTGCCCAAAGGCTGTATCCGCATCCCTTCTTACGTCCAATTGATAAAATTTTGTAAACGTGTGGACTGATGACCACGTTGCTGCCTTGCATATTCGAGCCATAGAGATCTGATGATGTGCTGCCCAGGAGGTGCCCATGGCCCTGGTAGAATGGGCCTTTTACCGACAAAGGAGGAGGCAACCTCTTCAAACCGCAGGCCCCAACAATTAATTGTTTAATCCATCTTGCGATGGTGGATCAAGCAGCTGCCTGACCCATCTTGGGCCCTTCCGGTAAAACGAACACCACATCTGTTTTCCGAACCTTCTCTGTAGCTTTAAGATAGGCCTTTATGGCCCTGACAATATCCAACGTATGCAGCAACCCCTCCTTTCTAGAGGTGGGTTTTGGAAGAAGGATGGAAGTACCACATCCTGGTTCAGGTGGAAACTGGATATAACCTTTGGTAGAAAGGAAGGATGAGGACGGAACCCCGCCCTATCCTTATGAAAAATGAGATATGGTTCCTTACAAGATAAGGCTGCCAATTCCGATACTCTCCTGGCCGAAACTATGGTGATCAGAAATACCGACTTTCTAGTCAGTAAAACCAAAGGTACCTCAGCCAACGGCTCAAGGGGTTGTTTCTGTAGAGATGACAGAACAAGATTTAAGTCCCATGGACAAAGTGGTGATTTGACCGGAGGATTAACACGTAAGACTCCCTGTACGAAGATCTTAACCAGCGAGTGGGCGGCCAGCGGCCTCTGAAACCACACTGATAAGGCTGAAATCTGTCCCTAGATCGTGCTTAATGCCCGGCCTTTATCCACTCCTAGCTGGAGAAAACGTAATACTCTATCAATGGTATACTTGCGGGAAACCCATCTCTTAGCCTCACACCAGCCTACGTAGGCCCTCCAAACCCTGTAACAAAATTACCCTGGAGGCCGGCTTTCTAGCCTTAATGAGGGTAGGGATTACCTGCCTAGACAGACCTCTACCCCTGAGAATCAGGGATTCAGCCGCCAGGCCGTCAATTTTAGACGCCGTAATGCAGGGTGGAGGATCGGGCCTTGTGAGAGTAGGTCTGGCCATAGAGGAAGAGTCCAAGGGCCTTCCGCTGCCAATTTCAGGACTAGTGAGTACCATGCCCTTCGGTACCAAGCTGGGGCTACCAGGATAACCGGCCTGTGCTATGATCCTGCGCCACAGGCGGGGTAGTAACTGCAGCGGGGTAAATGCATATAGAAGCTATGATTGATGCCAAGGGCAAACCAACACATCGGTTCCGCAGGCCATAGGGTCCCTCGTTCGAGACATGAACCTGTCTAGCTTCTTGTTGAATCCTTATGCCATGACCTCCACGTCTGGCACTCCCCACTTCTGGCAGATTGTCTGAAAAAAACTTGTGGATGCAGGGACCACTCCCCCGGCGACAGGGTTTGGCGACTTAGGAAGTACGCCTGCAGGTTGTCCACCTCGGGAATGAATGTCGCCGATATGCAGGGTACATAAACCTCTGCCCACCGAAAAACCAAGTTCCTCTCACTCTGAGTGGCTTGACTCTTGGTTCCCCCTTGGTGGTTCACATATATGCCACCGCTGTGGCATTGTCTGAATGACTTCTCACCGAGGACCCCTGTAATCTGGATGTCTATGCCAGGAGGGCTAGCCGAGCCGCTCTGATCTCCCAGACCTTGATGGGCAGCTGCCTCTCCGCCTCTGCCCAAGTTACTTGGCGAGTGAACCCGTTCCAGACCGCTCTCCAGCCTTCCAGACCACTGGGCAGAACCAAGGCTGCTAGAATTGCTGTCTGTAGGACCCGAGTGTGGAAGCGTGTGGTATCGCCTCGAACATGGCCATTAGTTTGCCTAGTAATCGCATACATAGGCGAATAGTTGGTTCTCTTTTGCTTAGAACCAACTGAATTAATCTTTTGATAGCCTCGACCTTTACCAGGGGCAGGAACACCCATCTTCTGTTCTGTGTCTAATCTCATGCCGAGATATTCCAACTGCTTTGTAGGTTGAAATGCTGATCTTTCCCCAGTTTAGGACTCAGCCGAACCTCTCGAGGTACTGAACCATGAGGGTTACTACGCATTCCACCAAGGAAGCGAGTGATCTATGATTAAGAGGTCGTCCAGGTATGCTAGGACCGAGATCCCTTGGATCCTTTAGACTGACTAGAATTGGAGCAAGGACCTTCGTGAATACCCGGGGGCCGTAGCCAGCCCGAAGGGGGGCGCCACGAATTGGAAGTGACGCTGTATCACTGCGAAGCGTAAAAACAAAAATATTTGATGTGGCTGAAAGACTTGGTACATGAAGGTAACCATCCTTTATGTCTATAGAAGCTAGATCCTTCTGGAGTGTGGCGGCTGCTGACCGAACGGATTCTGTCCGGAAAGAGCCAACCCTTAGGTAAGCATTTAAACCTTTTAGGTCCAAAATTGGTCTGACATCGCCAATGGGCCTTGGTATGACAAACAGATTGGAATAGAAACCTAGCCCCTGTTCTTGGGCTGGTACCTCTACCATTATGCCCTGGTAAGCAGATGAACCAACGCCGCCCGCATTGAGGCCTTCCTTGTGGAGGAAATTTTTAGAAATTCTAATCTGTAGCCTGCGGCCACAGATGATCGGACCCCCTCTGTCGGGGATCGATCCCCAGAGGCCTGTCCTTGCGATCCATTTTAAAAGTTTGATCGCGAAGGAGGTCCGTACTGCCTGGAATTTGAGGGCCCCGGAACAGGGGGGGGAACTGCCTTTTAAACGCAGGACCCCGGAGCTTCTTTTGACTGGTAAAAGGGTACTTTTGCCACTTGAAACAGTCTGAATGTATTTATCCAGATCTTTCCATGGAAGGGCAAACCTGCCAGCAGTCTTTTACATGGGCTCGGCCGCCCAGTTCTTCAACCATAAGAGCCTTCTCATATGCACTAAAAATAGTGACAACGAGACGCCTGCTGGATGGAGTCTTTTTATAACCTCTACCGCAAAGCACAGAGCTCTGGGAATATCCAATAACTCCTCTGCCTATTGGGCAGGGATGTCTTAAGCATCCGTTTTGTCTGGTTCTTTAACGCCTGACAAAACTCCAATTGCAGCCCCTGCTGGCTGTAGCCAAGGATGCTGGAAAAAGTGTCTCTAAACGTTTATTGACCGGGACCTTAAACATTTGTATGTTTCCCCTTAGGCCAGTTAATGATTTATTCACCCATGAGATGGCTGCGTCCACAGTTGGGAGCGCCCCCTTTCTTAGAAAAAATGTTTTTTTTTTTTTCCATAGGGTAAATAACAGACAACCTTCCAGGTGGTCTCCCATCCAGGCATTAACCAGGCCCGACCCTGCTTAGCCTCCGAGATCAGACGAGATCGGGCGCTTTCCGGGAAATGCGGCCTCAAGGACCTCACGGGTAGTTGAAAAGCAGTGCCCGAACCGGGACCTGAACCCTGGACCCTCAGATTAAAAGTCCGATGCTCTACCAACTGAGCCATCCGGGCCCCCTTTTTAAAGAGCACTTGGTCAGGGGAAAGAGTGCCTGCAAGCACAAATATTTCCTGGCAGACGTGCATAAAGACTACCCTCTCGTCAGCTTTAGGCGGCAGAAAAAATTCTGTCCGGTCGTCCCAATCCTGGAAAAAACAATTCCTCTAACAGAGGATGGGCCAGAAACGCTGCGTTGCTTAAAGGCGTTTTTAAAAGAACCCAAAGAGGATACCGCAGGAACCTGAGGCTCTGGAAATGGCAAATTGAATGCCAAGCGGGCCATGTCTGTCAAAGACTGGACCCACAGACTCTCCGCCTGGGAGGCTGAAAACGATTCTACAGTGGTAGATCCTTTAGGTTCTGTCCCTTTTTGGCGATGGGGATCTAGTCCGCTTCTTGCCAGAAAAAGAGCCAGTGATCATAGCTGTTAACCTCTTTTCTTTAGCCCCCCTAGGGTGACGGCTAGCATCTCCTCTGTGATAACACAGGGTTGGGCCGACCTGGGCCAGCCTCAGCACCAGACCCCCTTAATGGCTTATCCAGGGTGACCCCCTATAGGAATAACCTGTGGGGAAAGTATTGGCATATTATCAGAACCAGAGGAGGAACCCCTTTGTCTTTGCCTTTTCTCTTTTTTTCTTTTTTTTTTTTTGATCCTGAACCCTTGGAAGCCATAATACAAAAGCGAAGGACTCCGCTTACAACAACAGACTGTTATAGCCAGGAGTACAAAAAAATAAGGTTTAGGGGACAATAGGATCACTAATGCCGCAAAACCGGTGGGGCTCAGTATGTTTTTCTTTTATATGTTATTCACCACATACAGCCCCACCCCCAACATGTTTGCCAGCATTCAACCTGTTGCCAAGGGGATTTTGGCTTAACAAAAAGTATTGGAGCTGACTCCAGTATGTAGTACCCCTTCTCGCCACCGGGAGTCACTGTGCTGCCAGCTCTACGTCCTCTCTCTCTCCAGCTCAGCTCTGAACTGAGCTAAGAATGCGCCTGCTGTGTATAACAGCAATTAAAGGCGCGCCCACTCTACACTGCAGTCACACTCCCGCCCCTCCCCCCCCTCCCGAACGTCGCGAAATTTTTTATATATGCATGCGCGCGTGCACGCGCGCGCGCGCACGACTGTCGGGGGAGGAGAGCCCAGGAGGAGACGCACTCTGGAGCCCAGGAATGCAGGTTGGAGGACGCATCAGGCGGCAGATTTGAATCCCGGCAAGGTAAGGCCAACACAGGCCCCTAAGGAGTCCCTTTAGCCTAGAGACAGATCTTTTTTTTTTTTTTTTTTAAAAGATCTTCAACCAGCGAGCAGCAGGTAGCTAGCAAACATACATAGATAGGTAGGGGGATCAAGTTATGGGGGGAAACATTTCAGGGCATCCTGTCTATCAGACATAGTGACCATGGTGCCAATGCAGAGCATACTCAGGCTACCCCCCTTAAGATCCCCCTGGAGAGCCTGCTGTCGAACCAAGTCCCGCAGGCTCCCCACTTACCTGCTCCATGCAGCAGGACGTTTTGCAAAACGGTCCAATCTTCTCCCATCTCCGTGGGTAGCGTAGTAGACCTTCAGGCCCTGGGGTCCTATGAAGGTACCCACTGTCCTGGACCTATATAGCACCCTGGCAAACAGGAACTTATGGTTTTTACAAACTCCAAGTCCTGGGCCCAGGGTCCAGCCCTCCAAAGAGGAGCATTATAGGCAAAACCCCACGGTTTGGGGCCCGGGTACTGTCCACTTTGGCACTGAGGCTCCTTGGACAGATCCGGTTAGCCCGCCCTTAATCCCAAGGATGTGGAGCAAAGCTATTCCGTGACCAACACCTAAGACACTGGCGAAAAAACTGAGGGACTCCCTCTAGGGGAGGGGGTTATATAGGGAGGGACTTCCTGTTTGTTTGAGATTGCCAGTGTCCACACCTGAAGGTACTCCATATAACCCATATAGTAATGAATATGCCGCTCTGTGTCCCGTGATGTACGAGAAAGAAATCCACTGAACTGCATATTTCAAATGTGGTCTTACTAATGATTTGTGCAGGGGTAAAATGATATCTCTCTCTCTGGAGTTCATACCTCTCTTTATACAAGAAAACATTTTGCTCACTTTGGAAACTGCAGCTTGGCATTGAATGGCATTATTAAGCTTATGATCTACCAGAACACTGAGATCCTTCTCCACCATTGATTCCCCCAGTTGTACCCCCTAGTATGTATGATGTATGCATAGTCTTAGCCTAGAGTGCATAACTTTACATTTATTAATACTAAACCAAATCTTCCACATAGTTGCCCAATTAAACAGTGCACTGAGGTTATCTTGTAAACTGGAGACATCCTGGATTTTACTCCACAGCATAGATTGGTGTCATCTGCAAAGACTGAAATGGTACTTTTAATCCCAGACCCTATATCATTTATAAAGATATTAAAAAGTAATATTCTCACACTGAATTTGGGGTATTTGGGGTATACCACTAACAACCCTAGACCATTCAGATTAAAAACCATTTACCACTACTCTCTGAATACGGTCTTAGTGCTGCCAATCTTCTGCAAACTTTCTTCAGTCACTTTATGCTTACATGCATATGCTCTTTTGGTGAATGCATAGCATTAGTCAGGGTGGACCTCCAAATAATGACAATAGCAAAATATGCCTGAACAATGTACTTCAGCACAGCCACTAACAGTTTCCACCAGAAATACATGTGTGAACAGGTGGCAACATGGGAGAGTAATTGGGACACAATCATAGAATGCTGTAAAGCTGCGTACACACGATCGGTTCATCTGATGAAAACGGTCTGATGGACCGTTTTCATTAGACGAACCAATCGTGTGTGGGACCCATCGGTTTGTTATCCATCAGTGAAAAAAATAGGAACTTGTTTTAAAATTATCTGATGGTTAAAAAAACTATCGTCTGTGGGCACGTCCATTGGTTAAAAATCCACGCATGTTTAGAAGAATCAAGTTGACGCATGCTTGGAAGCATTGAACATCATTTTTCTCAGCATGTTGTTGGGTTTTACGTCACCACGTTCTGACACGATCAGTTTTTTAACTGATGGTGTGTAGGCATGACTGATG
Organism: Rana kukunoris; assembly: GCA_029574335.1. Classification (NCBI taxonomy): domain Eukaryota; kingdom Metazoa; phylum Chordata; class Amphibia; order Anura; family Ranidae; genus Rana; species Rana kukunoris. The sequence continues at coordinate 230,872,018 of CM056049.1, read as the reverse complement.
AAAGTCAGCTTCATCCGATATCTGATGAAAAAAATCCATCAGTCCGTTTTCATCAAATGAACTGATCGTGTGTACAGGGCATAAGTCTATAACAGAATGTACCTGAACAAACACTTCCATAGCAAGATAGGCTGGCATTATTATTTTTAGAATTGCAGATGTAAAAAAGATTACAATTTACTTTTGCAATAATAGCAACAAGACAGAAGTGTGAGAAATAAAAAAAATCTATCACGTAGTTAAGTCACTAGGTCAAACATTATCTTAAGAAGTTATCTAATATACAGAAATTTTTATAATCATATAAACATTTGTCCTGTTCCTTTTTGTTAAATAATAATTTTTTCGATGGTCAAACAGCAGTGCTAAAGCTGGTACTGCCAATATGTTTACTACTTGAACCACAGGATAATGATATTAACCATACATTTTGATGTTTAATAGACATATTTGGGTAAATTTACTAAAACTGTAGAGTGCAGCAGTGCATGGTAGCCAATCAGCTTTTACCTTCAGCTTGTTCCATTAAGCTTTGACAAAACAGAAAAAACAAAAACTGGAAGCTGATTGATTTCTATGCAGGGCTGCACCAGATTTTGTACTCTCCAGTCTTGGTAAATCAACCCCATTATGGGCCAGATTCAGCAAGACTTGCGCTGGAGTAATTCGATATGCGCCGCGTAACTGTGAAGATGCACCATCGTTTCTATGTGGCCGTACCCACCAAACTAGATGCGACAAAAAACGGGCCATTTCCGATCGGCTTAACTTTCCGACGCCAGAGTATCGTCAGCGCATAATTTCGCTTGGCGCATCAGTCGCGCCTATTGATTTCCCCTGCAAATATGCAAATGAGGGAGATTTCCCGATTCGCGAACGGATTAGCACCATACGCCGGCTACATGCGCCGCGCGTATCTCGTCCGTCCGGCGCAAAGTTATTTCTACAAATAGCTGCTTTATCTTTACTCCAGACGGCCTCAGGTCAGCAGGAGAGCAGCTACAGCAGCAGCGTTACCGACGAAACTAGCAAGCTGAACAACCACACTTGCAAGGACAACACCTCTGTGTGCCAACATGCCAGGGGCAATCGTGGTCCTAGCACTAGTACTGGGTCCCTCGGAACGAAGGAGGCGGGCACGTGAGAGGATATACCGCACGTGCATGAGCCTCTTCGGCATGGGGGATGAGGAGGTGTATCGCCTCTTCAGATTCAGCCCAGATGCAATACTTGAACTAACCACAACCCTGCAGGGTGACATCACCAGCAAGACACACCGCTCACAAGCAGTGCAGCCACTGGTGAAGGTACTGGCAACACTTCATTTCCTTGCAAGTGGATCATTCCAGCGTACAAGTGGAGTGGTGGCTGGGATGTCACAGTCCACCATAAGCAGATGTGTGCACCAGGTTGTCCCTGCAATCCTCAGACGCATGTCCAACCAGTTCATCAGACCCACCACTGAGGAGCTGCGGCTGAAGGCAATGACAGATTTCTACAGCATTGCCAGATTCCCACGCACCATCGGGGCCATTGATTGCACACATGTGGCCCTACAGCCCCCCAGTGCCACAGAGCACATATACCGCAATCGGAAGCATTGGCATTCCATCAACGTACAGGTGATAGCCGATGCCCAACGCCTCATATGGCACGTCCGTGCCAAACACCCCGGGTCCAGCCATGACAGCTTCATATACCGTCAGAGCCCCATCCCAGCAGAATTCGAGCAGAACATGTATGGGGACAGCTGGCTGGTTGGTGAGTGACATGGGTGGCAGGCATGACTATCCCCTCCCGTGATGCACATCAGAAGTGGCACATGCATGACTAACATCCTCCTGTCTTTTCCCTTACAGGTGACTCTGCATATGCACTGGGACCCCATCTAATGACTCCTTTCCGGAACCCCCAAACCAGAGGAGAGAGAAAATACAATGAAGCCCACATCAAAACCCGTGCAGTGGTGGAGCAAACATTTGGGCTCCTGAAGTCCCATTTCCGCTGCCTGGATAAGTCCGGGGGGACCCTATTGTATTCCCCTACCTTTGTGTGTCAGATCATCAGTGCATGTTGCATTCTGCACAACTTTGCTATGAGAAAAGGCCTGCAGATTGACATACGTGATGACCTGACCCCCGACCCACACAGTCCCCACCTGCCAGAGGAGACCCAGTCTGCTGATGGAAGAGCAGTCAGGAGGGTCCTCGCCGTAGGCATCTTTGGACAATAAACCAAAACATTGATCACACAGACAATGCACGCGTGTACACCACTGATGTCCCTAGATCACACACACCACATGCACATCGCATTGGATTAGTCCAAGTCCAGCATGTAGGACTTGGGAGCAGCAACGCCAGCGTCAAGGCCCCAATGATGTCACTGTCCATTCATACACCTTTCACACGTCATTCATACAGCCGTGGGGTTAACTTCACCACCACGGCCGAGGGTGACACCCCTTACTGTCAGGAGTGCCACCCCCTCACATTCACACACCATTCACACTGTCCCCTGCACTCCTGACCGTGTGCAGTAAAAAAAGAAATACATATCTCATAACATGAGAACAAAAATAAACAAAAACTCATAACCTGAGTATAAAATAAATATTCAAAAATAAACAAAAACTCATAACCTGAGTATAAAAAAAATATTCAAAAATAAACAAAAACTCATATCCTGAGTATAAAAAAAAAAAATAGAAATCAAAAAAAAAAATCCTCATCTGGGATGACGGGGGCTCCTCCTTGGGGGCACTCTCGGGCTCCTCAGCTGCCTGGAGGGAGTGGGTGGTGGTGGGGGTGGGGGGGCATCTGGAGGAGGCTGATCCCCGGGTGGGCCATTCCTGGGAGCTGTTGGCTGCCTGCCCTTCAAGGCCACGGCAATACGGCTGAGATACAGGTTTGTCTGGGCCTGCATCCTCAGCTGGCGGGTGATCTGATGCCGCTGGTCACGCTGCCGCTGCCTCCCCTCTTCCCGGATGGCAGCTTTGTTGGCGTTGACGGCTGCTGTCAGGTGCCGTACATCAGCCTGCACCTCCCCCAGGCTGGTGACAACGTCCTGCACACGACTGGGCAGCTGTGACATGGAGCCCAGGCTGTCAGCGACCCGGTCTAAGTGGCCAGCAATCTCCCCCATCTGCTGGGTCTGCCTGGCGTGGTCCAACACTACCTGGTCCTGGACCATATCAGACACCCCCCTGGTCTTACGGGTCGCCTTCCTGGGGGCAGAAGAAGGTTGTCCCCATGGGGATGGAGTCGCCCTTGAGGGGCTACCTAGGATGGGGGAGGGGATGACAGAGGGCCCTGCAGAGGAGGAGGACTCCTCCAACAATAAAATAAAGTCCTGCTCAGGGACAGGCTCCTCCTCAACCACCTCTGCTGAAGTGGTGTGGGCACTCTCCTCCTCCACCTCGGTGTCTCCAGCACCCAGGGCATCGTCATCAGCATCCCGTTGGGAGGTTGGGGTGGACTGGCCGGTACGAGATGATGGCCCAGCTCCGTCATCTGTGGATGACACAAAGCAGACACATGTTGGTGGTCCCACACACTTGGCACATGTACCCTCCCCCCCCCCCCACATGCAACACACCAAATAGGGGATAAAAAGCACTTACCTGTCCTGGAGCCTTCCTCCATGGAGTCATAGCCAGGGAACCCCTCCAACTGCTCCCTGTCCAGGCAGCGGGCGACCACCTCCTCCTCCATGGTCAGGCTGACCGGACATGGTGGACCACCACCTGTGCCCCTCTCATGGCTCCTAATGGTGGCCACCTTGCCACGGACCTTGCGCCGCAGGTCATTTATTTTTTTTTGTACGTCACCTGCAGTCCGGGTGGAGTACCCCAACACATTGACCCTGGCAGCAATGGTCTCCAGGATGCCCTGCTTCCTCTCCCGGCTGGTCTTCCTACTTTTTTTCCCGTGGAGGAAATCATTAAACGTCTCCATAGCCGAGATGATCACAGAGACCTCCTGGGCATTAAAGTTGAGGTTCCTCCTCTCTTTGGGGGTAGCGGGAGCAGCCATGACAGTGCAAAAGTATCTTCCCTGGGGTGGGGGGAAACGGATATACTTTTGCACCGGAATGGCGTTTCCGCTAGCGCTTTTATACGCGCAACGGAACACATTGCGCTGGCGTTTCCCGTGGAGTGGTGCCGACGGAAGTTGTGAGCTTGCGCACAAGGGGGCGAGTGGAGCCTCACTTACTGCGCATGCTCCGTGGATGATGCGCTGAACGTAAGCCTCTGCGCTGGGCTCCGCCCATCATTTACATATGATCACACCCACTTCCACTTGCGTCGGGTTACGCCAGCGCATTATCGTTACTCTGGCGCAAGTTTACGCGCAACTGCTATGTGAATAACAGTACTTGCGCCGAAAGTGTCGGCGGAGTAACGTAAATGAGAAACGTTACTCCAAAGTAAAGAAGCGCCCATCTACCTGAATCTGGCCCTATATCTAAAACTGAGAAAAGGCACAAGTCCATCTGGTTCAACCAACAAAAGGGAGAGAAAAAAAAAACAACAAAAACTCACTTGAACCTATTTTTTATGTTAAAGAAAAATATATATATTGTGCTCAGTGTGTGTAAATAAATTCAAATGAATTATGATAAGACAGCAGCAGTCACAACATTGTATACAATAACATGCAGATAAATATAAAGAAAACATGTTGCGGTGTCTAGTATAGATGTGAATCTGACATTCAATATATTAACATGTATGAAAAAAATATTTAATGAAGGAGTTCGATAATATAAGGAGACCATGGATTAACCGCTTAACGACCGCTGCATGTAAATATACGTCCACAGAATGACACGTACAGGCAGATGGACGTGCTGGCACGTCATTGCCTTCCCGCTGGTCGGGGGTCTGGGAGCGATCCAGGATGAGGGGGCAGCTGTTCGTTTCTGTCCACCCCCTCGCGATCACTCCCCCTCTGCCCGCCCTCTGCCTGTGTAATGTAAACACAGGCAGAGGGAAGTGATGTCACCTCTCCTCTCGGCGGTATTTTCATTCCGGCGAGAGTAGAGAAGACATCACAAGTAGTGTTGCTCACGAATATTTTTCAAATTTCGCAAAAAAATCGCAATCAATTTCGCAATCGCGATTTTCGCAATCGCGAATTTCGCAATAGCGAAATTTCGCAATTTTTTTTTTTTTTATAAATATCGAAAATTCGTGATATTTTATATATAAAAAAAAAAAATCGCGAAAATTCGCATTAGCGAAAATTCGCATTAGCGAAAATTCGCATTAGCGAAAATTCGCATTAGCGAAAATTCGCATTGACGAAAATTTGCAAATTTTTTTTTTTTTTTTTTCATAAAATATCACGAATATTCGATATTAACGAATATTCGCGAATATTCTTCGAAATATTCGCGAAATATCGCGAAATCGAATATGGCGTATTCCGCTCATCACTAATCACAAGTGAGTTGCATAACACTACACTGACACCAGTACACATAGGCACACTTAACCCCTTCAGATCACCCCCCACCCCCCTATCACAGTGTCACTAATAGCAGTGATCATATATTTACTGATCACTGCATTTAGTGTCAGTGTGACAGTTAGTGTGACAGCCAGTTAGTGTTAGGTCCAGGCAGTTTACTTTATTCGATTTTTCTTATAACAAAAAGTAAAAAATATCATTTTTTTCAAAATTTTCGGTCTTTTTCCGTTTATATCGCAAAAAAAAAAATCGCAGAGACAATCAAATACCATCAATAGAAATCTCTATTTGTGGGAAGAAAATTACGCAAATTTTGTTTGGGAGCCACGTCGCACGAGCGCGCAATTGTCTGTTAAAGCGACGCAGTGCCGAATTGTAAAAACACCTTTGGGCATTTAGCAGCATATTGGTCCGGGGCTTAAGTGGTTATACACTGTCTACCTACTAACTTTGAAAATAAAGTACTCTTCAAGTCAAGTCAAATCATGCTTTATTGTCATTCTACTACACATGAGGACATACAGTACCTCACAGGTACTCAATGCTACATACAAACTAAACATAATTATAAATAAATATACAAAAATAAAAACACAGTAAAGAACAAAAATAAAAATAAAACTCTTGCCATGGTAACAGACACACTTTCATACGGTTACATTACTTTATATAATTATGCCTCCGGAATCCTTGTGCCCCCTCTATCCTTTTACCTTTCCTGCCTCCGGAATCCTTGTGCCCCCTCTATCCTTTTACCTTTCCTACCTCAAATATTCAATTTTTCTTTACGATTTTCTTCTTATTAATCTTACATACACTATTCATTATCAGCAGGTAACTATGAGTGTTTTTAGATTACATTAATATCATTACAATTCTTAAATACGAAAGAAACATTAACCTCACATCTGATTTGCAATAATTCTATATATGTAAATCTAATCTACTAACAACATAACAAAAGATTACTTTATCGATTTAACTGACATTTAAACAAATATAGATATTTTCTTTAATATGTTATATCTCCATAGCAATGTATCAACCTGTATATTCTGTACTACAAGAAAATGTTATATAACTCTTTTTTGATATATTATAATTGTTATTTTATATTGATCTTTCAATAAAAATCTTTGCAGGTGAAAACAATATTTAAAACACCAAAGCCCTAAGAGGCGGTTTCCAAATCATCAAGGTGATCAACAGAGAGAGACGGCCTATAAAATCGTATTTTTCTGGTACAGAACTCCCAAGGTTTTACATAGATATGACCCCAAGATTACTCAAGTGTGCTGGAGGTGCCAGGACGATGTTGGTTCTCTCTTTCACATATTTTGGGACTGCCCCATTGTCCAACCATTCTGCTCCCCTGTCCAAGCACACCTACCTGGTCTATTAAAGATGAATCTACCCCTAGACCCGATTCACTACCTCCTCGGTCTGCCATTCCCGCGTATCTCCAAGCACGCTTAAACATTAGCCACCTTTATCCACCTTTAAAAGGCAGTGATAGAGCCACAGGATATCCACAGAGGCCGATCCAAACATAGATCATACGAGAAAAGGAAAATTCATTGCGCAGCATTCAAGTTAAAAACTGTCAGTTTATTAAAATAAAGACGTCTTTAATTACAGGCATAGGGAATATGAATAAGAATTTTTTTCCTAAACCTGTTTAACCACTTCCATACCAGGCACTTAAGGTCCTTCCTGCCCAAGCCAATTTTCAGCTTTCAGCGCTGTCGCACTTTGAATGACAATTGTGCGGTTATGCTACATTATACCCAAACAAAATTGGCATCCTTTTTTTCCCCCCACAAATAGAGCTTTCTTTTGGTGGTATTTGATCACATCTGTGGTTTTTATTTTTTGCGCAACAACTAATAAAAGACTGAAAATTTTGAAAAAAATATGTTTTTATTTGTTTCTGTTATTTTTTTTGTAAATAAGTAAGTTTTCTCTTTCAATTACAGACACTGATATGGCGGCACTGATGGGCACTGATGGACACCGATGAGGTAGTACTGATGGGCACCGGTGAGGTGGCACTGATGGGCACTGATAGGCGGTGCTGGTATGCGGCACTGATGGGCACTCATAGGTGGCACTGATGGGCACTCATAGGTGGCACTGATAGGCAGCACTGATGGGCACTCATGGGCGGCACTGATGGGCTGACTTTTTTTTTACTGACTTTTTTTTTGCCCCTTTTTTTGTTGTTGCCCTGCCCTGGTGGTCCAGTGTGGGCTTCCCTGGTGGTCTAGTGTGGGCATCCGAGGGGGGGCTGCGCTGATAAACAATGAGCGCGAACCCCCCCCCTGTCAGGAGAGCCGCCGATCGACATCAGAGCTTTAAAGTGTTTTCTGTCATTTAGCCACTACACCGATTACAACATTTTTGGACAAATGTCTCACACCCCTCATAGAAACTACACAATCTTATATATACGAGATACTCAAAAAAATTACAAACATTTTACAAAATGTTATACCACCAGGGTCTATGTTAGTCACCTGGGATGTAATGAATTTATACACTGCCATAATTCACTCAAATAACTATACATCTACACACATTATGTTTTTGGTAAAAATGTTATTGATCCTTTTGGAGGAAAACTTTTTTATTTTTAAAGGAAAATACTATTTACAGCTAGTAGGAACTGTGATGGGTTCTAATGTCACCCCCCCCCCCCAATACGCCAATGCATTTATGCACATGATAAAGAACAGTTTAATTTATCATTGCAATGTATTCATTCAAAACTGCACATGCTGGTACAGATTTATAGATGACGCCTTTGCGATCTGGTCAGGCGACTTAGAGTCTTTAAATGTACTCAATATGTATCTTAATACCCTAATTAGGGATGAGTTTTGAGTTTGAGTCAAACTCATGTTCAAATGGAACATTGCCTGTTCGCCTGTTCGGTGAACAGCGAACAATTTGGGGTGTTTGCTGCAAATTCGAAAAGCCGTGAAACACCCTGTTAAAGTCTATGGGAGAAATCTAAAGTGCTAATTTTAAAGGCTAATATGCAAGTTATTGTCCTAAAAAGTGTTTGGGGACCTGGGTGCTGCCCCAAGGGACATGTATCAATGCAAAAAAGTTTTAAAAATGGCAGTTATTTCGGGAGCAATGATTTTATTAATGCTTAAAGTGAAACAATAAAAGTGAAATATACCTTTAAATGTCATACCAAGGGGTGTGTATAGTATGCCTGTGAAGCAGCGCATGTTTCCCATGCTTAGAACTGTCTCTGCACAAAGTGTAATTTCCAAAGGAAAAAAAGTCATTTAAAATCACTCGTGGCTATAATGAATTGTCGGCTCCCGGCAATTCAGAGAAAAGTCATTCATAAAAATATACAATGTACCCCATTACCAAGTCACATATGGGGGGCCGGGACCTGGGGGACCCCTTTGTTAAAGGGGTCAAAAAAGAGGAAGTGACACATGCTATAGAGTTTGGCAAAGCCGCGCTCATAAAAACAAATGAGTTACAGTAGGTGACTGGGATATTGTGTCAATCTCGCTCCCTTTCTCGGCGAGATTGACCACCTACGAGCCCCATCGCGGGAGCCAGCGCCGAGCTGGCTTGCCGCGATGGAGACAAAGCCGTCATAGAAGCGACGGGAATCCGACGCGGATTCCCGCCAATTCTACACGTGGGCGGAGTTTGTTATGAATCCTGAACGAGAAATCCCCGCCGGATTTTTAAAGAAAAATCCGGCATGGGTTCCCCCCTCAGGAGCATAACGGGCCCTTAGGTCTGTTATGGGTTGTAAGGAGACCCCCTACGCCGAAAAAAACGGCGTGGGGGTCCCCCCACAATCCATACCAGACCCGTATCCAAAGCACGCCGGCCGGCCGGTCAGGAAGGGAGTGGGGGCGAGCGAGCGCCCCCCCCTCCTGAGCCGTACCGGGCAGCATGCCCTCAACATGGGGGGGTCAGGTGCTCTGGGGTAGGGGGCGCACTGCGGCCCCCCACTCCAGAGCACCCTGTCCCCATGTTGATGAGGACAGGGCCCCTTCCCGACAACCCTGGCCGTTGGTTGTCGGGGTATGCGGGCGGGAGGCTTATCGGAATCTGGAAGCCCCCTTTAATAAGGGGGCCCCCAGATACCGGCCCCCCACCCTAAGTGAATGAGTATGGGGTACATTGTACCCCTACCCATTCACCTGCAAAACAAAAGTTTAAACACAAATAAACCACACAGTGTATTGAAATATTTTATTAGTTGGCCGCCGGGGGGGGGGTGTGTATGATCGCTTTTAGAAAAGCGCCCCCCTCCGGCGGGCTTCTGTGGGGGGGTGGGTGCCGCCGTCTGGTTCTTTTCCGCCGCCGGGGGGGGCGCGTTGATAAAAGCGCCCACCACCCGGCGGGCTTCTTTCGACGTCTTCGGCGGCGGGGGGGGGTCTTCTCCCACTCTCCGGGGTCTTCTCCCCGCTCTCCGGGGGTCTTCTCCGCTCTCCGGGGGTCTTCTTCTTCTTCAGGACTCGCCGCCGCTATCTTCGTGTGTTAGCTCAATTACTAGCGGCGGCGGCCCCCTCTTCTGCGACGTCGGCGTCTTCTTCTTCTTCTTCTTCTGCTCTCCAGATGTTGACGCGACGCTTCCTCCCGCTGTTATGCCCGGCGCGCGGCTCGCAGCGAAATATATAGGCCTGTCTTGTGACGTTGCGGTCCCATCATGCTCCGGTAGGTACCACGTGCTACCTACCGGAGCATGATGGGACTGCGACGTCACAAGACAGGCCTATATATTTCGCTGCGAGCCGCGCGCCGGGCATAACAGCGGGAGGAAGCGTCGCGTCAACATCTGGAGAGCAGAAGAAGAAGAAGAAGACGCCGACGTCGCAGAAGAGGGGGCCGCCGCCGCTAGTAATTGAGCTAACACACGAAGATAGCGGCGGCGAGTCCTGAAGAAGAAGAAGACCCCCGGAGAGCGGAGAAGACCCCCGGAGAGTGGGAGAAGACCCCCGGATAGCGGGAGAAGACCCCGGAGAGTGGGAGAAGACCCCGGAGAGTGGGAGAAGACCCCCCCCGCCGCCGAAGACGTCGAAAGAAGCCCGCCGGGTGGTGGGCGCTTTTATCAAAGCGCCCCCCGGCGGCGGAAGAGAACCAGACGGCGGCACCCACCCCCCCACAGAAGCCCGCCGGAGGGGGGCGCTTTTATAAAAGCGATCATACACACCCCCCCCGGCGGCCAACTAATAAAATATTTCAATACCCTGTGTGTTTTATTTGTGTTTAAACTTTTGTTTTGCAGGTGAATGGGTAGGGGTACAATGTACCCCATACTCATTCACTTAGGGTGGGGGGCCGGTATCTGGGGGCCCCCTTATTAAAGGGGGCTTCCAGATTCCGATAAGCCTCCCGCCCGCGTACCCCGACAACCAACGGCCAGGGTTGTCGGGAAGGGGCCCTGTCCTCATCAACATGGGGACAGGGTGCTCTGGGGTGGGGGGCCGCAGTGCGCCCCCTACCCCAGAGCACCTGACCCCCCCATGTTGAGGGCATGCTGCCCGGTACGGCTCAGGAGGGGGGGGCGCTCGCTCGCCCCCACTCCCTTCCTGACCGGCCGGCCGGCGTGCTTTGGATACGGGTCTGTTATGGATTGTGGGGGGACCCCCACGCCGTTTTTTCGGCGTAGGGGGTCTCCTTACAACCCATAACCGACCTAAGGGCCCGTTATGCTCCTGAGGGGGGAACCCATGCCAGATTTTTCTTTAAAAATCCGGCGGGGATTTCTCGTTCAGGATTCATAACAAACTCCGCCCACGTGTAGAATTGGCGGGAATCCGCGTCGGATCCCCGTCGCTTCTATGACGCGCTCGCTGGAATGTACTTTTACTATTCCAGTGAGTGCGAGATGTCGGCAGCCTGTCGCCGAGATTCAGCGCGATGCTGGCGTGCTGAAAACACATTCTCGGCGGCAGGCACTGTAGATGAGGACTGCTAGGCAACAGTCCTCTGTATTTAAACAATTAATATAACATGGAGCATCTCACATGGGGTAAAGGCAAAACCTGGCCACATAGGGTGATGACACAAAAGCTCTCCTGTAAATTAAATGATTAACATTGTAATAGTACATAAAAATAAAATTACAAAATCCTAAATTGGAGTAAACATAAAATAATGTGTAACCCAGAAATTGCTTCTAGGGCAATAGCACAGAAGTTCATACAGTCCTTGCCATTTCTGTGTCAAAGTATAATTGAAAACAGTCCCAGGAAATAGAACAGCAGAAAGATCCTAATGGTTCACACCACCACAGTGACGAGATGACAGCATCAAAGTGATCCCTTCACCAAAATAAGGGGGGGCCGCTTACCAGTGGGCAAGCTCAATGTAGCAATTGGCTATAACCCAGCCGCGGCCTTTGAAATCCTAGATGGTTCCTGGACACGACTTCCAGCAGATAACAAAGCTGGCGGTACTCACGGACATCAACCATATAGTGGAGAGAGAAGGATGGACCAATAGTGTGATTCCGTTACAACAAGGAGGGTTTATTAAAACAAAAATGATACTCACAATTTGACAAGATATCAAAAGCATGTAAAAACAGATCGCCGGCCGGCAAACAGATCGGAGCCCTTCCTCTGTACGTGGTGACGTCACTGCGCGTCCTCCCAGACGCGTTTCATCATCAAAAGGACGTTATCAATGGGTTGGGCTATCGCAGTAAGGTCACCAGTTAAATACCTACTCCTCGTTGTGAAGTGCCTAACAACCGCGGCCGAGGCCGCCATCTTAAGTATGGTAAACATGCCCATAACTCACGTTTGGCGAATATTCTGATGTCGCTAGAAGTTCAAATTAAAAAAAGGGTGCAAATTCTAATCCAGATGCCAGAGCGGATAGGCACTAGTCAGGATAAGAACGAAAAATATATAAAATTGAAAAAATTAAAAAGAATGAGAATCCTACTTCCGGTGCATAGAGAACTAATGTAACTTGATAACATTCAGTAATACTCGCAACTCCTGCTAATTCTAGCACCCTCTAAAGGAACAAATGCTATAGAGATGGTAGAGCTGCTCGCCCCGGAAATAATAGAAAATGGAAAGGTTTCCCCGTTTTTGTGGGACTTTTAGGCAGCGATGTCAAAGCAGTAAGATAGTGGTAGCTATATAGAAAAATTACATTTATTAGCTCATAAAAAGGCTTGAGTGTTACAATATATGAGTTACAATGTATAAAAACAGGTAAAATGGCAAAATATCACATTCCATGGTACATTTTTGGGGGCCAGCCCACACACCGTTGCGAACCCCAACTGCCGGCGGAGTCCTTTGATCCCCTCTGGACGTCGGACTAGTGCGCGAACGAGTCCTCGGCGCGCGCACACGTCATGACGTCACGCAATTTGCGGCAGAGAGGATGGCAATGGTCGGGGCTTCACAGCCTTCTGGGACGCCGGGGGGGGGTCTCACGTGGTTTCCGTATTGGGGACCGCAACGCCGCCCTTCTTGGCGAATGCGGGGAGCTACAAGCCTGCGCCTGTTTCACCCTGATTGCCACTTTATTAGGCAATATTTAATGATTGGCCTCTGGGGAATACACACTTATCCCCTACAGACTAGGTTGGATGTCATTGCATCTATACCGTCTCGGCATTCCGTTCCTGCCTGTCTTGCAAACCCTTGCCGTCAGGCTCCCTACTACTCGTTATACTTACCTACAGAAATATATATCAGCACATCAGGTAACTCTTCGCTTTATCACTATATTTTTTTACACATAACTACCTCAAAATATTTTTTTCTTTATCTCCCTATATTCATTTTCACTTTTGATTATATAACCACTTTCACCCATTTTGTAATTGGGAATACATAGTTGCTCCCACACATTCACTCTCTTTTCATTCACTCCACTCACATATTTATTTATTTTCACTTTTCATTTCACATTATAATCATTATCTGCTTTCTTTATTCGCAGCCTGTCATTTATACTTTAAGCTGCACTTTCAATATTATTATATACACTATTATCCTGTCACATCACACCCACACACTTTAGTACGCTTAATACCATGTCAGTATTTTCCAACCCAACATTTGATTACTCTTTTTTATTCTCCATTGTACATCGACCTTTTTCCATCCTTTCAGGAATGCCTTGTCCAACATTTTATATATACATTGGCAACTTAATAGTCTGCCTCTGCCCTTCATACCTTATACATACATATAATTTAGCCATCCCTCTTTTAGGTTTGTTCATATTTATATTTACCCCCTGAATTATCTAAGTTTGGCCATTATGGGTGTTCATTGGAGGAGGCAGCTCCTCCCCTGCCGTCAGGGCATCATGTCTGAGGCCTTTTGAAGACCCTCTCGGGTGGACCTCTCACTCTCGGGTATGCGGGGGTTCCCCTCAGTCCCTTCGAAGTATCCAGCGGCTTTTTTTCATTCCATGTTTAACGGTAAATATATCTGCTGTTAAAATCCATTTGATACAAATTGACATGTTCTATGATTAATTTTATACATTTGTGATATATTTTGTAGAGATAATTATCCCCCTGAAGAGACCATCATTGGTCGAAACGCGTCGATATCAATATTGTACTACAATATGGAATATTAAATTAATATTTATTATATGTAATGATCATACCAGATGTACCATGGAATGTGATATTTTGCCATTTTACCTATTTTTATGCATTGTAACTCATATATTGTAACACTCAAGACTTTTTCTAAGCTAATAAATGTAATTTTTCTATAAAGCTACCAGTATCTTACTGCTTTGACATCTCTGCCTAAAAGTCCCACAAAAATGGGGAAACCTTTCCATTTTCTTTTGTTAAAGGGGTCTTCCAGATTCCGATAAGCCCCCCGCCCGCAGACCCCCACAACCACCGGGCAAGGGTTGTGGGGATGAGACCCCCAAAGCATCCTTCCAATGTTGAGGGCATGTGGCCTGGTATGGTTCAGGAGGGGGGGCGTTCTCTAGCCCCCCTCTTTTCCTGCAGCCGGCCAGGTTGCGTGCTCAGATAAGGGGTCTGGTGTGGATTCTTGGGGGTACTCCATGCCATTTTTTTTATTTGGGGGGGAGTTCCCCTTAAAATCCACACCAGACCTAAAGGGTCTGAAATGGATATTTAGGGGGAACCCCACATATTTTTTTTAAATTGATGACGGGGTTCCCCTTAATTTCCATACCAGACCTGAAGGGCCTGGTAATTGAATCTGGGGGGACCCCCACACTTTTTTTTTATGAATGACTTTTCTCTGAATTGCCGGGACCGACAATTCATTATAGCCGCAGGTGATTTTAAATGACTTTACTATACACACCCCCTAGGTCCGAAATTTAAAGGAATATTTCACTTTTATTGATTCACTTTAAAAATTATTAAAATCACTGCTCCCGAAAAAACTGCCATTTTTAAAACTCTTTTTGCATTGATACATGTCCCCTGGGGAAGGACCCAGGTCCCCAAACACTTTTTAGGAAAATAAATTGCATATTAGCCTTTAAAATTAGCACTTTTGATTTCAAACGTTCGAGTCCCATAAACTTTAACAGGGTTCTAAAGTTCACACAAACTTTTGGTCTGTTCACAGGTTCTGGTGCGAACCGAACGGGGGTGTGTTCGGCTCATCCCTAATCCCTGGCTTAAAATTTAACATGATAGTCAGTGACATCCAAATACCTTTTTAGGACACTTTTTTAAGCATTAATAAACAACACATAGTCCATGTTTCCTAGTTTGTTAGTGATCCAGATTTAATGAATGTCAATTGGATGAGATGGAAGGGAAATTACAACAACAAGCTTATCCCCAAAAAATTATCAAAAAGGATGATCTGTTTCGTCAAAGATCTATACATAGTAACACTCGATGTCTCCTCTTTATCTCACAATTGCATCCTTATTTCACCAGGGTTTACAATATGGGTAAGAAACACTGGTCTATCCTGCATGATGGTTATCCGTCAGTGCAGGAATTACAGTGTCCTCCTTTACCTTCTTACTGCTGAGGTCGGACGGTATATGGCAGATTGGTCAAATCTGATCAGTATCGTCCTCCCTCATTTCTTACAATATTTTTGGGACCACCTAACTTTGGCTCATTTCCCTGTTCGTGTTGCCTCCAATGCAACAGCATGATAAAAGGGAAATCCTTTTCCCATCCACATAGAGAGTATAATATTGACATCAAAAATCATTACACTTGCCAATCACCTTATGTTGTATACATAATAAAGTGTCCATGTGAGTTACTATATGTGGGATAAACCACCCAAAAGGTTAAAAACATTATTGCCCAATGGATTGAATTCTGATTTTGATTTACATTTATTTATTTGATTTATTCTTAGTTTTACTTTTTTTTTATAGCTGATTATATACATGTATTCACTATATGTGTTTTGTTCTTCCTTAGTGCATACCGAATGTAAATAGGAAAAGTGATAGCACCTGATGACCCATTATTCCATACATGTCTACATGTTTTATTCATTTGTTAATTATCCAAATTGGTACTAAATGACTGAATAATTGATTGATCCCATATGAGATAGGAGTGTATAAATATGCTTGTAAATATCATTATTATTGTATGTGTCTTGCTGTGAAGAAAGAAATGAAATTGGAGTGTTCCTAATAAAAAGTGCAGCAATCCCATCTGATCGTTATTTCTATATACTGTATGACCTGTGGAAGGGTCTGATTGCTCAGCACTGCTATATTGTGTGCACCTTCACAACTATACAGAGTTGTGCTCATAAGTTTTCATGCCCTGGCAGAATTTGAGAAAATGATTTCTTGGCCATTTTCAGAGAATATGAATGATAACACAAAAAATTTTCACTCATGGTTAGCGTTTGGCTGAAGCCATTTCTTATAAATCAACTGTGTTTACTCCCTTTAAATCATAATGGCAACAGAAATTTCCCAAATGACCCTGATCAAATGTTTACTTGTTGGCCAAATATCATGTACACAAGTTGACACAAAGGGGTTTGAATGGCTATTAATGGTAACCAACCATCCACATCTGAGATCTGTTTGCTTGTAATTAGTGTGTGTGTTTGAAAAGTCAATGAGTTTCTGGATTCCTGACAGACCCTTGCATGTTTCATCCAGTGCTGCACTGACTTTTCTGGATTCTGAGTCATGGGGAAAGCTAAAGAATTGTCAAAAGATCTGTGGGAAAAGGTAGTTGAACTGTATAAAACAAGAAAAGGATATAAAAATATATTCAAGGAATTGAGAATGCCAATCATCAATGTTCATACTCTAATCAAGAAGTGGAAAATGAGGGGTTCTGTTGAAACCAAACCATGGCCAGGTAGACCAAATAGTATTTCAGGCAGAACGGCCAGGAAAATTGTTTGGGATGCAAAGAAAAACCCACAAATAACTTCAGGTGAAATACAGGACTCTCTGAAAACATGTGGCACTTGAAAAAAGATGGGCTGCAGGGTCGAGTCGTCAGAAGAAAGCCATTACTACATGAATGCCACAAAGTTTTCTGCTTACAATACATCAAACAGTACAGAGACAAGCCTATACCCTTCCGGCACAAAGTCATTTGGAGTGATGAGACCAAAATTAAGCTTTTGGGCCACAACCATAAATGCTACATTTTGAGAGGAGTCAACAAGGCCTATGATGAAAGGTACACCATTCCTACTGTGAAACACGGAGGTGGATCGCTGATGTTTTGGGGATGTGTGAGCTACAAAGGCACAGGAAATCTGGTCAAAATTGATGGCAAGATGAATGCAGTATGTTATCAAAAAATACTGGATGAACATTTGCATTTATGTGCATGTGACTTACCTGGACATTCCAACATGACAATGATGCAAAACACCAGGCCAAGTGGACCTGTCATTGGCTACAGTATAATAAAGTGAATGTTCTGGAGTGGCCATCTCACTCTTCTGACCTCAATATCATTGAGCCACTCTGGGGAGATCTCAAACGTGCTGTTCATGCAAGACAACAGAAGAATTTAGAGGAACTGCAGGCTTTTTGCCAAGAGGAATGGGCAGGTTTACTATCTGATAAGATAAAGAGCTTCATCTACAAATACCACAAAAGACTTCAAGCTGTCATTGAGGTTAAAGGGGGCAAATCACGGTATTAAGAACTGGGGGATGTAAACTTTTGATCAGGGTCATTTGGGTAGTTTCTGTTGGCATTATGATTTAAAAATTGACTGATAATAAAAGGCTTCAGGCAAACACTGACTATGAGTTAAAGAAAAGTGTTTGTGTTATGACTCATATTCTCTGAAAAATGGCCAAGAAATCATAAATTCTACCAGGATGTAAACTTATGAGCACAACTGTGTATATATATATATATATATATATATATATATATATATATATATATATATATATATATAGAGAGAGAGAGAGAGAGAGAGAGAGAGAGAGAGCTTGTCCAAATGGCAAATTAATAGGAAATTATTTTATAACAGTAAAAAATTTACCTAATTTATAAGTTTAAATTAATGTGGCAAGCAGTACCTGAATGAAAATTAGGGACAAGCCCTTGAGTCATGTTGGTTAACACTGTAAAAGTACATACTGAAAAAAATAATAGTAAAACGTTTATAATTTATACATTTTTTAATAAAATATTATTAAACCAACACAGCATATTATTTACTGTTGACGAATTACAATTTGTTCAAAGGAGCATTAATAGATACTCTGTAGAACAAAAAGAGGGTTAATCCATTGCTAACATTTGCAACATTTTCTTTAGGACCTTGGAGTTCAGCATATGCTTAGAATTGTTATTTCCAGAGTTCAGCAATATGGGCAAAAAGACAAATAATATAAGCACTCTGTTATGTTTGAAGTTTAGCCTTTCTGTGGCACTGGTCACATTTGCAGTGCAACCTCTGAGCCATGTGCCTCTGGGTTTTAAAACATGTAACTTTGTGGATCTGAGGATTTTATCACAGAGGTCTGTGCATTCATCTGGCATGTAATCTTCTAAAGTTACCACTCCGCAGCCTGTGGGTACTCCCAATGTAGCTAAAAAAAAAGGTATTTTACGGATTGGTATTCTTTTATATCAAGACTTGATTGAAATAAAAAGGAATTGTGAACCATTTGTAAATACTTTGATTTCACAATGAAGGACTTGTAAGTTTGATCTTTATCTTAATCTGTAGAAGTGATGTGGCAGCTGCATTGGATAAAATCAGGTCCGAGGAAGATTGTAGTAAAGTCACCTATGACAGGTTTTGGAGTTTTGATCTGGGTTGCTCTCAAAGTAAGTTCTGTCTTTGCTGTTGAAGGACCTTTATAACTCAGGATAAGTCCAGGTATATGTGCCCAACATATAACAAGCTTCAAAAAAGGATTTTTAAGGTTTAGCTTACATTTACACCCACTCTTGAAATTTGTTTTTTCTTTTCCCTTAACTGCCTCAATTAAGCTGCAGTGTCATGATGCCATTGTCATGATGATTTGCAAGAAGAGTGACAAAAATGATCCCCCCTTTTTAAATGAAAGAAACTGTGTCACCACCGCCACACAACTGCATGTAATGCAACGAGTTGCAACATGGTGCCATGCACACAGCTGCAGGGTGGTTGTGGTATTGCCTCCTTGCCGCCTGTCATACACCCTCTGAAAAGTGCTCCACCATGGATTGCTTTTAAAAGGGCAAAGCATGTGTAAGTGAGCTCTTAGATTTCTGTCCATTAGTTAAAAATTCACTAAAATGTGCATCTTTAATGGATTCTTTTAGTTAACAAAATGGCAAATAAAATATCTTTTTTTCAGGACCTTTATATGTGGCACTCCAATACCTTAACCTACCTAGATCTTCATCTTAGTCATAATAATAACTACACAAAAATGGAAACTGCCCAATTTATAAAATCACATCCACCAGCGCCCAAATGATCAAACAATGCAAATACACAATAAACAACACATATTTATATATATATATATATATATATATATATATATATATATATATATATATATATATATATATATATATATATATATATATATATATTTATATATATATATATATATATATATATATATATATATATGTAAAATAATAGAAATAACCAGCTTCCCTTTTTAAACATAATGGATAAAATCTCCTCACATAAAAGAGTATCCATACAAACTATGCAAATCCATAAATACGTGGCCATACAATAGTCCATGCAAACACCCAGAGTCCAAAGATGAAAAAAGTGTTCCAGGCCACTGCTGTGTCACCCATTAGATATTGTAAAAACAATCAGCCCGTGGTTATAATTGATCCTCTATGCACAGAAGGTCAAACATTGCAATCCTAATCAATCCAAACCACAGATAACACTATTAAGATAGATTTCCCAGCAATATAAAAGAAAATTGCAATAGTAAAGTACCAGCCTTATTAAATCATATAAGATTAAACTCACATATGTGTAGCATATCATACTATAAGTGCATAAAATTCACTAGGCTGCAAGTTGATATGATGACATCAGAATCACCCAGAATCATGAGTTTTGTCACAGTGACCTCCTGTGGGGCTGATAGGAGTCACTGTCAAAATGCTTTAATGCAATTACCACCTGAAAGCTCCGCCCACATAGGGAGGGCTCATGGGATTCACATCTCTCTTAAAATGCACTTGTGTATGCAATCCCTATCCATCCCATCCCACACACAATGCAACCAAATAAACTAAAACAACCCAATGATTTGTTACTTTCTGTTCTTTCCCAAAGACTAGATAACATTTACTGACAGTGATATATAGGCATGTGCACTGCCGAAAAATGTGTTTGTTTTAGTTTTTGATTCATTTGTGTTTTTTTTTTCTTTTCGTTTTTTGGGTCATTTGTTATGATCACAATTTGTAAATTTGTAAATTAAAACATTTGTAAATCCAAAAATTTTAACAAAGAAAAAATCTTAAAAAAGAAAATCTGAAAATTCGAAATAACTAAAATCCGAAAATGTTAACAAATTAACTAACTAACTATTAATAACTAACTATTCAATTATAGGTATGAGAATTTCCTTTCAAATTTGGCTGTTAGTGAATGTAATAAATACAAATTTATCCAAAGTTACGAATTATCCGAAATAACGAATGCCGCTCCTAAACGAATGGAATGGAACAAATTAATAATAAATAAAAATAGAAAGTTTTTATTATTATTATTATTGTTATTTATTATTATTAATTTATTACATTCCATTTGTTTAGATACTTTGTAATTTTGGATAAATTTGTATTCATTACATTCACTAACAGCCAAATTTGAAACTAAATTCCAATGCCTATAATTTAATAGTTAGTAATAGTCAAGTTATTATTAGTTTGTCTGCCATATTACCAGCCATCAACTGTGCAATCTTTTTTCTTTCTGAGGGTCTAGGTACCTTCTTGGTGAGATATACATCTTCCACCCAGGTTCTGGTCTCTACTGGTCGCTACTGATTTCTATCTCCCCACCCTCACACAGCTTAACCATTTTACCTCTATGGACGTTTGGTTTGAAATGGCTATTATAATTTAGAGTGATATACCCGCCCATATACAGACATTTTCTGACTACTTTAAAGAGTCATTCATACAACATTATTAGGCTAGGAGTGTTTCATCAGTTGCATCTATCTGTGCTTCTCCCAAAGAAGCAAGACTCTTCTCTTCTTCACAGCTATTCCAGACTACTGACAGTCATCTTTGTGACACATCCAGGTGTCATGGAAAGTTTGATTACATGAATGCAAAATTTACCAATACAATGACATGTAATATATTTTTTTCTTTCTATATCACATGTTTTTAAATGTGCGTTGAATAAATCATTTTTAAATTTTACTTGGTATGCTTTGAGGTGTGCTCTTTAAAAGTCCCATGGGCATTTTTGTTTTTTGTTGTGTGCATACTAATAGGGACTGAGTAGCACCTCTACCCATCCCACACCAGCTATTTTCTCTTTATATTATTAGTTATTTCAGATTTTCTAATTTTCGGGTTTTTGGATTTTCACATTTCTAATTTACGAATTTTAGAGTATTCAAATTTATAAGTATTTGGAAAAATTGGTTAAACTAATCTATAACAAAATTAATTGTACCTGTTTAGTGATTTAGGAATCATGTACGTGTAAACTCAAAGTATAATTTGGTCTCAAACTGGTTTACACTGTACTATTGCTGGATATTACTTTCTACGACAGCAGAAATCAAACTTATATTTTGTTTTCTATAACATTTTGCAAACCTCTTAATTAAACATGTTTAAAAAATGTTGCAAGTTCTGAAGGCTACCAAAACTGAGAGAAATACATTATTCTGTAAATTCCTGTTTCAACTGCCAATACCGCTTTTGCTGCATTGAAATCCCAAGCAATTTTATCAGTCCTGTCTCATCTGGATTATAGAACACATCCCTCATGATCGTCATCTTCATAAAGTGAGAGTACAGTAAGTTGATTTGTAATCCACCTTTGAAAACACTATTTGGATTTCAACTCATATCTAATTATTTCCTTCCAGAATTCTTGTTTTATGTTTTTATTGCATTCTTATATTGGCTATTGGAGGTGAACACAGGAGTCAATCACGCAATCACTGTGATTACAAGGCATTACAATTTTTTTCTTACACTTTATAGTTAAGAAAAATACATTTCCAATATTTTAATTTAAACCACAACTTTTTTTTTTTAATTTCAATAAAAAGCATGTTATACTTACCTACTCTGCGCAGTGGTATTGCACAGAGTGGCCCAAGAGGGGTCCCAGGTGGCGATCTTGGCTTCTACTGTTCTTTTTAGGACAACCATGGCTATCAGCTTGCTATCGGTAGAACATTGTCCACGTGCTCCCGACTTGTGTGTCTTTGGACTTACACAGCAGGACTTAAGTCTGCCCCCCCACTTCTTTTTCACAGCATTTGATTGACAGCAGCAAGAGCCAATGGCTCCTACTGCATTTAAATGTTGTGTGAAGAGGGTAAGTAAGGGGAGAAAAGATGCAGCCATGCACAGCGCTCATCTCTTCTCCCTCTCTTACTCTTCACACAGGGGAAGGGGAGCACAGTGAAATTATTATATTATATATAATATTATATATTATATATATTACTTTAATAATTTAAAGTGGTTCTAAAGGCTGAAGGTTTTTTCTATGCAGGAAGAGTAAAAAACCTTCTGTGTGCAGCAGCTCCCCTTAGCCCCGCAATCTTTTCCTGAGCCCCCTCCGATCCATCGATCTTCACGATAGCCGCGGCTGTATGGGGACTCTGCCTCCTCATTGGCTGAGACAGGAGCAGGAGTCTGTTGGCTCCCACTGCTGTCAATCACAACCAGTGAGCCAATGAGGAGAGAGTAGGGGGGCGAGGCGTGGCTCTATTTGACTTATGGACACATAGAGCAGCGGCTTGCCAAAGCAAGCGGTTTTCACTGGGTGCACTGATTACAGGGGGGGGCGGAGTGCTGTCGGGGAGACCAGAAAAAGGTTCAGAGATTCTCTGTGCAAAACCACTGCATGTTTGCTATTTAAAAAAAAAAAGCTTTAATATTACTTTAACACTATTTTAGAATAATTGTTCTGTGCATATTCATTATTCAAGGATATTTATGGACTTGCCCCCAAATAGTTCATCCTAATTATTTTTATGCCAATCATAATTCTGACTATTCCTTCCTAGTTGTATACCTTTAAAACCAGATCCTTGGTAAATTCAAATTGTGGATCACATATAATATAATACAATGGTGCAATGGGAGAATCTGCAGTTGCTGTCGAAATTAAATATAGTTAGAAGCTATTAATATGGCTAGATTGCCATATGCAAACCTATTTGCCGCCTTTGAACAAGAAACATCAAAAACATATGTGTATGCGATCTTGTTTATTCTCTGCCTAGTATCTTAAAACGATTTTCCATATCTTCTGTTCTTTGTTATTTTCAAAATAAAATACCTTTATTTTGAAAGTGTTTTCTTTGGAGAAGAAATAAAATGAGAAGAGAAGTTCAAAAAGAACGGCAGCATCCCAGGCTCCCACGGGTACAAGCTGTCACGGAATGCCTAATGAACAGATTTTTTCATGTGCATGGATGAATCAGTTTCATTTCTCAAATTATAAACATAGCTTCCTACTATTTTTATGCAAAAGCTGAGTTATGTTATTCTCTCCAGTAAAGTGAAGTGCAGACAAATGATAGGCATAAATCAGTTCTCTAATCATTGTCCCATGGAGGGACTACTCATAACTGTCTGCTGCGCCTTGTGCAGTTTTTTTACTGGCAAACCATTGTTTTCCCCTGTGCTACTAGACAACTCCAGAAATATCTCGCTTACAGTGAGGAAAGCCAGTTAAAATGGAGCATAGCATTGAAGTGTTTGCATATGTGACCAAAATCTATATCTTATAATAGCCTGTGCTGCATCTGTCACTCTGTTATATGATGAGCAGGTAAGATGAATCAGCCAAGGTTTCATTAGTAGCTGTTTTGCTGAAATGGGAATGAGCAACAGAGTCTACGGATAAATGAAGCATAATATGAGGCGGCCAGTCACGGTGTGCATTTCTATTTATTGCAGTATCATATCACGTATGCAATGCATCTGTGAACTGTGAAATATGCATTGTGTGTGTGTGTGTATATATATATATATATATATATATATATATATATATATATATATATATATATATATATACATACATATATATATATAGATATATATCTATATCTAGATCTAGATATATCATTTATCAATACTAATTTAAGCCTGTAATTTACCAGTACTTATGTTTACCAAGTAACTAATTTGTCTTTGAATAAAAATAGTAGGAAATTATGCAAATACATGTATGTTTTGTAGAAGTGTGTATTGGTTTCAAATGTACATAAACAACGTGGTTGTTCACATTCAACTGGTCAGGAAATTATCTATTTTATTGGCAGCATTTCTTGTTTAGGAGACACCCCAGCCAGATATTTGTGCACTGGGAAACCAGTCTCCCTACAGGATGTAGCCCTACGGATTCTTCCTGCCTGTGCTGGTGGAAGAAGAAGATCCTGAAGCTAAGTGAAGTGATGGTGTCACCCAGATTTCATGAGTAAGGCAAGTAAAAAAAAAGAAAGGAAGACTAGAGTTTTCAAAAGACATAGGGGGAGGACTTTAGGGGGTTAAGATAGTTGTACATTAAATTAATCATATATATATTTATACTATATTACCAACAAATATTGGGACACCTTTACACACACATGAACTTTAATGGCATCCCAGTCTTAGTCTGTAGGGTTCAATATTGAATTGGCCCACCCTTTGCAGCTATAACAGCTTCAACTCTTCTGGGAAGGCTGTCCACAAGGTTTAGTAGTGTGACTATGGGAATGTTTGACCATTCTTCCAGAAGAGCATTTGTAAAGTCAGGCACTGATGTCAGACGAGAAGGCCTAGCGCGTAGTCTCTACTCTAATTCATACCAAAGTTATTCTATTGGTTTGAGGTCAGGCCAGTCAAGCTCCTCCACCCCAAACTCACGCATCCATGTCTTTATAGATCTTGCTTTGTGCACTGGTCCAAATCTTTTGATGGATAAGGGAATATGGTGTGGGGTTGTTTTTCAGGGGTTTATCTTGGCCCCTTAGTTCCAGTCAGGGGAACTCTTAATCGTGTCAGCATACCAAGACATTTTGGACAATTTCATACTCCCAACTTTGTGGGAACAGTTTGGGGATGGCCATTTCCTGTTCCAACATGACTATGCACCGGTGCACAAAGCAAGGTCCATAAAGACATGGATGAGTGATTTTGGGGTGGAGGAATTTGACTGGCCTGCACAGAGTCCTGACCTCAACCCAATAGAACACCTTTGGGATGGATTAGAGCAGAGACGGCAAGCCAGGCCTTCTCATACACATCAGTGCCTGACCTCACAAATGCGCTTCTGGAAGAATGGTCAAACATTCCCATAGACACACTTCTAAACCTTGTGGACAGCCTTCCCAGAAGAGTTGAAGCAGTTATAGCTGCAAAGGGTGGGACAACTAAATACTGAACCCTACGAACTAAGACTGGGATGTCATTAAAGTTCATGTGCATGTAAGGGCAGGTGTCCCAATACTTTTGGTAATATATATATATATATATATATATATATATATATATATATATATATATATATATATATATATATATATATATATATATATATATATATATATATATATATATATATAGATAGATAGATATATAGATAGATAGATAGATAGATAGATAGATAGATAGATAGATAGATAGATAGATAGATAGATAATTACAAGCATTCAGTGTGTAGAAAAATAGTGAAGTCATAAAAATGTGTCTGCATGATTTATGCTTGAGTTTATTGTAGCTATATTAGTGCACTTGCAACCAGAGGAATTAAGTACCATCCATGATCCTTTTTTTATTTGTACTAAAATCCCAATTTTTAGGACAAGTTTCAAGGTGTGCCCCTTCTTCAAGGCCCAATCAGTACTCAATACCATGTCTGCATGATATAAAAGTCAAATACACCTATAGTTCAAGCATCAGCAGGATTTCAGGAAAACAGAAACCTGAATACAGTTAACATAATATTTGTCATTTTACAAACCATATCAAATGTATAGTTTGCTAAGATATTTTTTTTTTTTTTTTTTGCTAACCTTTTATAAAAAAAAATTACACTATCAATGTACTGTTTGGGTAAGGGTGTCATTAACAGACCCCATTCTAGATCCAAGCGACAACTCTGCATTTTATATTAGACTCTGAATATTATTTGCACACAGAATAAGGCAACAACGTGGAAGTGCCCTGAAATTACTAATAGCTCAATTACATAATGATACATTCAAAATGTCAAATTTTTCTGAAAAAAAAAAAAATGTACTGTCAAAGTCTTTTCTTTCCCTATGGTTACATATCTTCCTCGAGGTGGCATAATTGTGTAGAACTAAACAAGGACAAAAATCCAGCTGCCATCATGCAATGCAACACTTCAAAGCTTTGCATTGTGTTCAATGGGCTGTCATTCAGTATGATGCAGTGAAGGGAGCTGGCACCTGCACAACTATCCCAAATGTATTTCAACTCAGCTGCAGATTAGATGCTTTAGCATTGCAAGAAACATAGGAAATAGTTACTTGGTTGTGCAGTGATTTCAACAACTCCTCATGTTAAAAGCAATATTCCACTGAATAAAAAAAGACACCAGTGTAATTAGTTTTAGGAAAATAAATAACCCTTAAATATGATCTGATAATTGTTTCATGTTACAGATCGATGGAGTCATGGGAATTAGGGTTGTCCCGATACCGATACTAGTATCGGTATCGGGACCGATACCGAGTATTTGCGGGAGTACTTGTACTCGTGCAAATACCCCCGATGCCTAAATAGAATACTTCCCGCAGCCACCGTCGCCGCCACCGCAAGCCGCGCATACCACAAAGCCGCCGCCGCCGCCGCCGCATTCCGCCGTATACCGCTGTGTATTGTAATCGCCGCATTACAGGCACCTGTTTGAATTCTTAATGCCCGCTGCGTATAGACACTCCCCTTCTCGGGATTGGACAGATCTGTCCAATCCCGAGCAAGGGGGAGTGTCTATGTACTGAGCCGTGTGTATAGACACTCCCCCTTGCTCGGGATTGGTCCAATCCCGAGAAGGAGAGTGTCTATACGTGGCGGCCATTGAGAATTCAAACAGGTGCCTGTAATGCGGCGATTACAATACACGGTGGTATATGGCGGTATGCGGCATCATCTATGGTACTAAACGTATGGGGGACAGGACATGGCTGCAATATGTGGGAGACATGACATGGCTGCATATATGGGAGACATGACATGGCTGCAATATGTGGGGGACATGACATGACTGCAATATGTGGGGGACATGACATGGCTGCAATATGTGGGGGACATGACATGGCTGCAATATGTGGGGGACATGACATGGCTGCAATATGTGAGGGACATGACATGACTGCAAAATGTGGGGGACATGACATGGCTGCATATATGGGGGACATGACATGGCTGCAATATGTGGGGGACATGACATGGCTGCAATATGTGGGGGACATGACATGGCTGCAATATGTGGGGGACATGACATGGCTGCAATATGTGGGGGACAGGACATGGCTGCAATATGTGGGGGGACATGGCTGGGGCGACATGGCTGCATTTGGGGACACATTAAAAAAGTATCGGTATTCGGTATCGGCGAGTACATGGAAAAAAGTATCGGTACTTGTACTCAGTCCTAAAAAAGAGGCATCGGGACAACCCTAATGGGAATATTACTACTATTCGCACATACCATGGTCTTTCTACTTAATATCAGATTTTATCTCAAAAACTTTACTCTCACATGATATGAAAGGTTTTTACTCAATGAAATTGTAATTAAAATAAATAAAATGTCAAGGGATTATAACACCCCATCAAATAGATGGGGAACCCAAACCTGGAGCAGGAACTACAGGAGATAATACAGGGCACTGTCATTAGGCTAACCCTGGACGTAAATAACTAACCTGCACCCACTCCTACCCTGTTACCTCCAAATATACCCCTGAGTCTTAAACGAGCATAAAGGACTACGAGATAATAAGTTAATGTTTTGTTTTAGTTAATGTTTTGTTTTATTTGGTCGATTTCAATGCAATGGTTAAGTAACTTATGCTGTAAAACTAATATTTCCTAAATAAAGAAGGATTAAATGCAAAAAATAAAAATAAAAAAATAAAATGTAAATATCATATTTATCCAAATGCATTGTCCATACGAGTGCCAACCAGATCAGAGACACTACCGTAATTAATGCATTTATCATGTTACTATTAACCACTTCCCGCCCGGCCAATAGCCGATTTACGGCAGGGAAGTGGTTATGAAATCGTGACTAGACGTTCTCAAACGTCTAGCACGATTTCAATGCCGCGCGCGCCCGTGGGGGCGCACAGCGCGGCGATCGGTGATGCGGGGTGTCAGTCTGACACCCTGCACCTCCGATCTCGGTAACGAGTCTCCGGCGGAGCCTCGTTACCACGTGATCAGCCGTGTCCAATCACGGCTGATCACGATGTAAACAGGAAGAGCCGCCGACGGCTCTTCCTCACTCGCGTCTGACAGACGCGTGTAGAGGAGAGCCGATCAGCGGCTCTCCTGACAGGGGGGGTTTGCGCTGATTGTTTATCAGCGCAGCCCCCCCTCGGATCGCCACATGGACCACCAGGGAGTGCCCACACTAGACCACCAGGGAACATAAAAAAATGAAAAAAAAAAGTCCAAAAAAAAAAAAATGACAAAAAAAAAAAGTCAGCAGTAAAAAAAAGGGCAGTAAAAAAAAGATGCCAATCAGTGCCCACACATGGGCACTGATTGACAACATTAATCCATCAGTGCCACCCCTCAGTGATCATCAGTGCCACCCCAGTGTCTGTCAGTGCCACCCCACAGTGCCAATCCATGCCCAGTGCCCACCTATCAGTGCCCACCTGTGCCACCTATCAGTGCCCACCTGTGCCACCTATCAGTGCCCATCTGTGCCACCTATCAGTGCCCACCTGTGCCACCTATCAGTGCCCACCTGTGCCGCCTAACAGTGCCCACCTGTGCCACCTATGAGTGCCCACCTGTGCCGCCTATGAGTGCCCATCTGTGCCGCCTATGAGTGCCCATGAGTGCCCATCAGTGCCGCCCATGAGTGCCCATCAGTGCCGCCCATGAGTGCCCATCAGTGCCCCATACCAGCGCCGCCTATCAGTGCCCATCAGTGCTACCTAATCGGTGCCCATCAGAACTACCTCATCGGTGCCCATCAGTGCCACCATATCAGTGCCCGTAATTGAAAGAGAAAACATACTCATTTACAAAAAAATTAACAGAAAAAAATAAAAACTTTATTTTTTTTTCAAAATCTTTGCTCTATTTTTAGTTGTTGCGCAAAAAAAAAAAATCGCAGAGGTGATCAAATACCACCAAAAGAAAGCTCTATTTGTGGGGAAAAAAGGACGCCAATTTTGTTTGGGTGCAGTGTAGCATGACCGCGCAATTGTCATTCAAATTGCGACAGTGCTGAAAGCTGAAAATTGGCTTGGGCGGGAAGGTGCGTAAGTGCCTGGTATGGAAGTGGTTAAACATTGGCATACTAATATAACGTTTTTACCTCAGGCATTTACTTTCATAGGCTTGTGTATTCTACACAAAAGTCCTCCTTAAAGTGTTTGCAAAGACAAGAATTGAAAAAATCAGCTGACTCTTTAAATTAATGAAATGCCATTTCTTATATTTTTATTTTATTTCCTGCTGCCAATGACTTGATATATGTGAAAATATATGAAGAAAAGGACTGATGCGCTACTAGGAGTAAACAAAAGTGAACTAGAGTCACATGAACTGGTCTGTAGCGGCTCAATCTGGGGTGTCCACAAAACACTGGTGTAAAAATATGAAAATGAAAAAGTGATAAGCGCTTCAGAAAATGAAAATGTGCAAACACCAAAAAATTAACAACTGATAATAAACCATACAATGTGCAAACACCAAATAATAAACTGGTAATGGACCATAAAAAGCACTAGTAGGCTGAAATGGTCGAGACCACAATGTAAATAATGTTAAATGGTCAAACAAACAGTTCCTTATGCCTGGTGCATCTGTGTGTCAGTATGTGACCTTTTCATTGACCAATAAAGGTGGCGCTAAGTGTCAAGTGTGACACTAATTGACAGTCTGTGTGAAGTGATAGAGGAATGGACTGGGTGAGATGTAATTGGAGTCTTCCTTTAAGATGCTGTACAGAATCTATTCAATCCTTAAGGAGTGTTGTAGTCCCCTTACCTTAGGGTGGCTATATATGGGCATATAGTGCTGTATCCTGCTGTATTCGTGGCCTTGGTCTCTCAATATAGTTCCCTCTTCCTGTTACCCTCTGTTCAAGATGGTCCGGATTCGGTGCTCCATGAATGGAGTGTAGGGAGATGAGGTAAAAGAGAGAAAAAGATTGCCTCCAATGGTGAAGTATATCAGTGCCAAAACAGGGGGTATTTATTAAAAATCGGTAAAAGTTGACAATGTAAAGTCCAAACTAGGTTGGACTAGATGCAAAAATCAATTGGATAAAAGTTCAGCATAAAATAAAAAATAAAAATAAAAATACAACGGAGACGGAGCGGAGCGATCGTGGTACCACTACCGCTTGGTCTGTTGGCCTCCGGCTTGTGCGGGTGTCACGTGATCTCAGTATCCCTACGTCGTTACGTCACGAGGCACGTGACGTAACAACGTAGGGATACTGAGATCACGTGACACCCGCACAAGCCGGAGGCCAACAGACCAAGCGGTAGTGGTACCACGATCGCTCCGCTCCGTCTCCGTTGTATTTTTATTTTTATTTTTTATTTTATGCTGAACTTTTATCCAATTGATTTTTGCATCTAGTCCAACCTAGTTTGGACTTTACATTGTCAACTTTTACCGATTTTTAATAAATACCCCCTGTTTTGGCACTGATATACTTCACCATTGGAGGCAATCTTTTTCTCTCTTTTACCTCATCTCCCTACACTCCATTCATGGAGCACCGAATCCGGACCATCTTGAACAGAGGGTAACAGGAAGAGGGAACTATATTGAGAGACCAAGGCCACGAATACAGCAGGATACAGCACTATATGCCCATATATAGCCACCCTAAGGTAAGGGGACTACAACACTCCTTAAGGATTGAATAGATTCTGTACAGCATCTTAAAGGAAGACTCCGATTACATCTCACCCAGTCCATTCCTCTATCACTTCACACAGACTGTCAATTAGTGTCACACTTGACACTTAGCGCCACCTTTATTGGTCAATGAAAAGGTCACATATTGACACACAGATGCACCAGGCATAAGGAACTGTTTGTTTGACCATTTAACATTATTTACATTGTGGTCTCGACCATTTCAGCCTACTAGTGCTTTTTATGGTCCATTACCAGTTTATTATTTGGTGTTTGCACATTGTATGGTTTATTATCAGTTGTTAATTTTTTGGTGTTTGCACATTTTCATTTTCTGAAGCGCTTATCACTTTTCCATTTTCACTTGATATATGTGTTTGACCCTGCCTGTGTATCTCCTTCTCTAAGTAAACTGACAACAGAGGTATGGCAGTAGTTCCAAACTAACGTAGTCGGTTTCTGTCTTGTGTCATCACGCCAAAGCTACAGTTTCCTCCAGCGCTTTGGTGTGAATCCAGCATGATTTTGGCCTCACAGAATATGCAAACTACGTACAAGTAGCATTCTAAGCAGCACTATACATCGTTGTACTGAAGGTTGCAACAGTGTGAACCTAGCTTTCGATTATGAAATGCTACTCTTGTCACAAGGAGATGGCAGGCTGTCAGTGGGAGAAAACAACTTCTGTTTAGTGATAATATTACCCTCCCCCTTTAAATATTCAGCCTACTCACACTATATAAATAGTTAATTCAGTTCTACCTCCCTACAAGAATGCATATCAGAGAAGGAAATATCCAGATTAATTATGAATTATGACTAGCCTTTTTGGATGCTACCCACAAAGTAAATTAAAATATTGTTCAACCTTAAAGTGGTTGTAAAGCCACTTCATCGTGATCACAAAATCCCCTCTGTTAAATAATATTATGCGCCCCACTGTACGTGTTTTATAAAAAAAATGCAGATTTCTACCTTATTTCAGAATGCCTTCCGGCATTTACAGGACTGTTTTCTGCTCTCTTCTTCCAGTCTGACAGCTACAGTGGAAGGGGCCAAGAACTCCTGCTGATGTTGATAAATTGGGAGGAGGGGAGGAGAGAAGGAGAGAGGCAGGCAGTCATGTGAGCACGAGGAGGCACTCTGAAAAAAGGTAGAATTCTTGCATATTTTTTTATAAAAAAAGTTATATAATACAGTGATTTTAGCAGCAGGAAGGAAAGGGGGGTGGACAGAGGAAAGACAGATGAAAAATGGACATCATTGCATCTCAGATGTAAATGGCTCATCTATTTACATCCATTTACATCAGCTTCCGTCGACATCCTTTTTTTCAAGCGAATCAAAGCCTGATTTTTCTTCCGTTAAAAGAATGGGTTGGATGAAAAACTCATGTAAACGGCAAATGGTTAGTTTTTGCATAGAAGAATGGCTCCGGGACTCAAGTCGTTAAGGTCCCCACATGGCAGATGTAAAAAAACTGATGTAAAAACACATGAAAAACTGATGTAAACTTCATACATTTTTTTCCTTTAAAAAAAGTGACTTAACTGATCAAACGAATGGTCCGCATGAGTGAAAGGGGCCTAACACCTTGGTTGTAATGTTACTGCACTATTATTATAGGGTCTATTTACAAAGCGGAGAATGTGACTTTCGCAAACGCCACCTCCATTTAAATACAGGCAACTGGAAGATTATTCACCAGGGAATGTTCATTAAAATGTCACATCCTCTGATTTAAAAATAGCCCCCTATGTAAAATATTTATAACATAAATATATATTTTTTTGTTTCCAGTTTTATATGAACTGATATCCTCTATACAGAAATGGATACTCATTTTGACTACAAATCAAATTGAAACACATGGAAAAAATCAGCTAGAGTACTTTAAGATTAACTCTTACACATAAAAATTCTGACATTCTAATTCGATTGTCACTAAGTAACTAGATTATCACTAGGGCCGCGTACACACGAGGAGACATATCCGATTGAAAACGGTCCGATGGACCGTTTTCATCGGACATGTCTCCTGGGAGATTTTGGTCTGATGTGTGTACACACGATCAAACCAAAATCCCCGCGGACAGACAGCGCGGTGACGTGGCGGTGACGTTGACGCCGCGACGTCTGCAAACCAGGAAGTAAATTGCTTCCACGCATGCGTCGAATCCATTCGACGCATGCGGGGGATTTCTGTCCGCTGGTTAGGCGTACTAACCAGCGGACATGTCCGACGGACAGGTTTCTAGTGGACACGTTTTTAAGCATGTTTTAAAACTTTTGTCTGCTGGAAACCTGTCCGCTAGGCCGTACACACGATCGGATATGTCTGCTGAAACTGGTCTGCGGACCAGTTTCAGCAGACATGTTCGATCGTGTGTACGCTGCCTAGAGGTTCACCAAACAATTGAAAAAGATCTGCAAACCTCTACAAAACTCACAGACTATTAAAGTCTATGGTTGCCAAATCTTGTAATTTTTTTTATGGCATGTACTAAAACAAAAAAATTAAATAACATTTTGGCTGGGAGTATCTTTTTAAAGGGCTTAAAGGGCAACATTAAAATACACAACTTCTTTAAATAATAGTTAGGGGAATCCTTAAACATGTACTTGAAGTGATGTACAGTACCTGTAAAATGTACTACAAAAAAAAAGACATTTAAATGAAAAAAAAAAGAATTGCCACTAATAATATTTCCTGGACAGCTTTGTTTTGTTCATAAACAAAGCAGGAAAATGTATGGATTTTAAGTGGGACACTACCCTAGTAAATGAAATTATGCGAATAGTAGTAATAATAATAATGGAACCCTCCCATAGAACCCTTATCCTTCACTAGGTATGTCCAAGGGTCCCAACACAAAAAACAGAGTGGGGTCCCCCAAAATCTATTCCAGACCCCTTTTGTAAGGTAAACTGAATTCCTAAAATTAAAAGCCAGTGCGGATTTATCATGCTTGTGCTTGTTCTGCTTCCACACCTTGCTCTGGTGCCAAGCTGCTTCTGCATCCTGTTCCAAGGATTGTGACTACCAGCTTTACCTACCTACAGAGTGGACATCACCAGCTAGCTGCCACGGCACTTATGCCACTCCTTGGCCTTACACTCTCTGCCTCCACCTTCAGGAGTGTTAAGCGGAAGGTACAAAAGAGGCCTCCGTAACATTACAGTCTTTACCAGGTACGTGATACTTATCCAAGCATTTGATACTTTGATATTTGGTGCCCCCTATATTAATGAGAAAGGGATGCAAAGTACCCCTAGTTATTAAAAATAAATAAATACAACAGTAAATAAGCACACAAGCACACCTTTCAAAAATGTATCCATTCGAATATCTCCCAAAAATGTCCCCTGGTGTAGATCCAACAAAAACCATATCACCTAGCAATGTAGATCTCTCATCATCTATCTAACTTTATGGCACATTATTTGTTTGACATTGTGGGATATTTTTTTGTAATAAAGGGCTCTGTGCAGGGGTGGATATCTGGGGGCCTCTTTATGTTAAAAGGGGGGTCTCCAGATTCAGAAAAGTGCCCCTTTACAGACCCCCACATCCACTAAGTCAGGGATGTAGGAAATAGGCCCTTGTCTCCATCAACAGGGGAACCAGGTGTTTTGCCTGGGGGACCCCCGTGGCAAGGTATACTTCTCTTGTTAAGGGCATGTAACCTGGTATGGCTTAGGAGAGAGACCACATACTCACAATTTCCTTTCTTTAATAGCCAGGTTGCCTACTTGGATAAGGTTCTGGTATGGATTTTGGGGATGCCTTTTTATCTTTACTTTGTGTAGGATCTTCCCTAAAATTTATACCAGATCTGAATGGTCTGGTATACATTTTAAGAAGAACTCATGCCATGGTTTACGTTTCAATCCACAGAATACATTGTGACATCAGCTCATAACAGCTTACAAACTAAGAACATTTCTGGAAGATCAAACGGGTATTTTCCTGAACTACTATATATATATATATATATATATATATATATATGTTTTTCGCCTTGACATATGCTGATGTGCTATAAATCCTAGCTTAATACAATTTTGCAGCTGTACTATTTAGTTTATTCAGGTGGATCATACCTTTTATTGGACAAATTAGGCTTTCATTTGGATGTAAATGGTAGTGGATATCTACTGATTTGTTATTTGTTATCTGGCCTTGCTATTTCCTTACCCTTCTAAGAAAAAACATCCTAAAATAAAATCTCCTGCTCCTGATAACATGAATTTGTATATATTTACTTGTACCTGTAGTAGGGCCCAGAAAAAAAATCTGCTTATTTTGTCTGTTTTATCCAACCTAAAATACACTGACACCCTGTCACGAATATATGTCCGTTTTGACAGACTTCACTTGCTCAGCAGGCAACGATCCATTGATTCCCGCTGAGCCGGTGGATGACAGGTCTGTCAGGGACGGACCTGTTAGAGCCCTGCTCTCCTCTTTGGGGAGGGTCAGATGACAATGGACCGTCTGTCCATTTTCATCCGGTCTGATCTGCCAGACAGATGGAAAATAGGGTTTCCATCCATCTGCATTTATCAGATCGGAGTGGATCTCAACGGTCCGCATCTGTAAAAGAGTTTATTTTTCTTCATTCAAGAGGAGAAAAAAAAAACACATGGTGGGCTATATTGTGACTGATCTCTGTGGTAGCCAATCAGAGGCTATCACAGTGATCAGGAATTGAGCTTTCCAGTTACTGCTCTTTAGTACAAAGCACGGTCTTTGTGCTGGGAGTGCACTGTGCAGTGCAAAATATTTTCATTTTTAACTAGTAGCTTCTGTCTTGAATCCCCACAGTATCAGTGCCAAAACTTACAGTACCAACCCTTATAGTTGTTCTCAGTTATCGAACTCTTAGAGCCCCAGTTATAAAGCTGTGATAGTTCTTTACTATATCATATATTAAAAACATGCACATTTATTAAGCACAGAACTGCACTTTACAAAAGTGCAGTTTGAATGTTTTAAAGGCTCTGCATCAAGTAGAGTACCATTTAAATAAAATAACAAAAAGGAACAGAGAAGAGTCTTTTCACATAATTGTTGAGGTAATTTAACTAACCCCTCCTCTAAACACAGGGGGCCAGATTCACGTACAGTGGCGCATATATTGACCGGAGTAGTGCACCTCCTTTACGTTAGACCGGCGCAATGTAGAGGCGCCATTACCGTATCCTCGTAGTATTTGCACAGAAATTTGCGCCGGTGCAACATAATTTCCGAGGCGTAAGGCGGTATAATTCAAATTGGGAAGGACGTGGGCATGTTCCATTTAAATGAGCCGTGACCCCATGCAAATGAAGGGCCGGCCGGATTGCGCGTGCGCACATGAAGCAGACCATGGTTAGCACCTCTCGGTGCATGCTCACAACTCGGCACTGCGCAATCAGTGAAATTGGAACTAGGCCCGGGCAACTTAGTGAGCTACGCAGAGAGTTTAAATAGACAAAGACAAACGCCCTTCATTTGCAAAAGTACATCCATTTGTATCCCTTCCTATACAGCAAGGTGCTTTTGTTCTGTTGTTTCTTAGCGTTTGTTGGTTTGTGACATGTCTTTGAGATATTTGGTGACTGTTTTGGTTGGGGTTTTGAGAGTGATTTTTGTTTTTTCTGTGTTTTCTTTGCTGTGTTTTTTTTTTAATATATTTTTGCTGGTCATTTTTATTTATTTTTTGCTGGGCATTTTTTTTTGTGAATGATTTTGGAATGTGGGGGTGACATTCCTGCCAGAAAAGGGGTGTCACCCTCATTTGTGGTGAAGAAGGGTTCCCCAGGACCAGGGAGAAGTGATCCCCAGGTCCGTGTGAATGGTGTATGAATGTACAGTGAAATAATTGGAGCCGTGGCATTGCTGCTCACAAGTCCTGCATGGTGGGCTTGTGCTAATCCAATGTGATGAGGATGTGTTGTGTGTGCTAGGGACCACAGTGGTGTGCATGCATGGATTCTCATTGTACCATGATTAATGTGTGTGTTTAACGTGCAAAGATGCCTAATGTGGGCTGTCTCCTGGCTGCTCTTCCCTCAGAAGACGGGGTAGCCTCGGTTAGGGGGGGATTGTCTGGTTCGGGGGTCAGGTCATCACTTATGTCAATCTCCAGGCCCTTTCTCACTGCAAAGTTGTGCAGCATGCAACATGCACCGATGATCTGACATACAAAGATTGGGGAATACAACAGGGTACCATGGGGGGTTCCGGATAGGAGTCATGAGATGGGGTCCCAGTGCATATGCAGAGACACCTTGAAGGGAAAAGACAGGAGGATGTTAGTAGTGCATGTGCCCCTTGTGTTTTCTGGGGGGGGGGCAGTCATGCCTGCCACCCATGTCACTCACCAACCAGCCAGCTGTCCCCATACATGTTGTGTTTGAATTCCATTGGGATGGGGCTATGATTGTATATGTATCTGTCATGGGTGCCATGGGTGGTGTCATGTGTTGGGCTGGTGATGTCCACCTGCAGGGTTGTGGTTAATTCCATGATGGCATGAGGGGTGGATCTGAAGATGCAAGACACCTCAGAATCACTCATGCCAAAGATGTCTATGCGTGTGCGGTATATCTTCTCCCGTGCCCTCCTCTGTGCCCTCCTCCATGCCCTCCTCTGTGCCCTCCTCCTTCTGCGCTCATCTAAAGTCAGTAGTATAGCTATGAGCAAGGATGCCCCTGGCATGTTGGCATACAGATTGTTGTCCTGCGTGTGGCGCAGTGTGGCTGCTCAGCTCGTCCCTAACGGTGTTGCTTTAGCTGACATGTAGACGGATTGTCTAATTTTAAGCAAGCTTTTATATTGTCTAATTTTAGACAGGATGTGGATCGCCATAACTCCCTCATTTGCATATTTGCCTAGCAAATCAATGGTGTGTCTAGTGCATTTTTTGCACGCACGATGCGCCGGTTTATCAAAATTACGCCGTTCGTAAAAAAAACTAGATTTATGGCGCATATCGTTTTGTGGATACGGCGCATAGATGCGAAGGCGCATATTTCCAATTGTGCAGGCGCAGCTCCTGATACTCCAGCGTAAGTGCTTTGTGAATCTGGCCCAGGGTTTTTTTAAGCTATAGGGAGAGAGAAGTTTATAGGACACAGATGGCTTCACACCCTGGTCTGTATTTTATGAATCCCTCATAAAAACAGGCACAGTATGGTGTAAACATTGTGGTGTCAAGCAGAGAAGGCATAGTAAGATTTGCTTTCTGCTAGTGATAGTTATTTAGAGTGTAAGCCTATTTATACAGGGACCGTGGGGCAGATTCACGTAGATCGGCGCATTATCATTCCGGCGTAGCGCACCACTTTTCCGTTAGACTTGCGCAATCTAGCCGCGTAATCCGGCGATTCACGTAGCTTTTACGCAAGAGCTTGCGCAAACGTAAGGTTTTTTCCGTAGGCGTAAGGAGGAGTAATACAAATTGGGAGGGACGTGGGCGTGTTACATTGAAATGAGCCGTGACCCCATGCAAATGAAGGGCCGGCCGACTCGCGCATGCGCGCGTGAAGGAAACCATGTCAGCTCCGTTGTGCGCATGCTCACAACTCGGGAGCGGCGCAATCATTGGAATTGGAAATGGACTAGGGCAATGTTGTGAACTACGCAGACAGCATAAATAGACACACACAAACGCCCTTCCATTGCAAAAGTACATCCCTTTGTGTCCCTTCCCATTGAATCAAGTGCTTTTGCTCTGTTGTTCGTTAGAGTGTGTTTTGTAGTTGTGAGATTAGTGTTCTGTGTGATCTTGTGCTTGTTGGTAGTTTTGTGAAAGTGTATTTTGATAAGTGTTTGAGACTGTTTGTTTGATTGATAGATTTCTGAGCGTTTGTTTTCTTGCTTTATTTTTTCATCTGATTTTTTTGTGTGTGTTTCTTGCTGAGTGCTAGTGTGATTTTTGGCTGTTCTTTTTCTCTTTGTGTGTGTTCTTGTCTGATTGGTTGTGCTTGTATTTGTGACAGATTTTTGGTGACTGCTAGTGAGTTTGTTTGGAAGTATGACTGAGAGAAAAAGAAAGCTCAATTTTACTGTGGGGGAAAAAAGAATTCTTGCCCGGGCCATTACCGACTATGAGCGTTTTCTCCACGGCCCGCAGAGTGCCACCACCACCCCGGCCAGGAGGAGGGAGATATTGGATATGATCACGGAGCAGGTCAATTCATCGGGGGAGGGGGAGACACGGACCCGCTCTGGGATAGAAAAGAAAATAAATGACCTCCGGCGTGAGGTGAAAAAAAAACTGGCCGCAATAAATGCCCATGCCAGGGGCACAGGAGGGGGCCCACCATGCCGGGTTAGATTTTCAGAGACGGAGCGTGTGGTGGCCCTGACCTTTCACCGGCATGAAGTGGAGGGCCTGCCAGGCTTTGACACAAGTCCGGTCCCCGCGGTGCCAGGTAAGGTTTTTATTTCTCTCAGGTGTGTAGCATGTGTGGGGGAGGGGGTGAAAGGGAATATGTGCCAAGTGTGTGGATCCTCCAACCTGTGAATGTTTTGTGTCATCCACAGCTGTGCAGGAGGGTGCAGGGCCATCTGGACTGACCGCTCCAACCCCAGGACAGCAGCCTAATGAGGCCCCCCCAACAAGGCCAGAGTCCGCAGAGGAGGAACAAGAGGAGGGGGAGGATCATGCGGAGGACGATCATGAGGAGGAGCAGAATCATGAGGAGGAGGAGTCCATGGAAGGCACTGGCCCTTTGGTTTCTGCGGACTCTTCCCCTCTGGCTGCAAGAAGCCTGCCCTCCCTAAGGGTCAGCCCCCCCCCCTCCTCCCCCAACATGGCTCCCCTCACAAGGGCCTCCCCTTCTCCCCGGCCACAACCATCAGCTGGAGCCAGGAGGTCATCCCCAAGCACCAGGGGGGCGCCCAATCTCATGCCCGCCTGTCTGAGAAGGAACCTGGCCACCCAGACCCGCCTTCTGAGACAGCTCTGCCAGACTATGGGGCGGGTGGATCAGAGCCTGTCCTCCATTAATGATAGCCTGGGTAACCTGGACTCCCACTCCCGGGCCTCCACAACCTGCCTAAATGACCTGCAAACTACAGCAGCAGGCGTTGGGCAGGATGTGAGGGCCCTTACCCAGGCTATCCAGGGCAACACGGCAAC
This sequence comes from Rana kukunoris, assembly GCA_029574335.1. Classification (NCBI taxonomy): domain Eukaryota; kingdom Metazoa; phylum Chordata; class Amphibia; order Anura; family Ranidae; genus Rana; species Rana kukunoris. The sequence goes on along the minus strand of CM056049.1, from coordinate 230,831,649 downwards.
ACTTGGTGCTGCCCTGGACAGAATAGCCGTGGCCTTGGAGGGCAGGCCGCCAGGTGGGCAGATCTCAGGGGCTGCTCCTCCTTCCCCGGCTTTTCCCCTCCCCCATGCGTCTCCCCTGAGGGTCCGGGGCCGTGGCCGGGGGCGCCCCAGGCGTGGCTCAGGCAGAGGGCAATAATTTTTTTTTCCCCCTTTTGTTTGTTTTGAAAGCTTTTTTATTTTTGTTCTCTGCTTTTTTTTGTTTTTTCTAAGCATTTTTTTTTCCTATGCATTTTTTGTTTCTATGCATTTTTGTTTGTTTGACTTTTTTGGCATATTTTGGGTTGTGAATGATGTTTGAATGTGGGGGTGACATTCCTGCTGGAAAAGGGGTGTCACCCTCAATTTTGGTGGAGAAGGGTTCCCCAGGACCAGGGAGAAGTGATTCCCAGGTCCGTGTGAATGGTGTATGAATGTACAGTGACATAATTGGAGCCTTGACGTGGCGTTACTGCTCACCAGTCTTGCATGGTGGACTGGTGCCAATCCAATTTGATGAGGATGTGGGGTGTGTGTGCTAGGGACCATAGTGGTGTGCATGCATGCATTCTCATTGTGCCATGATTAATGTGTGTGTTTAACGTGCAAAGATGCCCAATATGAGCTGCCTCCTGACTGCTCTTCCCTCAGAAGACGGGGTATCCTCGGTTAGGGGTTGATTTTCTGGTTGGGGGGTCAGATCATCACGTAGCTCAACCTGCAGGCCCTTCCTCACTGCGAGATTGTGTAGCATGCAACATGCAGCGATGATATGGCACACGAAGTTTGGGGAATACAACAGTGTACCCCCAGACTTATCCAGGCATCGGAAACGTGACTTCAGGAGGCCAAAGGTGCGCTCCACCACTGCACGGGTTTTGATGTGTGCTTCATTGTATCGTTCCTCTCCTGGGGTTTGGGGGTTCCGGATAGGAGTCATGAGATGGGGTCCCAGTGCATATGCAGAGTCACCTGTAAAGGAAAAGACAGGAGAATGTTAGTCATGCATGTGCCACTTCTGTTGTGCATCACGGGAGGGGATAGTCATGCCTGACTCCCATGTCACTCACCAACCAGCCAGGTGTTCCCATACACGTTCTGTTCGAATTCTGTTCGGATGTGGCTTTGATTGTAGATGTAGCTGTCATGGCTGGACCCTGGGTGTTTGGCACGGACGTGCCATATGAGGCCTTGGGCATCAACTATCACCTGTACGTTGATGGAGTGCCAATTCTTCCGATTGCGGTACATGTGCTCGGTCTCATGGGGGGGCTGGAGTGCCACATGTGTGCAATCAATGGCCCCGATGGTGCGTGGGAATCTGGCAATTCGGTAGAAATCTGCCATTGCCTTGATTCGAAGCTCCTCAGTGGTGGGTTTTATGATTTGGTTGGCCAAGCGTGTGAGGATTGCAGGGACAACCTGGTGCACACATCTGCTCATGGAGGATTGTGACATCCCAGCCACCACTCCACTTGTACGCTGAAAAGAGCCACTGGCAAGGAAATGGAGTGTTGCCAGTACCTTGACCAGTGGCTGCACTGCATGTGAGCGTTGTGTTGGGCTGGTGATGTCCTCCTGCAAGGTTGTGGTTAATTCCAGGATGGCATGAGGGGGGAATCTGAAGATGCGAAAGACCTCTGAATCATTCATGCCAAACAGGTGTATGCGGGTGCGGTATACCCTCTCCCGTGCCATCCTCCGTGCCCTCCTCCTTCTTTGGTCATCTATATTCACTAGTGCAGCTATGAGCGACGATGCCCCTAGCATGTTGGCAGTCAAATTGTAGTGCAACACGTGTGTGTGGTCTGCTCCTCAATAACGGTGTTGCTTTATCTGACAATTAGACTTTTTTTCAAAAGTTAGATCAGCTTTTATGTGCTCTAACTTTAGACAGGACATTTTGCAGTTGCGCACATCGCGTAGCCTGCGCAGCAACTGCGTTTTTTTGTGGATCCCCGTAACTCCCTCATTAGCATATTTGACTAGCAAATCAATGGTGTGTCTAGCGCAGTTTTGCGCGAAGGGAAGCGAATGTCTAACTCAATTACGCCGGACCAAAAAACGTAGATTTCTGGCGTATATTGTTTTGTGAATCGCGTCCAACTATACGCACGCGCACATTTAAACTTACGCACGCGCAACAGCAGTTGCGCACGCGTAATCGCTCTGTGAATCTGGGCCCTTGTCTCCATGTGTGACAAATTCTGCACTCATATTTGTCTGGAAATATTGAAATTGTTTCATATACAGCACTTTGTAATATTTCTTTACTTTATAAATAAAATGAATAATAGCAACCAATGGCGTGTGTATATATCAATGCTCAGTATGACTTGTTGGACATGTAAAACACTTCAGGTTCTTTTATACAGTACTCACAGAAACCCATGACAACCATTTGATTTATATTTTTATTAATATGCTTATAAGCTGTGAAAGCTATTTCACTGCAAATTACCCTATAAAGTTCAATTCCCTCTGAACTTGTGCCCCTCCAACTTCAATTGAATAAGGGAAAAGGGTAAAGAATGTTCTAAGGTGTATGATCTGTCAATTATGCCAGCCAAGGGCATGGGTTTTCCTGTCTTTTAGGAATAATATATTTCTTTTAAATTTAGAAATGTATTTTTGACACAGAAATATGTATAGAAGATATGAAGAGAAAAGAACAAACAGTAAGAAAGGAAAAAAACAGAGACATTTTCAGGCAACAAAGGTAAAATAAATGCATGAAATTTTAAGCTATAGCGGTTGATCAAACAACCCTTACAGCATCTAAGCAACACATGCTACAAAAATCTTATCAAAATTGTAACCTAGATCATAATCTTACATATCAAATTCAAATAAATTTGTGAGGATTCCAGGGAAAACAAAACACTTCATACACTCAATGCTTCAGGGAAGTCCACGACTATCACCATAGCCATACTGGAGCCAACACTAGCCTCTGAGATTTTAAATTTAACTAAGACAAATTATACATTTAAAGGATATTTTGACAGACGCAGCTTCTTATTAGAACAGCTTTTATCTGTGAAATCTCTGAAATCGGAGAGCACTATTTGTGTAACTTGTGTAAATAATACAGACATTTTTACACATCTCTAATGCCGCGGTCTGATGGACCGTTTTCATGAGACTAATCAATCGTGTGTGGGCCCCATCGTTTTTTTAACCATCGGTTAAAAAAATAGGAACTTGTTTTAAAATGGGGACGGGAGCCCTCGTTCTGGTAAAACTAGCGTTCGTAATGGAGATAGCACATTCATCACGCTGTAACAGACAGAAACAAGCAAATCGTCTTTTACTAACACAAAATCAGCTAAAGCAGCCCCAAGGGTGGCGCCATTGGATTTAAACTTCACCGTTATAGTGCCGTTGTAGGTGGTTTACGTGACCGCGTTCTGACACAATCTTTTTTTTAACCGATGGTGTGTAGGCACGACTGATCATCAGTCAGCTTCATCGGATAACTGATGAAAAAATCCATCAGACCGTTTTCATCAGATAGGCCGATCGTGTGTACAGGGCATTATAGTACTGATAATTGCATTTTTCTGTTCGTTGTACTCATGTGATATAAATATACACTTTTTTAACCCACCCTTCCCACTCCCTGGCAGCACATACTCACCTTTCCTCACTTTGTTTATCTTCCAAGAGTGCAGTGAAGTTCCCATTACTTTTAGGTATGAAAAAGCATGTGACCCATTCCCCATATAAAGCAGCTAATGCATTATAATAGGCCCAGTACTGTAAGGTAGGATGAAGAAGTAGTGTATAGCCAGAATGGAGATTACACATGACTTTCTTTCCCCTGTCCCAGAGGATGAACAAATTTGACTATATGTTCTTAGGGAGAAAGAAATTAAGTGAACTAAGATTACTTAGGGCTCATTTACACGCATTGGGCCAGATTCAGGATTGCGAGCGGTTCTTTTGGCCGGCGTAACGTTTCTCATTAACGTTACGCTGCCGCAACTTTACGCGCAAGTGCTGTATTCACAAAGCACTTGCTCTTAAAGTTGCGGCGGCGTAGCGTAAATGGGCCGGCGTAATTCAAATTTGACGGGTAGGGGGCATGTAGTATTTTGTAATATTTTCTGAATACAGAAAACAATATACGCCGGCGCAGATTCTGAGTTATGCCGGCGTATGACTGATACGCCGGCTTAACGGTTAGTAAATCTGGCCCATTAACGGCTAGTTTACACTTGCTTCAAAACAAGGCTTCGAACAGGCTTTGTTAAAGCTCTCTGAACGCTAGTCAAAGCTCTGGTCACTAAATAAAATGGTTAGCTTACAGTCCTGTTTACATGTTGCTTTTTTTTTTTGCTTTACTTCAGTTTTGCTTCTAAAATTATACCCCATATAGTTTAGTGGTGCTTCAAAGCGTCTTCAAAGCCTCCATAGATGTCTATTGCAAAGCTTGCTTGAAGCCACACTAAAGCCCCACTAAACCCCCACAAAGCTTCACCTAAGCCCCATGTAAGGCTCATTGAAGCCCCAATCGAAGCTCCACCAAAGGCTCATCGAAGCCCCATCGAAGGCTTATTGAAGCCTCATCGAAGCACCAAGCAAAAGCAAGGTGTAAACAGGACTGTAAGCTAACCATTTTATTTAGTGACAGGAGCTTTGATGGGTTGCTGTTTGGGCACCCAAGACAAGCTGCAGCTCTGTGTCCATTCAAACACAGAGCTGCCATTCAGCCCCCCCTCCTCTGATTGGCTTATAGGCTTTGACAGCCGCAGGAGCCAATGGTGCCTCGGCTGTGTCTCAGGAGGGACTTGTGGACATCGCTGGACAGAGATGGGGCTCAGGTAAGTATTAGGGGGGCTGAGGGCGGGCTGCTGCACACAGAAGGTTTTTATATTAACCACTTAAGGACCACCTCCTGCAGATATACGTCGGTACCTGTACATCCTCTTTAAGTGCCCAGCCTTGGGCCGCGGACCCGATCGCCGCCAGAGTCCCATGATTGGTCCCCGGAGCTGAAGAACGGGGAGAGCTGTGTGTAAACACAGCTTCCCCGTTCTTCACAGTTGCAGCTTCATTGATCGTGTGTTCCCTGATATAGGGAAACACAATCAATGACGTCACATGTCCACATAACCCATACAGCGCCCCCTAGTGGTTAACTCCCAAACTGCAATTGTAATTTTTTTGCTGTGAAAATGACAATGGTCCCAAAAATGTGTCAAAATTGTCTGATGTGTCCGCCATAATGTCGCAGTCATGAAAAAAATCGCTGATCGCCCCATTAGTAGTAAAAAAAAGTATAAAAATGCAATAAAACTATCTCCTATTTTGTAAACGCTATACATTTTTTACAATTTTTTTTACCAAAAATATGTAGAAGAATACATATTGGCCTAAACTGAGGAAAAAAATATTTTTTTTATATATATTTTTGGGGGATATTTATTATAGCAAAAAATAAAAAATATTGCACTTTTTTCAAAATTGTCGCTCTATTTCTGTTTATAGCGCAAAAAATAAAAACGGCAGAGGTGATCAAATACCACCAAAAGAAAGCTCTATTTGTGGGAAAAAAAGGACGCCAATTTTGTTTGGGAGCCACATTGCACGACCGCGCAATTGTCAGTTAAAGCGACGCAGTGCCAAATCGCAAAAACTGGCCAGGTCCTTTACCTGCATAAAGGCACGGGTCTTAAGTGGTTAATGTATAGTATGCATTAAGTTAAAAAAACTCCTGCCTTAACAACTCCTTTAATTTCTTTCGTTCTATATTAAATAGGTGAATTAGGATATAAGAAGTGCAAAGACAGGCAACAAAAATGGTAAAAAGGACTGAGGGACAAACCATAACAGGAGAGACTTTAGGAACCTAATATGTACAGTCTGGAGGAGAATGGGAAATGGGCATGGTGGGGCCCCCATGTCTAAGTTTTGCTTAAGGCCTTACAAAGCCTAGAGCTGCCTCTGTTTTCTCCCCTATGAGAATGAAACAATGCTATACTTAGCATACAGATATTTAAGGCCAGAAATCGGATTATAAAACATTGCTTGGAAGTGTGATATAATTGTCTGTTTTGGCAGAGTTCCAAGCTAAAGACATGGGCCCAGATTCACAGAGCGATTACGCCTGGTGTTGCGCGTGCGTAAGTCTAAATGTGCGCGTGCGTTTAGATGCGCGCGATTCAGAAAACGATTTACGCCAGAAATCTACTTTTTTTGGACCGGCGTAATTTCGTTAGACAGACGCATCCGTCCGCGCAAAAATGCGCTAGACACACCATTGATTTGCTAGTCAAATATGCTAATGAGGGAGTTGCGGGGATCCACAAAAAAACGTAGTTGCTGCGCAGGCTACGCGATGTGCGCAACAGCAAAATGTCCTGTCTAAAGTTAGAGCACATAAAAGCTGGTCTAAATTTTGAAAAAACGTCTACATCTCACAGAAAGCAACACCGTTACTGAGGAGCAGACCACACACACGTGTTGCACTACAATTTGACTGCCAACATGCCAGGGGCATCGTCGCTCATAGCTGCACTAGTGAATTTAGATGACCAAAGAAGGAGGAGGGCATGGAGGATGGCACGGGAGAGGGTATACCGCACACGCATAGACCTCTTTGGCATGAGTGATTCTGAGGTGTATCGCATCTTCAGATTCCCCCCTCATGCCATCCTGGAATTAACCACAACCCTGCTGGAGGACATCACCAGCCCAACACAACGCTCACATCCAGTGCAGCCACTGGTCAAGGTACTGGCAACACTCCATTTCCTTGCCAGTGGCTCTTTTCAGCGTACAAGTGGAGTGGTGGCTGGGATGTCACAATCCTCCATGAGCAGATGTGTGCACCAGGTTGTCCCAGCAATCCTCACACGCTTGGCCAACCTAATCATCAAACCCACCACTGAGGACCTGTGGCTGAAGGCAATGACAGATTTCTACAGAATTGCCAGATTCCCACGCACCATCGGGGCCATTGATTGCACACATGTGGCACTCCAGCCCCCCCATGACACAGAGCACATGTACCCCAATCGGAAGAATTGGCACTCCATCAACGTACAGGTGATAGTTGATGCCCAAGGACTCATATGGCACGTCCGTGCCAAACACCCCGGATCCACCCATGACAGCTACATCTACAATCAATGCCACATCCGAATGGAATTCTATCAGAACGTGTATGGGAACACCTGGCTGGTTGGTGAGTGACATGGGAGTCAGGCATGACTATCCCCTCCCGTGATGCACACCTCACAAGTGGCACATGCATGACTAACATTCTCCTGTCTTTTCCCTTCCAGGTGACTCTGCATATGCACTGGGACCCCATCTCATGACTCCTATCCGGAACCCCCAAACCCCAGGAGAGGAAAGATACAATCAAGCACACATCAAAACCCGAGCATTGGTGGAGCGCACCTTTGGCCTCCTGAAGTCACGTTTCAGGTGCCTGGATAAGTCTGGGGGTACACTGTTGTATTCCCCAAACTTTGTGTGCCATATCATCGTTGCATGTTGCATGCTGCACAATCTCGCAGTGAGGAAGGGCCTGCAGGTTGAGCTACGTGATGACCTGACCCCCCAACCAGACAATCCCCCCCTAACCGAGGATACCCCGTCTTCTGAGGGAAGAGCAGTCAGGAGACAGCTCATATTGGGCATCTTTGCACGTTAAACACACACATTAATCATGGCACAATGAGAATGCATGCATGCACACCACTGTGGTCCCTAGCACACACACCCCACATCCTCATCAAATTGGATTGGCACCAGTCCACCATGCACGACTGGTGAGCACTAACGCCACGTCAAGGCTCCAATTATGTCACTGTACATTCATACACCATTCACACGGACCTGGGAATCACTTCTCCCTGGTCCTGGGGAACCCTTCTCCACCAAAATTGAGGATGACACCCCTTTTCCAGCAGGAATGTCACCCCCACATTCAAACAGCATGCACAACCCAAAATTTAAAAAAAATGTCAGCAAAAAAAAAATTAAAAATGCCAAAAATGTCAGCAAAAAAAGAAAAAAGAAAAAATAAAGCAAGAAAACAAACGCTCAGAAATATATCAATCAAACAAACAGTCTCTCAAACACTTATCAAAAAACACTTTCACAAATATACCAACAAGAACTTGATCACACAGAACACTAATCTGACAACTACAAGACACACTGCAACGAACAACAGGAACAAAAGCACTTGGTTAAATGGGAAGGGACACAAAGGGATGTACTTTTGCAATGCAAGTGCGTTTGTCTCTGTCTATTTATGCTGTCTGCGTAGTTCACAACGTTGCCCTAGTCCATTTCCACTTTCACTGATTGCGCCGCTCCCGAGTTGTGAGCATGCGCACAGCGGAGCTGACATGGTCTCCTTCACGCGCGCATGCGCGAGCCGGCCTGGCCCTTCATTTGCATGGGGTCACGGCTCATTTCAATGTAACACGCCCACGTCCCTCCCAATTTGTATTACTCCTCCTTACGCCTCAGGAAAAAACCTTACGCTTGCGCAATTTCCTGCGCAAAAGCTACGTGAATCGGGGGATTACGCGGCTAGATGGCGCAAGTCTAACGTAATGGCGGTGCGCTACGCCGGACCGATAATGCGCCGATGTACGTGAATCTGGGCCATGATTTTTCCCTTACCAAAGTTGGAATACTTACATTTTTTGGACAAGTTTCATACATGGAGACACCCCAAGTATCCACTGTAACACCTGTGTGGGACACCCTAAAAAGGTTGTTCTGGTGTCCCACACTAGTGCTCCTGAGTCCAGATGTGTAAACAGCTGCTGAGTGTCCTCTCCTTTACACTGACACAAGTTTGCATTTCATTCTAGTTACAAACACATCTAGACAACAATGTACTAAACTACTTTTACTACAAATAGGCATGACCAAATGTAGTTAACTTGTATCTGCTAAAAACATCGTATTTGGTGAGCGAACGATGGTTACTACGACCAATTACTGTGCCCATGAACATGAACGTTGCCATTTTTAACTGTCCAACAGTAAAGAAAAGCACATGGAGCAACATGCAAGTAATAATAATATGAACACAGGACAAATATTTACTATTTAGAAGCAGTTTCCGGATCCTTCTGTACTGCTCGTGCTTCCTCAATTTCAGGCCTGACCAGCATTTCCTCAATTGCTCCTTGGTTCGTTGTATCCCAAAATTCCTGTGCAGACTTTTCACAACTTTAGCCATGAGCTTGGCCTTTCTCACATTTGGGTTGGGGTATGGTCCATACTTTCCATCATAGTCAGTCCTCTTCAAGATGTCCACCATCTCCACCATCTCGACAAAGGACATATTTGAGGCCTTATATCTCCTGGATCGGGAAGTTTCTGGCTCTGGGCTTACCTCCTTGTTACTGCTATTATCACACACCTGTCTCCGCCATGTTCCTCTCCCACTGTGACGAAAGAGAAGGGGCAGGGAAAATATTAGAAATAACGTCAGGGGTAGGCAACACGGGCGGAGTTTGACGCATTGACGGTGTATATAAAGCATAAAACAAGTAAAAAATGTGCAAAAAACACAATGCCTCAGGTATTAAATCAGCACATATATGTGTATAAGCAAAGAAAAATTGGGCAAAAGTAATTAAGTAGTTGTTGACATAAACTGGCAAAAGTCTGTAGGTTATTTGTTGTGGGTATACACTCTCAGGGCTGCCATCAGGGGGGAACAGAAATGTTCCAAATCTACAGTAAAAAAAGGCAAGGAGAGAGGCGCCTCTGGGTGTAGCAGTTAAAAGCAATTTAAAAGTAAACCATAAGCAATCTCACATTTAGGAAGTGATACATTAGCATGTAGTCATTATTTCCAAGGGAGGATGAGCTGTCATCTGGCTGTTGTCCTCTGCAGTCTGCTGGAGCGCTGTGCGGGGGGATAGTACTTCACCATAAGACGATGGTTAGTCGGCAGTGATGGAGGATCCTCAACCCGAGGTGTGGAGCGCAGGTGGATGGCAGATGAGGGGTGATGACGTCATCAATCGTGCGACGCGTTTCAGAGTTTCAAGCAGCGATTGGGATGGCTGCTGCACTCCTTTCTCAAGCAGATGCAGGTGCCTTCCCTCCACCTTCCAACAAAAAGGGCCAGGAAGGGGGGAACATGGAGGAGGTAGCACTGGGGAGGCTAATGCAGCCATGAAAATCTTACTAACGCTGAAGAGTCCTATGGCTGCTATGTAGCTGTGAAATTGCAGAAAATGGAGGAGGGCCAATCCCTTTTCTGTGAGGATATTATTTTTCAGACCCTTCATAAGGGGTCGAGGGGCCAACTGACACCAACAACCCACTTATGTGAGCTCGCCCATCCTCCTCCTGTTGTTGTGGTAACTTGACACACACACACACACACACACACAAAATATATAAAATAATCAAAAATACAGGAGATCTTGATTAAAATAAAAAATAGGAAATAAGATCACTATAAAAATAAATTCTAAACATTATTATGGAGATCTGGCTTTAAAAAAAAAGATTATTCATGAGATCACGAGGAATAGTAGAGAAATACGTTTGTCTGAACTCTGTGTGAATATCAGCAGCAAAACAACTTCATTATTCTAGCATTATAAAGAAGAAAAGAATGGGCTGCATTAAAAGATCCAATAATTTTCAACGTGACAAATGTGCTATCTCCATTGAGAACGCTAGTTTTACCAGACCAAGTGCTTCTGTCTCGTACTTTATTCTGAGGATGCAAGGTTTTTTGTGCGTTGAAATTGCACACAAACGGATTTTCCGATAGGAATTTTTTCCGTCTGAAAATTTGAGAACCAGCTCTTAATATTTTGTTGGCGGAAATTCCGACAGCAAAAGTCCGATGGAGCATACACATGGTCAGAATTTCCGCTCAAAAGCTCACATCAGATTTTTATTGTTGGAATTTCCGATGATGTGTAAGGGGCATTAAACCTTCCGTGGTGAAACTTTCAAATGCATGTTTATGCTTTTAGTTGATTTTTTTGTAGTCAAAATGCACTGACATACCAAAATCATGTTTTCCGCAGGACCTATTATCACTAATGTGTTTTGTTTTGTGTCTTGAAAAAAAAAACCTGCACATTGCATACACAACTTCCATGATTTCTAAGGTTAAGAATGAGCATTATACTTCAGTACTGTTCACTTAGATTCCACTTTTACTGTATATGCAGACATAATGGGAAAATTTTGCTAAAGTAAGTGAGCAAAAGCAGGAAAAAACACAATGGTATGCTTACAGTGCAAACTTGCAGCATCAGACAGACGTATGTGCATCTAACTTGATTCCTAAACCTAGCAATTTGTAAAGTTATGTTCTCTGCATATAGTGTGGTCTGTATTTCTTGTGAAGATTGAATATCCTAATAATAATTGTTAAGTGATGATATGTGAACTCAACAGTCAAAGTACCAAGCCAACAAAACCCATATGACATGGTATCAAGGCAAGAAATGGCAGTGAACAACAAGAACCTGGGGAATGCCCAGGGAATAACCAAGCCTACTTACCGACCAGCTAGCAGAACAACCAATTAACCTGTCTAACAATGTGCGTTAAAAACTGGGGTTTTGTCCGCACGCATTTGCAAACGCATGCGTGAGCCACAGAGCCGCGCCAAGGCACCCCATAATTCTGTGGTCCTAACACTAACAGTGAGTGTCCTCACGATGGAGGCACATGCATTTTAATGGATAGATAGGGACAGGTAGACTGAAGGGGAGCCACCCCTCCTTAAAGGTACAGAAGCACACCAAGCACCCAGCATATAGCACAATGGCTGCAAAGGTGTTGGTGCACTGCTGGACCAACATAAACACCACAGGTGAAACAAAACGTATCCACCGCCCCCATCTATGGCTGTCAATCGCAGTAAGTAGCAATGGAAGGCTAAAACAGATAACAACAAGAACCTGGGGAATGCCCAGGGAATAACCAAGCCTACTTACCGACCAGCTAGCAGAACAACCAATTAACCTGTCTAACAATGTGCGTTAAATTTACACATTTACCTGCATTGCATACACAACTTCCATGATTTCTAAGGTTAAGAATGATTATACTTCAGTACTGTTCACTTAGATTCCACTTTTACTGTATATGCAGACATAATGGGAAAATTTTGCTAAAGTAAGTGAGCAAAAGCAGGAAAAAACACAATGGTATGCTTACAGTGCAAACTTGCAGCATCAGACAGACGTATGTGGTCTGTATTTCTTGTGAAGATTGAATATCCAAATAATAATTGTTAAGTGATGATATGTGAACTCAACAGTCAAAGTACCAAGCCAACAAAACCCATATGACATGGTATCAAGGCAAGAAATGGCAGTGTATGTATTGGTATTTCTTACTGAAAAGTTTAAAAACCTACCGGCCATTGCACTGTACAGTGTGTACCATGTAATTTGTACTTTGAGATTTTTTAAGTCACATTTCATAATATTAAAATACATTGTACATTTGTTTTTGCTCCTAACAGTAGTTAGATAGACCCATTGGCCCAGATTCACGTACATCGGCGCATTATCGGTCCGGCGTAGCGCACCGCCATTACGTTAGACTTGCGCCATCTAGCCGCGTAATCCCCCGATTCACGTAGCTTTTGCGCAGGAAATTGCGCAAGCGTAAGGTTTTTTCCTGAGGCGTAAGGAGGAGTAATACAAATTGGGAGGGACGTGGGCGTGTTACATTGAAATGAGCCGTGACCCCATGCAAATGAAGGGCCGGCCGGCTCGCGCATGCGCGCGTGAAGGAGACCATGTCAGCTCCGCTGTGCGCATGCTCACAACTCGGGAGCGGCGCAATCAGTGAAATTGGAAATGGACTAGGGCAACGTTGTGAACTACGCAGACAGCATAAATAGACAGAGACAAACGCACTTGCATTGCAAAAGTACATCCCTTTGTGTCCCTTCCCATTTAACCAAGTGCTTTTGTTCCTGTTGTTCGTTGCAGTGTGTCTTGTAGTTGTCAGATTAGTGTTCTGTGTGATCAAGTTCTTGTTGGTATATTTGTGAAAGTGTTTTTTGATAAGTGTTTGAGAGACTGTTTGTTTGATTGATATATTTCTGAGCGTTTGTTTTCTTGCTTTATTTTTTCTTTTTTCTTTTTTTGCTGACATTTTTGGCATTTTTAATTTTTTTTTTTGCTGACATTTTTTTTAAATTTTGGGTTGTGCATGCTGTTTGAATGTGGGGGTGACATTCCTGCTGGAAAAGGGGTGTCATCCTCAATTTTGGTGGAGAAGGGTTCCCCAGGACCAGGGAGAAGTGATTCCCAGGTCCGTGTGAATGGTGTATGAATGTACAGTGACATAATTGGAGCCTTGACGTGGCGTTACTGCTCACCAGTCGTGCATGGTGGACTGGTGCCAATCCAATTTGATGAGGATGTGGGGTGTGTGTGCTAGGGACCACAGTGGTGTGCATGCATGCATTCTCATTGTGCCATGATTAATGTGTGTGTTTAACGTGCAAAGATGCCCAATGTGAGCTGTCTCCTGACTGCTCTTCCCTCAGAAGACGGGGTATCCTCGGTTAGGGGGGGATTGTCTGGTTGGGGGGTCAGGTCATCACGTAGCTCAACCTGCAGGCCCTTCCTCACTGCGAGATTGTGCAGCATGCAACATGCAACGATGATATGGCACACGAAGTTTGGGGAATACAACAGTGTACCCCCAGACTTATCCAGGCATCGGAAACGTGACTTCAGGAGGCCAAAGGTGCGCTCCACCACTGCTCGGGTTTTGATGTGTGCTTGATTGTATCTTTCCTCTTCTGGGGTTTGGGGGTTCCGGATAGGAGTCATGAGATGGGGTCCCAGTGCATATGCAGAGTCACCTGGAAGGGAAAAGACAGGAGAATGTTAGTCATGCATGTGCCACTTGTGAGGTGTGCATCACGGGAGGGGATAGTCATGCCTGACTCCCATGTCACTCACCAACCAGCCAGGTGTTCCCATACACGTTCTGATAGAATTCCATTCGGATGTGGCATTGATTGTAGATGTAGCTGTCATGGGTGGATCCGGGGTGTTTGGCACGGACGTGCCATATGAGTCCTTGGGCATCAACTATCACCTGTACGTTGATGGAGTGCCAATTCTTCCGATTGCGGTACATGTGCTCTGTGTCATGGGGGGGCTGGAGTGCCACATGTGTGCAATCAATGGCCCCGATGGTGCGTGGGAATCTGGCAATTCTGTAGAAATCTGTCATTGCCTTCAGCCGCAGGTCCTCAGTGGTGGGTTTGATGATTAGGTTGGCCAAGCGTGTGAGGATTGCTGGGACAACCTGGTGCACACATCTGCTCATGGAGGATTGTGACATCCCAGCCACCACTCCACTTGTACGCTGAAAAGAGCCACTGGCAAGGAAATGGAGTGTTGCCAGTACCTTGACCAGTGGCTGCACTGGATGTGAGCGTTGTGTTGGGCTGGTGATGTCCTCCAGCAGGGTTGTGGTTAATTCCAGGATGGCATGAGGGGGGAATCTGAAGATGCGATACACCTCAGAATCACTCATGCCAAAGAGGTCTATGCGTGTGCGGTATACCCTCTCCCGTGCCATCCTCCGTGCCCTCCTCCTTCTTTGGTCATCTAAATTCACTAGTGCAGCTATGAGCGACGATGCCCCTGGCATGTTGGCAGTCAAATTGTAGTGCAACACGTGTGTGTGGTCTGCTCCTCAGTAACGGTGTTGCTTTCTGTGAGATGTAGACGTTTTTTCAAAATTTAGACCAGCTTTTATGTGCTCTAACTTTAGACAGGACATTTTGCTGTTGCGCACATCGCGTAGCCTGCGCAGCAACTGCGTTTTTTTGTGGATCCCGCAACTCCCTCATTAGCATATTTGACTAGCAAATCAATGGTGTGTCTAGCGCATTTTTGCGCGGACGGATGCGTCTGTCTAACGAAATTACGCCGGACCAAAAAAAGTAGATTTCTGGCGTAAATCGTTTTCTGAATCGCGCGCATCTAAACGCACGCGCACATTTAGACTTACGCACGCGCAACACCAGTTGCGCAGGCGTAATCGCTCTGTGAATCTGGCCCATTTTTTTTTATATAAAAGAACAACACTGTTTAACCAGAATACATTTATATGCCGGAGTATACACTCCACAGGAAACTGCATTTGTTAGTACATGCCTCATATGTACACTGTGTCCTGTGTGCATGTATCCATATAATCAAATTATTTCTTCATGATAATCATGTAATATAATTCTACTTTGCCTGTTGGTGTAAAGTGTTATTTTTAACTTTTGCTTTTCCTAAGTAATTCACACTGCAGCAAAATACAATTGATACACACAAGCATATTTCAAACCAAGTGGCTATTTGCCTTTCTTTTTATCACCACAGATGACACGTTTAGTTTAGTATTCCAGTGCATTTTTCTTAATAAGGTAGTAGAGAGTATGCAATAGAACAAAAAGTGTAAGGCGGCGTACACACGAGGGGACAGATTTGTTCAAATGTGTCGGCCCGACCGTTTCCAGCCGACGCAGCAAATCTGTCTGTTGGTCTGCTGTGCGTACACACGAGCGGATAGAAATGTCCCCGGACCAGAACGCGTGCACGTAAACCACGTACGACGTCACTACAAAGGGGAAGACCAAAGCTTACGGCGCCGCCCTCTGTTCCTCTTTTGCTAGTAACGTGTTAGCAAAGGTTTGGTTAGAGCCGATTCGCGCTTTTCGGTCTCCGCGCTTTACAGGTCGTATTCTCGGGTTCAGTGTGTGCTTGTGGGTGCGTATTTGGCAGTCAGTGCTGGCTGTCAGGTCGTTTCTGCTTTGCAGTGGCGTTCTGTCCGCGGGTATCTGTTTGTCGAGCGTATTTTGCAGGTCTTGCTGGATTAGGGGGTGCTTTCTGTGAGTGTGTTCTTGACTGACCAGCCGGCCGGTTTGAAGCCATTATGGAGCAGCAGCGTAACTTTGCTAGAGTTCGTGCTGGATATGGGCTTGCTTCTGGATGTTATAATTATTCCAGACCTTTGGCCAGGAACAGGGGGAGGAGGAGTTCCTGGGCCAAGAATTGGTTGCGCCAGCGTGACCGATTCTCTCATATGCCTCTGCTTAGAGAAATCCACGAGAATAATCCTGATGACTTCAGGAACTTTCTCCGTATGACGGACCCCGTTTTCAACCGTCTGCTGGATCTTCTGTCCCCCTATATCACGAGGCAGGACACTGTGATGCGCCAAGCGATCACGGCCGAGCAGAGGCTTATTGCCACGTTGCGGTACCTGGCGACTGGGAGGAGCCTGCAGGACCTCAAGTTCTCAACAGGCATCTCTCCCCAGGCGCTTGGGATCATCATACCGGAGACGTGTTCTGCTGTCATACAAGTCATGCAGGAGGAGTATCTGAAGGTAAGTTTCCTCTTTTCTGAAGCTCACATTCTCTGTCTTTATAAATGTTTCTTTTTTTTTTTTGGTTTGGCATTTGTTCCCTATAATGACCATGACCTTTTCTCCCCATGCATGCATGTTGTTAAGCTTTCCATGTTCTTTTTGTTGGCCTACCTACATATTTTTTCCTTGCATGACTATTAACCTGTCCAGCATGCTATCCTAGGGACAAACACACCTAGCCTTTTTTGTTTTGGTGTGTGTGGCATATTTTTCTTTGCTGCATTGTAGTTCAACCCCAACCCCCCCTAAAATGTTGCCCCATCAGAGGGGTGGGGAGTGTGATAATAAGTGGGATTTTTTAGTGGCCACAACTCCACCCCAATAATAAGATATCATTGTTAATACTGTGTGATGGTGCACAAGTATGGTTTTTGTATTGTGTTTGCAATGTTTATGTGCCTAAGTACTATTTATGTTTTTTTTTTTTGTCCCCACAGTTTCCCTCCACGCCACAGGAATGGCAGACTGTGGCTTCCCAATTTGCCCTGCGTTGTGATTTCCCGAACTGCGGAGGAGCAATAGATGGGAAACACGTCCGCATAGTGCCACCACCCCGTTCGGGGTCCTACTATTTTAACTACAAAGGTTTTCATAGTATCGTGTTGATGGCGGTGGTGTCGGCACAGTACGAATTTTTGTATGTGGATGTGGGGAAGAACGGCCGGCTGTCTGATGGGGGAGTGTTCGCGCGGACTGAATTTTACAACCGTCTACAAACTGGTGGTCTTGAACTGCCACCGGATGAAGACAATGTGGAAGGACTTCCGTTTGTTTTTTTAGCGGACGAAGCTTTCGGGCTTGGACCTCACCTCATGCGGCCTTTTCCCCAGAGGACTCTTACCCCGGAGAGGAGGGTGTTCAATTTTAGGCTAGCCAGGGCCCGGAGGGTAGTCGAGAATGCCTTTGGGATACTCGCCAGCCGGTTCCGCCTGTTCCTGACAGCGATAAATATGGCGGAATATAAATTGAACCATATTGTTTTTGCCTGTTGCATATTGCATAATTTTTTACGCAGGCATTCCCAGACGTACCTACCCAACATCGGTGCTGAGGCAGGACTACCCTCAGATACCCTTCCTGGGCTGGACACTGGTCGCGCTGGCTCGGTCACCCAATCTGCTCGTGAGGTACGCGACAAATATGTTGAGTACTTCATGGGCCGGGGGGCCATAGCTATGCCAGATCATATTTCTTTCTAATTCGGCCCCCAAAAGAAAGAAATATTACAAAATATAATAAATAATTTGACCATTGGACTCTATATACAGTTGTTTGTCATTATTGCTTTTGCTATTTATCTCTGTCTTCTTGGTTCTGAAACTAGTGCACTTCTAGTGCCAAATGTAGTTGTCATGTTTTAGTAAATAACCACAATTGGACATTACAGGCATACCCCACTTTTAAGTCCACAATAGAAGGGTCACTTCTGCACACAAACCAATGAGATACAAGCATTTATAAAATCTGGCTTAACTCAACAAGCTGGTGTTGGAAGAATCTTTTTTTTTACGCAGAAGTGAGGCTGATATTGTGATTTGCAGCGGTAAGAACTAAACGCTAGTGTGTACTTAAAACCGGGTTTATGGCTGTAGTTACAAGTCACTCATCTACAAACTGGGTATTGAGCATATATAAACAACAAGCCACTCATGTTAGCGTACAAAATTTTTTATCAACAATTTTTTGGTTTGCCACCATGTAACATTTTTGGAGTAAAAAAATTTTTTGGCGTTTTTTTTTTTTGATTGAAAAAATATGGATTATACCAAACATTTTTTATAGAAAAAATATAAAATATTTTTCAAAACCACTAAAAATACTAAGTACAACAAGGTCATTACTACAACAGTCTCCTAATGTCACCCCGGAACACAAGAAACTTGGAAGATGCACACATTCTTGTGTGTGAGTGAGAGGGCCCAAAAATGAGGATTATATCAAATGTCCACATGTGCTATCTGGCATCATGGGTGATCAATGCATGTGTTTTGTGGGTGCAAACCCTTCCCTCTTACCTGGTTGAGAAGGGAGGAAGGGGGTGTACCCACAAAGCAAAGACAATCCATAACCTGTGATGGCAGATAGCACATGTGGACACACTGTGTGTGCATCTTTTTATTTTTCTAAAACATTTTTTTTTGTTTGCAAGACGGATGGGTGATGGGGGGGGGGGCCGGGCAGGGGGATTTAGTCTTTGATCCGGCCCATCATATCAATAATATTTTTGTAATTTTGTTCAATTACAACCATTGTTTGCCTCATATTATCCATCTCTGTGCTACACTCCATAATTTGTTGGATGACAATTTGTGCACTTGCACGTGAAAAAGGTGGACTACTGGATGTGCTTGCAGCATCTTCATCCCCTATAAAAAAAAAAAAAAAAAATACATTAGTAATGTGCAGGCCTATCTACATCTCTTTCTCCCTGTGTGAAGCTGCGGTGACACTGACCTGTTGTGCTACTAATCTCCACCTCTCCATCATCCACAACTTCGCCTTCTTCCACAATCAATCCTTCTTCAATAACTCCTCCTTCTTCAATAACTCCTCCTTCTTCAATAACTCCTCCTTCTTCAATAACTCCTCCTTCTTCAATAACTCCTCCTTCTTCTATAACTCCTCCTTCTTCTAGAACAACTCCTTCAATAACTCCTCCTTCTTCTACATCAACTCCTTCAATAACTACTCCTTCTTCACCAACTCCTTCTTCTTCACCAACTCCTTCTTCTTCACCAACTCCTTCTTCTTCACCAACTCCTTCTTCTTCACTAAATACTCCTTCCACATTTGCGTCTTCCTCATCTCTCCCTTCCACCACTCCTTCTTCTACCTGGTCCTCCTCCTCCACATGGCGAGATTTTTTCTTATGAGAGAGTTTGGGCCTCCTTGCGTCCTCCATTTTCTGTCCTGTTCTTTCCCCTAGAAATATCATAAAACAAAAGGTATACTTATGAGCACACAGATATTTGAGGAGGGCATTAATAAATCATAATCATTGTGTCAAAGTGTGTTATAAACTTTGGATTATTGTCTTCCGCCACCAAACCTTAACCTTTGTTTTTCTAATGACTTCTCCCAAGCTGTGATAATGACCCTTTTTAGCGAAGGGACACACATGGAAGCAGGGCCGGACTGACAACTCATGGGTCCCCCGGGCAATAGAATATTAGGGGCCCCCAGGCTTACAAATGCCCACTAAGCCAGGTGGCAGTATAGAGGCGGGGCAGCTACAATCTCAGTCAGTAGTTTCACATCAAAAGCATGTAGGCTTTGGACATATCAGGGACAGATGAGCTAAATTAGCAGATTTTTACATACTGTCCCTGGTTGAAATGAGCCTGGCATCTCTGATGGGGCCCCCTAGGGGCATGGGGCCCTCGGGCAGTGTCCGATTTCCTCAGTGGTCAGTCTGCCCCTGCATGGATGCCCCTCCTAAAAATTAGGTGTCACAGACTGTTAAAAATGAATCTCATTATGGGGGAGACACAGGTGCTCTGGAGTCCAGATGTGAATCCAGCTGCTTATTATCACTGTGTGAATGTGAATGAATCCTGTTTGTCTTTTCACATTCAAATCAGTTAGGAAATCTACATAATTTTATCCAAAATGTGTAATAACTTTTCTCTATAAATGCCAAATAGCCATGTCCTGGTGTGCTGTTCCTTAGGACATAGTATGTGGATGAAACGAGGTGATTGAACGATGTTTCTAAAGAACGATCGTGCATAACTTCTTATTTGGTGTGTGTGTGTTTTTTTTCATATTATTACAGGAAATATCCCTAAATAATTCTTCCAAAGTACAACCATTCCAACAAGGCACATGCATAAATATACATATCAAACAATGATATCACACAATTGCAAACCACCCCCCCCCCCCCCACAAAAATAATACCTACTTTTATCCAGGATTTTCTTTATTTTCCGAAACTGGTGTGGCTCACGCAACTTCAAATCGGACCAGCGCTTGCGTAGCTGCTCTTTGGACCTGCTCACCCCAAAGATCTCAGTAAGCCTCTTCGCCACCTTGTCCATAATTTTGGCCTTACGGCGGTTCGGGGTGCTGTATGGGCCATAATCCCCATCATAATCCTTCCTGCGCAGGAGGTGTACCATCTCCACCATCTCCTCCAAACTCATATTTGTGGCCTTGTACCGTTTGCTCCTTGAGCGTGACGTTCCTGGTTGTGTCCCTTCCTGATCCTCATGAGCGGGTAATGGTCGCTCGTGGGACATGGCCATCTTTTCGTTTCACACTGATAAGGGGCGTGGAAAAGAGGAAAAGTTCCGTCATGGGCGTGGACGAAGGCGGCGTTTCACGCATGCGCGGATGAATACATCGTGTTTACGCGGAGCTTACGCGCGCGTTAAAACGATGACATACACATATGCCGGTAACTTGCAATATGAGGCCCTGGATGTTGAAATGGGGGGGTTAAAAACGGGCGGAGACATTGCGAACGAGGAGGGCGGCGGTATAGCTTTGCGCGGCCTATATAAGGAGATCGACGTGATTACGTCGGTTACGCGGAGATTACTCAAGCGTACGCGAGGAGCTACAGACACGAAGGTAAATTACAAAATGGGATCAGCAGAGGCGTCTCAACTTTTAAACCCCATGTGGGGGTGGGGGTTTGGAATGTTGTTAGGAGCGTTTGCGCTATTTAGGTAGCTTGGGGCCACCAATGCAAGTTTTGGACAAAAATGATTGAACACATCACTACATATATATATGACAATGCTCTACCTGTTTATTTTTGTCTTGTGGATTCACATCATGCATGTATTGTTCTGTATTGTTTTGACAGAGGTAATTAGGTTGTGTATTAGCTCCTCAATGCTGTGTGAGGTGCATGATATCTACACAATAACTAGTGGCTTCATTTTTGGAAAAAAAAAAAAAATTGTGGATGATTAAAGAGATGGCATGTATTTATTTTCATGTTACCAAAGGGTCTGCATGTTCAAAAAATGAATTGCACAACAATGGAGTGGAGCTGGCCAGCATTGTATCAGCAGGACACATTGGGGGTTATTTACTAAAGGGAAATCCAGTTTGCACTGCAAGTGCACTTGGAAGGGCATTCTCCATAGATGTGGAGGGGAAGATCTGAAATGAAGGGAAGCTCTGCTTATTTTATCAACCAATCAGGTGGAGGCTAAAATTGAATATATATTTTTTCTTGCATGTCCCCTTCGGGGCTACAGCGATTGCATTTCCAAGTGCACTTTCAGGCAGTGTACTTTCAAGTGCTTTTGCAGTGCTAAAGTGATTTTTTCTTTAGTAAATAACCCCCAATGTGTTTGTATACTAGTTCCACAATGATTGTACACATACATATTCAGAAAATGATAAAGCTGAGCCATTTTTCTTGTGGGTTTTAATTTATTTTTATTGGTATATTCTAGAGCATTAATCTGAACATAAAAAAAAAAAAAAAAAAATGGACCAGTTGGCTATCCAAGACAACACTCTGAAATTAATAGAATGTTATCGCGAAAAGCCTAATCTATGGGATACCAGGCACCCAGGCTACCCAAACAAAAATCTACGAGCAGACACTCTACAAGAGATAGCAACCTACATGCAGACGTGGGTTCCATCCTGCACAGCAAACATGGTGAAGGATAAAATGAGCAATCTCAGGAGCACCTATAGGAAAGTATATAAAGAGCTTAAAAACAAACGATCTGGATCAGCAGCAGATGCGCAAAAGGAGCCCAGGCTGTGGTACTTCCGCGAGCTTGCATTTTTGGATGATGAACTGGAGGGCCGGCCATCACTTTCCAATCTTCCTTCCAGCCTTCCTCCCACGCTTCCTTGCAGCGGAACTTCCCAGGATCCCCACGCCCCTGCAGAGCCAGAGGAGGGCCTGGCTGACATGGACCCAGATCTGGCGATCTTCAGTGAGGTATAGTAGTTTCCTAAATATTTATTTGCTTCTAATTTGGGTTTGATTCTTGAGTTAGTATTGTTAAAATTGTAACGTTTGGACCAACAAAAAAAGGCGTGTGCAAAAAACTAGGGATCTCAGGGATGCCAACTGAGGGGTCTGAAGGACAGGCAGGTCTATTTAAATTAAGAAAACAAAAAGAGTCTAGAGCCAAATAATGTGTGTGTGTGCTTGATTGAGCTAAATATTACAACATGTCCCTTTTTTTGATACAGGAAGAGGCCAGCCAGGAGGTGGCAGCTCCTCAGGACCATGTCAGCCAGGGGGAAGGGGTGAGTGGCAGCCAGGAGGAGGCTGGGCCGAGTGGAAGTCAGCATGTCCCCAGGCTCAGCACCATAAGCCAGGTCCCTCCCCTCCAGATGAGGCGACCAGGCCAAAAGAGGCGGATGAGGCAGATGGAGGAGGAGAGCCTCAAAATGATGAGGGAGGCTGCTGAAATAATGAGGGCCCCCCTCAACCCCACAGAAGCCTTCAGTGCCTCTGTGGCTCATGAACTGAGCCGAGCGGAGGAGGATCAAAGGGACCTGGCTAAGGACTTGATCAATAAGGTCATCTTTTGGATGCACAGGGGCATGCTGACCCGGGACACAGACCTCAGTGACCCAGCCCAGCCTGCTCCCCATCTTCTGCCTCCTGCTGCCACATCATCTGCACCTGCAAGGGGCCATGGATGGGCCCGTGGACGTTTCGCTGCAAGGCAGCCAGGAAGGAAGGCTGGAAGTAAGAAGAGAAGGTGATTACCTGCCTTCCAGTTCATTATTCTAAAATGTGAGCTTGTTGGAGTACCACAGCTTGGGTTTTTTGCTCATTTGCTGCTGATTCAGATTTGATTTGTTTTGTGTCTCCTGAGATTGTTCATTTTATCCTTCATCATGTTTTGTGGAATGCACAAGTCTGCATGTAGGTTGCTATCTGATCAAGTGGTGCAGATCATGTTTATTTTTATTTATTTTCTTGCCAAAATAAATGGCTTTTTGAATTTACGTTAAAACCTTGTCTATTGTGTTTTCTACTGTGGTGATTATGCCCCAAACCTACTAAAACTACAAGGTGGAATTTTGGAAGGACACAAACTCCTGGGTGGGGGGGTAGGTTTGGAGTGACAACTTGGTAACCCATGGAAAAAAAAGCAACAAAAACAACAAAAAAATGCATTGAAAAAAAGGTTCCAAAAAATCCAAACAAATGCATTGAAAAAAAAGATCAAAAATACAAAAAAAAAAATGCATTGCAAAAAAAGATCAAAAATACAAAAAAAAATAATGCATTGAAAAAAAAGATCAAAAATACAAAAAAAAAAAATGCATTGAAAAAAAAGATCAAAAATAAAATAAAAAAAAATGCATTGCAAAAAAAGATCAAAATAAAAAAAAAAAAATGCATTGCAAAAAAAGATCAAAAATACAAAAAAAATAATGCATTGAAAAAAAAGATCAAAAATACAAAAAAAAAAAATGCATTGCAAAAAAAAGATCAAAATAAAAAAAATAAAATGCATTGAAAAAAAAGATCAAAAAAAAAAAAAAAATAATGCCTTGAAAAAAAGGGACAAAAAAATCCAAAAAAAGGCATTGAAAAAAATGATCAAACAAAATAAAATTAAAAAGCATTGAAAAAAAGGTACAAAAAAACCAAATAAATGCATTTAAAAAATAGATCCAAAAAAAATTATAGTCATGTGGAGGAAAGCTCAAAACAATTAGGAGATGCAGCAAAAAAATAAATACAAAAAGACAACGCGATATACTACAATCAAACTTTGCTAGATTGGGACAACTCAGTCTATATAAATGGCATCAGCAATAGAACAGCTTGATTATAGCAAGAGAACGAAGAAAGGCAATAAACGATACAATATAGATAGTTACAATGACGAATGTGCCAACTCACAAACAAACACGAGGTTTACCTGAACGAGCGCTCCCGTCCCCTACTTTTGTCTGAGCATGCGCGCGATTTTGGTCCGATGGTTTGGTGTACTAACCAGCGGACATATCCGACGGACAGGTTTGCAGCGGACAGATTTCAAAGCTTGCTTTGAAATCTGTCGGGTGGAGAAATCTGTCCGCTAGCCCATACACACGAGCGGAGATGTCTGCTGAAACGGGCCATCCGACCGGTTTCAGCGGACATATCCCCTCGTGTGTACGCCGCCTAAGACTTATTGAAGACAGTTTTGATGCACAGCACAATTTTCCCAAATCCAAATGATACATTTACACTTCTTTGTACATTCTTCATTTGCCCTATAGTTGTATTCTGGTCTTTGACCTTTATGACTCTTTCTTTATTTTGTGTGGTCATTTTTTTTTACTCAAGCGTTTATATTCTAAATAAACTGTTTAAATCATTAAACATATTAATGTGTTCTTCATTGGCTTCAAGGCCTAGGTGTGCATTTATTTGTGATCAGGAGCAAGACCAAGTCACTAGGACTCAAAGGCAGTGTTATCCTATGCATGCTCTTATATTTGGGTGCTATTCCAGGTGGATTATTAATAGTGATGAGTAAATAAACTTTGGATCATAGGCTATTTAACTACTGTATTTATTGGCGTATAACACTCACTTTTTTACCGTGAAAATGGAGGGTAAACTGTGCCTGCGTGGACATTTTATGAAAAGCAAATAGACAAGGGGTTGTTAAAGGGTGTGGGGGTGAGCACCACCAAAGCATGTACCAAAGCAAAAATAATTTTTAGAAAATACAATTTACCTCTTTTTTATTTGAATTTAAGGGGGACATGAAGAAAAACACCAGGTGACAAAACACATGCACGCAAAATGCATCATCAAGGCAACCGTATACAGCTTGCGGGTCATCACGTTCCATACACTACCATCATCCCAGACGAATATTTCCGGTATCCACTGGCAGCCTCGTCAGCCACCCCAGTCAGCTAGCCCAGCTCTTCTCATTGACATCTAGTTGGGTCTACACACTACAGCAGTAGTGATTAGCTTGTCAAGTGTTTGTGTACATTGGGATAGATCTGAGGGATTTGTTCATTACTGGACACTTTTGGCTCCTCGTTGCTCAGCTGATTCTTAGTGACACCGTAAGCTTCTTTGCTTTTTACTCCCTTGTTTTACAACAGGACTGGATTTATTTTAACATTGAATACATTTATTTTATGATCCTTCACCTGTTGTGGGACTGAATAATGAAATCAAAAAGCACTATTTCTGTGAAAGTTCAAAGCTTCATGATGACATCAAGTAGAAACAAACGGTGAAAGTGACAAAATGCTGAAGTGAAAAACCACCACCGACAGGTAGAACTCTTACTGGAGCGTTTGAACCCAAAAGAACATACGTTCTATGGGTCAGATGAGCTTTGTATGGTGAGGTCGCCGATGGAACTGGACACTCATATAAACTCTAAATAGCTGGACCAGGGATAGCCAGATATCAACAGGATGGGGATATCCTTATGAGGTAATCTCGTGAGGGAAGATTGTCCAAATAAACTGAATGGATGTGTTTCAGAAAAGTGGACTCCACTGTTGCCATAAACTTTAAAAGCGCTTATGCTTCTTCTCAAATGTAAGTGTTTCTACTACATTAAAGTTTTTTGATACTCCATTACGGAATTACGCTATGTGGCTCCTTCTTTCTCCCATTTTCTGAAACACTTCCATCCACACCACCTCTGGGATTTCTTGGACCATCATCCCTCACGAGATTACCTCATAAGAATATCCCCATCCTGTTGATATCTGGCTATCCCTGGTCCAGCTATTTGGCGTTTATATGAGTGTCCAGTTCCATCGGTGGCCTCACCATACAAAGCTTGATTGACCCATAGAACGTATGTTCTTTTGGGTTCAAACGCTCTGGTAAGCCTTCTACCTATCGGTGGTGTTTTTTTCACTTCAGAATTTTGTCACTTTCACCATTTGTTTCTACTTGATGTCATCATGAAGCGTTGAACTTTCACGGAAAAAGTGCTTTTTGATGTTATTATTCACATCAAGTATATTCAATTGTTTATTCTTATATGTTTGTTGATTTCACTCTTGTTCAACACTTGAGTGATTTTATTATTCATATTCACGTTACCTAATTAGCGCTACACTTTTTGTCCATATTATGTTTGCTATTTGTGGGCTAAGTATGAACTTTGTTGATGTGGGCTTTCTCTCACAATCAATAAATATCTTCATACTCTTTTTATGGGATATTATATTTCTACTTCTACACTATCTGGTGTGTCCCCACATCCCCTCCCTCCTGTGAATCTTGCATGCGTTGTCTGTCTGGACTATTAGTGCATGGTGTCAATCGTATATTCTGAACAGTTGATTCTTTAGGCTAGATTCACACTTGTGTGGTGCGAATTTCAGCTCTCTTATCTCTGCAGATAGATAAGGGAAGTGTTCAGCAAATTAGCTCCGTTTTAGCTGCGAATTTGGAGACCTGGGAGAATTTACAGGCAATTTCCTCTTTTAGATTTTATTGGCTCCCGAAGAAGCGGTCTTTGCAAAACATGTGGAGCTAAACAATCCTCTTACTATTCATTATGGTCATACACTCCCCTTGTGACGTGTGTTGACATTTTCTGCCACTTGTAGCTGCACTGCAGTTTTTTTTTTTTTTATCTGACTTGTTTCCTTTCTTTTTTAATCATGTATTAAGTTGTTAATACAAATATTTTCTATTGTCATATACTGTAATTGGTGCCTACAAAGACCATTCTTCTCACTTCCAACATTTGATCCTGAAACATACCAGACCACATGTCCTTGGCATGGGGGAGTACTTTTACAGGGAGCACCCCATCTTGGCAGAGGAACTTGTCCCCATGTTGGACAAGGGCCTCTTCCCCACAACCCTGAACCGTCGGTTGGTGGGGTGTCTGCAGGTGGGGGTTTATATAAATCTGAAAAGCACCCTTTACCAGAAAGGGGGGCCCCAGATACTAACCCCCATGCAAATTAGTAAGGGGTACCTAGTACACCTACTAATTTACCCAAAAAAGTCAAGTTAAAATAAAAACATAAAATAGTTTTTGACAAGTCTTTTATTTAAAAAAATGTACCTCTATCATTAATTAAAGAGTCCAGTGAAGACATCTGCATCAATCACAGCATCCAGGGAAATTATCTGCATCATTTAAGCCATACAGCATAGTTGTATGTATTAATCACTGTGTCCAGCAAAGTTAATCATGACATTCTACAAAGTCAGTCTAGTCTGATGGACTGTAAAACAAAAAAATACATTAAAATATTTTTTTTAAATTGTTGTTATATAAGTTAACCACTTCACGGTAAATGATGTACTTGTACGTTGTTTTAAGGAAGGGGTTGTACCGGGGTGAAGCCTGCAGCTGTTCCGTTTATTGGTCCCAGTTTACCTATACCATTTTGTAGAGCTGGCGGTCAGCTTTCTGATAATAAAAACCAATGCTGCTCAGCTCATCGTTATCATGAGAAGCCGGATAGGACATCCCCCACGCCCGCCACCTTCAACCGATCCACCCGGTGAGACTGGAGACCTCGTGTTTGCGCAGTTTTAACGCGTGACATGTTAGGTATCTATTTACTCTGCGTAACAACATTTTCCATAATACCCCAAAAAATTGGGCTAACTTTAATGTCTATTTTTTTTTTATTCGATTAATTATATTTTTCCAAAAAAATTGTGTTTGAAAGACCGCTGCGCAAACACCTTGTGACCTAAAATGACTGCTATTATATTCTCCAGAATCTTTGCTAAAAATATATATATAGAGTTTGGAGGTCCTAAAAAAAAAAAAATGTAACTTGTAATCAACAATTGTCAATAATAGGCTTGGTCCAAAAGCAGTTAAAACAGATAAAAGAAATACAAATAGCATTAGAATTACTTGAGTGAGATGATGAATAGTGATGAGAGGAACACGCCATATTCGATTTCGCGATATTTCACGAATATATAGAAGAATATTCGCGAAATATTCGTTAATATCGAATATTCGTGATATTTTATAAAAAAAAATGCTAATGCGAATGCGAAATTTCGCTAATGCGAATGCGAAATTGATTTGCGAAATTCTCGTCAACACGCGAAAACGGAGATCATTTCCTGGATTACTAAACTAATATGCACTAAACACTAACTCTACTTACACAAACTTATATGACTAAACTAAAGCTAATTATTTTTTTGTTTTGTTCTTTTTTATACACAAAACACATAAGGGCAGAGAAAGTATTCGCGAATATTCGTAATACGAATATTCGCATTGCGAATATTCAGCAACATAAAAGGATCGCCTCAGCTACTCGGCCCAGGGTCTCTAATCATACCAGCAATGCTTTTAGACGTCGATGGAGATCACTAGGATGTGATCTGTTTTAAAAATAAATTTGAAAAAATACAAATATTCGCAATAGTGAATATTCACCGCGATATTAGATTTATTCGCGAATACTCGAATATGCAATATTCGTAACGAATATTCGCAATGCGAATATTTGTGAGCAACACTAATGATGAACAAGTGCATTAATGCAAAGCATAAGCATGGCAGGACATATAGTGCATGGCACGGCAGGACATATAAGTCACAAGGACCTTGGAGCCTGCTCAACCAGACAGAAGTTGATGTGTTGCAAAAAAAAAAAAAGCATTATAATGGGTCAGTGATTTATTATGATAAACAGTATTTTATTTTATTTTTGCAAAACGAAGTATAGATGATCAATTTATATAAACAATAAATGTATATCATTTCAAAAATTGTGTGAAATCCCTGCCAGTCCCTCTGCTTCCCTGTTAAAACTGACCACACTAAGCAGGAGAACACATCGTGTTTAGTTCTCTAGCTATGCTGGGAACTCTGCATTATCTCCTTCAATGATCATACTTGTCCTGACATGCCTCCCCTGAACAGATTTTCACTGGGGAGCTCAGTATGCTGCTGTTTCTCCTTTCCCAGCTCTTATGCAACTGAGAACAGGGGGAACAGAGAAAATGTGATCACTTAAACAGGGAAAAAATTTTTTTATATATGCACAAATGTTTTGCCTTTCATTTCTATTTAAACTGAAAGGGATGTTTTACAAAGTAATTATTTACAAACAATTTAACGTCCCTCAAAGTGGAGATTAGCAACACAATCCCTCTAGTCTTTCTTCTTCAGCATGCAATTCATGGTAATAAAGACTGTGGCAGAGCAGCAGGGGAGCACCAAGGAGTACTGACTGCCCTCACACAAGTTGGCTTTGATTTTTTAATTGTTCCTGACACAAACATGGCTGCCCTTTGTGTGCTGCACTCTTTTTAATGTTTATATTTTGTTTCAATTTTTTTTTATTGTAAGGCCATTCTGGCTCAGTTAAGGTATACATGGGCAGTGATGGCAATGATGTAAATAAAGCCCAAGTTATCATATCCATATATTACTGGGCATCAACTGCTGGCTGGATGTGACACAACATGCACTTAAGGTACTAACCTGCCCTGCTATAGAAGTCATCTCAGACAAAGTCTTCACCACAGCACTGTGAATGTATGACTGAGAAGCTCAATTTTAATGACAGGGAGTCATGTTTTGGTGTGGTCTAATTTACACAAAGGAAAAAGTTATCATTTAAACTATATAAAAAAAATATTTTGATAAAATGAATACAAATTGTAAATAAAAATTGTGCAATATAAAAGCACTTTTACAAGTCCATAAAAAAAAGTCAGGTCTATAATTAAGGTAATTCTAAAGGCTCAAGGCTCTTACCTTCATGTATTCTACATCATGATCCAGCAATGTGAATCTCTGGGGACTCTCTGAGGACTCCCTCTCCTTATTGGCTGAGACAGTCGTTTTCTCCCACTGCTGTTAATCACAGCCAGTGAGCCAATGAAGGAAAGAGAGGCAGCAGTGTCAAGCCATGGCTCTGTGGATATATATATATATATACAGTATATATATATATTTTTTATATACCGTATTTTCCGACGTATAAGACGATCTCTTGGATGCAAAAAAAAGCATCCAAAGTCGGGGGTCGTCTTATACGCCGAGTCTGACTCCGGTCAGGCTGCAGGCATGATCTTCCTACCTTATTTCTGGATTCCAGGTTGGGGGCATCCATAAATCAAAAGCCGCGCCTCCTCCTCAGATTGTTCCATGAAGACCGGCACAGTGGGGGAAAGTGATGGCACAGTGGGGGCAAGTGATGGCACAGTGGGGCATGTAATTTAATGGCACAGTGGGGCATGTAATGTAATGGCACAGTGGGGCATGTAATGTAATGGCACAGTGAGATTTTAAAAAAAGCCTGTTTCTGTCAGCGGTTGTTCCTGTCAGCGGTTGTTCTTGCTACCCCTCAGCTTCCAGAAAGTAGGAAGGGGTGTGGGTATGGTGAGTATATCCCAAAACCAACATTTTTCCTGGCAAAACAACAACATCATACCAACAGTCAGACATAGTGGTGGTAGCGTGATGGTCTGGGGCTGCTTTACAGTTTCAGGATCTGGATGATTTACTATAATTGATGGAACCATGAATTCTGAGCTCTACCAGAAAATCCTAAAGGAGAATGTCCGGGCCATTCGTTTGTGGCCTCAAGCTCAAGTGCACTTGGGTTATGCAGCAGGACAATGATCCAAAACACAACCATAAAAACAGCAACATTTTGGTTTTGGAGTGGCCTAGTCAAAGCCCAGACTTAAATCCAATTGAGAAGCTGTATCATGACCATACACAGGCCGTTCATGCTGGAAAATCCTCCAATGTGGCTGAATAAAAACAATTCTGCAAAGAAGAGGAGAAAAAATTGCTCCACAGCAATGTGAAAGACTCATTGCCAGTTATCGCAAACGCTTGATTGCAGTTGTTGCCGCCAAGGGTGGCGCAACCAGTTATTAGGTTTAGGGGGGAATTACTTTTTCTCAGCATTGTATGTGGTAGGAAAATTCCATCCACAACTTCCTGGAATATATAGGGGCTGTTTATAACACAAGAAATCTACATTAGATTGTATTTTTTTTTATTTAAAAAAAAAATAACAATAAAACAAAATATCACAGTGAGTATGTGCTCAGCATTTAACCACTTGCAGCCCCGCTCATCGTCAATTGACGGCAGCTTAGGGGATCTGAATTTCCAAGCTGCCGTCAATTGACGGCATTGTTTTCTCCGGCCACTGGGGGATGCGTGCGCACACCCGGCGCGTCCCCGCGATGCCGATGCGCGTGCCTGGCGGTCGCGATGTCCGCCAGGTACCCGCTGAACGGCAGATTTAGAGCAGGGACGTGGAGCTCTGTGTGTAAACACAGAGCTCCATGTCCTGTCAGTGAGAGGAGACAGATGCTGTTTCTCTTGTACATAGGGAGACAGCATCGGTCACCTCCCCCAGTCACCCCCCTCCCCCCACACATTTAGAACACACCCAGGCAATACATTTAACCCCTTCCTCACCCCCTAGTGTTAACCCCTTCACTGCCAGTCACAGTAAGCAAGTGGTTAAACAGTTTGTGGACTTTTTCAGACTACTGCTTCCTGATGCCTGTTTCCTTTTTTTATTTTTTATTTTTGTTAGCTAAAATTTAGCTGCTAAAATTTTGTCAAACAGCAAACCACTTTGATTCAGGTCAGGCTCATAGTTAACCCAAACCTAAAGCTTATCCCTTTTTATTATCAGTGTATCCTACAGACCAGAGGTTAACTAATTTAATATACATACTGTGTGTTATTATATAAGAGGAAAGCACCCAAAAGTTTGTACTGAGTATGTGCACAGTCAAACATAATAAACTAGCCCCATTTTTAAACATACAAGATTATTAAAGAAGCTAAAATGCACTCAAAGTGTAGAGGGGGAAGCAAATATCTCATATATCAGCTGCACAGCTAGACCACTCTATCAGCACAGCATAGTCACAGTTCGTCCGATCACTGAAGCTGCCTGGCCGATAAAGTAAGTATTGCTGAACCGCTAGATGCTGTAGCCTCATTGAGGGGCTGTCAAAGCTTGTCCCACCTGTCCTGATGACATCAGTGTAAAATTTGTAACCAATTGCAAGAATACATTTCTAGGGGATTTCCTTTTCTTTAGTACGCTAGTGGAATTCTCATGACTCTATTGTTATATAGAGGTGGAGGTGAATTGCATTGATATGATCGTTGCAAATCTGTAAGTCACATATTAATAACAGGCATATACGGTGACTTAGGAAATAACAACACCTTAACTGGGCTTAGGGTTGCCACCTGTCTGGGATTCACCCAGACAGTTCAGGTTTGAAGTGAGAGAGGGCTCGATCTGCTTCTCTTCCTCCCGCGCACACTCCAATTCCTAGCACTGTGCCTCAGCAAAGGAAAGTGGGGGCCGGGAATTTGAAGCCCAGCAGCCTCAGATACATCTGAATGAGAGGTGCTTACTGCCAAGGGGCGAGTGAGCTCACCATCCATTCATGTCTGTGACTGAAGTCTCCTCCTTCTCTCTCCTGCCTCTGAGTGGGTACACTAAGGTAAATCAGTGTTCTCAGAGCAACTTACATCAGAGTCCTCTCCCTGCATTAGAGTTCTTAGTGTTCCCCCTTAAATCAGGGTTCCTAGAGCATCCCTTATGTCAGAGTCCCCAGAGTTCTCCCTTACATCAGAGTCTGCAGAGTCTCCCCTTACAGTGTAAGGGAAATCTGCAAGTTCAGATGTAAAAGGGCAATTCTGCGGATTCAGGTGTAAAAGGGTAACTCTGTGGCAACCCTAGCTGGGCTACAACTTATTTAGCCACTAAAAGGAATTTTTAATGCCACCCTAGGCTTAATGTTATTCTGGGTTAATATATAACATACTAGGTCAGAACTTAAAGTTATATACAAAATCTCTGCAGCCAATACATATAAATATATACAGACAGGTCCGGGCAGCACACATCTGCCATGTAACTTGATCCTTCAGGTGCAGAGCAGACAATGGAGATCACCCAATCTCCAATGTATAGAAAAATGAAAAACAGGTCCAATCTGCAGCACCTTGTATATTTATTAAGAGGGTTAAAAAAAAATCTAAATAACAAGGTTTGTTAAGATCCTTCATCAGGTATGGCAAGAATGAAAATCAGATTCTAATCACATTCATTATATAACAAATTATTTAATTCACTGGAAATTAACAACACCTGAATGATCTTAACTTAAAGGGGCTGTAAACCCTCATGTTGTTTTACCTTAATGGATGGATGAAAAATAGGGCTTTTGTCCATTCAAAAAAATGCGAATAAAAACAGATGAAAATAGATGATCATCAGTTGTCATTCACTTTTCCATTAGAATGCATTGATGTCTGTTTTTCATCCATCAACGAATGGATGAAAAAACAGACAAATGGTCCGTTTTTGTGAAACAGTGTTTCTGATTACTTTATAAATATTTGAAAAGGAAAAAAAGATACTATTTATAAAAACAGATGAGAATCATAATCTAATTAATTATTAATTTATTAATAATTTAATTTATTAAATCGCTTAGGATAAATAGTGTCTATAATCCAAAAGAGAAAGGGGCACTTGAGAGGTGAACACACAGTGAAGATTTTATTTTGACGTTTTGACCATTAACAAGCTTGTCTTTCTCAGGGCTTGCGCTGCGTTGAAACATCAAAATAAAATCTTCACTGTGTGAGCACCCATGAGTGCTGCTCTCTCTTTTGGATTATATGTACTACTGTACAGTCTTTGCTGCACATCAGGGCCCTATTTTTATCTATGATATGTGTGCAGTGACAACCATTAGAATATATATTTTATATATAAATGATAAATAAGATAAAAAATATATATAAATTACAAAAAAAAAAAATATCTGGTAAAAAAACATGTAGGATTAAATCAATCAATAGATAAAAAAATGTAACACATGAAGCAGAATACATTTGGCCTTAATTTATGAAGAAAAATTATTAATTTGAAAAAGTTTATAACAGAAACAAAGAAAAACATTTTTTACATTGTTTTACTTTTTTTTTTTTACTTATGTAGCACCTGGTTACTTTCCAGAACCGGTGCTAAGTTAAATTTAGAGGGGGTCAAAGAGTAACTCTGACCATGTTAATTTGTTCAAATTTAGGCATCTGTCTCAGCTTTGGCTGTGCTGTGGACTCATTCTGTCCTTTCTGGGGTGCTGATCACACCCCAGGTCGGCAGGTGGCAGCAGTGGAGTCAAGGATTGAGTGCTCTTACCCAGCAGCCTATCAGGAGGAGTTGGCCTCACTGTGCATGCTGAGGGAGGGTATTTATGAGGCAGACGCCATTTTCCTGGGTCTTCTCCTCATGTGGCGCCCACCTTTAGGGTAGCCACTTCACGCTGCCCCGGGCAAATAGCCTTCCGGCCAGGTGGTGCGAGTGCAACGCAGAGATCCTGGCTTCTGGACCACGTTGGCCCAGAGCAATTGATCTTCCGCTTGGGGACTCAGTGGTCGACTGGGTCCCACCTAAGGAGGTCCTGGGCTGTCCTGTTGGAGGATGCTGTACGGTGGAGAGTCTGCCTGCAGAGTACCAAGAGAGGCTAGTGTTCCAATAGGGGCCTAACCATCCATTGGGGACCAGGGGAACCGGACACTGAGAGGTTGGATGTTGGCCACCTGTCAGTCGGTACTGTAATTTAAAACTACCTGAAGGAGATCCAGGTGTCAAGTCTGCTTAGGAGGATTGTCTCCACTGTTTCAACCATAGGAAGGGTCTGTGGCAGAGACTTATTTTCCCAAGTGTTTCCCTATTGCTAACACCTGAATCTGCTATCACCACTTTCGCTAAACCTCTATTCTTCACTAAGTTTTATTGTTTTTACCCGGCTGGGTAATAAAGAGCACAGAAAAGACATTCCTTTACTACAACTTTCACCAAATACCCCTAGACAGCGGGGGAACATGAGGTAACATGGCACCCAAAACAAACCAGCAGCTCTTCCGGGGGTAGTGCTACACGTATATATCTAAATAATTTAAAAAAACACAGTGGTGATTATATAGCACCAAAAGGTAGCCAGTCATTTTTTTTTTAATGATAAAAATTTATTTTGGGTACAGTGTTGCATGACTGAGCAATTGTCATTCAAACCGTGAAAGCTCTGAAATCTGAAAATTGGCCTGGGCAGGGAGGGGTAAAAGTGTTCAGTATTTAGATGGTAAAAAGCTGGTTGTTTTGGATCATGTTGAAAAAGCAGCCTAGTCAAAGTTTTTTTAATAATGTTCATGTACGCATTGCAATATTCTGGTGGGTTTTTATTGTGATATTAATATAATCCAATTACCCAAAAAATATAATCCAAAGCTGGGACACTGTAACTGGTGTGGTGGTGATCAGGAACAATATAACTGGTGTGGCAGTGATCAAGGATACTGTGAGTAGTGTGGTGGTGTTTAGGGACACTGTGATTTGGTGGCAGTGATTGGGGACACTGACTGGTGCAACAGTGATTAGGGACACTGACTTGTAGCAATGGTCTGGTGACATTGTATTGCCATGGCAGTGTTTAAAGATAATGTCTGGCAGCACTGACATACAGTGATATCAGATCAGCCAGTCATTGTACATGATTATCGCCACCGTTTTTTATATCCTGGCATCGGAGCAGTACAGTGTTGCCATAGTTAACTACACTACTCTAGGGAGATGATGAGGACTATAAATGCAATATTTTTTTACAGTTCTCGGCTGTGTTCATAGCTGTAATTGACCACAGCTATCACATGGTACAGGGCTGATGTGAGTGGCCCTGTACAATGTGATCACTGTGAAAATCACATGGTTCACAGGAGTTCTTAATGGCTGTATAAATTACATCCATTATTTAAATGGGCCCCAGTAAAGTCAATAGGATCAAAAGTGTTGTGGCCAATACAGCCAATGTACCATTTTTCCTTTGGGCCCCAGAGGATCCAGCAGATGCGAGCAATATATCAGCTCACCAGTCCATGGCAGTCCAGCCAGTATAAACTAGTGTGTATTAAAATGTATATATACAACTGCAAGACATAGAGGTGCCTATGGGAGCTCTTTTAGTTGGCATAGAATTTTAGTCACTTAATACCTCTATTTCCCATGAGTGTTACATTTTTTGGTTCCCATGCATAATGAATTTATCCTCAAACTATTGCATTTTGCCATCTATCAATTTTTTTTCTCCTACCAGCAGGTAAAGGGCACCTTCATTGGGGCCCCCTGTGCTCACGTGTATGCATGCCTCCATCTCAGCCTTTGGGAGAAGGAGGTTGTGTATAGGTCTCCTTTCTACATGTTGTGGCTGAGGTACATTGATGATGTGCTCATGCTGTAGTGGGGTAATGAAGAAGAACTGTGCTCATTTCCTAATAGGCTCAATATCAATGACCACAATATCATACTTAGGGAAAGGGACGTTTTCATCAGTGGGGATCACTGAAGAAGGTATAGGATTTGGCAGTTTATTAACTGCTCAACTACCCACTTGGTCTACATGCTTGCATGCCTATGTAGAAAATTATACATCGGCCAACCAAATGACAACTAAGGTGAACATATCCTCAGTATTAAGAAAAGGAAGGAAGACCATCCACTGGCAGTATATTTTGAAAAAAAATACCATGAAGGTAAAACAAGATGGCCAGCATGTCAAAGGAATCTACAGTACGTGTTGAATCTTCCCACACAAAGAGGAGATTTTAACATGATTCTATTACATAAGAAAAAATAGTTAATATTTAATTTAGGAGCGCTGGCCCCAAATTGACTTTATGCTAAATGTAATTTACAGGTCTTCCTAGAAACCTAGGGACATACGGGACTTTTGATTTTCTCCATTCACCTATCTATTTTATATTCTTTTGCTTCCCACCTTTATTACTTCTTTCCAAAAAATGCTCCTCAGTTATTTTTGTATTTTTGGTCCTTCTGGTTTAGTGTAGTAATGTCCCCAGTGCATTTGTATCATTCAGGGCTAGGCCTCATGGCTGGTACGGTCAGATAGGCATCACAGTAGTGGACTGCTGTGGCTTTTACCTTATGAACTGCTGCCACCCACTGGGCCCAGAGGAAGATATCCGAGATCTTGTCAGGCTTCCATGAACTGTTGATACATTGGTTGCATCTGCCAGATCCTCTGGGGCCCAAGGGCATAATGGTACTCAGGTTTTATCGGCCATTACATTTTTTACCTCAATTGCTTTACTGAGGCC
This sequence comes from Rana kukunoris, assembly GCA_029574335.1. Lineage (NCBI taxonomy): Eukaryota > Metazoa > Chordata > Amphibia > Anura > Ranidae > Rana > Rana kukunoris. The sequence goes on along the minus strand of CM056049.1, from coordinate 230,794,111 downwards.
TGTTAAATCACCAGCTGCATTTGTACAAGGTAAACACACTCCTTCACTTTAAACACAGCTAAACCTTGGACAGTGGAGTGGACTTAATTTTTGAACTTATGGGGTTGATTTACTAAAACTGGAGAGTGCAAAATCTGGTACAGCTCTGCATAGAAACCAATCTGCTTCCAGGTTTTGTTGTCAAAGCTTAATTGAACAAACTGAAGTTAGAAGCTGATTGGCTACCATGCACAGCGTCACAAGATTTTGCACTCTCCAGTTTTAGTAAATCAAACCCTATGTCTCTCAGCTGGAATTCCTATGCTGTTATATGGATAAATAATGAGTCTGCACTGTGTGACTCAAAGGGTGAAGGGACGATGTGACTGATGGATGCGCTAATAATATGAAACACAATGAACCTGTGAAATACACAATATAAAGCAATACTAAAGCAAAGAACATCAAAATCTTCAAGAGATCTTCAAAATACATACAATGTACATAAAAACAACATCAGTGAACAAATATTATAAATCAAAACGTGACTCATAAAAAAAACAGATGTGATAAAGTAAAGGAGCCAAAAAATGTGGCAGAATTATAAAGAAAGTCTCTGTGTGGTGGTCCCAAAGCCAAGTACAAGTGTTGGAAGGAGAGAAAATCTTCAGTGCAAATACCTCTTGTGCTTCCTAGCAGCTCACCTCACAGCTGTAGCACGGACAGCTCAAACAATCCTTAAATAAACACTCAGTGTATGGTGTGATTAGGCTAATATATAGCTAAGGAACTCCGAGCCAGATGTCACATGTGGGAAAACAACAAGGAAATATATAGCGTAATTCTGTGAGGACACTACTGTGATGAAATAATCGCACAGCAATGCACTTACTCAGAGAACAGTAATAGTGGGTGTATCTCCAATGAACGCCGAGTTTGTAAAAGCCTCCTATGTGCCTCTGCTTGTTCCTCCCTGACTTCCAAAATTCGAAAACAATTAGAAAAGTATTCAAAAACTATTCAAAAATGATTCAAATTCGAATTTCGTCCATACTTCAAATTTTATTATTTCAGATTTGTTTAAATTCGGTACTATTCTAATTCAGAGATTCGAATACATCCAAATTTCCGAATAATGAAAGTTTGTCTGAATTTTAATTCGGGACAAAATCAAGCGCATATGTCTACCGTGGCTTTAATATCTGTATATCACTTCTTTCAAATTATTACCTATTATTAGGGTTGAGCGGACACCTGGATGTTCGGGTTCGGTTGAACTTTGAAAAAAAATCCGGGTTCGGGACCTAAACTTGACCCGAACTCGAACCCCATTGAAGTCAATGGGGACCAGAACTTTTGAGTACTAAAATGTCTCTAAAAAGGTAATGGAAAGGGCTAGAGGGCTGAACATGGCAGCAAACTGTTGGTTAGAGCATTGCAAGTACTCTGAAAACAAATGTGGATAGGGAAATAACTTAAAATAACATAAAATACATAAAAAAAAATAAAAATAATAATCTTGCCCTAAATAAAAAAAAATTGAATAGCACAATAGAAGAACAGTATCTAAAGTGTTTATCTCACATGTACAGATATGGAGGAAACACTGCAAAATATATTTGTTTGCACTAAATGGGTGTTTTTTGAATAGCACAATAGAAGAACAGTATCTAAAGGGTGTATTTCACACGTACAGATATGGAGCACACACGGCAAAATATATATTTTTTGCCCTAAATGGGTGTTTTTTGAATAGCACAATAGAAGAACAGTATCTAAAGGGTGTATCTCACATGTACAGATATGGAGGAAACACTGCAAAATATATATTTTTTGCCCTAAATGGGTGTTTTTTGAATAGCACAATAGAATAACAGTATCTAAAGTGTTTATTTCACACGTACAGATATGGAGGAAACACTGCAAAATATATATTTTTGCCCTAAATGGGTGTTTTTGAATAGCACAATAGAAGAACAGTATCTAAAGTGTGTATCTCACACGTACAGATATGGAGCAGACACTGCAAAATATATTTTTTTGCCCTAAATGGGTGTTTTTGAATAACACAATAGAATAACAGTATCTAAAGTGTATATCTCACATGTACAGATATGGAGCAAACACTGCAAAATATATTTTTTTGTCCTAAATGGGTGTTTTTTGAATAGCACAATAGAAGAACAGTATCTAAAGGGTGTATCTCACACGTACAGATATGGTGGAAACACTGCAAAATATATTTGTTTGCCCTAAATGGGTGTTTTTTGAATAGCACAATGGAAGAACAGTATCTAAAGGGTGTATCTCACACGTACAGATATGGTGGAAACACAGCAAACTATTTTTTTTTTACCCTAAATGGGTGTTTTTTGAATAGCACAATAGAAGAACAGTATCTAAAGGGTGTATCTCACATGTACAGATATGGTGGAAACACTGCAAAAAAAAATATTTGCCCTAAATGGATGTTTTTTGAATAGCACAATAGAAGAAAAGTATCTAAAGGGTGTATCTCACAGTAACATGCACTGCTGGTGTAATTTGATTTCTGAAGCAGGACTAACTCCTATCTATTTCTCTCCCTAAAACCAACACCATGAACTTTTCCCTAAAGTATATAAAGCAGAGTGACTTGCTGTGCTATGTAGATCGCAGAGTAATTTGATTTCTGAAGCAGGACTGACTCAATTCTATCTAATTCTCTCCCTAAAAACAACAGCAGCAACCTTTCCCTAAAGTATCTAAAGCAGAATGACTTGCTGTGCTTTGTAGATCGCTGAGTAATTTGATTTCTGAAGCAAGACTGAGTCTGACTCCTATCTAATTCTCTCCCTCAGAGCATGAAATTCACAAAGAGCTTTTTCCTACCCTATCTAAAGCAGAGTGACATGCTGTGCTCTGTGCCTCTAGCTTATATAGAGGCTGGATCACATGCTGCACTGGCCAATCACAGCCATGCCATTGGTAGGCATTTCTGTGATGGCTTCTAGGTCACACGAGTTAAACGAATGATGATTGGCTGCCCTGCAGGGCGCCATTACATTGCCGAACACCGAACTCGAGCCCAAACTTACAGTAAATTGTTCGGGTTCGGGTCCGGGTACCAAAAATCCAAAAGTCCGGTACGAACCCGAACTTTACAGTTCGGGTTCACTCAACCCTACCTATTATTTCTCTCATGTACTTCGAGAGATAGTAAAATAAGTAAATACTTCTGAAATAATAAACAGCAACAATTCTTATGATGACATAACTAAGTAAAAGTATTTACAAGCAATATAAATATATAATTGCAAAACAAAAATACATGTTTTATACTTAGCTTCCATAGTAAATTATTGCCCAAGGTTCTTCTGAATCCTGAAACTGTAAGGCCCCGTACACACGAGCAAATAGATTTGATTTGAACAAATCTGTCTGCTGGCTGTTTTGGTTTGATCGCTGTTCACACGATCAAACCAAAATCCCCTCCAGCAGACAGCACGGTGATGTGGCGGTGACGTTAATGCCGCCACGTCACCGCACCAGGAAGTAAATTACTTCCGCGCATGCGTCGAATCCATTCGACGCCTGTGCGAGAAGATATGTCTGCTGGTTAGCGTACTAACCAGCAGACATATCGGGCAGACGGATTCCCAGCCGACAGATTTTAAAGCATGCTTTAAAATCTGTCGGCTGGCCAAATCCGTCTGCTCGCCCGTACACACGATCGAATCTGTCTGCTGGGACGGTCGGGCAGATCATTTCCAGCAGATAGATTTGATCGTGTGTACGCGGCCTAAGAGTAACCAGTAGGAATTAACCATTGTACTTCATTATAAGCAAAAGTACAAAATAAGATGGGGAGGGGATCTAGATAGCAAATGAAAAATAACTTTTAAAGGGCAAAATCAATCTAATTTACAAGTGCTTTAACCTCCAAATGTTTTTTTTTTATGTGGATATTAAAAGTCCTACAATGCTGATCAGAAATAGTTTTATGAGTACCGGACTGATGCATAGAATAAAGAAATAGTCTGAAACACCCAAATAACCTCTTCTTGCTTCATAGATCAAGTTAAGGTTTGGCATTTATGAGTGTTCTAAGGTTGTAAATTCTGCAGGGATATGCAAAGGACAGGACTGTCTTTAGGTAGGAGTAAGGGTGTTTAAAAAATGCAGGAGCAACTGCTGTTTTGTTTTTTGTTCAGTCCTTATTTCATATTTGTTATGCCAATGGTTTGTTTTATTTCTAGCCTAAGCTTTTAAAATACAACAAATGTGTTTGTTCCTGTCCTTACAGGAAATTTTTAATTTTGCTTTCATGAACAGATATTTTCTGTGTCAGCAAGTGTAAAATGAGTTCATAATATACAGAGTTTTAATAACAACATATATTAGAAATATTTACTATAATAATTCTGTGCAAAATGTCCTTGAGAATGCTTGAACAGAGTTTAATACATATTCAGTGAGTGCACGGTTTAAGTAATTATGATAATGTTTACCAGAAAGTAATTTTTAAAGTAACCTTCACATTTTACAGGCTTCTTGCACCATAATTGTTATCTTCATGTTACATGCACAGATATGTAGGTTCTTCTTTTGATGCCATTCAGTAACAGTTCTGCAGGTTCTCCCTCTAGTGGCATGTGACAACAGATCTTCTATAAAAAGCTGCTATGTTTTGTATCATTAAAATTATCCTTTAAAGGACAACTTAACCTTGAATAAATACATTGGCCCGGATTCACGTAGCACTTACACCGACGTATCTACAGATACACTGCGTAAGTACAAATGTGCGCCGCCGTATCTATGCCCCGGACCCACAAAATAAGTTGCGTCGAAAAATAGGCTCCTTCCGACCGACGTAACTTTCCTACGCTGGCGTATCGTGGGCGCATATTTACGCTGAATGCATATGGAAGTTTCGATTCAGATATGCAAATGAGGGAGATACGCCGAGTAACGAACGTAGATGTGCCCGGCGCATGTTTTAAGCGATTTGCGTAAGGGTTACATCCGGCGTAAAGTTATTCCTCATATAGGAGGCGCAACCCATGCAAAGGTATGGACAAGGGAACAGATGTCGTATTTTACGTCGTTTACGTAGTACTACGTGAATAGGGATGGGCGTAGGTTACATTCACGTCGTAGGCAGTGATTCGACGTATCTTAGCCAGTTGCGCACGGGGATACGCACGGGGATACGGACAGGGATACGGCCAAGTTACGATGCATGCACCATTCGTTTTAAGTACTTGGACGACGAGTAAAAAAAGAAAAAGTACTTGGACGATGCTCAGCCCATCATTTGCATGGGGTCACACTTCATTACCATGCATCACGCCCACTTCCAGCCCACTTCCACCTACTTTGACTTACGTCGGCTTACACCGACGAATATACGCTACGCTGTCGCAATGTTGGGCACATTTTCTTTGTGAATTTCATACTTGCCTCTCAATGTTGCGTCGGCGTAGGGTAAAGAAGATACCCTACGGCGGCATAAAGATGTGCCGATGGCTGTGAATCCGGGCCATTGTCCTTATATATATTCTCCCAATCCCCTTAACTTCCTCCCTCACAGTAACACACTTACCATTCTTCCTTTTCCAGCGATTTTCACTGTGATGTCCTGTCTGGTGCTGCATAGCCTTCACCAAGAAAACGTCTGGCTGGTCTTATACTGTGCATGCACTCTGCAGCCCTATTCATTAGTGTGGGTGGTCTCCTGCATTTCTGTAAAGTATTTCCATTCGATGGGCATAAATCAGTGCTGTGTTTTGGCCTAGGCCAAATAGGCCTAGGCCTAGGGCGGCACTTTACTGGGGGCAGAAAAAAAGACACCCCCCAAAACGGCACCCGCGCACAGGGCCACCATAAGGGAAGTACAGCTTAGGAGGGCAGCGGCGTCGCAGGTTGAGGAGGGGGCCAGGAAGCAGTTTAAGTAGGAGCCCTCGCGGCCTCCCCCCTGGAAAGCTGTGATTCTCTCTCTGATTGGCCCCCTTACTGTGGCTAATCATGGGGAGGGAAACAGTGGGCAGTAAGGTACCCGTAGCTCTCCTCTCACTGTCACAGCGCTGCTGCTGAGTTCTCTTGCAAATAGAGCAGCAGCACTGTGCCAGGGAGAGGATACATGTGGGCTGTCTGTGTATCTCCCCCACTCGCCCCTTCCCCTTTCTGTCAGCTGAAGGAGAGAGAGCGACTCTAATTGGGTTTGCCGTGCCACCGCCCAGCTTCCTGCCTGCTGTTTTCCTCTCCATGATTGGCCACGGCAGAGATTTATCGATTTAAACGTTCAAATAAAATAAAATAAAATCTGTATATTCAAAGAAAATTCAAAAGATTCTGAATACAAATTCCGAATACGAATTGAAAGAATCAACTGAATTTAACTAAACTAAATAACTAGATTAAGAGATCAAAATTAAACAAAAAATTATGGGCCAGATTCAGAGAGCCGTAACTCCTGTCTAACTGGTGTTAGACTGGAGTAATTTCAAATTACGCGCGTTTTTTAGCTAGTCGGAAACCTCAAACCATGAATAGACGGCTGCGGGCTTCAATTCGACTGGATTACGTGTTCCTACCCCTTCGGATCTACGCTGGGTGGACTTCCGTAGTTTTCCACGTCGGGGTATGCTAATGAGCTTTTGCCGGCGATCCCTGAAATTACGATGTTCAATCGCAATCTCTTACGGCATCTTTAGTCATCTTTTTTTGCGTAACACTATACCAGCTTTTTGCTGCTCTAATATTAGACAGCCCATGTTAAGTATGGCCGTCGTTCCCGCGTCGAATTTCTACGTTTTCCGTCGTCTTTTAATATTTTTAACGTATGTCGTCCGGGAATAGGAATGTTCGTAAACGACGCTACTCAAACAACGAATGACGTAACGACGTGATTTCGCGCAATGCACGGCGGGAAATTTCTGAACGGAGCATGCGCAGTTCGATCGTCGCGGGGACGCACCTAATTTAAACGCTGCACGCCCCCTAATCGCGTATTTCGATTACGCGGCGAGAAATAGACTACGCCGCCGTAGCGTACAGGCAAAAATCTACCAGAATTCGATGTAGAGCCTGGTAAAATACGGCAGCGTAGAGTATTTCGATTACGCAGCGCAAAATTAAGTGTATCTGAATCTGGCCCTATAATTTTAATCGTCATCAAATTCCAAATACGAATTGAAAGAATCAACCGAATTTAGCTAAACTCAATAACTAGATTAATGAATCGAAATGAAACAAAACAAAATCTATTTTATCGTCATGCACATGTCTATATGGTTTAAAATTGATCTAATTTCTTGAGGCCCTTAAAATTCCAGCACAGTAAAAATACTCCCCAAGTGACCCCTCTTTTGAAAAATAGACAGGCTGAAGTATTTTGTAAGAGGCATGGTGAGTTTTTGTAATTGACATGGTTTTGTTATTTTTGTCACAATTTTTGAGAAAATTAACAAATACTAATTTTTCTTACACAGTGTCACCAGTGAAGTATAGCATATGCCTGGTGTGGCAGTGATCATGGATACTGACTGGTGACAGTTCGTTAAAAAATATAAAACTATATAAATTCTTTTTTGCAGTTTTGCAGGTTTGAACTGTCATGAATGGGCTAAATTCATAACAGCTGTGATTTACTAGTATGTGCTTTGATTGGTTTACAGCTACAACATGGTACAGGGTCCTGTGATTGGCCCAGGTACCATAGGATAGCTGTGGGTTACAGCATCACTATAGGAATCTAAGCTGTTAAAGCTGAGCTCCGTCTGAGAAAAATACTGTAGCTGCTGACTTTTACTGTAAGGACACTTACTGTACCTGTTCAGGAATCCTGCGATGTCAGCACCCAAAGCCGATTCGTCCATTGGCTTGGGGTGCAGGCGCCAGCATTACAAGTAAGGGAAACTAACAGTGAAGCCTTTAGCCATTTTCCTACTGTGCACGCGCTGTGCTTTCTGAATTATCCTGCCATCTTCTGGGACCTGTTTGTGTCCCACCCAGAAGGCAGCGGTGAGATATGTCATAGATCATTGTGTGGCGATCTTACCCTAAAGTGGGAGCTGGTACCTGTCAGATACCCACTTCCCCCAAAAAAATGCCAAATGTGGTAGTGGAGAGGGGGGGTGAAAAAGCGGAGCTTCCCCTTTTGAGTGGAGCTCCACTTTAAGAATTTTTAATTCATTCATAACAGCTTTGTTGACATTGAGATCATGTGATCGCATAGTAATCACATGATGCTTTGGCCACTTTGAGTGGCCATGTACCAGGAGCCACAGCCAGCTGTATCTCTAACCTGGAACAGGCTGGATGACATACATGGATGTCATCCAGTCTGTCCATACCACCCTACTGCGGCTGGGCAACAACCGTATAAAGTGGCCCTGTGGTCAGACTGTCACTTTCTAAAATATACAAGCAGTCCCTTAGCTTTAAAACAAACCTTACTGACCTCTGTAGCTGCAAACACTGTGGGGCGATTTGTCCTCCAAGGTTTTAACAGGACACTAAAATCATAGCCCATCTCATATTGCTTTGATTAATAAAAGCAAACATCAGATGCAGTTAGTTATACAGAAACTGACTAAGAGTCGGTTCACACTCCAGCGGCACGACTTCTGGGGGCGGCTCTGCAAGGCGTCCTCAGGGCGACTTCAGAGGCGACCTGCAAAACGACTTCTGTATAGAAGTCAATGCAGGTCGCCCCGAGCCGCCCCCAAAGTCGTACAGGAACCTTTTTCTAAGTCGTAGCGACTTGCGTCGCTCCTATTAGAATGGTTCCATTGCCTTCAATGGGACGCGACTCGTCAGGCGGCTGAGCCGCCTGACGAGTCGCCCCAGTGTGAACCGACTCTAAAGCTCATTTATTGTTTGTTTTGAATATGTAAATACTTTAATGTCCATAACCTAGACACGGTTTTACTTTAACCACTTGACCACTGGGCACTTAAACACCCTTCCTAACCAAACCAATTTTCAGCTTTCGGTGCTTTCACATTTTGAATGACAATAACTCAGTCATACAACACTGTAACCAAATTAAATTTTTGTCCTTTTTTTCCCACAAATAGAGCTTTCTTTTGGTGGTATTTGATCACCCCTGCGGTTTTTATTTTTTTGGCTATTAATGAAAAAAGAACAAAAATTTTGTAAAAAAAATAATTTTTCTTAATTTCTATCATAACATTTTGCAAAAAAGTAATTTTTCCTCATAAATTTGGCCTAAAATGTATACTGCTACATATTTTTGGCACTGGTGTAGCACTGATGGAGCACTGACGGACACTGGTGGCACTGATAAGCACTGTAATGGCACCGATGGGCACTGATGAGCACTGTAGTGGCACTGATGAGCACTGATGGACACTGGCAGCACCGATGAGCACTGTAGTGGCACTGGGCACGGTAGTGGCACTGATGGACACTGGCAGCACTGATGAGAACTGTAGTGGCACTGGTGGGGCACTGGTGGCACCGATGAGCACTGATGAGCACTGTAGTGGCACTAGTGTGGCACTGATGAGCACTGATGGACACTGGCAGCACCGATGAGCACTGTAGTGGCACTGGACATGGTAGTGGCACTGATGGAGCACTGGCGGCACTGATGAGTACTGTAGTGGCACTGGTGCGGCACTGACAGACACTAGCAGCACCAATGGGCACTGAAGTGGCAGAGGTGGCACTGGTGGGGACTGTAGTGGCACTGGTGGGGACTGTAGTGGCACTGGTGGCACAGATGGGGACTGTAGGGGCACTGTGGGGACTGTAGTGGCACTGGTGGCACAGATTGGGACTGTAGGGGCACTGATGGGTAGTGGTAGTTGCTCTGGGTGGCACTGCTGGACAGCTTGAAAAAGGTGCGCGCCGTGTGACAGACATCCAACACACGGCAATTGCACGGAAACGCGTCGCATCCTTGAGGTATTGCGTGATGACGTCATCCCCCCTCGCCAAGCCGCAACCATAGCTTCTCAGTGTGCGCTCCAAAGTGCGTTCCAGCTCCTCTTGCTGATTCACTTGCATACTAATACGGGCACGCTTTCGGACTCAGCGTTGCAGGTATTACTTCCCCCGCACAGCAGATATCAGCTGGATGATTTCCCTGGGACGTTATTTATCCTCGGCTGGTTTGACGATCCATGCAGACCCTCACCTCACTCTATGCCTGTGAACTTCAATTACCATGTGAGTGCTTTTGTGTTATTTTATCATTAAAAGTTCAGCAGTTTTATTTATTGGCGCCTGTCCTTTTGTTTGCTTTTTACATGTCTATTGGAGCATTGCTTCGGCTCCCCACACAAGGCTGCCTTTCATCCCAAAAAAACTGTGACTCACCATCAAGCTTGTTACAGCTTATAGGACTTTGCACTGAGGACAGTCTAAATAACAGTAGGTTCTTGTTTGCGCCAGCATTGTGTATATTTGTACAATATAGATGGCACTGACTTGAAAAATCTCTTCTCTCCTCACACGCTGTATCGGTGTGAGGAGAGAAGAGAAGACGACCTCAGGATGACCCTTTTTTGTTTACATTCTTCTGCTCCCTCATTGGAAGGAGGAATCAGGTGGTGAAGAGCCACTATCATTGGCTCTTTACCTTGATCCTTGTTGCATCGGGTCCCCTGGACCCGGCGAGCACAGACACTTTCGCGAGCGCGTTGAAAAGGAACGCGCAAACGACGAAGTGCACAAGGACGTCCCAGGGACGTTGTGTCACAGCAATTCGACCGCGCTGTATTTTTGCTATAGCGCGGTCGTCAAGTGGTTAAGGTGATACTAAACAGAGAAGTGTTAATTGACATAATTTATTCACATAAAATATATATCATGGCATTGTTTTTTTTTTTACAAATCATTTAAAGTGGCGCTCCACCCAAACAGGGAAGTTCCTGTTTGTGAAATCAAGCTTTTGGGGAGGAGGGGGGAGCATGTCCCCGATTTTTACAGGTAACGCTCCCACTCCCACTGCTTACTTGCCCATCAGTGCTGCCATATCAGTGCCCCTCATTGCAGCCTCATCAGTGGCCATCAGTGAAGGAGAAAACTTACTTATTTACAAAAAAATTTAACAGAAACAAAGAAAACTTTTATTTTTTTCAACATTTTTTTTATTATTTGTTGCACAAAAAAGAAAAACCCCAGCAGTGATCAAATACCATCAAAAGAAATCTCTACTTGTGAGAACAAAATTATAAAAAATTTGCTTGGGCACACTGTAGCATGTCAGCGCAATTGTCATTCAAAGTGTGACAGCGCTGAAAGCTGAAAATTGGCCTGGGCTGGAAGGGGATGTAAGTGCCTGGTATTGAAGCGGTTAAGTACCTTATTCTTTTTGATTTATGAACGTGCACGCTCTGCTATATAGCATGTAATGAGAGTTTTTCATAGTCTAGGTTTAATGACACTTTAAGCAGATTAAGTTTGTCTGTTCCTGTTACTTATTTGAAAATTAGATCACATTTTAGACATCATTCATAGAGAAATCCAAATAATTCACAAGCATTTTTTGCATTCCTATTAAAACAGGAATATATAATAAAGATGTAATATAAACCCTTTGACAGCAAAGTATCTAAAAAGTGTTTTTTTTTTTTATACACCATAGTCTCCCAGTACAGAGACCCCATGGTACAGAGAGATACCATAAAGCTTTGATTCTTGTCTAGAAATGTGCCACATAAGTATGCCTAACAAGATCGATAAAGATAAGCAGCTAAGCCGCTCCAGGTGAGCACAACTGTTCTCTCTAACCTTTAGGTGCGAGTTCAGTCCGCAATCTGTATTAAGAGCCACTGACACAGGTATGAATAAATTAAGAAACTTTATTGAAGATAAAAATCCATCAAACGATGCGTTATGACATCCAAACACATCTACAACAGACTTGGTAGGGATTAACGCGTTTCACTAATAAAAATTGGCATATATTCTATAACCACTTGACTATCGTACTGCAAAAAGTCCTCCATTCTTCCATCCAGTCAGGTAACTGAAAATAAAGAAAGTGAATAATCCTCTGAGATCCTTGCCCCACTATACATCTTGTGGTTTTGTTTTTATTTTGTTTTACCATAATCTTATTCATTTTGCAACTTTAAAACACATTAAAACATCCTGGGCCAGATTCTCAGAAGAGATACCACGGTGTATCTCCAGATACACCATCGTATCTCTGTTTCTGAGCCCTCCTATCTATGCGACTGATTCTTAGAATCAGTTACGCATAGATTTGGCGTAGATCCGACTGGCGTAAGTCACTTACACCGTCGGATCTTAGATGTAATGTTACGCTTGGCTGACAGGTGGCGTTCCCGTCGATTTCTGCGTTGAATATGCAAATAAGCCTGATACGCCGATTCCTGAACGTATTTGCGCACTGTCTTCGTAGTTTACATAGTTTGCGTACGCGTAAGGTTACCCTTGCTATATGAGGAGTAACCTTGCGTAGGTCCGGCGTACGCTATGTTAAGTATGGACGTCGGGACAGCGTCGTGTTTTTCCATCGTTTACGTAATTTACGTAACTCGTCGCGAATAGGGCTTTGCGTTAATTACTTTGACGTCGAAATTAATGTATTTGCGGCGTACTATAGAGCATGCGCAGTGGGCTACATTTACGGCAGGCGCATGCGCAGTTCGTTCGGCGCGGGGGCACTGTTAATTTAAATACAGCACCCCCACCTCCTTCCTACTTTGAATTACGTGGCCTTACGCCGGCCCATTTACGCTACGCCGCCACAAATTACGGAGCAAGTGCTTTGAGAATACAGCACTTGCCGTAAATAGTGCGGAGGCGTAGCGTAAAGGGGATACGCTCCGCTACACTGTTAAAGGGCAGATCTACGAGAATCTGGCCCCCTATCTTTTTTGATAGGTGCTACCTCTCTCTTTCAAGTAATCTTGTTTAGAGAAAAGTACCTAGACTTCCACTACTAATCTCACCTTCTTAAAATGTTATCTGAGTAGATGTTATGCAGATCCAATAGTTTTATAGTGTTCTGAGTCATTAAGAACAAATATGCAAATCAGGAGTTCTGACCTTATTCGTTTTTTGCTCTAGAGTCGGTTACTCAACATACAGTATCTCACAAAAGTGAATACACCCCTCACATTTTTGTAAATATTTTATTTTACCTTTTCATGTGACAACACTGAAGAAACAATGCATTGATACAATGTAAAGTAGTATGTGTACAGGTTGTATAACAGTAAATTTGTTGTCCCCTGAAAATAACTCAACACACAGCCATTAATGTCTAAACCGCTGGCAACAAAAGTGAGTACACCCCTAAGTGAAAATTGGGCCCGATTAGACATTTTCTCTCCCCAGCATCATGTGACTCGTTAGTGTTGCAAGGTCTCAAGTGTGAATGGGGAGCAGGTGTGTTAAATTTGGTGTTATTGCTCTCACTCTCTAATACTGGTCACTGAAAGTTCAACATGGCACCTTATGGCAAAGAACTCTCTGAGTAGCTGAACAAAATAATTATTGCTCTACATAAAGATGGCCATAAAGATAGGCTATAAGAAGATTGCTAAGACCCTGAAACTGAGCTGCAACATGGTGACCAAGACCATACAGCGATTTAACAGGACAGGTTCCACTCAAAGCAGTTGAGTGCACATGCTCAGCGTCATATCCAGAGGTTTGTTTTTGGGAACGAGATGTATGAGTGCTGCCAGCATTGCTGCAGAGGTTGAAGGGGTGGGGTCAGACTGTCAGTGCTCAGACAATACGCCTCACACTGTATCAAATTGGTCTGCATAGTTGTCGTCCTGGAAGATAGTCTCTTCTAAAGATGATGCACAAGAAAGCCCACAAACAGTTTGCTCAAGACAAGCAGACTAAGGGCATGGATTACTGGAACCATGGGCTGTGGTCTAATGAGACCAAGTTAAACTTATTTGATTCAGATGGTGTCAAGCATGTGTGTAGTGAGGAGTACAAAGACAAGTTTGTCTTGTCTACAGTCAAGCATGGTGGTGGCAACGGCGGATCCAGGGGGGGGGCAACAGGGCAATTGCCCCCCCCCCCCGAGGCAATCATGTCACATTGGCTTTAAAAAAATTGGCTTTTTTTTTTTGTTATCATTTTTTTTAAACTGCTTTGCGTTGCCTGGCCCGGACTGGCCATAGGGCAAACCTAGCAAATGCCTGTGGGCCGTGGGCCGATTGCGGCCCGCGAACGGCCCTCGGCGGCCAGCGGGCCGTATGTCACGTCTCCCCAGGGGTGTACACCACCAACACAGCGCCAGATAGAGAGAGATCAGCTGGGGTATCATAGACAGCTCTGACACTTCTCCCCTCCCCTTGCTGCCCCCACGGCCAGTTAGAGGAGAGGAGCTGCTTCTACTCCTCCCCCTCCTCTCTTCTGCCCCGCCCACTCTCCCGACGGACACTGTTCTGCTGCCTAAGGGATGTGGGCGGGAAGATCCAAGCCCGGCAATCAGAAAGGAAAGATGGAGTCTGATATCCATCCATCCAGTCAGTCCTGCCTCTGAGTGAGTACTCAGAGTACTGTACACTGATCTATGGGGTGCCCTTCATTCCCTTCTCTCTTGCTCTCTCTTCACCTTTCTTTCTTTCTTTCTCTCTATCTCTCTTTTTTTTCCGTTTGCACCCCCCCCACCAGCTGCCACTGTAGATAGATAGATAATAATCTATCTAGCTATCTTTCTACAGTGGCGGCTGGTGCTCAACATTTTTGGTGGGCGCAAATGAAAAAATAAATAAAAAATTGCAGCCTCACTGTGCCCATCAAACGCAGCCACTGGGCCCATCAATTGTCACCACTGTGCAATGCCATCAAACGCAGCCACTGTGCCATTAAACGCAGCCACTGTGCCATCAAACACAGCCACTGTGCCATCAAACGCAGCCACTGTGCCATCAATTGTCACCACTGTGCCATGCCATCAATTGTCACCTCTGTGCCATGCCATCAAACACATCCACTGTGCCATCAATTCTCACCACTGTGCCATGCCATCAAACACAGCCACTGTGCAATGCCATCAAACACAAACACTGTGCCATCAATTGTCACCTCTGTGCCATGCCATCAAACACAGCCACTGTGCCATCAATTGTCACCACTGTGCCATTAATTGTCACCACTGTGCCATGCCATCAAACACAGCCACTGTGCCATCAAGTGTCACCACTGTGCCATGCCATCAAACGCAGCCACTGTGCCCTTCAATTGTCGCCACTGTGCCAATTGATGCCCATGTGCCCTTTAATTGTTGCCACTGTGCCCATTGTCGCCACTGTGCCCATTGTCGCCACTGTGCCCATTGTCGCCACTGTGCCCATCGTCGCCACTGTGCCCATTGTCGCGGCTGAGCCAGAGGGGGCGGCGCTCCGGCGCCCTCTATAGACGCACCGCCACTGTCTATCTATATCTATCTATTTATCTTTATCTATCTTCCTTCCTTCTCTTCTTTCTTTCTATCTTTATCTATCTTTCTTTCTTTATCTATCTTCCTTCCTTCCCTTCTTTATCTATCTATCTATCTTCACTTCTTTCTTTATCTATATTTCTTTCTTTATCTATCTTCCTTCCTTCCCTTCTTGCTTTCTATCTTTATCTATATTTCTTGTTTATCTATCTATCTTTCTTGTTTATCTATCTATCTATCTATCTATCTATCTATCTATCTATCTATCTATCTATCTATCTATCTATCTATCTATCTATCGTTCTTGTTTATCTATCTATCTATCTATCTATCTTCCCTTCTTTCTTTGTCTATATTTCTTTCTTTATCTATCTTTCTTGTTTATCTATCTATCTTTCTTGTTTATCTATCTATCTTTCTTGTTTATCTATCTATCTTTCTTGTTTATCTATCTATCTTTCTTGTTTATCTATCTATATTTCTTGTTTATCTATTTACCTTTCTTGTTTATCTATCTATCTTTCTATCTATCTCTCTTCCCTTATTGCTTTCTATCTATCTAATAATCTATCTTCCTTCCTTCCCTTCTTTCTTTTTATCTTTATCTATCTTTCTTTCCCCCCCGGGCTGCTCAGTCTAAAATGCCCAGGCCTATTTTTTGTCCCAGTCCGGGCCTGCCTGCAGCTGCCGAGTCTCTCACTCTCTCTCTCTCATCACCAGGGCCGGTAGGCTGCCTGTCCTGAGGCTGCTTTGAGCTGTAGCTGACTGCAGCGCTCCCCTCTCTCCTGCGTGTATGACATTGGGCATCTCTGGCTGTGTGTGAGAGCTGGATCTGTGTTCGGCTGTGCTGCCTGTGCTAGACCTGCTCGTGTGATAGTAGATGGAGATGGAACACTGATTGAATCAGTGTTTTGTCTATCACACAAGCCCGTCTAGGGGGGACATTGCTAGAGCACACTGCCCTGCCGAACACAGACCTAAAGCTCCTGTTTGTTCCATGACACACATCGGGAGAGGAGATACCTGCTGTGTGTGATCGAGGTAATGCCATGGTGAGTGCCATGCACAGTGTGGCTGCATTTATATACAAAAGTGGGACTGGATTCATAGACAAAAGTGGGACTGGATTCATAGACACAAGTGGGACTGGATTCATAGACAAAAGTGGGACTGGATTCATAGACAAAAGTGGGACTGGATTCATATACAAAGGTGGGACTGCATTCATATACAAAGGGTGGACTGCATTCATATACAAAGGTGGGTCTGCATTGATATACAAAAGTGGGACTGCATTAATATACAAAAGTGGTAGTGCATTAATAAACAAAAGTGGGACTGCATTAATATACAAAAGTGGGACTGAATTTTTATACAAAGGTGGGGCTGCGTTCATATGAACAGTGAGGCTGCAATGATGGGCACTGATGAGGCTGCATTGATCTCTTGTACCATGTCTTCAGTCTCTAAACATCCCTTGTTCCATGCCTGCAGTCTCTAAACATCCCTTGTACCATGCCTGCAGTCTCTGACCATCCCTTGTACCATGCCTGCAGTCTATGACCATCCCTTGTACCATGCCTGCAGTCTCTGACCATCCCTTATACCATGCCTGCAGTCTCTGACCATCCCTTGTACCACGTCTGCAGTCTCTGACCATCTCCTGTACCACGTCTACAGCCTCTGACCATCCGTTGTACCACGTCTGCAGTCTCTGACCATCTCTTGTACCATGTCTGCAGTCTCTGACCATCTCTTGTACCATGTCTGCAGTCTCTGACCATCTCTTGTACCATGTCTGCAGTCTCTGACCATCTCTTGTACCATGTCTGCAGTCTCTGACCATCTCTTGTACCATGTCTGCAGTCTCTGACCATCTCTTGTACCATGCCTGCATTCTCTGACCATCTATTGTACCATGTCTGCATTCTCTGACCATCTATTGTACCATGTCTGCATTCTCTGACCATCTCTTGTACCATGTCTGCATTCTCTGACCATCTCTTGTACCATATCTGCAGTCTCTGACCATCTCTTGTACCATGTCTGCATTCTCTGACCATCTCTTGTACCATGTCTGCATTCTCTGACCATCTCTTGTACCATGTCTGCATTCTCTGACCTTCTATTGTACTATGTCTGCAGTCCCTGACAATCGTCTAGAAATTTTGGGATAGATTTATGGCATTTATATTTAAATATTTTTTACTAGTAATGGCGGCAATCATTGATTTTTTAGCGGTACTGCAACATTGCAGCGGATACATCGGACACCTAATTGAGTTCTGTAAGCAACACCTTATTTTCTGGCAGTGCCCCTCCCGAGACTAGACTCTGGATCCGCCCTTGGGTGGTGGGAGTGTCATGGTGCATGAGTGCTGCCGTCACTGGGAGCTACAGTTCATTGAGGAAACAATGCATACCAACATGTACTGTGACATATTGAAGCATATTGGGCCACAGCGCAATGTTCCAACATGATAATGTCCCCAAACACACCTCAAAGACGACCACTGCCTTGTTAAAGAAGCTGAGGGTAAAGGTGATGAACGGGCAAAGGATGTCTCCAGACCTAAACCCTATTGAGCATCTGTGGGGCATCCTCAAATGGAAAGTGGAGGAGCACAAGGTCTCTAATATCCACCAGCTCTGTGATGTCGTCATGGATAAGTGGAAGAGGACTCCAGTGGCAACCTGTGAAGCTCTGGTAAACTCCTTGCCCAAGAGGGTTAAGGCAGTGCTGGAAAATAATAGTGGCCACACAAAATATTTATACTTTGGGCCCAATTTGGACATTTTCACTTAGGGGTGTACTCACTTTTGTTGCCAGCAGTTTAGACATTAATGGCTGTGTGTTGAGTTATTTTGAGGGGACAGCAAACGTACACTTTTATGCAAGCTGTACACTCACTACTTTACATTGTAGCAAAGTGTCATTTCTTCAGTGTTGTCACATGAAAAGATATAATAAATTATTTACAAAAATGTGAGGGGTGTACTCACTTTTGTGAGATACTGTATTTAAGCCATTGGATCAGCATTTCAACCAGACAACTAGCATTTTCAGAAACAGAGAAATAGAGACCAGAAATAATAGTCTACATATTTCTTAAAGCATCTTACTAAAAGCTGAAAAACATTTTTTTTATTTACCTAAAAAGAGATTCAAGGGCTGTTCTTTTTCTAAATAAGCCCTATTACAAATCATTAATACCACAAGCAACAATTTCACCTGAAGATCTCTATCAAATTAGTAGACATGCTCATCATGTTCTTAATTACAACACATTGGCCATGTAATACCTTAATTAATTATTTTAATTAAAGGCTAAATTAATTATTGGAATTACAAAACAGTTGAATTCCCTTCTGTCAAACTCTGAATTGGTAAAGTTGTGAGAGGTCAAGTTATTAATTAATGCATGTGCGATATACAGATATTATATTTTATTAGCCTTGAAGTCTTGTGTATTGAAATACAGAAAGCAAGTAGCATGCATTCTAGATATGTTCCATTTGCATTGCAGAATGTGGTGCATAGTTTTGTTATCAGTGTGAATTATGCTTGTGTTCGTTTTTCTGATTAGGTATATCAATACCTGTATACACATTTTTTATTTTATTCAAGAATAAATTATTTTAGAATAGCCGTTGTAACATTTATATTGCAAGCTAAATAGAAACTGCATTCACAGGACATGGTTTTTAAAGGTGCAAGTGAAATGAACAATTTATGCCTAATGCCTGAAGGACCGTTGTCATCAGTTAACCGATAAAGCTGATTGATGGTCCGTCGCGCCTACACACCATTGGTTAAAAAACGATCGGGTCAGAACGCGGTGACGTAAAAAAACAATGACGCGCTGAAAAAAATGAAGTTCTATTCTTCCAAGCGTGCGTCGACTTGATTCTGAGCATGCATGGATTTTTAACCGATGGTCGTGCCTACTAACGATCGGTTTTGACCTATCAGTTAGGAATCCATTGGATAAATTTAAAACAAGTTGGCTTTTTTTTAACCACTTAAGACCCAGACCAAAATGCAGCTATAGGACCTTGCCCCTTTTTGAGATTCGGCACAGCGGCGCTTTAACTGACAATTGCCTCCCAAACAATCACCTCACCTCTGCGGTTTTTATTTTTTGCGCTATAAACAAAAATAGAGCGACAATTTTGAAGAAATTTTTTTTTTACTTTTTGCTATAATAAATATCCCCCTAAAAATATATAAAAATATATTTTTTTCCTCAGTTTAGGACGATACGTATAGTTCTACCTATTTTTGGTTAAAAAAAAAAGCGTTTATCGGTTGGTTTGCGCAAAATTTATAGCGTTTACAAAATAGGGGATAGTTTTATTGCATTTTTATAAAAAAAAATATATTTTTTACTAATGGCGGCGATCAGAGATTTTTTTCATGACTGCGTCATTATGGCTGACACTTGGAAAAATGTTGACACATTTTTGGGACAATTGTTATTTTCACAGCAAAAAAATGCATTTAAATTGCAGTGTTTACTGTGGAAATGACAGTTGCAGTTTGGGAGTTAACCACAGGGGGCGCTGAAAGGGTTATGTGTTCCCTAATGTGTGTTTACAACTGTAGGGGGGTGTGGCTGTAGGTGTGACGTCATCGATCGTGTCCCCCCTATAAAAGGGATGACGCGATCGATGCTGCCACCACAGTGAAGAACAGGGAAGCTGTGTTTACACACAGCTCTCCCCATTCTTCAGCTCCGGGGACTGATCGCCGCACTCTAGCAGCGATCGGGTCCGCAAATCACGCGGTCCCGGATCTCGGAGCTTCGGACCGGGTCACGGGAGCGTGCCACGGGCGCACGCCCGTGACCCACGGCTGGGTACAAGCACAGCACGTACCTGTACATGCATGTGCCCAGCCGTGCCATTCTGCTGACGTAAATGTGCAGGAGGCGGTCCTTAAGTGGTTAACCGATGGATAACTAACCGATGGCGCCCACACAGGATCGGTTTGGTCCAATGAAAACGGTCCATCAGACCGTTCTCATCGGTTTAACCTATCGTGTGTACGCGGCCTAACAGTACTAACTGCTTCTAACTAAGCACACGTGAAGTGTGCGAAAACGCATCTACCCAGCATTCTGTTTCGTATAATGTTTTTTATTTTAAAGTAATCGATTACAACAGTTACAGTATGTCAGATGACAACAACTAAGAATGAGATACAGCATTGAAATACAGATTAATGCAATAATAATTGAACTGTTGTAGGAGTTGTAGTATTATACAGATATAACTAAACTAAAACATAAATAAAAACAATTACTAATAAATGGAAATGAGAACTAATGGAGGGAAGGAAGAGAGTAGTGGTGTTCGCTATTATCCATGAAAGGGTATCAATACCATGACATGAGAACTCTTGAGTCAAAAGTGTCTGGAGTATAGTATATGGCCCAGGGCTTCCATATGCTATCAAATTTTTCCAACCCATTTTTGTCTAGCGCTTCCAGTTTAGCATGTACGAATGAAAGATTCATTCTCTTTTCTGCTTCCGACAACAGTAATGCAGGTTATTTCCATGCGCTGGCTATTACCTGTTTCGCGGCTATCATAAATAAAATAAATAACTTATGTTGATTCCGAGAAAGGGTTTCTGGTTTAATGTTAAGTAAGGCCACCATTGGATCCGGTAGTATAATACAGTCAAATATTTTAGAAGCGATCCTGAAAATTCCTTCCCAGAATTTCCTTGCAAGTGGACACTGCCACCAGATGTGGATATATGTTCCTTTATCTGGGCAACCGCGGAAACAGAGATCTGAGCAGTTTGCTGAAAATTTGGCTAATCTATTGGGAACCAGGTACCAACGGGAAAGCACTTTATATGATGTTTCCATTGCCGATACATTTATAGATGCAGAGCTAGTATTAGACCAAATGCTTGCCCAGGTTTCGTCATAAATTTTACATTCTAAGTCTAATTTCCATTTAGCCGTATAAGAGGGTAATATAGTATTTGATTTAGTGATCAGTTGGAAATAAATTTCTGAAATACAACCTTTGGCATGTGGATCTTTGAGACATATCCTTTCAAATTGGGTGATATTATTTAGATTATCACTAAGGTTAAGGGAATGTCCATAGAAGTTCTTGATTTGAAGGTACAGTATCTGAAAATTTCTGTAGTGGGGAGGCCGGATATCTCACATAGGTCTGGGAAAGGTCGAATTGTATTTGTTGATGCTATGTGATATAGACACATAATTCCAGCCCTGATCCAAGCCTTAAAAGTTCTTGGAAATACCCATGCTGGATAAAAGGTTGGGTTTTTATAAAAGGAAAGAAGCGGAATGTGTGGGGATTGCAATCCATGAGAGGTTTTGTACCTATCCCATAATGACAATGAGTGTTTAGAGATTGGATTTTTCAATTTTCTACGGTCTTGAGGGCTCAGCCAAAGGATATTGTTTGTGGGGAGAGGGTCAAAGTCTATTGCCTCAATAAGTACCCACAATGGGATTTCTGTGGTGATCATTTGATAGTTGCGCAAATTGTGCTGCTCTGTAGTATGTTGCAAAATATGGAAATCCCAGCCCACCCCTTGTTTTTTTAGGCAATCTGGGTTTTTCTTCCCCCACGTGAACTGTGTTACTCTATGCTGAATCAATCTAAGAAAATAAGCAGGAATGTGAATTGGAAGGGTTCGAAATAGATATAAAAACTTGGGGAGTATAGCCATTTTTATTATGTTGATTTTCCCAAACCAGGAAATCGGTAAAGAAGACCAGTCGGATAACAATCTAGTGACACTTTTCAGTAAGGGAGGGTAGTTGGCAGCAAATAATTCGGAGACATTAGCCGTAAGGTGTATACCCAGATATGGTATACTACGGTCTGCCCATTTAAAGGGTAGTGAGAGGGCTGTAAATTTTGTTTCACTGTTTCACTGAGTGAAATATTCAGTGCCAAGGATTTTTGGCTATTAACCGTGAGGCCGTAAATGTGCTACTCAGCATTCTGATTTCTGTAGTTTTTGAGATGTGGTGTGCGGCCATTTCTTCTAATTTCACGAACTGCTTCTACATGTCTGGAAGTGATAAGGCAAATCAAAAGATGATAGCACATAAAATACAGCCTTGTAATTGTTTCCTATAAAAAAAAATATTTATAGAATACAAATTATATACAAATCATTTAAAAATATTATAGCAAATTTACAAACTTACTAAACTTAATAAAAAAAATAATAATGGACCAGCATTTTCCTGTGTGTTCAGGATGGCTTGATCATGTACCTACAGATGAATAGGTCCATCACAGCCTGGACTCATGGGAAGTGGGTTAAATAATGCTGGCCATTTTTCAACCTAAGGATATCTAGTGGAAAATAATTTACTTGGAGGGTGTTGGGGGTGGCATCTTTGGGCTGAAGGTAAGTGTTTAGCATTAAATAATGGCATGGGTCCAGATTTAATTTACACTTAAAACATTCTCATACAGCTACAATTTGATTTGCTTTTGATTTGGCATTATATTTCAAACTAATCACTCATGCCACGTACACACGATCGGTTAAACCGATGAGAATGGTCTGATGGACCGTTTTCATTGGTCAAAACCGATTGTTTGTGGGCGCCATCAGTTATTTAACAATCGGTTAGAAAAAAGCCAACATGTTTTAAATTTAACCGATTAAAAATCCACGCATGCTCAGAACCAAGTTGACGCATGCTTGGAAGCATTTAACTTCATTTTTTTCAGCACGTCGTTGTGTTTTACGTCACTGCATTCTGACCCGATAGTTTTTTTAACCGATGGTGTGTAGGTGCGACAGACCATCAGTCAGCTTCATCGCTTAACCAATAAGACACCCAAAGTGCACAGAAGGGGAATGTGCTTACCAGACTCAATGGATCTTTTTGATTAGAAAAAGATCTCATGCGCTTAGCAGGAGCGTGCCTGCACACTTGACCATAAACAGGAGATGTGGGTATTGGCTCAAGACCTTGCGACTCCAGTCCTGATCAGGAGAGGGAAAACAAAGAGAATCAAAAAGATTCATTGAGTCTAGTAAGCACATTCCCCTTCTGTGCACTTTGGGTGTTTTATCCTTGCGTATGGTGAAGGAACAAGTGTGCACTGTCTGGACAACAATCCTTTTAGAGCAAGATTTCGTTTTTGTTGGTGGATGGACTTTGAAAATTAATCACACTTTTTGTTTTTCTTCAATTGGGACAATTTATTATCTTTTTTGCTTTGTATATTTTTCCTTAGAAAGAGTCAAACACTTTCTTTATGGACTTATATTATATGTGCAATACTTTTTGGTGATTTATTTTAAAGATTTATTACCAGTAACTGCATATCACTGTTTTATCCACTTGGGAGAGTTTTATGATTTGTATTTTTCTCACTTTAGTATATTTATTATTTATGAGTGTTTTTTTATAACCACTTTCTAGCGCCCTCCTTTTTCACAGATCACAAGTGTGGTGATGTCATGTTTACTTCTGCCAATTCCATTATGGTATGTTCATACTCCATACTAACCCTAACTTAGCTAAATTATAGGGTACCTCCCTCTGCAGCTTTCTTATGATATTTAAATTTAGTACTACTGTGCATGCATTAACCTCTTGGCTGGATGAAAATATGTAGCCCCTGGGCGGGTGGACCTTGGTGCCGAGTGGCCTCCTATTTGCATGAATTAGTGCAAATACAGCAGTGTCAAGAGTGCAAGCCTTGTGCACTCCTGGTACAGTTACCGGCCGCTAACGGAAAGCACCCAATCGCTATTTATGATAATGTGACTACTTTGACAGCTGTCACATGATCATAAATCCAGCCTCTCGGCATCGTAAATCCCTTAAAAGTTCCTTTGCTTACATTTTAGCAGCTGGGACCAAGAGATGTCATTTGGACCAGGAAATTTATAGGAAAATACAGCTATGCGTTTTTGTATTTTTCAATAGTTGCTGGCCATCGGACATCATGATTAATGTGCATCTACATCACTGCATATCATCCATGTACATCATGAGACATTTTTTGATTGTTTTTTAGGACTTGTCACAGGAATTGTTTATGAAATGGGGTTACATAGCTGTATAGAATTGTATGGACATTATCATATATTGGCTAATGATTTTATGTTCTTGTTATTTTACAAAACCCTGCTAAACATAATTCTGTCAGCAAGTATCCAGATACAAAAATCTGTTTTATATGGTCAGCCTCAATGTTTGTTTTTTTTTCAATATTTTTTTTCAAGAATCTAGCAGGACTGTCACCTGTATGTTTCTATCATTAATTCTAGTCATATCTCTAGGTAGGTTATAAGCACATTTGTACAAATACTTAATGCAGCAGTAATATATACACCAAAAGGCTGATGTCAGCTTTAGAAGCTTCCAACAATGGTGTCATTTGACTTTATCTGCTCTCTATAGGTCAGACCCACGTACATATGCATCAGCTTGAGTATAAAACTAAACACAGCTAAACTGGAAAGGTGGAGGTCATACTGAATTATATTTTGAAGAATACGTTGCTGATCTAGAATGAGAATGTTGACAAGTTTAGGGAGAGGTAAATCAAAATTAGAGGAAAAACTGTAATATTGCAGAATACCAGTTCTTAGATGTGGTGCTGCTTTGGTTTTAATTTTCAGGACATTTTCAGAAAGTACATTGCCCAAAATTCAGTGTTCTGTCACTTCCAGTGCTCTAAGTACAAAGTTATCTTCCTTTTTTAAAATTAAAATCCCACCAGAGTAAATGAAACAAAGAAGTCTGAAGTTAAAGGCTCATGCACACAGGTCGTTTTAAAAACGCCAGCACTACAACAACGCAAAAAACGCCAATTTTCTCTGCGTTTAGCAGCGCTTTTACATTAGCGTTTTTGCCCATTTTCCCAAGTTTTCTGGCATTAGCGCTTTTGGCCGTTTTTTATTACAAACACCATTTATAATAAAAAAACGCCTAAAAACGTCAAATGTGGCTAAACGGAGCTTGACGCATTTAGACACATTTAGATGCGCTTTTTGTCATTCTTTGGTGTTTTCCATTTGTACAGCTTGTTTTAACTGCACCTGGAAGCACAGGCTTGCTGTTTTGTTTACTGCCACTAAACGCTTATGCCTTCAAACACCTCTGAGACCGCGTACACACGAGCAGACAGATTTGTTCAAATCGGTCGGGCTGACCGATTTAAAAAAATCTGTCTGCTGGGGACATATTGGTTTGATCGTGTACACACGATCAAACCATAATCCCCGCCGCCAGACGGCGCGGTGATGTGGCGGTGACGCTGCCACGTCACCGCACCAGGAAGTAAAACACTTCCTCGCATGCGTCAAAACCATTTGGCGCGTGTGCGAAAAGATATGTCTGCTGGTTAGCGTACTAACCAGCAGACATGTCGGGCGGACGGGTTCCCAGCCGACAGATTTCAAAGCATGCTTTGAAATCTGTCAAGTGGCCAAATCCGTCGGCTCGCCCGTACACACGGTCGAATCTGTCTGCTGGGACAGTCGGGCCGACCGTTTCCAGCAGATAGATTTGATCGTGTGTACGCGGCCTGACAGTTTATGTGTCCATGGACACATAGGCTAACATGGGCTTTTAGAGGCAGTTAAAAAAATGTCAAACAGCTAATGTAAAAACATCCTGTGTGCATGAGCCCTAACCTTGGTGACAACCATAAATACCTCCATAGATACTGTGGAGGAGTAAACGTTTTCACCCAGGAACATAAGTGGTTAATTTACTAAAACCGAAGAGTGCAAAATCTGGTGTAGCTATGCATGATAGTCATCCACTTTCTAACTTCAGCTTGTTCAATTAAGCTTTGAAAAAAAAAAAATATATATATACACTGTATTTGCTGGGGTATAAAACTACCTTTTACACTTTAAAAAACTGGCCAAAAAGCAGGGGCCGTCTTATACGCCGGGTCAGCTGCTCGGATGCCTGCTGGATTTGCGGTAATACTGTATGTAGCTTCGGCTGCATTCAGTATATACCGCTTAGCCAATCCCAGTGAGTGGTGCATTCAAATAAATACAGAGCCTGCTCGGATTGGAGTAACAACCTCTGCCAATCCGAGCAGGCTACATACAGTAGCCTGCTTGAATTGGCTTTAAGCGTCACAGAGGCGTGGCCTGATGATGTTACAGCCTTTGCCAATCCATGCAGTCTTTGTATTCATTAATAGAATATTTTGCTCCCCGTGATTGGCTCCAGCTCCAGCAATAAGGAAGAAGAATATGGCACCAGCTCCATTAAGAAGGAAGAAGAATAGCACCAGCTCCATTAGGAAGGAAAAAGAATATGGCTCCAGAAGGAAGAAATATGAAGCGTCAGAAGCCTCGGAAGGGGGGTGGTCTTATACGCCCCGTCACCTTATACACCGGCAAATAAGGTATATATATATATATATATATATATATATATATATATATATATATATATATATATATATACATATATATATATATATATATATATACATATATATATATATATATATATATATATATAGAGAGAGAGAGAGAGAGAGAGAGAGAGAGAGAGACAGACTTTAATGTAGAAAATAAGTGCTAAAACTCAAAGTGATGCCTTAAAATTAACAGCAATTGTGTCAGAGATAGTAAAGAATGCACAATGTAACTGACGTACACATCTGATATATATTGAACATAAAATGTAATTGCATGGCTGTGAGATCAGCTCTGGCATGACCTGAGAATCATTCTGCTGCTATTAGAAAAAATAAATAAATAAAGTTGCTAACACATTAGCCACACCTTTAAAAACAAACACAAGTATTCCATTTCTATGAATACAGACATATGTAAAACCACTGCAGTGTGAATGTTAGTTGTACTGAAACTCAAAAGTGTCAACAGAAGAAAATAAAAAATAATATAATTTTCTTGCCTCCCTGGTACTGATGACTAATGATGATAAGCAAGAATGATGAGTGAGATAGATTAGTAAGGTGGATGACTTGGGAAGAAAAGTGAGTAATATGTAAGGTGATGCCTGAGGCTGATGCATGAGGACAGGGCTGTTGATAGAAATTGCATGGCCCTGTACAGACTATCTGACAGCAACACCCCCCAAGATAATATTAAAGTTAGATTTTTCTAAAAATACAATAAAATTATTAGCAGATGCAAATAAGACATA
Organism: Rana kukunoris; assembly: GCA_029574335.1. Classification (NCBI taxonomy): domain Eukaryota; kingdom Metazoa; phylum Chordata; class Amphibia; order Anura; family Ranidae; genus Rana; species Rana kukunoris. The sequence goes on along the minus strand of CM056049.1, from coordinate 230,766,562 downwards.
ACTCACAGAATTAGTAGAAAGGAAGGCATGGACAGCCGCACTCCAATAAACTTTGATGGTTGTATTTTTTTTAAAGGATAAATGCACTACAAATCACAGCAAAAAAATACAGGGATAGGCAGTTGACGCGTTTCGCACTATCAACTAGTGCTTAGTCATAGCTCAAAGAAGTGCTTCTAAATCTAAAAGATAAAACAGATGGAATGAAAAAATATACAGGCTGACCTTCGGGATCAGAGAGACAGAGGACAGAGAGAAACTCAAGAGCACAGCTAACATTAGAGCCAGTGCTGGGAGGGAGGCCTGCACAGAGACGGGGATTAGTGAGCGATGGCTGTCTCTTTCTCAGCAGAGAAAAGCTAGCAGCAGGGAGAGGGGGAGAGACCAGCGTTCAGTTGCTGGAGGAAGAGAGTTACACCCGTCGTCCATCATGAATCCCCTCCCTGTGTGGGCCCCCCTGTGCACTCTGGCCCTCTACAAGAGGACTGGTGGTCCCACCCTATCAGTGGCCCTGCATGAGGATGATGAGTGAGGCTAATAAGTGAGGATGACATATAAGGGTGATGACTGAGACTAATAAGTGAGCATGATGTGTAAAATAGATAACTGAGGTTGAGAAGTGGGAATGATGAGTGAGATCCATAAGTGAGGTTGATGAGTGAAGAGGATGTGTAAGGTGGCTGACTGAGGCTGACAAGTGAGAATAATGAGTGGCATTGATGACTGCGGTTAACATGTGAAACTAATGAGTAAGAATGATGTGTGAGATGGATGACTGAGACTGATAAGTAAGGATGTTGAGTTAGATGAGTGCGGCTGAAAAATAAAAATGATAAATAAGTATGATGTGTAAAAATGACAAGTCAGGAGTGGGAATGAACAAGGTTAGGATGGCACAAGAGAAGAATAACGAAGAAATATACAGAAATATACAGGAGGAAAGCAATTACGTTTTGGAAATTCCTCAAGTCATTATCCATATTTTTATTTAAAAAAAAATACCAGAAAAAAGCTAACTTTGTAATCTCTTTGCAGACAAATAAAAATAAACTGAACTCAAATATATACTGTAAGATACAAATTGTACCTGAATTGTACCATCAGGGAGATGTGTGATTGGTCCAAAATTTGCTCTGCAGCTGGACAATGACCTCAAACATACAGCCAATGTCATTAACCACTTAAGGACCGCATCCTGCACATATACGGCAGAATGGCACGGCTGGGCACATGCACGTACAGGTATGTCCTGTGCTAGTACCCAGCCGTGGGTCGCGGGCGCGTGCCCACGGCGTGCTCCTGCGACCCGGTCCGAAGCTCTTCGGACCGGGACCACGGGACTCGCGGACCCGATCGCCGCTGGAGTCCAGCGATCGGTCCCCAGAGCTGAAGAACGGGGAGAGCCGTGTGTAAACACGTCTTCCCCGTTCTTCACTGTGGTGGCGTCATCGATCGTGTGATCCCTTTTATAGGGATACACAATCAATGATGTCACACCTACAGCCATACCCCCTACAGTTGTAAACACACATTAGGTCCCACATAACCCCTTCAGCGCCTCTTGTGGTTAACTCCCAAACTGCAAATGTCATTTTCACAATAAACAATGCATTTGAAATGCATTTTTTGCTGTGAAAATGACAATTGTTCCAAAAATGTGTCAAAATTGTCTGAAGTGTCCGCCATAATGTTGCAGTCATGAAAAAGATTGCTGATCACCGCCATTAGTAATAAAAAAATAAAAATAAAAATGCAATAAAACTATCCCCTAATTTGTAAACGCTATAAATTTTGCACAAACCAACCGATAAACGCTTATTGCGATTTTTTTTACCAAAAATAGGTAGTAGAATACGTATCGGTCTAAACTGAGGAAAGCTCTATTTGTGGGAAAAAAAGGACACCAATTTTGTTTGGGAGCCACGCCGCACGACTGCACAATTGTCTGTTAATGCGACGCAGTGCCGAATCGCAAAACCTGGCTGGGTCCTTTAGCTGACTAAAGGTCCGGGTCTTAAGTGGTTAAGAACTACCTTGAGCATAAAGAAGAATAAGGAGTCCTGGGAAGAGCCCTGATCTCAATATCATTGATCCCGGGTATCCACACAGCCTCTTTAGTCTCACACTCGCAGCATCAACAGAAGCCCAGCGATCATGGCATCAAAGCGCGCCTCTACCTCAAAATTGCTATGTGACCTGCTTGAAAACAGCAACAGCGATACGGAATCGCTTGGGGAGGAGTTGAGTGACTTTGAGTGATTTTAAATGCATTTTTTGCTGTAAAAATGACAATTGTCCCAAAAATGTGTCAAAATTGTCCAAAGTGTCCACCGTAATGTCGCAGTCATGAAAAAAATTGCTGATCGCCGCCATTAGTAATAAAAAAAAAATGCAATAAAACTATCCCCTATTTTGTAAACGCTTTAAATTTTGCGCAAACCAACCGATAAACGCTTATTGCGATTTTTTTTACCAAAAATAGTTAGAAGAATACGTATCGGACTAAACTGAGGGGAAAAAAATGTTATATATATTTTTGGGGGATAGTTATTATAGCAAAAAGTAAAAAATATTTTTTTTTTTCTAAATTGACGTTCTATTTTTGTTTATAGCGCAAAAAATAAAAACCGCAGAGGTGACCAAATAACCACCAAAAGAAAGCTCTATTTGTGGGAAAAAAAAGGACACCAATTTTGTTTGGGAGCCACATCGCACGACTGCACAATTGTCTGTTAAAGCGACGCAGTGCCGAATCGCAAAACCTGGCGGGTCCTTTAGCTCAGTGGTCATCAACCATTCCTGCAGGGCCCACTAACAGGCCAGGTTTTATGTATTACCTTGGGGAGATGCAGACTAGAATACTGCAATCACTAGAGCAGCAAATGATATCACCTGTGATGTATTTCAGTTATCTTGCAAACCTGGCTTGTTAGTGGGCCCTGTAGGACAAGGTTGATGACCACTGCTTTAGCTGAATAAAGGTCTGGGTCTTAAGTGGTTAAGAACTACCATAAAGAAGAATAAGGAGTCCTGGGAAGAGCCCTGATCTCAACATCATTGATCCCGGGTATCCACACAGCCTCTTTAGTCTCACACTCGCAGAAGCCCAGCGATCATGGCATCAAAGCGCGCCTCTACCTCAAAATCGCTATGTGACCTGCTTCAAAACAGCAACAGCGATACGGAATCGCTTGCAGAGGAGTTGAGTGACAGCGACGTGTAAGAAAGTTGGTCATCAGACTCAGAAAGTGATTTGAGTGATGATCCTGCGACTGTGCCCAGCGATGTGCGGACTTGGTGCACAATTGATTGCGGTACGAAGCATGTAGCACCTCCAAGATTTTCATTTACAGAAACACCTGGGATCAAAGTGGACATTGAGAATGACAATTCCTTGGAATACCTCCAACTTTTTTTTACGAATTAAGTGATCACCAGCGATGACATCAGGAAGTTTCTTGGCCTCATAATTTTAAAGGGAGTGGTGGGGAAACCCCTGCAAAAATGGTATTGGACAACCAATAAATTTTGGACACACCTTTTTTTGGAACCGTCATGTCGGAATACAGATTTTCATTGATCATGAAGTATTTGTACTTTGCAAATAACGAGGACTTTGATGAGAGTTCTCATCCAGTTCCAAAGCTGAAAAAAATTTGGGAGGTTTACCAGATTATTTTGCAGAATTTCCAGCAGACCTATATTCCTGAGAGAGACATTACTATCAATGAAAGTCTCATGGCCTACAAAGGTATCGTGTTTCCCGAAAATAAGCTGGGGTCTTATATTAATTTTGGCAACCTAAAACACACTAGGGCTTATTTTCGGGGGATGTCTTATTTTTATACGGTATGTTCAATGATCTTAAAGTGGTTGTACCGCAAAAAAAAGAAAGAAAAATCCTTTTTCTTTAAAGCATAATAGAATGCATAGTGCTTCTTCTGTGTCAATTATCCATCTGTGTCCCCTGTCTTCTCCCCCCTCCCCCTCCTTGTCAGAAAAACCTGTCTGCTCGCCCGTACACACGATCAAATTTATCTGCTGAAACGGTCCGTCGGACCATTTTCAGCAGATAAATTTGATTGTGTGTACGCGGCCTAAAACGCCAAATTTCCATGCAAAATAAAGGTACCGCTTTCAGCAACTAAAATCTAAAAAAAATCATACCGCCAGGGAGGTTAAAAAAATACTTACAATATTTTTTTCAATATTTTTTTTTATGTGTTTTGTAGCGTGGCAAAATTTTGTTTTCTCTTGTGGGTGGACATTTCCTACTTTTATTATTCAAGAGTTTACTGCATTAACACCCCTCTACCACTCTCTGGCCCAGATTCAGATAGAATTAGATTATCGTAGAGTATCAGAAATACACTACGCCGCCGTTTTTTACCTGGCTCTACGTGGAATCCAGGTAGATTTTGTCCAGTAAACGACGGCGGCGTAGTGTATTTCTCCCGTCGCAATCCATCTACGCGAGTAGGGGGCGTGAAGCATTTAAAATAGGCGCGTTCCCGCGGCGATCGAACTGCACATGCTCCGTTCGCAAATTTCCCGCCGTGCATTGCGCGAAATCACGTCGTTACGTCGTAGTAGCGTCGTTTACGTACATTCCTATTCCCGAACGAGTTACGTTAAAAAAATAATAATAATTTCAAATCGACGCGGGAACGACGGCCATACTTTACATGGGTTACGCACTGTTAGACCAGCAAAAAGCTGCTCTAACATTACGTAGCCAAAAAATGACGTAGGCGATTGCGAGGGACACTCGTACCTTCGTGGATCGCCGTAAAAACTAATTTGCTTACCCCGACGGTGAAAACGACGCGGACTCCACCCAGCGGCCGCAAAAATATCGCAACGTAGATCCGAAGGCTTACGAGGACGTAAGCCTCTCAGATCGAAGCCCGAAGCCGCCGTATCATGATTTGAGGATTCAAACTAGTGATACGGCGCGCGAAATTTGAAATTACTCCTGTCTAACACCAGTTAGACAGGCGTAATCGCTCTATGAATCTGGGCCTCTGTGTCTTGACTCTCTGTGTCTGTTGACTAGTTGGATTTCCCTAAAGATATTGGAGATTGGCTGCTGGTTTGGTGTTTAGTGGATGCATATTTAATTGTACATAACCTGGAACCACTCATCTATAGACTAATGAAGCAGATGGACTGTTATGGACTTTATGGCCCAGATTCATAAAGCAATTACGCCTGTCTAACTGGTGTTAGACAGGAGTAATTTCAAATTTCGCGCACCGTATCACTAGTTTGAATCCTCAAACCATGATACGGCGGCTTCGGGCTTCGATCCGAGAGGCTTACGTCTTCATAAGCCTTCGGATCTACGCTGCGATATTTTTGCGGCCGCTGGGAGGAGTTTGCGTCGTTTTCATGCGTCGGGATATGCAAATGTGTTTTTACGGCGATCCACGAAGATACAAGCGGTCTTCGCAATCGCTTACGTCTGTTTTTTTTTACGTACAGTTAGACCAGCTTTTTGCTGGTCTAACGGTGCGTAGCCCATGTTAAGTATGACCGTCGTTCCCGCGTCGAATTTAATTTTTTTTTTGCGTAACTCGTTCGGGAATAGAAATGTCCGTAAACGACGCTACTCAAACAACAAATGACGTAACGACGTGATTTCGCGCAATGCACGGCGGGAAATTTGCGAACGGAGCATGCGCAGTTCGATCGCCGCGGGAACGCGCCTATTTTAAATCCTTCACGCCCCCTACTCGTCTAGATGGATTGCGACGGGAGAAATACACTACGCCGCCGTCGTTTACTGGACAAAATCTACCTGGATTCCACGTAGAGCCAGGTAAAAAACGGCGGCGTAGTGTATTTCTGATACGCTACGAGAATCCAATTCTCTCTGAATCTGGGCCTATGTTTCCAGTATCTCTGGCTGGGGACTAATATTTGTTTAAATTTAGCATTCTTTGTGTAGATAGATCACAGGGTCATTTTTGTGCCATTTTGTTTACTTTTACTTTTTCAAAGGCCTTTTGAGGCACACAGATTGCATTTTCCACACTAATATTGACCTTTGGAAACTATTGTATGTAACGTGATTAAAAAGTGCAAACAAACAAGATCAATTAAATACATTTTTAATATGTACTAGGATTTCAATTGTCAGTGTTACTGGAGCTGACAATACAAAAATATTAATTTATATGAAAGTTAGTAGGTCGTTTTTGTCACTACCAATGTTCTTGTTTAAGTACTGTTTAAAATATTTGCCAAATAACTGCTATACAAAAACAATTACTATATGAATCAATAAACATGTACTTTTATTTTCACAGATGTATGGGCAATCCTTGTCCTTTATATTTCAGAGCCATACTATGCAGAATAGATGCGCAAATCAATTTTTAACCAAAGTTTTGTATTTTTACTTTTATTAGACTAAATATTGATTTCATTTATCCAAAATGAATACGCCGTCAGATTATCTTTTTTTATTGTGTCCCATTCCTATAAACAAGTATAAAATTATTACCAATCCTTTTCTTTATTTATGCTTCATTTTATGATAACATGCACAGTGTTGAAAGTAGAATCCAGAATGTCCTTAACAGTGTAAGGAGGAAGTGATAAAACTATGATGTACAGTGCAAGAAATATGAGAAGAAAACAAAAGAATAACTACATTTCACTACATCTTCTTGGTGGTATTATCAAAAACAAAAATGTATCATCTGCAGGCATATCTGTGACACCCATCCTTCCAGGAAAATGATATTGTATTACTAATATGAATTAGTCATCTTAGTATTTGCAGAGAATGTTTACTGTTTAAAGAGAGTGGGTAGAAAAATGTCCCAAATTAATTCCAGCCAACCCTGCAATAATGAGGTTACTGTCAGGTCTCTGTCATACACACAGATATTAGGAAAAAAAATCAAGGACATTAAATGAATGCACACAGCACATGAAAATATCATTATTTTTCATACCTCAATGATGTTTTTTTATTTTATTTACAAAAATCTAATTTCAGACAGCTTCCATTTCCAGAATGCTTTTAAGACCATATGTGATAGGAGTCAGTTTTGTAAGTGCTCAGAAAGGCAACAAAATAAAAACAAATCCGCAGAATTTTAGAATTATTCCCAACGTACACATAGATCAAACTGAGCAACGGCATTTATGTGTATATGATCCTATAAATTCTGAAAAGAAAGAAGCTGGACTTGGATTCAATATCGAACCATGACTCTTGTGAGGCCTTAACCAATCAAATGTTTATTGCTATTCAAAATGAAACTAAATAGATATTTACATAAATTTATAAAGACAAAATAAAATGATTACATCATTATATTCCCTATGGATCATGACTTGGCCAACATCAAAAGTACAAAAAAATGGACACTGCCCACACCTATAACTGGCCTTTGCAGCAAAGAGCACATGGAAGGGTGATGCGTATTAACCACTTAAGACCTGGACCTTTAGGCAGCTAACGGACCCGGCCAGGTTTGTGATTCGGCACAGACAATTACAGACAATTGCACGGTCGTGCGACGTGGCTCCCAAACAAAATTGGCGTCCTTTTTTTCCCAGAAATAGAGCTTTCTTTTGGTGGTATTTGATCACCTCTGCGGTTTTTATTTTTTGCACTATAAACAAAAATAGAGCGACAATTTTGAAAAAAATGCAATATTTTTTACTTTTTGCTATAATAAATATCCCCCAAAAATATATAAAACAAAATTTTTGTTCCTCAGTTTAGGCCGATACGGATTCTTCTACCTATTTTTGGTAAAAAAAACAAACACAATAAGCATTTATCGGTTGGTTTGCGCAGAATCGGTCCCCATAGTTCCCGGTCATGGAGCTTCGGACCAGGTCGCGTGCACACGCCCACGGCACGCGCGTGACCCCACGGCTGGGCTTAGAGGGCCACGTACAGGTACGTGGATGTGCCCAGCCTTGCCATTCTGCCGGCGTATATCGGCGTGAAGGGGTCATCAAGTGGTTAAACAAAACCAAATAAAATTCCCAGCTCAACTTACCGACCAGCCTGCAACCAATCAAATTATCCTGTCTAACAGTATGCGATAAAACAGGCATTTAGTTTGCACACATGTGCAAATTAATGCGTAAGTTGCAGAGCCACTTCACAGCATCCCAGTATTATCTGCAAGGACTAAGGCAGACCATACATGATACAATTGTCTGTGCAATTTTCTGTACAATTTTCTTTAGATTTACCTTTAACTATGTAGTACAAGGGCCTGCCTGATTGCATACAATTGAAAGTGTTGTTTAGTTTGACCTTATATTATATAGTTTTTGGTAAATCTAAAAGAAAATTGCACAGAAAATTGTATCATGTATGGCCAGCCTAACTCTTCATTTTGAGAGCCTCCATAGTAGAAGCACATGCATTGTAATAGATAGGCAGAGGACAGGTGAGCCCACCCTCCTTAAAGGCACAGGAGCACACTGGACATTTAGCATACAATGCCTTGAAAAAGTATTCATACCACTTGAAATTTTCCACATTTTGTCATGTTACAACCAAACACAGAATTTTTTTTATTGGGATTTTATGTGACAGCACATATTTGTGAAGTGGAAGGAAAATGATAAATGGTTTTCCATTTTTTTTTTTTTTAAATAAATACTTGAAAAGTGTGGCGTGCATTTGTATTCAGCCCCCGAGTCAATACTTTGTAGAACCACCTTGTGCTGAAATTACCGCTGCAAGTCTTTTTGGGTATGTCTCTACCAGCTTTGACACACAAAAATTTCTCCTGCGCTCTGGTGTTTCCTGCTATAGGGAAACGTGATCCAATTTCAGGGTAAAGTTTATGGTCTTGCAGCCCTCCTCAGAATCATGGGAATTAATAGAGCTAAAGAAGAAATAAAAAAGGAGGGCGCACCTGCCTAGTATATTACCATTTAATTTTTATTTATTTTTTTAATTGATAAAAACACTAGTCAGCCCCAATTTGCCAAAACCGCCCACTTTCCCCTCGGCCACTCCTATCCTATGGGGTGTGGCTTGGGGATCTCGCCACTAAGAGAGATATGTGTTTGTATGTCTCGAGGGCCAGCCCTATTGGCTGTAAGAGCCTTGATGTGGTAAATATAAGAATACACACACCTCATTGCCCATTTCTAAAGGGGGGAGAGCCAAAACACAGAGGCAGAAGGCAGACTAGTAAGTGTGGCCAATGTGCATACAGCATCATCTTACCGGGCAATAGCGGCTCCTCTTCCAAATCAATTGGTCGGTGGCCAAAAGTGACATCTGCAAACCCCTCTCTCTCCTTAGGTGTGCGATGAAAAACATGCCATCATTAGACCAGGAAGTAAATGCGTTCCAGGCCTAACTAAGGATGGGGCGGAATGCCAGTTCTGCTTATGCGCATGCCACATGTTCTTACTGCGATATCAGAAGAGCGGGTGTGTGTGCGTTCCACCCGCTACTTCCGGTTCGTCTGGAGGGTACACCGCTGCACAATACATAAATATAGGCGCACAGCTAAATTAGTGGTGGATAGAGGGATAGAGCTGCAAATGTACAGTCTAATATTAATTTACTATACTAGATTCGCTAGCCATCCCTATAATGCCAAACAAAATAAATACTGGCACATAAATTCCTATATGGCATCGCTCCCCCTAATGGTCGAAAAGTGGAAAAAGTTTGACAAATTGAGGGAAGCCGATACCCAGTACACAGTAATCACTATGTATCTTCTCCTCACATGCTCACATGTGTGGAGCCTCAGAGTGGACGCTGTGGGCTAGGCATACATATAGGGCCAGATTCAGGAACACTTGCGCTGGAGTATTTCGATATGCGCCGCGTAACTGTGATGATGCGCCGTCGTTTCTATGTGCCCGTACCCACCAAACTAAATGCGCCCAATAACGGGTCATTTGCGACCGGCGGAACGTTCCGACGCCAGAGTATCGTCAGCGCTTATTTTCGCTGGGCGCATCAGTCGCGCCCATTGATTTCCCATGCAAATATGCAAATGAGGTATTTTTCCCAATTCACGATCGGATTAGCACCATACGCTGGCTACATGCGCCGCGCGTATCTGGTCCGTCCGGCGCAAAGTTATTTCTACAAAAGGCTGCTTTATCTTTACTCCAGACGGTCACAGGTCAGCAGGAGAGCAGCTACAGCAGCGTTACCGACGAAACTAGCAAGCTGAACAACAACACTTGCAAGGACAACACCTCTGTGTGCCAACATGCCAGGGGCACTCGTGGTCCTAAGACTAGTACTGGGTCCCTCGCTACGGAGGAGGCGGGCACGTGAGAGGATATACCGCACTCGTATGAACCTCTTTGGCATGGGGGATGAGGAGGTGTATCGCCTCTTCAGATTCAGCCCTGATGTAATACTTGAACTAACCACAACCCTGCAGGATGACATCACCAGCCCAACACACCGCTCACAAGCAGTGCAGCCACTGGTGAAGGTCCTGGCAACACTTCATTTCCTTGCCAGTGGATCATTCCAGCGTACAAGTGGAGTGGTGGCTGGGATGTCACAGTCCTCCATAAGCAGATGTGTGCACCAGGTTGTCCCTGCAATCCTCAGACGCATGTCCAACCAGTTCATCAGACCCACCACTGAGGAGCTGCGGCTGAAGGCAATGACAGATTTCTACAACATTGCCAGATTCCCACGCACCATCGGGGCCATTGATTGCACACATGTGGCACTACAGCCCCCCAGTGCCACAGAGCACATATACCGCAATCGGAAGCATTGGCATTCCATCAACGTACAGGTGATAGCTGATGCCCAGCGCCTCATATGGCACGTCCGTGCCAAACACCCCGGGTCCAGCCATGACAGCTTCATATACCGTCAGAGCCCCATCCCTACAGAATTCGAACAGAACATGTATGGGGACAGCTGGCTGGTTGGTGAGTGACATGGGTGGCAGGCATGACTATCCCCTCCCGTGATGCACAACAGAAGTCGCACATGCATGACTAACATTCTCCTGTCTTTTACCTTACAGGTGACTCTGCATATGCACTGGGACCCCATCTAATGACTCCTTTCCGGAACCCCCAAACCAGAGGAGAGAGAAAATACAATGAAGCACACATCAAAACACGTGCAGTGGTGGAGCAAACATTTGGGCTCCTGAAGTCCCGTTTCCGCTGCCTGGATAAGTCCGGGGGGACCCTATTGTATTCCCCTACCTTTGTGTGTCAGATCATCGCTGCATGTTGTATTCTGCACAACTTTGCCATGAGAAAAGGCCTGCAGATTGACATACGTGATGACCTGACCCCCGACCCACACAGTCCCCACCTGCCAGAGGACACCCAGTCTGCTGATGGAAGAGCAGTCAGGAGGGTCCTCGCCGTAGGCATCTTTGGACACTAAACCAAAACATTAATAACACAGACAATGCACGCGTGTACACCACTGATGTCCCTAGATCACACACACCACATGCACATCGCATTGGATTAGCCCAAGTCCAGCATGTAGGAGTTGGGAGCAGCAACGCCAGCGTCAAGGCCCCAATGATGTTACTGTCCATTCACACACCTTTCACACGTCATTCATTCAGCCGTGGGGTTAACTTCACCACCACGGCCGAGGGTGACACCCCTTACTGTCAGGAGTGCCACCCTCTCACATTCACACACCATTCACACTGTCCCCTGCACTCCTGACCGTGTGCAGTTAAAAATAAATAAAAAATCTCATCACCTGAGCATGAAAATAAAATATAAACTCATAACCTGAGTATAAAAATAACAAAAAACTCATAACCTGAGTACAAAAAAAAGCACAAATATAAACCAAATCAAAAATAACCCTCATCTAGGATGACGGGGGCTCCTCCTTGGGGGCACTCTCGGGCTCCTCATCTGCCTGGAGGGAGTGGGTGGTGGTGGGGGTGTGGGGGCATCTTGAGGAGGCTGTTCCCCGGATGGGCCACTCCGGCCAGCTGTTGGCTGCATGCCCTCCAAGGCCACTGCAATCCTGCTCAGATAGAGGTTCGTCTGGGCCTGCATCCTCAACTGGCGGGTGATATTGTGCCGCTGGTCACGCTGCCGTTGCCTCCCCTCTTCCCGAATGGCAGCAGTGTTGGCATGTACAGCTGCTGTCAGGTGCCGGACATCAGCCTGCACCTCCCCCAGGCTGGTAACAATGTTCTGAACACCACTGGGCATGGAGCCCAGGCTGTCAGCGACCCGGTCCAGGTGGCCAGCAATCTCCCCCATTTGCTGGGTCTGTTTGGCGTGGTCCAACAGCACCTGGTCCTCGACCAAATCACACACCCCCCTGGTCTTCCGGGTGGCCTTCCTGGGGGCAGAGGAAGGTTGTCCCCGTGGGGATGGAGTCGCCCTTGAGGGGCTACCTAGGATGGGGGAGGGGATCACAGAGGGCCCTGCAGAGGAGGAGGACTCCTCCAACATTAAAATAAACTCCTGTTCAGGGACAGGCTCCTCCACAACCACCTCTGCTGAAGTGGTGTGGGCACTCTCCTCCTCCACCTCGGTGTCTCCAGCACCCAGGGCCTCGTCAGCAGCATCCCGTTGGGGGGTTGGGGTGGACTGGCCGGCACGAGATGATGGCCCAGCACCGTCATCTGTGGATGACACAAAGCAGACACATGTTGGTGGTCCCAAACACTTGGCACATGTACCCACCCCCCCCACATGCAACACACCAAAAAGGGGGTAAAAATCACTTACCTGTCCTGGAGCCTTCCTCTACGGAGTCATAGCCAGGGACCCCCTCCAACTGCTCCCTGTCCAGGCAGCGGGCGACCACCTCCTCCTCCGCGGTCAGGGTGACAGGACATGGGGGACCACCACCTGTGCCCCTCTCATGGCTCCTAATGGTGGACACCTTGCCCCTCACCTTGCGCCGCAGGTCATTGATTTTTTTTTGAATGTCTGAAGCACTCCGGGTGGAGTACCCCAGCACATTGACCCTGGCAGCAATGGTGGCCAGGATACCCTGCTTCCTTTCCCGGCTGGTCTTCCTGCTTTTTTTCCCATGGAGAAAATCATTAAATGCCTCCATAGCCGAGATTATCACAGTGACCTCCTGGGCATTATAGTTTAGGTTCCTCCTCTCTTTGGGGGTAGCGGGAGCAGCTATTACAGGGCAAAAGTATCTTCCCTGGGGTGGGGGGAAATGGAACTACTTTTGCGCCGGAATGGCGTTTCCGCCAGCGCTTTTAAGCGCCCAGCGGAACGCATTGCGCTGACGTTTCCCAGGAAGTGGTGCCGACGGAAGTTGTGAGCATGCGCACAAGGGGGGCGAGTGGAGCCGGACTCACTGCGCATGCTCCGTGGATGATGCGCTGAACGTAAGCCTCTGCGCTGGGCTCCGCCCATCATTTACATATGATCACACCCAGTTCCACTTGCGTCGGGTTACGCCAGCGCATTATCGTTACTCTGGCGCAAGTTTACGCGCAACTGCTATGTGAATTACAGGACTTGCGCTGAAAGGGTCTTCAGAGTAACGTAAATGAGAAGCGTTACTCCAGAGGAAAGATACTCTCATCTACCTGAATCTGGCCCATACACTATAAAATTATACAATTTAGCTGGATTAATAAAATACATAGCAGCCTTTAATAGTATGGGATAATATAAATAAAAATATATTAGATTAAATGGCCCTATTTTTACTATTATACTAAACGTAGGCAGAAATGATAGTCCAGTATGGCCATAGAATGAAATAGTAAATAGTAATTAATACATTTAAATTTAAGTTTAAAATCCATTATATATTAATAAAATACACGATACACAATGTAAATATATGTAAATATATCTATATATATATCTATATATATATCCATACACATCTATAATTATGCATGCACATATACACAACACATAAAACCATAAAATATATAAAAATGAGAAAATGTACACATAAAAATCCATATTTAATCAGCGTATTGCTACCATCCCCAACGCACCGCGTGCCAGACCCGCATACCTCGTTTATTGTGTGCGAGACAACATGGATCTGCAGGGAGGCTACTGACCACCTACATATAACCAATGAGACACAATGAAGTAATTATATTGTTACAACCTCCCTCCACATTGATCTAAAATACACAATTTTCCTTTGATAAGAGGGATAATCTCCAAAAGAGGGCCCCCTTTGGTTAACTGGTAGGTGACCCCATCAAGCTCAGCACAACGGGGTAGCAACCACCAGGTCAAAAGTGGTAGTACGCCCCCCCCCCCTACAATGGAGTATGGCCATGGCCCAGGAGGCATGACATACTGTTACAATATCAGCCAGGAGCAATGGCTAAACTCCATTTCTATGTGCTCCCTGCTACTCTAATTGATTCACACTATGTTATGTAACTCTATCTCCTCGTTCAAACCTTGTGGGGTCATGGTACCCAGGGTGAAAATCCAGAAGGCCTCTCTCAATCAATGGCGGCTGGTGCTCAAAATGTTTGGGGGGGCGCAAACAAACAAACAGCAAAAAAAACAATTGCAGCCTCACTGCGCCCATCAAACGCAGCTACTTTGCCCATCAATTGCCACCACTGTGCCCATCAAATTCAGCCACTGTGCCCATAAATTGTTGCCACTATGCCCATCAATTATCGCCACTGTGCCAATCGATTGTCGCCACTGTGCCATCAAATGCAGCCACTGTGCCCAGCAATTGTCACCACTGTGCCAGCAATTGTCGCCACTGTGCCATCAATTGTCGCCACTGTGCCATCAAATGCAGTCACTGTGCCTTTTCATCAAACTCAGCCACTGCGTCATGCCATCAAATGCAGCCACTGTGTCATGCAATCAAATGCAGCCACTGTGCCATGCTATCAAATGCAGCCACTGTGCCATCAATTGTCACCACTGTGCCCATGAATAGTGGGTGGCCTGACCTTCTGTCTGTAACTCACCACCGTAATATGAGGCTTTCTTCCTAGTGTGGAGAAAGCCTCTTGAGGGGGGAGGGGGCGAGCAGGAGTGTCAGGACGCCCACTAACACACAGCACCTTTCTCTATCTGCAAAGTAGAGAGTGTCCTGACTTGCCCCCTCAAGAGGTTTTCTCCACACCAGGGAGAAACCCTTGCATTACGGTGGTGAGTTACAGACAGAAGAACAGGAAGTGAGCATTTCTCAGAAGAAATAAGGACATTTAAAAGCGAAATTGAAGGATGAGGTAAGTGAAGAAGGACTGCACTAAGGTAAAGGAAGCTCGTTAGGGGAAAAAAATGTTCCTTTACAACTCCTTTAAGTGTTAGCTGTAGCCTAAAGGTAAGTTAAGGTAATTAATTAGTAATTATAAAGGGGAAGTTATTTGCAGTGGTTAAGCCACTGCACAGACTACCTGGTCATGGGTTTGCATCATTTGAAAATTAAAATCAAGTACACATTCACCAACCATATTTATATGCAAAAGAATCCTCTCCAGCATTTTCTTGGTTCATATTATATTAAAGATATCAATTTTGCAGGTTTAATCTTAAATAGCCATGGTATACTGCATGCAATTTTAGCGGTATCTATAAAAATTGGTTTTGCTATCCCCTTGAGTTCCAATTAAATGCTTAAGCATCAAATGATATGTTAATTTGTTGCAAAAAAATATCTAATTAGATGTTAATTGCTCACATAATTTTGAAATAATTAGATTTAATTTACATATTCACAAAAAAGAGAGCTGTTTGGCTGATAAATTGTTATCAGGTGATATAATTTGCATATCTTAAAATATTTAAGTGAGATGTCTAATATAAAAATGTAACACAATTGTTTGTAGATTTGTGTATAATACATTTCTTTACTGTTAATTTTGCAAAATTTGCTTAAGATCTCTTGCACATTAAGAATTGCATCTGTTGTGTGTGTTAACCCAAGAATGTAACATTTAATTGTTCCTAATTTGCGGCATCAACATTTGCCACCATTGTTTTTTCTTCTTAAGCTATCTTTGCTATATCAATTAATTAAAAGAAAGTCATTTATTGTCGACATATGTTAGTACACCACCAGTAGAATAACTTGAGCATAACTTTTGATTTGATTTATTCTGCTTGGTTATTGATTGACTTAAGAAAGTTGACTTTAACAGGAAAACAGAGGAGTTTACTCTCACATCAGATGCTACTTTCATAACAAGTACAAGAAAAGCTTTACCCAAAAGCTGATATATATATATATATATAGCTGGGATTCCAATGCATAGGTATGAAAGCAACTGTTCAGTCGACAAATGCAGGGCCTTTGTTTGTATCCCTCCATGTTAATGACAATCCACGCCCACGAGTGTAATTCCATGTGACCCCACCAAATAATCTATACCTTATCCTTCTTCTTTTGTTTATTTCTGTCAATTTTTTTTTTTTTTTAAAGAATTCACAAGTGAAGCTTTCCTTTCACCAATATATGTGTATGTACATATACAGTATCTCACAAAAGTGAGTGCACCTCTCACATTTTTGTAAATATTTTATTATATCTTTTCATGTGACAACACTGAAGAAAGGACACTTTGCTACAATGTAAAGTAGTGAGTGTGCAGCTTGTATAACAGTGTAAATTTGCTTTCCCCTTAAAATAACTCAACAGAGCTTCACAGGTTGCCACTGGAGTCCTCTTCCACTCCTCCATGATGACATCATGGAGCTGGTTTGAGGATGTCACACAGATGCTCAATAGGGTTTAGGTCTGGAAACATGCTTGGCCGGTCCATTACCTTTACCCTCACCTTCTTTAGCAAGGCAGTGGTCATCTTGGAGGTGTGTTTGGGGTCGTTATCATCTTTTTTTTTTCAATGCCATACCTATACATGTGTCCTTCTATATATACATCCATTTATTTGTTTTCATCACCTTACATCATAATCGATGGATGTGAATCTATGTACACATACGTATATACATGTGTATAGGGTACACACTTGTTTCACTTTTTATGCATATACATATATCTCTCCACATTTATATCTTTTTTTATTCATATCTACACCATACTACACTTATACCACATATCTGGTTTATATGTATATGCTTGTATTTAGGTTTGATGGAGTTTCACACATATGTGCTGATCTAGCAGACACTGCAGAAAAATATATCTTTATTTAAAAATCATTATTTAAATCCTAATGTATATTATATCCTATTTATTAACTTTTTGAAATCTATGTATGGGTTTTATAGGGTTAGAGATGGATCTGTTTGTTGGTTTCTCTCTTTTTACACACATGTGTTCTTTTTAATCGCTCTAATTTTGGGCGTATATCACATTTAATTAATTCCATGATGCTATAGGCTGAAAGAAATCACATGTTTGAGTTGATGTTTAGTATAAATGTTATTGTATTTGAACCATATTCTAGCCATGACTAAGCACTAGTTAAGTGTGAAACGCGTCAGCTGTCCTGTTTTGTGGTTGTGGTGACTGTACATGTTCTAGTTTGACATTAAAGACAACTTTCTTCTAAAGTCTTCTTGGAGTGCGGCTGTCCATCCTCCTTCCTTTGTTGCTATTGCTACGTGCATCGCCAGCACCTTGGTTATCCGATCGTCCCTAATTGTCTACAAGGCTCATCTGGAGTGGTGAATCACCTTCTCCTTCTGGGGTCGTTATCATGTTGGAATACTACCCTGCTGCCTAGTTGATGAAGGGAGGGGATCATGCTCCCCCTCAGTATGTCACAGTACATGGTTCCCTCAATGAACTGTAGCTCCCCAGTGCTGGCAGCACTCATTCAGCCCCAGACCATGACACTCCCACCACCATGCTTGACTGGAAGCAAGACACACATGTCTTTGTACTCCTCACCTGTTGCCACCACACACACTTGGCACCATCTGAAACAAATACATTTATATTGGTCTCATCAGACCACAGGACATGCAGGCTTCAATGAGGCTTCGGTGGGGCTTCAATGAGGTTTTGGTGGAGCTTGAAAGGGGCTTCGATGAGTCTTTGGTGGGGCTTTGGTGAGGCTTCGATAAGACTTCGGTGGGGTTTCAGTGGGGCTTCAAGCGAGCTTTGCTATAGACTTCTATGGAGGTTTGAAGATGCTTTGAAGCACTACTAATACTCATCATTTTATTTAGTGACAGGAGCTTTGACTAGCGTTCAGAGAACTTTAACAAAGTGTGTCCGAAGCCTTGTTCTGAAGCAAGTGTAAATTAGCCGTTGATGTGTGTTGAAGCCGAAGCAAGTGTAAATGAGCCCTAAGAGCGAGGTTTTGGCTTTGTTAGGAGAATATCTATGTATGGACAATTATTTAGCAACTGTAAGACTGCGTACACACGATCAAATCTATCTGCTGGAAACGGTCGGCCCGACCGTCCCAGCAGACAGATTCGATCGTGTGTACGGGCGAGCCGACGGATTTGGCCAGCCGACAGATTTAAAGCATGCTTTAAAATCTGTCGGCTTGGAATCCGTCCACCCAATATGTCTGCTGGTTAGTATGCTAACCAGCAGACATATCTTCTCGCACATGCGTCAAATGGATTCGACGCATGTGCGGAAGTAATTTACTTCCTGGTGCAGTGACGTGGCGGCGTCAACGTCACCGCCACGTCACCGACACGTCAGCGCGCCGTCTGCCGGCGGGGATTTTCTGTCCGACCGATTTGAACAAATCTGTCTGCTCGTGTGTATGGGGCCTAAGTGTGCATAATTATTATGCAATTAAATGAAAAACTACATTTTTCAAATCTCACTTGTTTATTTGTGTCTGGTTAGGTGTGAATAATTAAAAAAAGAGCTCAAAATGCAAATAAACATTTCTGACATCTCAAAAAAATCATAAACCAATATAGCCCCCCTTTCCATTCATGTAATCTGTCAGTTCTTGACCTGTTGATGATCAACCTTTTGTGCAACAGCCTCTTAGAAACTGTTCAGAGAGGTGTACTGTTTTCTTTCACTGTAAATCTCTTGTTTATGAAGCGGCCACAAGTTCTCAAGAGAGTTTATTTCAGGTGAGAAAGGGAGCCATGTAATCTTTCTTTGTTTTTTAAGGCCTTTATTGACTAGCCGCGGAGTGGAGTACTTTGATGCATCTGATGGAGAATTGTCCTGCATAAATATCATGGTCTTCTTGAAAGATGCAGACTTTTTCCTGCATCACTGCTTGAAGAAAGTGTCTTCAAAAAACTGTCAGTAGATTTGGGAGTTGATTTTGAGTCCATCATCAACCCAAAAAGGTCAGACTAGCTCATCTTTATTAATACCAGCCTATACCAGTACCCCACTTCCACACTGATGGCGTCTTAGTCCAAGTGGAGTTCTGTGCCCGTTACTGATCCAGCCACAGTCCCATTCACCTGGTCTGTCAAGTGTCACTCATCAGTCCATAAAACCTTTGTAAAAAACTGTCTTTGGATATTTCTTGGCCCAGTCTTGACATTTCAACTTATGTGTCTTGTTCAGTGATGGTTGGGTTTCAGTCTTCCTTACCTTGGCAATGCACGGAGGGGTTGGAGGACACACAGCATCCATCGCCATGCTACAATCCCTGCTGCATTTGCAGGGCACAGAGTTTGCATATGATGGGCGCAGATTCTGCAATTGATGGGGCACAGTTGGCTGCATTTGATGAGCACAGAGGCTGCATTATATGGGCACAGTTGGCTGCATTTGGTTGGCACAGAGTCTGCATATGATGAGCACAGTTGGCTGCATATTATGGGCACAGGTGACTGCATATGATGGGCACAGGTGGCTGCATATTATAGGCATAGTTGGCTGCATATTATGTCCATTGTTGGACGCATATGATGGGCACAGTGGCTGCATATAATGGGCACAGTGGCTGCAATTGATGTTTTGGTTCAGTATGTTTCAGAATTTTTGAGCACCAGCCACCACTGCTTTCTGCATGCCTGTAGATGTATTTGATTTTGATGCCTAATCAGTTCATTTTGTGGGGTTTAGACAAACTTGTTAAATGTGATTTTATGTATTTATATGTGTTTGGTTGCATTTCACTACTCATTTTAAGCTATTTTGTTTGATGTTCAGTCTTATAAAACAGACATCTTTAGCAAGAAGTGTTTATACATAACCTCTGGGGCTTGGAAAAGGCATTAAGTTGCAAAAAAAAATCATCTTTTTTTAAATTAAGATTTTTTGTTCTATTTTTATCTGTTATGCCTAATAAAGTAAACACTTTTATCTGCATGATATTCACATTGCCTAGAGGAATATTACATGGATGAATATCAGTATTAATTAACAAAAGAAAATAGGAATTGGTGGTATCCCTGGTTACCCAGAACTCTCAAAAATTAGCCTTGAATTCAACCTTGGATATTGCACGATCTATATTAGATGAGTGACGATTCTCCCATCAATTTAAACAATCAGTAATGGTTCATAGCAGTCACAAAGTGTTTCACTCTGCTCACTCTGAGAAATTAATTATAGACATGCAAATACCTTATGTCTTGCCCTAGACATCCTTATGCAATGTTATTGGACAAGTGTTCATTAGCTTAAATGTATAGAATAGACGTTCAATAAAATAGTTGATGTCTAGTCTAGTGTTAAATTGATGAAGACGTGAACAAATACAGATTTAATTTAATTGGGAATAAACATCTCAATACAAATTCATCACCCATACACGCATATGACTGTTGTGGAAAGATACAAAGATAGAAAAATAACTGTTATTGAAAAGATAGAAAAACAGAAAAAATACTCCCACATAAGCAATCTGCCAAACCATATGGGTATGAAATCTCAAGAAAATACCACTTGAAATGTAATGTGTGCCAAATAAACTTCAAAATATTATTTTCTATCATGAACATTTATGGGACACTGCAGCATAATTACAATTTGTTCTTTATATGATGTAAGCCGCATGTCTATTGTAGAACATTTGCTTCAACTAGTTTGGAATTGGGTAGGTTTTTCTGGCACGGTTCAAATGAGTCATAGACATGCTGTCTGGGCCTCTTTTTTTAACAATACATTGAATACATTCAATCAAGACAAAAATAACCTGAAATCTATTTGTTTTGCTATTGATTAACCACTTGACCTCTAGAAGGTTTTACCTCCTTCATGGCCGGTGCTAGTTTAAGTGGCAATTGTGCGGTCATTAAACAATGTATGCAAATTAAATTGTTATCATTTTTTTCATACAAATAGAGCTTTCTATTGGTGACATTTGATCACACTGGGTTTTATTAACTGCTTAAGGACCGTTGCATGCCTATTTACGTCAACAGAATGGCACGGACAGGCATATGGGCATACAGGTACGTCCCCTTTAACATGCCACCGCGTGGTCGCACCTGCCACCGGCGACGCTCTTGCGACCCTGGCGTGAGTTCTGTGAGCCCAACCGTGGGTCCAGATTGTCTCATGGAGAGATAGAGTGGTGAGATGCTAATGTAAACAAGCATCTCCCCGCTTTGCCTAGTGACATTGACACTGACCTCCACTCCGTGTAATCGGAGCAGAGATCAGTGTCATGTCACACACAGCCCATCCCCCTACAGTAAGAACCACACACACCAGGTCACACTTAACCCCTGCAGTGCCACCTAGTGGTTAACCTCTTCACTGCCAGTGTCATTTTTACAGAAATCAATGCATTTTTATAGCACTGATCACTGAAAAATTAAAATTGGTCCCAAAATGGTGTCAAAAAAATGCCATAAAAATGCCATAAAACTATCCCCTATTTTGAAGACGCTATAACTTTTTTGCAAACCAATCAATAAACGCTTATTGCAATATTTTTACCAAAAATATGTAGAAGAATACGTATCAGCCTAAACTGAAGGAAAAAAAGTTTTTTTATATATTTTTGGGGAATATTTATTATAGCAAAAAGTAAAAAATATAGAATTTTTTCAAAATTGTCGCTCTATTTTTGTTTATAGTGAAAAAAAAAAAGCCCAATAAGTGTCTATTGAATTGATTGTTTTTTTTTTTTTTTTACTCGGCAATAACTCAAGGATAAACAAATATTGTCTAAATAATATTGGTAATCAATCAAGGATGAACACATAGGGCCAGATTCAGGTAGAGTTACGCTGGAGTATCAGTGATACGCCAGCATAACTCTCACTTTGAGCCGGCTTATCTGTTTTCTGTAGTCAGAAAACAAGATACGCCCGGATTGAGTTCAGATACGAGCGGCGTAATTGTATTTCGCCGTCATATCGGAACTGCAATTTGAAAATGGGTGCTCAAGGCGTTCCCGCTGATTTACGCCAAGAATATGTAAATCAGCGAGAGATGGAAATTCACGATCGTACGCGGGCCCGACGCAGTGACTTTCCGACGTTTCCGTAAGCGATACGCGGCGTAAAGAAAAACATGCCCCCTAGGTGGAGTATCCTATGTTAAGTATGGCCGTCGTCATCGCGAATTTAAAAAGTTTAGCGTCATTTGCGTAAAACATCCGTGAATGGGGATTGACGTCATTGACGTTCACTGACAGAATTGGGAGCATGCGCACTGACAGTCGACGCATGTGCAGTACATTCGCCGCGGGATCGCGCCTAGTTTAAATAATACACGCCCCCTACCCGCCCAATTTGAATTCCGCCGACTCATTTTCGCTACGCCGCCGCAACTTTAAGAACAAGTGCTATGTGAATAACAGTACTTGCTCATAAAGTTTCGGCGGAGTAACGTAAATGACAAACGTTACTCCAAAATAAAGATTCGCCCATCTACCTGAATCTGGCCCATAGGGGTTTATTTACTAAAGCTGGTGAGGGCAAAATCTGGTGCAGTTACTCATTGTAGCCAATCAGCTTCTAACTTCAGCTTGTTCAATGAAGATTTGGCAACAAAAAAAACTGAAAGCTGATTGGTTTTTCTGCAAAGCTGCACAAGATTTTTCCAGTTTTAGTAAATCAACCCCATATTGTCTACAGAACATATATAAAAATTGACTCACAAATCATCACATTCCTACATATTGTTTTAATAAAGAACAACATAGAGACTTTATTAGTGCTGCTTGTAATTAACAACACTGAACTCAATATTTTTTACTGTATATATGACGTTTTACAACTTTACTCCTTAAACAACTGTGAACATTGTCATAGATAATTCCACATAATTCCATATCATTATATATGTGACAATATACAGTATATCATCCTAGAATGTCTGGCAAGCAAATCCTACACACTTCTGACACGCCCTAGACACACCACCATCCATTATTGATCCACTATTCTACAATGGAATTGTTTAGAATATTTTTATTTGTCTATGAATATGTCCCCCATCCACCAGCAGGATGGAGGTTTGGTTCAATGTGTTTCACAGGAAGCTTTATCTGGCATTCAGATGTACATAGATTTTTATCACTATAAAATGTTCTCAAGAGGAGGGGTAACTGTTTCTTATCCCCTGAATTGTATTTGTGTTGGGTCACTAAAAGTCCTCTGTAGAGTCCTCTATAGCCTTGAGTCCTTTTGTGTTCACCAAGGAGATCATATACAGTGTATATCTCCATCCGTTGCCCCCCTTAGGGATTAGATGGAATGGAAATCACTATTACTATACTAAATGCACTATTGTTAGTTACAACGAGAATGTACCATGTATGTCTCTGTGTTGGTCTAAAAATATTGTTTAAATACAAAACACATATGCATTCCTATGTGAATCGTCATGTGTTGTGTGTGTTTTTTCCAGATCTGTGCAGTAATCCAGTGTGAAACTTTGCGTTTGTGCTGGAGCTTCCAGTCATTGCTGTTTTCTATCCTTGTGCACGGTGACTGTTCTTGTATCTGCCTTTTCCTGTATTTTTCTGCAGGCAGCCTGTGGTGGGCGAGGCCTTCTGAGTCTGAGTCATGGCTATGTATAGCATAGTAATGATATCCCCACTGCTTTTACAATATAATAACTGTTTTTTCAAAGCCATTTGGCACAGAGGATTTATATTATTTGTGGCTATTAAGAAACATATTTAGATTAAAGGTTCTGTGCCCAAAGTTCAGTTTTAAGATGCATATACATATTTTTTTAAAGACAAGGGGGACCATACGCAGCTAAACAGCACCATAAGCTATTTCTGATACAGATAAAAAAGCAGTCCTAAGAAGAAATGTTGGGTCCATTCACTTTCAATTCCATCCCTGTTCACACTTGTGCGAGTTGATAAGGAATGCGAAAAATAGATTCTCATGTCATCCAAAAAGTCATTGTTTTCAATGATGGTTGTTCACATCTATGTGTTGCGATTCTGTGATTGTGATGCAAAAATAAAAACGATCCTGTGCGAGTTTACAGCGTTGCATTGCAAATTTAGTCTCCATAGACATCAATGTAAATCGTTCTGAAATCGCATTGTTGGTTCAGATATGTGCAAATTCTTCACCTCCTGCTCCCCCTCCCAGTTCTGCCCCCTCCTGTTTCCTGTCTCATGTCCATTTGCAAACAGACAAAATCATGGCCCCCAGGTGTCAGAACAGCATCGACAATGAGGAGCTCATCAGACTTGTCCGTGCCAGGCCATATATATGGGACAGCTGTATACCAGAATATAAAAATAATGCCCGGAAGAGCAGAGGCTGGGATGAGATTTGTAAAAGTTTGTATGCAGACTGGGAAGCCTTTACACCTCAAGTTCGCAAACATAAACGTAAGTCTTTTTCTATTTATTCATCCTACTGACCACCAATGTAAGGACATGCATCCCACTGACCACCAATGTAAGGGCATTCTTCCCACTGACCACCAATCCCACTGACCACCAATCCCACTGACCACCAATGTAAGGGCATGCATCCCACAAGAAGCATTCTTCCCACTGACCACCAATCCCACTGACCACCAATTTAAGGCCATGCATCCCACTGACCAACAATGTAAGGAGCATTTTTTCCCACTGACCACCAATGTAAGGACCATTCTTCTCACTGATCACCAATCCCACTGACCACCAATGTAAGGAAATGCATCCCACTGACCACCAATTTAAGGAGAATTCTTCCCACTGACCACCAATGTAAGGAGCATTCTTCTCACTGACCACCAATGTAAGGGTGTTCTTCCCACTGACCTCCAATGTAAGGAGCATTCTTCCCACTGACCTCCAATCCCACTTACCACCAATGTAAGGGCAAGCATCCCACTGACCACCAATGTAAGGAGCATTCTTCCCATTGACCACCAATGTAAGGGCATTCTTCCCACTGACCACCAATTCCACTGACCACCAATGTAAGGGCATGCATCCCACTGACCACCAATGTAAGGAGCATTCTTCCCACTGACCACCAACCCCACTGACCACCAATGTAAGGAGCATTCTTCCCACTGACCACCAATCCCACTGGAATGATAGTGCATGCTCAGTATGTTGACACAGAAAACGAAAAAAAATACATGGACACACTGTTGAACAATATAACTTTAGCAAATTTATTGGAAAAAATAATAGGTAACCAGAGAGTGCTAACACCATAAGGATTGCACGCTTACCAAATGGCAAGCAGGATGAGCTTGCAGCTGTAAAACCCAGCCAGGGCCTTTATCCAGGAACTCGCCGTAAAGGCAGCTTCAATGATCAGAAGTAGAGTGACTGTGTGCTTGCATTGATTCAGGCACACGTGGTTGAATCTGGGTTGGTTCTGCCGGTGTTCAGCCCTCACTGCTATCAATTGTCCAGCATATACATTACAGAAAGTCACTAAGGTCAATAGTGTAGAATGACATTGACTTTGCAGGCAACGTTTAGGTTGGGGTGGCATTCTTTGGCTGAAGAACAGAATAGTCTGCCAAGCCCTTAATGGGATTGTATTCCACTGGTTTTTGTGCCAAACTGTTTTGAAACCATTTTCCCAAATAGTGTGCGTCATAATTTAGCATATCTAAAGCAATAGCTCTCAGAAAAGACATGAGAGCAGAGTAACTTTGCAAAGAACGTGCAAATGCAAGTCATGCATGTTATATAGTCATTATTACTGTCCCTAAAATTGAGCTTTCTACATTGAAAGTTCATACTATTAAGTTAGTGTCTTTCTTATAAATACGAGCATGAAGTCAACATCTATCTATCTATCTATTTATCTATCTATCTATCTATCTATCTATCTATCTATCTATCTATCTCTGTATCTATCTATCTATCTCTGTATCTATCTATCTATCTATCTATCTCTCTCTCTCTATCTATCTATCTCTGTATCTATCTATCTATCTATCTATCTATGTATCTATCTATCTATCTATCTATCTATCTATCTATCTATCTATCTATCTATCTATCTATGTATCTATCTATCTATCTATCTATCTATCTATCTATCTATCTATCTATCTATCTATCTATCTATCTATCTATCTATCTATCTATCTATCTATCTATCTATCTATCTATCTATCTATCTATCTATCTATCTATCTATCTATCTATCTATCTATCTATCTATCTATCTATCTATCTATCTATCTATCTATGTATCTATCTATCTATCTATCTATCTATCTATCTATCTATCTATCTATCTATCTATCTATCTATCTATCTATCTATCTATCTATCTATCTATCTATCTGTCTATCTGTCTATCTGTCTGTCTGTCTGTCTGTCTGTCTGTCTGTCTGTCTGTCTATCTATCTGCCTGCCTGAAATACACTAGACAGAGCTATGTACGGTATATTAATTTTGATAAAAAAACTTCAATCATTTTTCCTTTGAGGAAAACCCCCTTTTCACAGATCTAAATAGGTCAATCTGTGTGAAGTTCCTGACATATGTGCTGTAAAATTTGATTAAAAAATGTAGTTAAATATAAGTGAACCTTGGTTAGGTTATTCTTCCATTCCAAACCTTTCTTGTCAAGTCAAAGGCTTTTTTATCTATAAATGTATTTTTTTGGATCCTTACAAGTCTTTTTGTTCTTTATTTTGTTAAAATAAACCCTTCATTTGCAGTCTTACAGGCTCTTTAATCAATGTAAGAGAAGTTCTATCCCTTTATGTCCTATAAAAAAGTGCAATTTAAAGTAAGGCCTAATTTGTAGTAGCAAATGATGTGTATTTATAGCAGAGTGGAGTTTTTGAAAGGAATACATGATTACTACAACAAATACTGAAAAAAATTATAATTGTTTTAAATTTATGCTGAAAGAGTTTTTTTTTGCTTTTTTTATATACAGGGACACCATATCTTCTGATACCCAAGGGTCCCTATGCCTGTTAATCAGATGTATAAAGCAAGCCAATAAATAACGTATTTATTGGCGTATAATGTGCACCTAATTTTAAGAGGGAAGTTTCAGGAAAAAAAACTAAATTTTAAATAAAGAACTTTGAAGCAAAACAAAGGTAGCTCAAAACTTTTTTTTTTATTAATAGTTAAGCACTTATAAAGGTAAAAAACATAACATGAAACTAAAAGCAACTATTTTAACGAAAAAACTTGGATATTAAGGTACGGCACATGTTTTTACAGAAGTTTAAAATCAGAAATCGGTGCTGTCTGAGAAACCAAGAAACTCTTCATCTTCACTGCTATCTTCCAAATCACACTCAACACTGCTGCTTTGACTGCTACTGTCTTCATATAGCAGCTTGTCTTCATTACCATCCAAAGCATTGCTTATTCCACATTTCTTAAAAGATTTGATGACAATATCTTCGTTAACCGAGTCCCACAAAGTCTTTATCCACTGACACACTTTTGTAATGCCAGGTCTTTTCAATCGCCCAGAATTTGTAACTTCATGTTGGCTTTCATCACACATGTATTTATTCCATTCTTCACGCATTAAGGCTTCGAAGGGCTTGTTAATGGAAACATCTAATGGCTGTAATTGTGATGTTAGTCCTCCTGGAATGACCGCCATCTCTGTGTTGCACATTTTAAATCTTTTCTTTGTTGGCTCTGTAAGATTAGATCTAAATGAGTCCAGTACTAACAAGGACAGCTTCTTTAACAAAGCACCCGGGTGCTTCTCCCACACATTTCTGATCCAAAATCTCATGCCTTCTTCATCCATCCAACCTTTAGGGTGGACATGCACCTTTATGCCACTTGGAATTGTCTCCTTTGGAAGAGTTTTCCTTTTAAAAATGACCAATGGTGGCAGCTTGTTTCCATCTGCAGTGCATGCAAGGACCACAGTATAATGATTTTTTTCATGCCCTGAAGGTTTGATTGTAAAGGACTTGGTACCTTTTGCTTCAACAGTTTTTTTTCAAGGAACATCAAAAGTGAGGGGTACTTCGTCCATGTTGCCGATTTGACCAATTTCAAAATTTTGTCTTTTCCTTTGTTTGATAATAAAGTGGTGGAAATGTATTATCTTCTCTTCATAATCTTCCGGCATATGCTGGGCAATCCTGGTTCTTGTTCGCATCCGAAGCTCATGCCTCTTCATAAATCTTTGACACCATGATGTTGTCCCTTTGAAATCCTGTATTTGCAACTTTTTGCTGATTTTCACTGATGGAATGATGATAATTTTTGTTGATAAAGCAATGCCAGCTTTTCTATGATTTACTACAAATTCCTTCACCTTTTCTTCTAATGTTGGCCATTTAACAATACCGCTGCGAAAATTGCATTTTGTTTTAAATAATGTCTTGAGTTTTTCTTCCATTTTTTGCCAATCTCGTATTGTGCTTTCTGTTGGTGGCTTTCCAAAATGCCTTGCTGCAGCCCTATTTCCATGTTGTTTGGCATATTCCACAACCTTTAACTTGAAACCAGCTGGATATGCTCCACGCTTTTTTTTTATTCCATTAGGGATACCAGTGGTATTCTTTTTACCTAAATTTAAATAAATAGAGTAAGGTAGTATCGGGTGTGTAAATTTACCAGTACTCTGTTGTAATGTGTGTAGTATGGTATGGTAATACTAGTGTTATTATCATACTTGCATTGCATTTGGACCAAACTCACACAGGACCCCTTTTTTGGGTCCGCACTAGAATTTGATCGCATGGGTGTTCACACCTAGATTCATGTCTGAACTGTCAGTTTGCAGTGCGATATGCGAGCTGAAATGGGGGTGTCATTAACAATGTATTGACAGATCGCATAGGACAGTGTCAACTGCTGTGCGAGTCGGGTGCGATGCGGGAACCCGCAGTGGATTCACAGGGTTCCCGAATCGCACCCAACTCACACAGCAGTTCACATTGCCATATGCGATCTGCGGGGAGTGTCAATACATTTGTTAATGACACCCCCATTTCAGCTCGCATATCGCACTGCAAACTCACAGTTCAGACATGAATTGGATTGCATAGGTGTGATCCGATTTTGGTGCCGACCAAAAAAATGGTACTGTGCGAGATTAGTCAGAATGTGATGCGTAAAATCGCATTGCACCGACATCGCATGTGATTTACACTACAGTGCAAATTACATGCAATGTCGTAGAGCGCACAAATATGAACCGCACTGAGATAAAAAAAAAATTACATTCTCTTTCATTAATGACAATTTCAATTTTTTTTTAAACATTTCAGTTTGTTTTTTGTTTTTTATTTATTGGAATTATTTTGGAATTATTTTGAGGATGTATTCAGTGCTTGGATAATGAATGTCAGACAGGTTGTATCGTTTTTTTTAAACGATACAACCTGTTTGACATTCATTATCCAAGCACTGAATAAATCCCCAAAATAATTCCAAAACAATTCCAATAAAAAAAAAAACTAACTGAAATGTTTAAATAAGAAAAACATTTCAGTTCGTTTTTTTTTTTTTTTAATTATTGAAATTATTTTGGGGATTTATTTATTCAGTGCTTGCAGGTTTTTTTATTTTTTTTAAACTTTTCAGTTAATTTTTATTTATTTTTTTATTGGAATTAATTACCGGTAATGCAATGCTCAAACACCCCCCTCCCCCATTAACCCTTTAATTTTATGAGATTTGTACCTCACTGGAGAAGATTCCTGTCAGATTCAGTCAGGCTCTGAGTCTCGCGGTAGGCAGCGTAACCATGGTAACCCTCTGCACGGCGGGAAAGTTACGCTGACTACCACGAGACTTAGAGCAGGATACTTCCTCTGTGCAGAGCCGCACATTGCCGAGACTAAGCACAGCACTGAAATGGGGGAAGGCTGCCTGAGATCGGGGGATGGAGACCCGCACATTACACAGGCTCCGACCGTATTTCCGATGCTGATTACAGCACTGCAGTGGGGGATGGCTGCCGGCGATCGAGTGTCTGAGACCCGCACATCACACAAGCTGACCCGCACATTACACAGGCTCTGACGGTGTCTCCGAAGCTGATTAATGTATGTACACTGTTGTAAATGTTTTTTTTTATGTATATCGGCGTATAATGCGCACATTCGGCGTATAATGCGCACATGCTTTTTCAACATTTTTTTCAAGATGAAAAAGTGTGCGTTATACGCCGAAAAATATGGGACTTCAAATACTTTTTTTTTGCGATGTGCAAGTTTTAGAAATTTGAAGCTTTTGAGACCGGGAACAATGTTGCCAAAAAAGCTGTGCAGCGTCTAGTAAAAAGGAAGTCTCGGATTAGACTGGGGGAGGAAGTACCTAAACAAGGAACTATGAGGTTGATTTACTAAAACGGGAGAGTGAAAAATTTGATGTATCTGTGCAGGGTAGTCAATTAGATTCTAACTTCAGCTTGTTTAATTAAAGCGGATTTCCACCCATATAAAAAAAAAGTGTAGCTGCTGACTTTTATTAACCACTTAAGGACCGCCTACTGCACATTTACGTCGGCAGAATGGCACGGCTGGGCACATCAACGTATATATACGTTGGTTTTAGTACCCAGCCGTGGGTCGCGGGCGCGCGCCCGCGGGCGCGCGCCCGCGACCCGGTCCGAAGCTCCAGGACCGGGACCGCGGGATTCGCGGACCCGATCGCCGCTGCAGTGCGGCGATCCGTCCCTGGAGCGGAAGAACGGGGAGAGCCGTGTGTACACACGGCTTCCCCGTGCTTCTCTGTGGCCGGAGCATCGATCGCGTCATCCCTGTAATAGGGGGACGCGATCGATGACGTCACACCTACAGCCACACCCCCCTACAGTTGTAAACAACACATTAGGGCACACATTCCCTACAGCGCCACCTGTGGTTAACTCCCAAACTGCAACTGTCATTTCCACAGTAAACAATGCAATTTAAATGCATTTTTTGCTGTGAAAATGACAATTGTCCCAAAAATGTGTCAAAATTGTCCGAAGTGTCCGCCATATTGTCGCAGTCACGAAAAAAATCGCTGATCGCCGCTATTAGTAGTAAAAAAAAAAATAATTAATAAAAATGCAATAAAACTATCCCTTATTTTGTAAACGCTATAAATTTTGCGAAAACCAACCGATAAACGCTTATTGCGATTTTTTTTACCAAAAATATGTAGAAGAATACGTATCGGCCTAAACTGAGGAAAAAAAATGTTTTTTTATATATTTTTGGGGGATATTTATTATAGCAAAAAGTAAAAAATATTGCATTTTTTTTTAAATTGTCGCTCTATTTTTGTTTATAGCGCAAAAAATAAAAACCGCAGAGGTGATCAAATACCACCAAAAGAAAGCTCTATTTGTGGGAAAAAAAGGACGCAAATTTTGTTTGGGAGCCACGTCGCACGACCGCGCAATTGTCTGTTAAAGCGACGCAGTGTCGAATCGCAAAAACCCCTTGGGTCATTTGCCAGCGTATTGGTCCGGGTCTTAAGTGGTTAATCGGACACGCACCTGTCCCAGGTTCCAGTGATGCAGGCATATTAAAGCCTTATCTCCCCCTCTTCTCTGCAGCGCTGGCATCATGCACTGCACATGCACGAGTCGTGCACACCGTGATTGGCCAGGCAATCATCTGGGACTTGTGACGTGTCCCAGATGATTTCCGATTGGGAGAGGGGACAGGTGAACTTCCTTCTGGTGCCGCGTACCCCCCGGGAGAAAGTGGAAGATGGAACCCTCTAAAAATAGGGTTTCCGCTCCCCCCCCCAAAAAAAATTACATGCTAAATGTGGTATGTCAGGGGGTCAACTGCTCTTAAAGTGGAAGTTACATTTTTGGGTGGAACTCCGTTTTAAGCTCTGACAAAAAACAAATTGGTTTCTATGCAGAGCTGCACCAAATTTTGCACTCTCCAGTTTCAGTAAATTAACCCCTTTATGACAATCACAAGGTATTATTTTATTTAAAAAGTCAGCCTTAAAGGGGTTGTAAAGGTAAATTTTTTTCCCTAAATAGCTTCCTTTACCTTAGTGCAGTCCTTTTTCACTTACCTCATCCTTCGATTTTGCTTTTAAATGTCCTTATTTCTTCTGAAAAATCCTTACCTGTTCTTCTGTCTGTAACTCCACACAGTAATGCAAGGCTTTCTCCCTGTGTGGAGTTTTGTGCTCACCACCTCCCTTGGACTACAGGAGAGTCAGGACGCTCTCTACATTGCAGATAGAGAAAGGAGCTGTGTGCTAGTGTGCGTCCTGACTCTCCTGTAGTCTCCTGTAGTCCAAGAGCATGACACTCCACACCAGGGAGAAAGCCTTGCATTACTGTGTGGAGTTACAGACAGAAGAACAGGAAGTGAGGATTTCTCAGTAGAAATAATGACATTCAAAAGCAAAATTGAAGGATGAGGTAAGTGAAGGAGGACTGCACTAGGGTAAAGGAACTATTTAGGAAAAAAAATTGTACCCTTACAACCCCTTTGTAGATTATAAATTACTTTTAAAATTACATGTTAGATTATATGGCATTTTAATGACTGCGATTACATGCACTTTTAACAACCTGTTCAATGTGCCTTTACAAAAAAAAGTGACAGAAGGTCTTCCCATGGATACACTTCCATGAAACATCCATCAATATAGCCTTATCACACCAGGTTTGGCTTTAAAATGCATGACCTAGCATGAATTGTTATTGATTGTCTGGAATAGGGAAAACATGGAAGGAATAAAGGCTATACATAGAAAACAGGTTCCAAATTCTAGGAATGTTACAGTACTAGTATTTTCTGTATTGTGGGATGGCAATCAGCATTCTGGGTAGTGAATCTTTTCTATTAATATTCACATATGCTCATTACATATAGGGACTCAAGGAAAAAACGTCATTAGCAGACAGATGTGCCATACTTGAGAGATCAAGTTTATAGGAAAGTTGAAAACTAAAAATGCTTTCCCACTTGTAAGCATTAAGCTGAAAGCAGATTTCAAAGGCTTTTGCTAAATTTTGCTAAGAACCTTCGATAATCAGCATCTGGTGCTCTGAATGTGTGTAAAATAGGAGTGAACTACTTCTTGTCACAGACCAATTTAGTTTAACTTTTGTAGCAGGATTTTTTTTTATAATAAAAATGCATTTCTAGTAGAAAAGAAAAACAATGAAGATATGTACCATGTTACTTCATCAGATAATTTCAGTTTATATTTGTGTGTAGTCACAAATCAGATATTTAAATATAGCATTCAAAAATTAAATCAATAACAGCGACCTTTTATTCTATTTAGTAGAGACTATGAGACTGATTTACTTAAGGATTTGAGAATGTTCACACTAAAGATGTTTGAAGATTCACTTCAATTATCCAATCATGTGCAGATGAAATAAGAAAACAGGGATTTTGATTTTACATGATATATAATTGAAGTGAATCTTCACACATTTTATCTCAAATTCTTTAGTAAATCATCCTCTATATGACCAAATTCCTAAGCCTTCAGACATGTAATAAGCAGTGAACAGAACCTGAAATAGATTTTCTCAAGGAATGCATCATATTTCAGCTCTATTTAATGTTTTTGTATGCATAAAAAATGTATTTAGCTTGTAAATCTTAGTCTTACAAATGGTAATATTTATGATTTTGTTGTATACTGACCTGACAGTTTTACATCTTTTGAGACGCTATTTGTGCATTGTTTTGTTTTAGAAGTGAAAATGTTTTTATTGTTTCACATTTTACAAAAAAGGAAAGGACGCAACAATAAAAAATCAATAGGTTAACATCAAAGGCTGTTGCCCAAAGCATAACATATACAAACCAAAAATATATAACATACCAGACTAAGCATGAGTACCATAAATGTACAGTACGTAAAAACATCATTTTAACCACTTGTCATCTGCCCACCGTCAAATGACGGCGGGCAGAGGACTCCATTATCCTGACATTACGTCATATGACGTGATGTCCCTTTAAAGCCGCGGGCGGGCCGCTCTGTGGGGATCCCGTGCGAGTGCCCGGCGGCAACGATCGCCGCCGGGCACACGCGATTGCTCAGTAACTGAGCGGGGATGTGGAGCTCTGTATGTAAACACAGAGCTGCACGTCCCTGTCAGGGAGAGAGGAGATCGATTGTGTCCCTTGTACATAGGGACACAATCGGTCACCTCCCCCAGTCACCCCCCCTCCCCCCACAGTTAGAACACTCATAGGACACACATTTAACCCCTTCCCCGCCCCCTAGTGGTTAACCCCTTCACTGCCAGTCACATTTATACAGTAATCAATGCATATTTATAGCATTGTTCACTGTATAAATGTAAATGGTCCCAAAAATGTCAGAAAAGTGTCCGAAATGTCCGCCATAACGTCGCAGTCCCAATAAAAAAATCGCAGATCGCCGCCATTAATAGTAAAAAAAAAAAAATGCCATAAACTATCCCCTATTTTGTAAACGCTATAAATTTTGCGCAAACCAATCGATAAACGCTTATTGCATTTTTTTTTTTTACCAAAAATATGTAGAAGAATACGTATCGGCCTAAACTGAGGGAAAAAATATTTTTTTTATATATTTTTTGGGTTATTTATTATAGCAAAAAGGAAAAAATATAGCATTTTTTTTAAAATTGACACTCTATTTTTGTTTATAGCGCAAAAAATAAAAACCGCAGAGGTGATCAAATACCACCAAAAGAAAGCTCTATTTGTGGGAAAAAAAGGATGCCAATTTTGTTTGGGAGCCACGTTGCACGACTGCGCAATTGTCAGTTAAAGCGAGGCAGTGCCGGAAGCTTATATTTTGTCTGTGCAGGAAGGGGGTGTAGGTGCACAGTAGGCAAGTGGTTAACAAATTATCAAATATACATGTAACAAGACCACTAGAGTAGCTATCACCTGGTACCATATAATGTGCAATGTAGGCTTAGCCTGGCACAACATGAAGGCACAGAACTATAAGAAAAGAAGAAAGGGAAAGAATGGGAAAAGAAAATAGAAAACAAACAAGAAGAAAAAAGAAGGAAAAGAAGAATAGATAAAAAGGTAAGGGAGAGAAACTTTTTCAAGACCTGTCTCAGATCACGATTCAGAACAGGCGCGCCCTGCGCCCCCTGCTGGAGGTCCTACGTGCAAGAAACATACAATATCGTTGGAAATTCCCATTTGCGCTGTCGGCGTCCTCCAGGGGGTGCTCCGCTCTCCTCCGCACACCCGAGGACCTTCACAACTTCTGTGAGCAGCTCGATCTCCCTCCCGTGGATCTTCCGGACTGGTATACTTTCTACTTCCCCTCGGAACCATGGCTCCCGGTCTCCATGAATCCATCCCCGAAAGCTCAGCGCCACAGATCCCGCAGGAACAGGGCGGGTCCGTCCTCCCCAGGTAATCATGCTTCTAGACGCGATCTCTACCATCACAACCCGGGCTCCCCCTCGACTCCACCTAGGGGTAGAGACCGAATTGAGACCTGATGCACAGATCACTTCCTTGTTATGTATCGCCACTCTGTTCTCTTTGAATTCCAAGTTTCAGCCCCCCGTGTTCCTGCATACCTGGAATGTTATTCTGACAAGCTGCAGCTACCGACTAGATGTACCTCTACGCGTTGAAGGCGGACACTGACTCGATGCTGCAAGTGAGATGTCGGGACCATGTACTTTAACTCCCTTTTGCTTTGCACGTTTTCTTTTGTTTTGTTACTTATTTTTTCTCTTTCCCCCCGTGCCCCGTGCTTTGAAGACCGAGGGTCGTGATGTGAGACTTCCTTTCCTGTATTAACTTTTTATTTATTTATTTTTTTTGGTGTTTTGTCTCTCCTTCACCGTTTGTGCTCCACCGTCCCTTCCCCCTTTTTTTCTCTTTTTACAGACTTGGACTTCCATCTGGATCTGAGCCTTTCGATGTATTGCCTCTGAAATCCGCGGGTCTGTTGTATCTTTCTCAAATGTATGTCTGCTGGTCTTCAAGACCCCTCCTCAGTTCCCACGTCTTCACAAGGGTAATCATAGGGTACCGCTGATGCTATGTGACCTACTTTTGCCCGCTGTACTCTACCCATCTCTGTGCGGACCCCCGCCCCCCCTTCTCCCCCATCCCATCCCGGCCCTCCCCTTTCCCTCCCCCCCTGCTTTCCTCAACCCCCCTTCACCCCCCCTTCCTTCCCCTCCCCTCCTCCTTTCCCCTCCTCTCCTCCACCCCCCTTCTCCCCCCTTTCTCCCCACTCCCCTAGCCCCCGGCTACCATCCTCTCTCCGTTTACCCCCCGATAGACATACACTCAGTTGGTTCACGTTTGCTGATTCTGTGGGGGGGGATCCCCGACCCCAATGACCTGGTGTTGGATCCAATGCTCCCTACGCCCTCTCCTTGGAGATTGAGTTTTTTTTTGCTATCTGCGGGGGTGGGGGGCGGCAGGGAAGTGGTAGGTGAGCTTTACTTGTATTTTGTGGGTTTTTTTTTTTTTTTGTTTTGTTTTGTTTTGTTGATGTAGTTGGTCCTGCAGACATTCATTTCAACCCTCTTTACCACACGGGCGAGATGCTTGTTAATATGTCAATTTTTCTGTCTCTTAGTAATTTTACGCCCATAAGGGCGCTGTGGCGATACATGTTGTTTCTATGCTGGTACCGTGTAGACTTATTTAGACTTATTTGCTCTTGTTTATTATGTATGCAGTGCTTTCTCTTTTTCCCTGTTGATACCACTGTTTTATACAATAATTGCCACCCATCTCAGCTCCTATGCTCCGCACACTATATAGGACTGCCTTGCTCTCCCTCTTTCTACGACTCACGGGTTCCCCACAATACTCTTTTTATCTTTCATACATCTCAGTTTTGATCCCTGGATCGCTCTCCCTTTGAGGTTTCTGTCCCTGATTCCGTTCCCACACAGCAGTTCCACTGGGATTTTTGCTGACCCTCCAGACCTTTCCCCTTTTTAGATGATTTAGCAGGTATAATATCACCTCTGGTTCATACTTTCTCTGCCTTGTTCCTCCTTCTCCTCTTCCTGACCCGCTCCTATCCCTCCCCCTCTTTTCCCTACCTCGGCCTCTCTACCCCCATCGCACCTCTTCCCCCCTCCTCCATTCTTTTCTCCTTCTTCTCTCCCTCTCCTCTTTTCTTAGTCTCCTTTCTCCCTGTGCCTTCGACTGGGTCCGTGCCTGCCCTCCTGGTGAGCCTCCTCACCGTTTCTCCTCCTTCTGGCCCCCAGAT
Organism: Rana kukunoris; assembly: GCA_029574335.1. Lineage (NCBI taxonomy): Eukaryota > Metazoa > Chordata > Amphibia > Anura > Ranidae > Rana > Rana kukunoris. The sequence goes on along the minus strand of CM056049.1, from coordinate 230,729,183 downwards.
CCTCAAGCCTAGCGTTCTCTACCTCATCTCCCTGATACCAGACCCTGCAGCACTGACCATACGGTATGCCTCCCCTATCCTTGAAATGTGTATCTCTCAACGTTAAAGGCCTCAACTTACCAGAAAAGAGATCTCAGGTTTTATCTTCGCTCTCCAAACATGGAGCCCATTTTCTTTTTTTACAGGAGACCCATTTCCGTTCGGACGCCATTCCCAAACTTTCTAATCATATCTATCGGACCGCATTTCATGCCACTAACCCCGGCTCCAAAACAAAGGGGGTCTCTATTCTGGTGTCCAAACATGCGAACTTCATTTTGGGTGATTCTCTTATTGACCCAGAGGGTAGGTACATCTTCCTTAAGGGGTCTTATAAATCTAGATCTATCACACTTGCTAATATTTATTGTCCCAATGACCATCAGGTGGCCTTTTTCAAGACTACATGTGACCTTTTGGCTTCCTTTAAGTCGGGTCTCTTGCTTCTAGGGGGGGACTTCAATGTCCCCTTGAACCCCCTGTTGGACTCCTCCACCGGTACCTCCATCTTGACCTATAAAGCATTGAGGCAGATCAACCTAAGCCTCCAGACTCTGTCCCTACATGATGTTTGGCGCACACTCTCTCCCTCAGATAGGGACTATACTTTCTTTTCGGCCCCCCACCAAAAGTATTCTAGGATCGATTATTTTTTCCTATCCCAATCGGACCTGACTTATCTCCAGCATTCCACAATCGAACCAATGTTTTTGTCGGATCACCACCCAATTAGTATCACCTTAGCTTTTCCCGAAGTGTCCTCTAGAACTAAGACCTGGCGGCTGAATCCTTCCTTGCTCAAGGATCTGTCTGTTACTGACCAAATTCGCACGCGCATTCAACAGTACTTCACGGAGAATTCCAATCCGGAGATTTCGCCGGTTTCCCTTTGGGAGGCTCAAAAGTGCGTGAATTGGGGAGAACTGATCGCCTTGGCTTCAAAAGCCAAAAAACAAAGTCAGGAATACACAAACTCCCTTATAGCGAAGATTAAGTCGCTTGAAGCATCTCACAAGAGATCACAGGCAATGGCCACTTTACAAGAATTGACACAAGCTAGGACCTCTCTTATGGAGGAACTGGGCAAGCGCGCTAAGAGGCGTTATATTCTCGGGCAGAGGATTTTTTACGAACAGGGCAACAAAAGTGGGTGCCTTCTGGCGCGCACGGTGCAAAACTCTAAGCCTACTTCCACGATTCACCACATACACAGCCGGGATGGTGCCCGTCTAGTTAAGAATGAAGACATTGCCAAAGAATTTCAAGATTTTTACTATAAGCTGTATAATCTCCATCCCCAAGCCCGCTCTCAGTCCAAGATCTCCTCGAGGAAGTCGCAGATTAAGGACTTTCTTTCTCGATATAGCCCCAATTTCCCCACAAAAGTCGCTTGCCCTGGAAAGCCCCATGACAGCTGCGGAAGTGGAAATGGCTGTAAAGCAGATGAAGCCCGGGAAGGCCCCAGGCCCGGACGGCTTTTCTCTACAGTACTACAAATCTTTTGGCGAGGTACTCACCTCTAGGCTCCTGAACATGTTTAATGCCCTATCTGACCCTCAGAACAAGCCCGGCAACATGCTGACAGCCCATATAACAGTGATCCCAAAAGAGGGCAAGGACCCTTCTGCGGTTGCCAACTACCGTCCGATCTCGCTCCTAAATGTGGACGTAAAAATATACGCGAAAATAATTGCTAATAGGGTGGCGCCCCTGATCCCGGGTATTGTCTCATTAGATCAGGTGGGTTTTGTCCCTGGGCGAGAGGCCAGGGACAATACCATCCGCACCCTGAATTTGCACTACTGGCTCACGTCTTCAAAGACTCAAGGATATTTTCTTTCTCTCGATGCCGAGAAGGCGTTCGATAGGGTGGCCTGGGACTACATGCAGGAGGTGCTAGTAGCTTTGGGCCTGGGGCCCCACTTGATGTCGCACATTCTGGCTCTGTATGCGGGTCCTTCGGCCGCGGTTAAGGTCAATGGTCGCCTGTCGAACGTCTTTCCCATTAACTATAGGACGCGACAGGGCTGCCCTTTGTCGCCTCTGATATACATCCTTACACTAGAGCCCCTCCTTAACAGGTTGAGAGAAAACCCAGATATTCTGGGGATCAACGTGGGGGGAAGAGAGTTCAAGGTAGCTGCCTTTGCAGACGATGTTCTTTTGTCCCTGCGGTCCCCCAGGATCTCCCTTTCCAATCTTCTCAAAGATCTAGATCACTTTGGCTCCCTCTCAAACCTGAAAATCAATCACACGAAATCCCAAGTGCTCAACGTCTCCCTTCCCTCCACGGAAGTGTCGCACTGTCAGGAATTTTTCCCCTTTAGATGGACTCAGGATTCACTCACTTATCTGGGTATCCGAATACCCCCCAACCTAGCGGATCTGTACTCTAAGAATTTCCATCCAGCCCTTCTTAAAGCTCAATCATGCCTTAAAGACTGGATGGGTCTGAATGTCTCTTGATTCGGTCGTTCGGCCCTGATTAAAATGATAATTTTGCCACGCTTACTCTATTTGCTACAGTCTGTACCCATCTCATTACCTTCGGGTTTCTTCACATCATATAGGAAGGCATGCTCAACCTTCCTTTGGAGGGGGTCTCAACCACGAATAAAGTACTCCAGACTCACTTTACCTAAATCCAGAGGTGGCATAGGTCTCCCAGACCTCCAGAAGTACCAAAGTGCATGTCATCTCACGAGGATAGCGGATTGGAATATCCATGCCTCAAGGAAGCTATGGGTCTTCCTGGAGAGAAACTTCTCATCAGGCCCCTTACATTTACTGCCATGGTTACCTTCCAGGAACTGGCCCCAATCCTTACGGACCCATCCATTCATTTACCCCTCACTCCTGGTCTTCAAGAAAACTTCAACGTTAGGCCCCCCGTCTTCCCAATCGAACCCTCTGACGTCCCTGCGGGGAAATCTTGATTTTCCGCCTGGTGTGTCGGAGGACTTCTTGAGTCTGGAATGGCCCTTTGAAGACATACTAGCCCTCCAGTTTTTCTCAGCTGGGAGACCTCTGTCATTTGAAACCTTGAAATCCAGCTCTAAGACGTCTTCTTTTTCGTTCTGGACCTACAGACAGATACGACACTTTCTCACGTCAGTGGCAGACCAATCGCTCTGGACACGACAACTTACACCATTTGAGTCTCTATGCCACCGCAAAACGCCACAAAGGCACCTGATCTCTCTTCTGTACAACCTCTTAATGGAAGGCCAGTCGCAAACACCATCCCCACCGCAGCTCGCCTGGAACAAAGACCTCCAGGCCTCCCTGTCTGTGGAGGACTGGCACACTATCTATGAATTTGCTCATAAGGGCTCCGCGAATGTGGCTGTCCAAGAGAATGGCTACAAAGTGCTTACCAAGTGGTACAGAACCCCATCGCGCCTCCATAAATTCTCTCCTAATATCCCCGACACCTGCTGGAGATGTGGTGCGGGAGTGGGGACTATGCTTCATGTGTGGTGGGAGTGTGGCACCCTTCAACCTTTTTGGAGGGAGGTCCACGACCTCATCTCACATGTCACTACCTATACCCTGGATTACACTCCTTCTCAATTCCTTTTGCATCACTCATCGATCCCCAAAAAAGACTATTTCAAGTCCCTGGCCATGCACATGGTCAATGCTGCCAGGGTTTGCGTTCCCAGACATTGGCGCTCTACTGATGTTCCGACAATCAGAGAATGGCTGGCCCGGATCTCTTTAATAAAAGAAATGGAGGAGCTGATTCACATTTCCCAAGACAGAGTGCAGAAGTTCTCCTTTACTTGGGCTTGCTGGAACCACTTTATTACCACTGACCACTACCGCCAATATGTTTCTTGAATCAACGGATATAATGGAGTTCCCTCCTCCCATCAGTATGGTGGGGGGGGGGCAGGCATGGACCCATTCCCCTACTCTCTCTTTCCCTGTCCATTCCCTTTTGTGCTCCTGCTTCGGTTCTCTTTGCCCCCTTCCATTTTTCTTCTCCCCTCTTCCTTCCCCGCTCCTTCCTTTCTGTCCTTTCTTCTTCTTCACAAAGACACTTGTCCCCAGTTCTTACACGATATGACACACTTTAAATAATGACCGAGATTGAGGCCTTGCACCGCCCCCCCCTCTTGCATTTTGTGGGGGGGGGGTGTGGGGGGAGGGGAAAATAGGAAGTTAAGATCCTCCGCCCTCTTCCGCTTGTTTACCCTGCTACACCTCATGCTTGGTCTAAACATGTTGATTGATGCCTTTCTGTAGTGTTTTGTACTATGCTGTCTTCATGTTCTTCTGTTTTGTGATAATCACCTTGTCATGTATCTCATGCTATATTTTGTATAAATAAAAATCTTTTATGGAAAAAAAAAGGTAAGGGAGAGAATGGGGAAAAAAAGTAGGCAAAGAGAGATGAAAAACCTATAGGTCCATTGGGCAGAGAGAGGTATAAAACAATTAAAACAATATAATAAATGTGTAGTCAATTGAAAGGGATATCAATGAGAATGCTCAGTATGGTTAACCTTTAATAAAGATCCAAACAACCTCAGAGGCTTGCTGACCTTAGTTAAAGGGAGAACATGTGTTGAGCCACCAAGTGATGTGAGCATCTCTGCAAGGGTATCAGAAGAAGAAAAGTGGATCCAAATATACCATAAGACATTGTATTTGTCAAAAGAGTCATTAACCAGTGCTTTTTTTCTTATTTTAGATTCAGGCACATATGTGATTGCGTGTACATCCACAAACTCATGTTGTGCCAGCATTTCGTTTACTGTGTCTGGCCAATTATCTCATACTTCTTATATAAAACCTCATACCAGCAGGGGCAGCCTTGGGTGTTCAGGCACCCTGTGCAAGCTAATCCTGTGGCGCCCCCCATCTTCACCCCCTGGTCACCTAAACATACACAAAGAGGTCCCTTATATCCTCCTCCCCTTCTGTGTGTAGGCTGGCTATAAAAAGTAAATACTTTTTATTTTTAATTTTTATCTAAAAAAGCAGAATCATGCAGGGCCAGGGGCTCACACTGACTTACCTTTCGGTGGATTGTGAGGCTTTGCATTTAAAAACCCACAGACCACTACACAATACACACAGACCACTACACAATACACACTGGCCACCACACACAGACAACTACACAATACAAACTGGCCACCACACACAGACCACTACACAATACACACTGGCCACCACACACAGACCACTACACAATACACACTGGCCACCACACACAGACCACTACACAATACACACAGACCACTACACAATACTTACTGACACTACAGCATTGGTGCATTTTACTATAGAGGCATTGGTGGACTACAAGGTCCAGCATTTTACTATAGGGGCATTGATGAACTGCAAGGCCCAGAATGTTACTATAGGGGCATTGGTGGACTATAAGGCCCAGCATTTTACTATAAGGGCATTGGTGGACTACAATGCCCATCATTTTACTATAGGGGCATTGGTGGTCTACAAGGCCCAGCATTTTACTATAGGGGCCTTGGTGGAATACAAGGCCCAGCACTTTACTATAGGGGGCATTGGTGGACTACAAGGCCCAGCATTTTACTATGGAGGCATAACAGGTTACACACTGACTTTCTGGCTGCTTCCTCCCTCTCCTCAGATCAATACCTACTCCCCAGGCCAGCATCAAAACTCACAAGAGAGACGAGTCTTTCACCCTTTTTTTCTACTGCTGAGGCCTGTCACATTGCACGCCCGGGCCTCCCCAACAGGGACATGTTCATGGATACATTCCACCAGAGAGCCTGAGGAAGAGGAGGAGGCAGAGAAGACCACAATCGTACAGTCGTTCACAGCTCGCAGGGAAGGCCAGCCCCGCTCCCTGCGATTGAGGATAGGCTGGGCCAGGTCAGCCCCGCCCACCACAGATGACCACTTGACCCGATCACAGGGCACCAGGGGCCGGCCTGACACTAAACATAGCATCTGGACCGCGGGGTCACGGAACTTAAAATTATGATAATGTAGCGCCGGTGAAATGTACTGGCACGGGATTGCGCCCCCCAAATGCTACGCCACTGCGACTCACATTCTGCGAGCTGTGATGGCCGCACGCTGCCCCTGTTGCCCATGGCACCCTGTGGGGCCGCACAGCTCGCTCACCCCAAAGGCCGGCCCTGCATACCAGTAATAAACACCATCAAAAAATTAAATAGGGTAAAGCTAGTTATACCAAAAATGTTTAAAAGAAGGCACAGCTGATTGGTGCTAACAGCCCCCAATTTAAGTTTTGTTTGGAGTCATACACTCATTCTAAGAAGCGTAACCATCCAAATTTTTGGATAATGAGACTTACTAAAACAGTTGAGACTCTTCATACAATAGATTATGTACATATTAACATCAATTAACCAGTCATGTAAAAAGTGAAATTTTGTTTACCTATTTCATCTGCAAATGGTTGGATAATTGGCATGCATATTCACACAATTTATTTTGGAAATAGTTTCATATTATTTAGTAAATCAGCACAAATATCTAAAAATGTTGACTTTGACTCAGTAAATTATGTGAATAATAACTTTATCTATCTAATATGTGATCAAATTCCTGTTTACTTATTTCATTTGCACAAGGTTGATTTGCTTCTCATGTGACTGGATAATTAAAGTCAATATTTACATAATTCATTAAGCAAAAGTTTTTGATCCTTTAGTAAATCAGCCGCTTTACGTTGGGCTCTGAGATATTTTCTCAGAATTCGGGGTTATTGACAATGATTTACCAAAGGAGTTCAGAATCTTTACCCACAAAATTGTATGGATATTATTTATTAACCAATCGTTTGAAATGCATCTGCATATAATTGGGTGTTCTGGAAGTTTCTTTTTTTACATAAAACAAAATAGAATTATGATATATATATATATATATATATCATTTATTTCAAATTCTGACATATTTGAGAATTATGATAAATTACCATTGAAACCTCTGTGGTATTGTCGCAATATACTGAGATATTAACTCTTCTGTACAAACATACAAATGTAGATTTGTATTTCTTGTAACATTTCAAGCTAAAAGCCTGTAACTTGAGAAAATTAACAGAAATTGCCTGTATTATTCCATATGTTCACCAGATACAGTTATGACTTACATGATAAAAAAAATAAAGTCAAATAAATGAGGGAAATTCACAGAAATAAAAATAATGTTTCAATATTTCTACAAACTAGCGCTTTATTCACCATTACAGATCAAAGTCACATAGAACTGTAACAATTTTGAGCACATATCTACATCCCTTTTTTCTTCTTTTGATAACATTTTATTTATCCACCCTTTGCTCTTTTAGTAAGCTCATACAACAGATGCTGATTAATACAAAAATAAGGTTTAAAGATTTATGTGATAAGATCATTGTTGAAGGAAGCCACATAGAACTGTAACAATTTGGAGTGCATATCCAGAGCACACAGTGTTGATGTCTTTTTCTTATTTTGATAATGTTTATGTATTCAGCCTTTGCTCTTTTAGTAAACTCGTGCAACAGATGCTGATTAATACATGTCTTAAAATGTTGGAAAAGCTCTTGAAAATCTACTTTCAGTGTTAAGCTCTAACAAAATAGGACAACTTTTCTGTTCTCAGATTTAGTTTATGCTTGATCCCATGAACACATCTGTTCTTTGAAAGTCTAGTTCCATTCGTTAAAACTTCTGTTTGCAGTTTACGCAATTTTACAAAAACACTCATGATGAAACATTCAATAGAGCATAGCCATGGTAGACACTAAAAACAATAAATGTTACAGGGAAAGAAATCTCTCAACCCAGTAACAGCAAGTTTTGCCTATAAACGTTGTCCTTACCTAACACCAGCGCTTTGTAATTAGTCCACCCTTCTACTTAATGCTTTAGCCTCCATTCACCACATGTATTCTGCTAAAAAAGATGGAAGCTGGAAATCCACCTGCAAAGCCACAATCAGCGAACTAGATGTTACAATTAAAGATAAATAACTTATAGAGCATACACATCTAATATAGTTGTCCTGGGATCACCGCAGACCTACGGACAGCGCCCATCTTTGTGATGGATAAAAAAAATCACTTCAGCCACACGTACCCTACAACATGAATTAAAAGACTCAGTCCCAGCCCCCATGAAAGTGTAGGTCGGGACACCAATAACATTATCAAATTTATCTACGTACTCCTTATCATTTGATCAAGAAACTGTTTTACAACTGGGTCTGTCATTCTGTCCCTATGGTGAGGCAGATAAATTTGAATTGATTAAAGACTTGCATCTATTTGCAAGACGCCTAATGTACAAAGTACTATACGACAAACAATCCAACACCACAACCCCTCAGGTAAATGATAATTCCATCCTTGACAACGTTCCTTTTACAAGAAATGCAAGCCCTACAGGATTTGATGTCCCTATGGGACAAAAGCAATCCTGAGGAAGAAGGATGGACTTACCAGATACCAGGGGTGATACCTGGAACAGTTATACAATCCAGATCTAACAAACCGGTATATGTGGCCCCTAAAACATATAGGCCCAAATCACGGTCGTTTCCTGTCCTGCAGGGCAACCCCAACATTTGGGCATTTGTCCTGCAGGTCACCAAAGAGATCAAAACCACCAATTGGAAATCAGGTCCTCCATCCAATTTGAGTCACAATTTGAAAATGGCTTTAAATGCCATCCGTAACAACGACAATATGGTAGTGAAACCTTCTGACAAAGGAGGGAATATTGTCATCATGAACAGACAGGGGTACGAAAAGATGTGCTACTACATTCTAAATAACAGGGACTGGTACAGACCAGTATTGGCCTCCTCGATTTCCCAAAGTACTAGGAAATATCACGAGATTCTGAATCGAGCACATAAGATGGGCATGATAGACCATAATACAGTTTAATTCTTGAATATAGAAAATCCAACAACCCCGACGTTTTATGCACTACCTAAGGTACATAAGGGGGTTATACCCCCACAAGGACGACCTATAGTGTCAGGCTGTGGCTCATTAACTGAAAATGTAAGTAGAATAATAGATCAATATATATATCCCCATGTGCGTAGTCTTTTCTCACATGTTAAGGACACCATAGAAATACTTAAAGTTACTGACGGTCTAACAATTCCTACAGATGTTTGGCTGGTGGCAATAGACATAGAGGCTCTCTATAATTTTATTCCCCATTTGCAAGGGATACTGGTGGTGACAAGTTTCCTAAACGAATGTGACAAATTTATAATAGAAATGTTGGAACTCATTCTCACCAATAACATCTTTCTTTTCCAATGCTCCCACTACCTCCAGGTTCAGGGAGTGGCTATGGGGGTGGGTTGTGCCCCCTCCTATGCCAACCTGTACCTGGGGGGTGGGAGCATGACCTCTTTGGAGGCAATATTAATGATCAAATATCTGAGAATATACTCACTTGGCATCGATATATAGACGACGTGCTGATGATATGGGCAGGACCAAAAGAAGACTTGATTGAATTTTTGGAAAGTTTACAGGTGAACACGTATAACCTGAAATTTACATACAACTTCAGTCAGGAACACATTACGTTCCTGAATGTGGAATTGTATGTTGACAGACAGTGAGAGCAATCTATGTTCTACTCTATACAGAAAACCAACAGCTGGTAACAGCCTGTTACACGGTTCAAGTTCACACCCAAAACCACTAAATAATAGTATTGCATTCAGTCAATATCTTAGACTAAAACGTAACTGCTCGCAAGAAAAAGACTTTAAACAAGAGGCCAAACTGCTGTATGCCCGCCTCAAAGACAGGGGATATACTAAAACCTGCTAACGTAAAGCCTATAATAAAGCGAATGCTCAAGAGAGGAATACACTAATCTACAAGTTAAAAGCAAGATTCAAGTCAGGTACAACCCGTGTCATTACCCGCTATAATTGCCAGCATTCTTCTATTAGAAAAATATACAATACGTTTTGGTACTTATTAACCTCATATGAAAAGATCAGCAAATATATTAATGTCTACCCTGAAATTACCTTTAAACGATCTCTCTCCATCAGAGATTCTGCAGTCTCGAACCACTACGCAACACAAACAGTTCTCAAACCAACTAAAACAGGAACCTTTCCTTGTGGGAAATGGAATTTTTGTCGATACACTATTAAAGTGGCGAGCATCAATCTGCCCAATGGCAATATTTGGACACCGAAATTCAGGGCAACCTGTCAGACCATAGGAGTCATTTACCTCATGAAGTGTAGCTGTGGGGCCTTTTATGTTGGGAAGACTAAGAGAAATTTATTTTGTAGAATGCGTGATCATGTATCCGCAGTTTCTAAGAAACTATTTGAAATGCTGATCAGTCGTCATATGGGTCTTTTTCACGACCACAATCAGACAATGATGGCCTTTTTTTTTTGCCCTGGAACACATCTCGTTGAATGAAAGAGGAGGATATTCTGATAAACGTCTGCTTCAGGTCGAGGCAAAATAGATTTATACGCTATAGGCCATGAGGCATCCAGGCCTGAATGAAAACATTAGTTACAAACCTTTCCTATAGGATATGTTCCTTTTGATTCTTCGGTACCCTGTACCACTTAACCTTCTCTAGCAATGCTATCTGTCTACCCCCTATTTCATATTTTTTTTTCCACCTGCTGACCTATACCGGCTGACTGAAGGTAATGGTTCTTTTTCTCCCCGCACACCTAAGTCACCCACATGCGTCGTTACATACGACCGGATGGTAATTGGTATGCAGGGGGAAACCCACCACATTGTGCTTAAATGTAGTAGATGTGCATATATAGACATTGTGATGTATAATAATAATATTTTTGTATGATGTTTATCTATTAATTTTTTCATATGCTTTTGTTTAACCATTGGAACCAGTTGGTGACCCCTTTCTAATCTATATGTATATTGTTTACAGCAGGGCTCAAAATTTCAAGTCCTGAGCTACTAGCCAGGCCTCAAGAGTTACTCGCCACCAGTTGCCCCACCTAATTCATACACTTCCCTGCGCCAAATTGCACCCGTAAACACGCCCTCGTAGATTATCTAATGGAATGACAATGTTTTATGCAGAATCAAGTTACAAAATTAAATATTACCAACAACAACTTTAACAAAATGGGACAGGGCACTGGGGGCAGACCAGAGGAAAAGAGCACTGGGGGAAGACCAGAGGGACAGGGCACTGGGGGAAGACCAGAGGGACAAGGCACTAGAACTGTGTCTCTTCCCCATTCTCTTGCAACTCCCATCCATCCTCTCTCTCTCTCCCTCTCCTATTCATCTCATCATCAGGAGCCTGTGTGTATGCGGCTCCACGCTTGCATGTCCCCACTTCCCCCTTTTATTCAGGCTGGCAGAGAGGAGAGGAGCTGCAGCACAGCGGGAGGGAGTACAATCCAGCACTGAGATCCACACAACTGCACAGCCATTGACACCATAGCACAGCGCACACTGACACCGCACAGCACACATTGAGACCAGTCTGTTCACAGTGCTCAGGCTGAACTGTTGGACACTTACTTAGATCACAAGGAGAAGAAATCTGCACAAACTGCCGCTCTAATGTCAGGGCAACTTTCAGTGAGCGCTGCACCGGAGTGGTAATTTTCGCAATCCTCCACCTCTCTCATTACTTTCTGCTCTCCAGCTACATTGGTCGGGGCCCGGGGGAAGGGGGGCAGGCTCAGAGAGGTCATACTGTTAGGTCCCATGGCTTAATGAGAATTGTAAGGAGAGCACCTGTGTACTGCTCTGCCTGTGCGCGGCTCACCAGACTACTTTTCCAAAGCATGCACCTTTCCTCTTCGGCCGCCAATCTCATCTGGATCGTTACCTTGTTGTGTTGAAGGGGCTTGCATATCACAATGAAGCGACCACCTCTATGAGTGTGTTGGCAATGGCAATGTTAGCACACCCCAGATGATACGGTCGTTGCTTCATTGTGAACAGACCAAAAGCGATCCGCTGGATAATTTTGCATAGAAAAAACATTAATTTTCTATGTGATCATCTAAAGTGATCATTAAAGCCTACTAGGCCAACAATGGGCCCACACTGCAGAATCATTGTTTTCTGGGTCACTTAACTGTCACTGAATCTCCCAAACCTGCGCATGAGCACAGTCATCACTACATCAAGATTGACGCATAGAGAAATGTAATTTATGTCATGAGTGTGTAAGTTACAGACAGCGTTAGGGTTACAGATAGGGTTAGGGTTAGGGTTAGGGGTAGGATTAGGGTTACAGATAGGGTTAGGGTTACAGATAGGGTTAGGATTAGGGTTACAGATAGGGTTAGGGTTACAGATAGGGTTAGGGTTAGGGTTACAGACAGGGCTAGGGTTAGGGTTATGGTTACAGACAGGGTTAGGGTTAGGGTTACAGATAGGGTAAGGGTTAGGGTTTCAGACAGGGTTAGAGTTAGGGTTACAGATAGGGTTAGGGTTACAGACAGGGTTAGGGTTACTGATAGTGTTAGGGTTAGGGTTACAGACTGTAACCCTAACCCTATCTGTAACCCTAACCCTAAGCCTATCTGTAACCCTAACTCTTACACTACCTGATAGATACAACATCATACCTAATGTTTTAAAGCACGTTATTCCAAACAATTTAGGAATGTTAGGTGATTTATAAGCCCTTTTTGGATTAAAAACGGACTCTGCGACAACTACGTAAATTTCTCCGGCATGCCACAGTCCAGGTGTTAGTCCCCTTGAAACAACTTTTCCATCACTATTGTGGCCAGAAAGAGTCCCTGTGGGTTTTAAAATTCACCTGCCCATTGAATTTTTTTGCGGTTCGCCTGTTCGCGAACATTTGTGGAAGTTCACGCTCGCCGTTGACAAAAGCAAAATTTTATGTTCGCGACATCACTATTTGCAGTAAAGGCATGCAACAGTTCTTCACAAAAGATGATAACAAGGTTTTTTTATTTCTGGGATGATAATGTCAGCACCACAGTGTTCGATGAATCCATGCAGGTTGTGCTGAGGTTGTTAGACGTTTCATGCAGGAGAGGCCACTGGTCTTGTAACAGCTCCCTTGCATTGCAGTGTAGAAATACTTAGTGTAATATGTATTGCCCACTCCCCTACTCCTGCAGCTGTCTCTCACCACTCTCACTTGAGAGCCATACCTGTCAATTTACGAGCTCTTGACAAAAATGCACACCAACAATTCAACTGGCCACATGATGCACCATATGCCCAACACTTGGACTTGTCAGGAGATCTTCCATAGTTTCTTCCTTCAAGACACGTATCCTGCCAAATGGTTCAATTACTTGTTTGGTGCAGTGCCCACATCACTACTATTTCAAAGAAAGACTTAGTAAAGACATGCAACAGTTCTTCACAAAAGGTGATAACAAGGCCCTTTATTTCTAGAATGATAATGTCAGCACTACAGTGTTCGATGTAACAACTAAAGACAATGAGCTGACAGCCACCATGGAAGACAAGGAGTTCCTAAAACTGATGCAAAAGGAATCATATCAGGACAATTCCATCAGCTGTGTATCACCATTACCATTTCATGCCTCAATAAGAAACTAATCAATATTAGTCAACAAGCAGAAGCACAATTTATTTATTCACAATGCACCCTGAAAAGAAAACTTGTGATGAAACACTTTTTTAACTTTATGCAGAAGTTGTTTGTGAGAGATCATGCTGAGTCTGCATCACCTTTCAAGAAAAGAGCGGAATTTTGGTACTTCTCATGCTTTGGCATGTACCATCCCTGCAAGCCAGATCATATCAGAATGGTTTTCAACTTAACTGCGCGATGTGATCGTGTTTTTCTCAGCGATGTTATTATCACTGGGCCTAATAGGAGTTTTTCTCCACTTCAGACAAGAACTAGTTGCTGTTATTGCCGTCAATCAACAAATGTTCCACTCTTTTGTCGTTCAAGAAGACAACAGGCACTTCCTCAGGTTCTAGTGGTATCGCAACAATGATGTCAGTGATAAAGTCATAGACTACCGAATGAAAATACTTGTTTTCGGTAAGAGCCCTTCTCCTGCTGTTGCATATTATGTGCTGAGAAAGACAACTTAGATAGGTGAAAAAGAATTTGGATCTGATCCACGTGAATTTGTGGAAAATAATTTCCAAGAAAAGAAGTAGATGACGTGTTCAAATCTCGGCCTACAGAAGAAGAAGCAATTGATCTTCTAAAAAGAACTCAGGATATGCTTACACACTGCCAATATCAGGCTTTACAAAATTATCTCTTATGCCTCGTACAGACGACTGGTTTTCCTGCTTGAAAAAATCAGATGAGAGCTTTTGGCCGGGAATCCCGGCCGTGTGTATGCTCCATCGGACAGGAAATCTGCCGGAAAAAGAGAGCACAATCTCTTTTTTCCCGTCAGGAAAAAATCCTAGCGGGTAAACCGTTCATCTGTATGCTTTTCCGACGCGCAAAAAAACATGCATGCTTGGAAACAAATCGACGCATGCTCAGAAGCATAGAACTGCGTAAAAGACTACCGAACTTTTGTGTGACCGTGTGTATGCAAGGCAGGCTTGAGGGAAAACCGCTTGTGTGTACTGGGCATAACAGTGACAAGGTAATGAAGGCCTTTCCCTCTGATGACTATGCTGTTAGTGTAAAGGGATTTGAGCTAGGAACAGACCTTTCCCTTACATATTGTAGCCTCAGATTGCTTTAATATGTCAAACATGACACGTTCACATTTTAATCAAATCGTTTTTATTGAGCTTTTTTCATTGTACAGCATAAAAGAAAAACACATATAAAACATTTTAAAACATTACGCCAAATCTCAGCCACAAATAATGAAAAAAAAAAACTCCATATCTGCGCCCACCAAACTATATTTCAATCGTTGCTTAGACCCCTCCAGCACATTACTACCGTAGATTAAACATATAATCATATTTAATAATTTCCTTCCAAAATTCTATTTTAAATTGTACTTTTCATTATTATCATTAATATACTCAGCTTACTAAGTTGGAAACAAACCACCATTGCCAAATTTTGTAGGGCATCTTCTTTGTTTATGGCAAATACACCAAATTGTCCAAGATGTACCACTGGCACAGGTACACTTATGCATATGTTGTGGCGATGTCCAAAATTGCACCACTACTGGGAGGGTATATTTGATATTCTAAATTCCCTGTGTTTTTTACATGTACAGCTTGATCCAAAAATTGCACTGCTTGGGATTATACCAGAAGATAGCATTCCAGTTGAAATGCACATGATGTGGATGAGAACTATGTACTGTATATGGCTCGCAAACTTATATTACAAAAATGGATATCAAATTACCCACCAACGATAGATAAATGGATCAAAGCAACTAATCTTAACCAAAGATGAGAGGAACTTCCAAGTGCACTTGCAGTGCAAAGTGGATTGGCCTTTCATAAATAACCCTCAACGTGTGTTTTTGTGGCTTTAACAAACTAGATGTAGGGAAGGACACACATTTTAGGCATGGGATCATGAGGTAAATAAGAAGTATTTGGCCCAATTTGTGTGCATCTTCAATTTTTGGCTTTGCTATTCTTAAAAACACAAAAAGATTACAATTAACATTACTTAGGGCAGTGTTTCCCAACTCTCCTTCTACAGATGCATTCCCAGGTCATGTTTTCTATATTTTTTTTATTTTGGCACAGGTGATGATGTCATTTTCTAGGTTAGTTATTCACACAGTCGTTTTTATACTGTGAAAAATAAAGAAAACGTGACCTGGTGGTGCACCTAGAGACGTAGACACTAAAGCCTAGGTTCACATTGTATCGATTTGTCATGCAATTTGAGAGATAAAATCGCATTACAAGTCGCAGCCTATTGGAGGCAATAGCACTGTTAAAATCGGTGCAACATCGATTTAGCGGTGCCCGCACCAATTTGCAAAAGTAGTTCCTGCACTACTTTTTACAATTTCAGGTGTGACTTTAATAGACATCTGGGCATGAAGCCACACACATGTCTATCAAGTGGAACCTGAAATTGCGCTGACCTCGCTACTTAGAAATCACGCTACTTCAAGTGATTAAATGTAATGCAAACATGTGAAATATGAAAAGTGCAAACAGGAGCCAACAAGTGGAAGAAAACTTCAGGCCAGATGAACTTAAAATTTGACTAGCATGTTGACATAATCACGTATTCTTCTCTGTAAAGCAGTAGCAGCCTCTTTTATTTGCTCTAGATCAGTGAGAGCCTGCATCATATCTGCACTTATACGGGAAATTGTGCATCTTGGAAGTTCGTGTCCTTGTAAGGAGAGAAAAAAGTATTAAGTGAACTCTGGTCAAGTGGCTGAGGCCCTACATAGTAAATTATAGAAAATAACCACAATATTCACGGAAGCAGCTGTTGGCGGTGACCACAGCCCCCTTGGGAATGGTATTTTTAAAGTGATCAGAAACAGTAAAGTATAATAAATAGATTTTTATTGGATACAAAATTCATAGATTAAAAATAGATCATGTGGAAAATACAAATTCAATTGGAAAGTGAATTGAATACATATAAAAAGCAACTGTTAGTAAGGGCTCTTTCACACGTCCGTTCCGTTCGTCCGTTTTTTGGAAGTCCGTTAACGGACCTCAATGCTTCCCTATGGGAGCGGATCCGTTAGCGGATGATGCATCCGCTAAAGTCCGCTAGATCCGCATCCGTTTTTGCGGACGGAAGAATGTCCTATTTTCCTCCGTCCGGCCGAACGGATCGGATGCAAACGGACAGATGGTCCGTTTCCATCTGATTCCCCATAGGGGATATCGGAGGAGAGACAGGGAGGTCCCTGCACAGGGTGCGGGGACCGCCCTGTCCGCCCGACAGCTCAGCGGAGACCCCCCCCCGCTGAGCCGACGGACACACGGAGCGGACCGCAAAACGGACCGCACGTGTGAAAGAGCCCTAAGACTCAACGAACGTTTACGGCTTGATGCCCTTCTTCAGGGAGTTTACAAATGTATAGAGCCAAAATGTCTAATAAAAGAACGGATTACATTAGTATATCAATGAAACATACATTTTGTTTTGCAAAGGTAATATACATGGGTGACTTGACATAAACAGAAAAGGTCTTACATCAATAGAAATTCTGCATGGTATCCCACATGACAAGAAAAAACTGTACAGCTAATAGTAAAAAACTGTGTATTTCAGTGAGGGTCCCTGAAAATTCTCCAACAAAGGAACCTTCTGTTTCAATGATCTAAAAATAACAAATAGAGTATGTAATTGAAAACAAGCTTAAAAGGGCCTTTCAAAGATATTTCTCACACAGGGTGAACCTAACACCTACCAGAGTTGAAAGATCAGAGAGGGAAGTAACATCCCAAAAATCCAGCCATACACAGAGTGCACAGCAGTAAGGAAGGAGGATCCAAATCGTCCTTTAATCCAAGGGGTATACCTGTATAGATGCAAGTGAACGGCTATATGAATACACACAAATAAGTACTAATTATGACAACATAGGGATAAATGGAAAATAAAAAAAAAGTAGTGGTCAAAAATGTTTGGGTCAGAATGATAGTCCTTTCTATTTATCCACATTTAATTTGCAACAGTTATGAGCTCAAAATGTGTGTGATTGATGATCAGAAAAAAAAAAATATGTCCCATTTTCATACACAGGAAAATGGGAGTCAGGAGGAGCCTGTGCCCAGCAACTAGATGGAGTTGCAGATCCCTCCCCTACGCCCTCTTTAGAAAAGGACCAGGAACCTGAACAAGGCCATGGCTGCCTTCCTCAGCCATGCAACAATCACCATCAGTACAGCCCCAGATGCAGCTGAGGCATTTGGCTGTATGACAGCTAATAAGCTAAGAGATATGGAGGAGCAAAGGAGTATGTGTGAGAAACTAATCCTGAAGCTCCTCAACAAGGGAAGGAGGGGACATATTTCATACAAAACACACATCTGTGATTTGGATGACACACCTCCACCACCTCCACAGCCACCACAGTAACCCTACCCTCCATAGCAACCCCACTCACCACAGCAACCCCGCCCAACACAGCAGCATGGCTGACAGTGGCAATTCCAGCCCCAAGACCCCCAACAAGCCCACTGGCCTGGGGATTGTCAGCCCTACAATTTATAATTGTATTTTTGTTTATTTTTTTAATTATGATTTTAGTTGTTATACTTTAGTTATTTTTGGGTGCATGTAATGCACTTTTTTGTTTATGTTATTTAATTTTGATTTTGATAGAAGATAACATATCTAACTTCTTTTCTTTTTTAAGAATGCACAAGAAAAAAAATGGCCTCAGTCGATGTGGAAGGAAGCGTTGACAGTGAAGGCCTGGGTTCGGTTTGGTCTGTCAAAAAACGCAGGCTGTGGTAAGACCACAGTCTGGGGACATACCGATCATCTACTGCTGCTCCCAATCTCTCGGAGTCCAGGACCTTATTGTGCCCCTATTAAATGTACTCCTCAGGTTCCCAATTTTGCTCTTCTCATAATTGATGTCTGCCCTGGGGTACAGAGGCTTCACCAATTCCAAAAGTTTCTCCATCGCTGCCTTTCTCTTGATTTTTATATGACCTTCTTGTGCTCCCTATTAAATGGAAAAAAAAATGTTTGAAAAATACTTGGCTATGTGTTTTACTTCAAATGACAGATTGGGAGTAGCAGTTACATTTAAAAAATACAATGTAAAATTAACAAGGGACACCAATATAGTTGTATCTTTGATCTTAAAAACTAGGGGATAATGGTGTTGTGGTAACTTGACCCAAAATATATATATATATGTATATATATATTATTCTTGATATTACTAGAAAAAAAAGCCTTTTTACCTTTTTAAATACGTTTGGCCGAACTCTGTCACTTTCACCAGCAAAGCAACTTCATTATTATCCAATTATAAAGAAGAAGAAGAGAATGTGCGATGCATTTTGAGATTTCATAATTTGTCACGTAACTAATGTGATATCTCCATTACGAACGCTAGTTTTACAAGATCGAATGCTTCTGGCTCATCCTTGCTTCTGAGCATGCATGTTTGTACTTTGGACTTTTGTCTGATGGACTTGTGTACACACGCTCGGAAAATCCGACAACAGACCTTTGTTTGAGGAAAATTTTTAAGTGTACCATCCAACATTTGTCCGCGGAGAATCCGACAACAATTGTCCGATGGAGCATACAAACGGTCGGATTTTCCGCCAACAGCCTGTCATCACACAATTCCCGTCGGAAATCTGATCGTGTGTACAAGGCTTTAATGTCCCACTCAGAGAATATGCTGTGATTTATGAGACTATGGACATTTAAGTATTTACTTATTCTTAACAAACTCTTTAAAATAGGTTATCACTGATCTCTGTAGATGCAGATAAAGTGAGGGAATTGTGTTCAATATTAAGACATAAGCCTTGTACACCCGTCAGGAAAAAAATTTTGGTTTTCCTGACGGGATTCCTGGCAAGCTTGCCATGCATACAGACAGCCATTCAAAAGAACTGTGGTTCTTTTGAATGTCAAGAACGTGGTGACATCATCGACTACGACGACCCCGGCGCTTGTCACATTCAATGCTGTCGCCGCCATCTTGCTACAACCTACACTACCCTTGTATGCTACCGCGCATTTGTCAAAGTCTCATCGAGCATGCGCGGGTTTACCTGGGGACAGGTAAGCATACTGACGTAAGGTTTTCTCGGCAGGAAACACTATACCGAGAATCCAGACGAGAAAATAGAGAGCAGGTTCTCTATTTTTCTCATCGGGATTCCCGGCAGTTTCCTCGACAAGAAAGCATACACACGCACGGTTTTCACGGCAAAAAGCTCTCACAGCAGCTTTCTTGCCGAGAAACCAGAAGTGTGTACGCGGCTTTAGTTAACAAATGTGTCGTTTTATGGTAGGGACAATTCAGTTTGGGCAGAAGAAAATTTCTAACACAAAATGTTCAACAGCACCACTTGGTGATTGGAGACCACGGTGAAAAGTGCATGCTGTGTTTGTTAATAGACATGAGTCTGACAAATAAAATCTGCCAATTAGAGCCCATAGTGTAAAGAGGAATGCATAAGTGTAGCAATCAATCAGAAATGATATTTCAATGATGTGACTAAACTGAACTTATGAATAGCAAAAACATATTATTAATTTGTCTGAAGGAGTGTTTAGTT
This sequence comes from Rana kukunoris, assembly GCA_029574335.1. Taxonomy (NCBI): domain Eukaryota; kingdom Metazoa; phylum Chordata; class Amphibia; order Anura; family Ranidae; genus Rana; species Rana kukunoris. Next base: position 230,708,977 of record CM056049.1, on the reverse strand, counting down.
TGATCTCTGAAGCCATGTAATCTAACCTTAAACTTTTATCAGTCTGTCACAGCCAAGACTTTTTCACAAAAATGCATTCTCATGTTTTAGGACGGTAAAACACTATTCTTTTCAATGAATAAATAGGTGGTGAGGGGGTCACTGTACCAGATTTAAGGTATAAAGTGCTGTTAAATTTAAGTCCTTTACCAAAGAATACAACATGTAACATCTGTTCTTTCCACGGCTCACAGAGAGAATCATTTCCTCATTCTTTTTTCTTCCTGTAAGCTCTCTGTTATAAGATTCTTACAGGCATCACATTAAGCATCTTTCATCTTCATCATGTTAAGCATCTTTCAACTGCTCAGATAAGCAGTTTAAACAGTAATGCTTTTAATGCTTAGTCTGTCTGTAATTCAGAGAAAGCAGTTCAAATGAAAGTTGTGTTAGCAAAAGCAGATGGTTTTTAAACTATAGAAAGTAGACGTGCCTTTGCAAAGCACACCTTCTATGATTTCAAATGAAGACGAAACTGTGATAAAAAAATGTTTATGAAATATTGGTGGTTCCGGAAACTTGGTGGTGGTGGTGGTGCAGCCCTAAATGACTCAATGTTTTATGCAGGCTCATAAAGCTATACCAATTAATGCAGCTTTGTATTCATTGCTATACTATTAAATTAATGTATAGAAATTCAAGCAGTGTACTTATGCCCTGTACAGTAGGTAAGTAAGTTTTCTTCTTCACTGATGTGCACTGATATGGCTGCACTGATGGGCACTGATAAAGCAGCACCGATGGGCACCAATGAGGTGGCACTGATGGGCACTGATAGCAGGCACTGATAGGCAGAACTGATAACGGGCACTGATAGGTGGCACTGGTATGCGGCACTGATGGGCTCTCATAGATGTCATTGATGGGCACACATAGGTGGCACTAATGGGCTCTCATAGGCGGCACTGATGGATACTTATGGGTGGCACTGGTGGGTACTTATGGGTGGCACTGATAGGTGGCACAGATTGGCACTGATGATCACTGATAGGTGGGCACTGATGGGCATGGATGGGAACTAATAGGTGGTACTGATGGACACTGATGGCTGGCATTGATGACACTGATGGGTGGCATTGCTTTGCATCACTGATTTGATCCATAATGGTGCCAGTCAGTGCCCATTTGTGGTTACTGATTGGCATATATTGGGTATGTGGATGGCCATAGGGGATGTACCTGGCCATCCACATATTAGGGGCTTCCCTGGTGGTCCAGAGTGGGCATTCACCTCCCTGTCATGAGATCGGTGTAGTGGTGTGTCAGACTGACACACTGCACCACCGATAGCTGGGATGCGCGCCCCCACGGGCACGCAGTGGCAAGAGAGATAAGCTCATTAGTTTGCTGCTTTTTCTTTTACTGTCCATTCTCAAAATGGGGGTGGAGAGGGGGACCTTTTAGTGAAACTGAAAAAGAGAAAGATCATGTCTGCTCCCCTGCTAGACATGTCTGTGCAGTGTGGAAGAGCTGTGCAATCTCAGGAACTGATGGTTCTGTGTATTCAGCCGTTTGCCTTGAATTCAGTTTATGTTACAGGAAGGTATAAATTCTAGCAAACATACACGTACAGACAAACCATGCTTTATACAGTAATTACTTGTTACCTTTTATATTACTGAGCTCATATTCTTAACATTTTGTAAATACATTTTCTATGTGGTGTATTTTATAAAGCACTCCAAAGAGCAATAGCAATATTCAAAGTACAATAAAGAATATCAGATGTTAGATTACAGATCTGATTGTTTTGAATTTAAATCAGAAGATGATGATTTGTAATTGGTTAAAAGGTACTGCTGTTTGTATTTTGCTCGTTGTCTTATTTAATTCATTTGCACCATGTTCTTTTTTTTTTTTTTTTTTTGTTTACAAACTTTTATTGTGAAAGGTAAGTGGTGGTACAAATCCAGGAAATTAAAGCATATATATAGAGGAATGTAATACATATACAGAGTCAGTCTGTGTACAAGGCCTAAAACAACTTGTGAAGACCATAGATAATTATACATGATAGGAAAAAACTTAGGGGCAGGAGTAACAAAAACATCATGGAGGAATAAAACAGTGACAACTGGGGTATGAGACGTTTAAAAAGATTAGATAGGGTTAAAGAACTGTGGGGAATGTTCTTAGAAAACAATATCATAGAAAAATGACATACTGTATGTCCCCTTAATTAAATAAGGTACATCGGGCAAGGTAACTCAGAATCTGAGCCGTCATATCTTTAAGCGTATTCTCAAAACGAGATACGCTTAAATCTTGCTAAGATACGACCGGCGTAAGTCTCCTATGCCGTCGTATCTTAGTTGCATATTTACGCTGGCTGCTAGGTGGCGCTTCCGTTGATTTACGTGTCAAATATGTAAATTAGCTAGATACGCCGATTCACGAACGTACGCCCGGCCGTCGCAGTACAGATACGCCGTTTACGTAAGGCGTTTTCAGGCGTAAAGGTATTCCAACAAAAAGACGGCACAGCCAATGTTAAGTATGGACGTCGGGACCGTGTCTAATTTTTCAAATTTTACGTAACTTGTCCGTGAATGAGGCTGGACGTAAATTACGTTCATGTCGTTTTCAATGACCCTTTGCGACATCATTTGGAGCATGCGCACTGGGATACGTTCACGGCCGGCGCATGCGCAGTTTGAAAAATTGGTCATTTACGTGGGGTCACACTTATTTTAAATAAAACACTCCCACATCAAACACATTTGAATTTGGCGGGCTTACGCCGGCCCATTTACTCTACGCCGCTGTAAATTAGCTTTGTGAATAGAGCACTTGCCTCTCTAATTTACGGCGGTGTAGCGTATCTGAGATACGCTACGCCCGCATAACAGTACGTCGATCTACCTGAATCTGGCCCATTAAATCTAACAGACTTTAAGATCCACTATCTTTGTCCTTTTCTTGTAATTTATTCTTAAAAATTAAATAATAAATATCTGTATGCATAAGCTGTTTTATGCCAATTCTTAAAACGTATTTCTTAAGCATAAAATTGATACTACCTTCAAACAATAGTGCATTTCTTCTTAGAAGATTTCTACTAGCTTGTAAATATTCATCTGGAGATTTTTTTAAAACCATAATGCACTGCGTGGCCTTTGAAATATGGGCGGACCGTCAGTTTTTTTAGGCGGACCTGAACGGACACTCCATGCAGGTCTATGGAGAGACGGATGTCAGGGGTGACATGTCCTCTGACATCTGATCCACTCGATCTCTCCATAGGAATCAGCGGTGCTCGATAGATCCCTCCCTGCTCAGTGAGCAGAGGCGGACCTGTCATCTGCCGGCACAACGGAGGGATCTCCTGCTGAGATGGCGGACTCCGCTGAACCGGATCCGCCACATGTGGTAGGGGCCTTAGAAGCCAGCCCCTTCACTATGAAAGGGGGGGCACAAAACAGTAACAGTGTTGTGATTAGAAGCTGTTGTAGGGAAAGCATAGGGAAAGTTGACAAACTGAATAGGAAGACATCAATGTATAGGAAACTGCACTTTAATTTTGATTGCTAGCTCTTGGGCAATAGCCTTTTTTGTTTTTATTATCTGGGGCTATTTGTATTCATTTTCGTTTGTGCTTGATTTGAGGTCAATAATCATATTTGACTGATGGACTATTGTTTATATTAGGGTTGTCCCGATACCACTTTTTTAGGACCGAGTACAAGTACCGATACTTTTTTTCATGTACTCGCCGATACCGAATACCGATACTTTTTAAATGCAGCCATGTGTCCCCAAATGCAGCCATGTCCCTCTGAGTTCAGCCATGGTCCCTCTGAGTTCAGCCATGGTCCCTCTGAGTTCAGCCATGGTCCCTCTGAGTGCTCCGCACTCCACCCCACACTCAAAAAAAAAAGTATTCTATTTAGGTATCAGGAGTATTCGCGCCAGTACAAGTACTAGCGCAAATACTCGGTATCGGTCCCGATACCGATACTAGTATCGGTATCGGGACAACCCTAGTTTATATATATATATATATCTATATATCTATATATATAGATATAGATATATAGATATATATCTATATCTATATATATAGATATAGATATATATAGGAAGGCCAGTATGGTGGCCTGAAATTATGGGAGGAGCCGGGGGTATTTAAGCAGACCACCCATGATGGTCTGTGTCGGTTCCAGTGAGCGGTACTACGTCACAGGCCACAGGTTAATCGTTCCACGCTCGCTGTCGCTCTCCCCACTCCATCTACTGACCCCCTACACCTCCTACGGAACACCCACTTCACCTAGCTGACCCCCTACATCTCCTACTGGATACCAAGAACTCACCAACAGCCAATCCCGATTCAAATTCAAGTTGCAACATCAGCCCTACAATTTGGATCCTCGGCAATCACAAGCCCCTTCAAACATCCGAGCCAAGTCATATCATCTGCGCAATGATTCGGACCTGGAACACAAGCCCCCTAGTCACCTTACATCTACAGCCGATTTGAATATAGTTGCATCATAGGCGCAATGATTCAAATCCTCTGCAATACAAACTTCACCATCTGATATGAGTTCAGTCACAGCACCGGCTCAACGATTCGGATCCTACAAAATTCACAGACGCATCTATCCCCTCCCACCTTTCCAACTTACCTTAAACATATGCATTTTCCCCACCTTGACTTGCCCAGCGGTGACTTCACCTCTGCCACGCCATCACCTTCTGTGGGCTCAGCAAGCGCCAGAACGCAGTCTCCCAGGGCTTAGACCATTCCCAAACTCACAGGAGAACTGCGGCGCATTAATATTTACTACCCTGCCACAGCTTTGAAAACAGGGCTTTTGGACTGCTGTTTACACTGCCAGTGGTAGCCCTACCAGGCACCCAGGTGTCACTGCAGTCTATTTCCTCAGCGATTACTCAGCTGCACTGCTTGGTGACCACACTGTCAACAGCAGTCACCGACAATCTAGGCCAGAGTGGGAGACCTGGAGGTACGCCCAGCTGAGCCCCTACCGGTTCCAGTCACCATCGTTGTCCCCATGCCTTCACTTACAGGTACGTCCGACATCTGCATGACTGTCTTCCCTGCGCACCTTGTCTGCTAAGGCAGCAGCTAGACTCTCTCAGTTCCAGGTTACTAGCAACTGGAGCACCATCGATACAGAGTTGTTCTGTCACCATTTTGGTGGCCTACGTGCTCCACTCTGCGCTAATTGCTAGTCTTTCACCCATACATCAAACTGGTGCTCTTAGTTGGGTTTCAGACACCTCCCAAGTTTTTCCTCCACCTTTAGTGCTGCTCAAAATCCAAGTTTAAACTCCCTCATACCGTCAGAGGAGTTCTCCCTTAAATACTCATCAATAGACCTAGCTATTCAAGCTATCATTAGTATAGGAGCAGGTGCTTGGCTGTCGAAAGCGGACATCTCGGACACCTTCAAGTTACTACCAATCGAGCCGTACCTCTGGCGATGGCACGGAATCAAGTGAAAGGCTTGTACTATTTCACCACTAAATTGACCTTTGGCTCCAAAAGCAGCCCGTGGCTCTTTGATACATTTGCCCAGTCCCTTTCCTGGATCTTATCACATCACGCATGTTGTCAGAAAGTGATTCACTATCTAGATCATTCCCAATCATCGAGAAACCTAGTTAGCCCCCTGTAGATTTAAACATCTTGAGAGAGGTGTTCAGCAATCTCAGTGTGCCTATAAGCAAAAAAAGGGGAAGGCCCAGCACAGCTCATCACCTTCTTAGGCATCCCCCTTGACACACGTGCCATGCAGGCCTGCCTGCCTCCCGACAAATTGTTCATACCTTCACCTTTAGTCAAGGGTGCACTAAGAAGCAGCTTCAATCTTTGTTTGGCATGCTTAACTTTGCCATGAGTATCATTCCTTAGGGGGGGCCTTTATCTTGCGCTTCTTAGTGTTTCTGTCCTAGGTATAAGACCCTAACCAAATCCTTAAATTAGATTAGATGCAGGGCCGGACTGGCCTGCCAGGGTGCCAGGAGATTTCCCGTTAGGCTGCCTGCTCTGGGGCCGGTTTGAGCTAAGCCACAGCTGTGCATGGCTGCACCGCTCCTCGCCCTCCTCCTGTCACACACAGCACGGAGTTCATTGTGAAAAGTTTGGCCGCACTGCCTGTGACAAAAGTACCGCCCTCCTCCTAGACCAGCTCATGTGATAGATGCAGTGTTCTGTTTATCACAAGAGCTGGTCTAGGAGGAGGGGGGGACTTTTGTCACAGGCAGCTCGGCTGAGATTGCAACATAGTCCCCGGGAGACGGAGGTAGGTTCCGATCCCTCACCTGTTGCCTACAGGCCACTTCACTTTCTCAAACACCATCTCAAAAGCCATAAACTGTCCCCGTGAAGTCTTTAAATTAGTCGCTCAGACTATAAACCCCACCTGCCTAGAACCTCCAGCAAATGAAACTCAAGAATTCTGTAATGAGCTATCGGATTTTTTTATCGACAAAATTGAAAACATTCGGGAAATAATTCAACAGAAAAAAAAACAACCTCACTCAGCCACAGCAAGAAGAGGAAGTCAATACAAACATTATACAACCGACAAATTTTGTGCTGATCCTGATCACCATCAACACCACCAAAAACATCATCAAAAGCCTTCGAGACAGCACATCACCAAATGACACCATTTCTACAAAACTCCTGAAAGAATGTACAGATATCTTGGCACCCACCATACCACATCTCGTAAACCAATCATTCAAAGAAGGTATTGTTCCAATCTCCCTCAAGCAAGGCATAATCAAGCCGCTTCTAAAGAAACCTAACCTCGACCCTAAAGACCCAAATCACCGCAGAGCGATAACAAGCCTGAACACCATCTCCAAGATTATGGAGAAAGCTGTAGTACAACAGCTACAACTCCATTTGGACTCACACAAACTCTTGGACCCACTTCAATCAGGTTTCCCGCCCAGGCCATGGCACTAAAACAGCACTTCTCAAAATATGGGATGATGCCCTCGAAGCAGCAGATGATGAAGAATCGTGTCTCCTGGTGCTGCTGGAACTCAGTGCAGCTTTCGACACTGTAGACCACAAAACTCTACTTATTCGCCTTAAAGAAGTAGCAGGAGTCACAGACGCAGATCTACCTTGGTTCCCATCCTTCCTAGAAAATCGTTACCAGACGGTAAAACTAGGAGCCTTCTCCTCTGAAACTCACACAGATTCTTGCGGAGTCCCTCAAGGATCACCCCTGTCACCCGTGCTCTTCAACATCTACCTTCGCCCACTTCTCAAAATCATCAGTAAACAGGACCTGTTCTACCACGCATATGCTGACGACACCCAACTCTACTTTCGCATTACTGGGAAAAAAGACCAATATAACGGTCCAGAAAAATGCCTTGAAGTAATCGATGATTGGATGACTGAGAGCTCCCTCAAACTCAATGGATCCAAGACAGAACTTCTTCTCCTCCATGCAAACCGAAAGACAAAAGCTGAGATTTCATGGACACCACCCACCATCCTTGGACAGATGATCACCCCAAGCACCAAAGTCAAAAGTCTGGGAGTCATCTTTGACTCTGAAATGTCGATGGATGCAAAAATAGGATCAGTAGCCAGCGGATCTCACCATCTCCTCTGGCTGCTGCGTAGACTCATCCCCTTCATCCCAAAAGAAGACATAGCAGTAATAGTTGGAACTATCATCAATTCCCGACTCGAAGTACGCGAACTCCCGCTATATTGGCCTACCTAAATACCAAATTACAACACGGCAGCCAGATTGGTAATGGGGAGAAAACCCTGGGAATCCATCACCCCTTCACTGAGGACCCTTCATTGGCTAACCATAAAGGATAGGATCACATTTAAGACCCTCTGTCTTAGCCACAAGTGCACACAAGGAAACGCTCCTTAATACTTGTGTGAGTAAATAAAGCATTACACCCCTAATCGCATTCTCCGATCAACCAACTAAAACCTCCCCCACATCCCCAAGTCCTGCTACAAATAAGAGGGAGAACGAAGATTTGCAGTCCAAGGACCACAGCTATGGAACGCTCTGCCCACAAACATCTGCATGGAAGAAAACCATCGGGCCTTCAGGAAAAAACGTAAGACTCATCTCTTCTGAAGGATAAGGATGACACTGGATGGAAATAAGAGCCTGAAGGCGATTCGGTTCGCATTTGTAGCGCTATACAAGTTATTCACTCACACACACACGCACTCATGGTGAGGCTGTAATGATGGGCACGGCAAGGCTGCAATGATGATGCACGGTCAGGCTGCAATGATGGACATGGTGAGGCTGCAATTATGGGCACAGTAAGGCTGCAATGATAGGCACAGTGAGGCTGCATTGATGGGCACAGTGAGGCTGAATTGATGAGCACTGGTGAGGCTGCATTGATCTCCTGTACCATACCGCAGGCTTCAACATCTCCTGTAACATGACCGCAGCCTCCAACATCTCCTGTACCATGCATGACAGCACTGCCAGGCCAGTCTGAGGGGGGTCACTGATGTAAGGGGGGAGTGAATACAATAATGTAAGGGGGCACTGATATAAAGGTTTCCCGCTTATATCAGTAACCCCCCCTTACCTTAGTGTATTCTTTCTGCGGAAGGTCGTTTTTGGTCATCAGAGTCCTCCCACATTCCCAGATGTATATCTATAGATATATATCTATGTATACAGTATATATCATGTATAATAATAATAGTCCTCTATTTGTTATTAAAGCAGAGTTCCAGCCTTTTTTATGTTTATTAAAGTCAGCAGCTACAAAAAGCATAGCTGCTGGCTTTTAATAAACATACACTTACCTGCTCCACTGTCCAGCGACGTGACGCCCGGAGCTTAGCTCCCCCCCCCCTCTCCACCGGCGCCTCCATCCTAACTGTCGGCTTCACGGCTGGGCACTCATTGCGAATGCGTGAGCGGCGCTGCGCTGCCTGATTGGACAGGCGAGCGTCTGGGACCTGTTACGTGTCCCAGGCGATCGCCTACAGGGAGGGGCTGCAGTAGGCGATATGACGTATCGCCTAAGCGGTCCCTGGGCGGAAGGAGGAAGTGGGACAGGAAGTCCCACTCCTCCTGAAGCCCCCACTCCCCCCCAAAAAAATTATATGCCAAATGTGGCATATAAGGGGGCGAGGAGTGGTTTAAGCGGAAGTTCCACTTTTGGGTGGAACTTCGCTTTAACAATCTGCAGTCATAAGCCTAAACCACTGGAGAGAGCCAAGTTTTTTTTAACTGGGGTGGATGTGTGTGATTGGGACTAGCTATTTTACACATGTTTTTCAGTTTTGTTTTTTTTAACCACTAATAACTAATAACGTCCTGGGCTTTGTGGGACTTTGTGGGACTATATCTGAATGATGCCTGAAACTACAGGCATCATTCAGATATCGGCATTTTCAACCGGCGATTCCCTACACCATAGGAATGATCATAGTGGCTGTTTCAATGCTTGATCATTCCTACAGGCAGCGAAAGTGGACCTCCCCCACCTCCCGCCGCCCTCCGCTGCTTCTCGAGTCAGTGACAGGACCCGCCGGCCCCGGATGGTAACCACAGAGATTTACGGCGAACCAGATGGTCTCTATGATCGTCTCTATGATCGTCGGAGGCCGGGCGCAATGTTATGATGTCACGTTAGTAAGTCCAAATCCGAGATTGCCATAACATTAAAATCAAATGCACTGGGGGTACCACACTTTGTATAATTAATTTATTATAAAACAGACATTTATTATAAAAAGGACATGTAGCCCAGGATGTTAAGTGGTACAGTTGGGCTGCTAATATAAGGTACATGTAAATTAGTTCTGGTGCGGGTGACATGTGAATATAATGTCCTATGGATTTTATTACAATTTTAGGAGTTGTAACTGTTTTTATGCTATGTGGATGTTTGCTTGTTTTACTTTCTTATATATCGCTTGAGATATATCAGATAGGGATAGTGGAGGAGGAGTTTGGAAGAAATAGACAGGATTTCTGATGTAAAGCAGTTTTGAACTGAAAATGTTGTAGGTTCCAAAGCTCTGGGGAGTTTGATCTACCACAAGTGTGGGGAGAGAACTCCATGTTGATGCATGAAGACAAGGGAAAATAGTATGTTACATTTATCTCCTTATTTGAAGTTTAGTACACATCTGTTACTTATATAAGAGACATGGTGGAAAGGATGTGTTTAATTGTTGACACTGTGGGAGTGAACTATAGATATTTATTAACAGAGCATGAAAACTTTTTCTTTATTATTATTTTTTTCAGAATTTTTCAGGATTTCAAAGATTGTATACAAGATGGTTTTATACAAAGACGTTAACAGAACATTGGGGATTCACTTAATTATTTTCAATCTTGGTGTTGTTACACCTTTTAAAGCAGTCCAGATGTGAAGGAAATAAATCACAGTGCATATTATTGTGAAAAGTTTGAAGTTTTTGTTTTAAACAGTTGCTTTTTTGGGGTGAAAACCTGACATATAAGAGTCCATCATTTCTGATTTATTTCCAAAAGTGACTAGATTGAAGTGAGAGTAGTTGCAATACAGTATGTAGAATCAGAAGAATAAATAAATGTATTTATCATTCTACAACAAAAGTCATAACATTAAAAGTGGTAGACCCTTCCAATGCTACACATAAAAAACAAGTGGATAAAACAAATACATAAACAAGAAACATAAAAACACACCACAGTATAAATAAAATAACATTTTTTTTCCAACTACCCTCTTAAAATTTACCTATAATCCTTCATCAAAAAATTACATTCTCTGCTACCCCTCCCTCCTCATTTTTTGCTATAATCAACATAACTTAAGAGTTGGACTGCCTGAGGGAAAACACTATTTTATAGATTGGTGGTGTGGAAGACAATATTCCCATTTAGCAATTCCTAGTAAGCAATTAACTAGATCGTACCTCCGTTTCCAAAACTTTTCAATATTGGACAGTTATGCATATAATTTTCTGTGCAGCTTTCACCACCTTCTGTAAAGCTTTCATGTCATGAGATCTACATGTATGCTGCCATAAAGTAACATGGTAAATTAAAACACATTCCCTGGCACCACTATAAAAAAAACTAGCAGGACCAGTTTAGAAAATCCAGCCTTCAGTGGCGGCCCGTCCATAGGGGGCGCTTGGGCGCCGCCCCCCCCCCCACCCCAAAGCCACTAACGAGAATAAAAAGTAAAAAAAAAATGATTTTTTTTTTATTTGGCCCTTTAAGAAAAAAAAAGGTTCTTTAAGTGTTTGGGGCGGGCTCTGGGCGCGGGGCACAGTGCGCTATTAGGACATCATTGAAACGTCATGCCAATGCTGCAGGCAAGACTTTTCATGTGCAGGTTTTTTTTAAGCTGTGTGGCGCTTTGCAGGACGCCACTATAGCCAATCACATTGCGTCCTGAGCCTCTCCAGCCACTCACATCGGGTCCTGAGCCTCTCCAGACACTCACATTGGGTCATTCTGCACTGCTAGGAAATGAGCAGTGCTTTTCCCGGGCGGGCGGCTGTGTGTGTCACTTTCAGTTTCAGTTCTCTGGCTCCAGGACTCGGAGGTAAGTAAAATATAATTATTAAAACACTTTATTCTTTTTTACCCAGTGTCTGTCCAGTGTCCACCCCACTCACATACAGCAGCACCTTGTGCTGGATGTATTGTCAGCTTGTGATCGAGAGTGGAGAGTGGAGGGGGGGGGGCATGCTTCACACGATCTGTGCTGCAGCCTTCATTACACACATCTCCTGTGTGTGAGGGCTCCCTGCTCTGCGAACTACAGCCATGCTTTACAAGTCTCTCATCTCTGTCTCTCTCTCTCTCTCTCTGTCCCTCTGTCACTCTCTTTCTCTGTCCCTCTGTCTCTCTTTCTGTGTGTGTCTATCTATCTATCTATCTATCTATCTATCTATCTATCTGATTATCTATCTATCTGATTATCTATCTATCTATCTATCTATCTAGAATCAATTCACATATCTATCTATCTATCTATCTAGAATCAATTCACATATCTATCTATCTATCTATCTATCTATCTATCTATCTATCTATCTATCTATCTATCTATCTATCTGATTATCTATCTGATTATCTATCTATCTATCTATCTATCTATCTATCTATCTATCTATCTATCTATCTATCTATCTATCTATCTATCTATCTATCTATCTATCTATCTATCTATCTATCTATCTATCTATCTGATTATCTATCTATCTATCTATCTATCTATCTATCTATCTATCTATCTATCTATCTATCTATCTATCTATATCTATCTATCTATCTATCTATCTATCTATCTATCTATCTATCTATCTATCTATCTATCTATCTATCTATCTATCTATCTATCTATCTATCTATCTATCTATCTGATTATCTATCTATCTATCTATCTATCTATCTATCTATCTATCTATCTATCTATCTATCTATCTATCTATCTATCTATCTATCTATCTATCTATCTATCTATCTATCTGATTATCTATCTATCTATCTATCTATCTATCTATCTATCTATCTATCTATCTATCTATCTATCTATCTATCTATCTATCTATCTATCTATCTATCTATCTATCTATCTATCTATCTATCTATCTATCTATCTATCTATCTATCTATCTATCTATCTATCTATCTATCTATCTATCTATCTATCTATCTATCTATCTATCTATCTATCTATCTATCTATCTATCTATCTATCTATCTGATTATCTATCTATCTATCTATCTATCTATCTATCTATCTATCTATCTATCTATCTATCTATCTATCTATCTATCTATCTATCTATCTATCTATCTATCTATCTATCTATCTATCTATCTATCTATCTATCTATCTATCTATCTATCTATCTATCTATCTATCTATCTATCTATCTATCTATCTATCTATCTATCTATCTATCTATCTATCTATCTATCTATCTATCTATCTATCTATCTATCTATCTATCTATCTATCTATCTATCTATCTATCTATCTATCTATCTATCTATCTATCTATCTATCTATCTATCTATCTATCTATCTATCTATCTATCTATCTATCTATCTATCTATCTATCTATCTATCTATCTATCTATCTATCTATCTATCTATCTATCTATCTATCTATCTATCTATCTATCTATCTATCTATCTATCTATCTATCTGATTATCTATCTATCTATCCAATCTATCCCTCTGTCTAAATGCAGGTCACATTGTCTGTCAGTGACATTGGGGGGGGGGGGGGTTGGTTGGGGTTTTGTTTGCGCCCCCCCCCCCCAAAAAAAATGGAGCACCAGCCGCCACTGCCAGCCTTACAAAACGTAGTACCTGCTGTGATTTTTCAATCAAAGAGGATATATGCAGTGACTATGACAAATCTCTTGCAATCATTGTTTCTAAAAAACAAAACACATGCACTGGCTCTTCCTCCACCCCATCTATAACAGTAGCATAAATATTACCCCCTCCTCACCTAAAGTCTATTATCAAATCTTTAGTTTTACTAAAATTGAGTTTTATATTGTGTTCCCTGTACTAGCTTACCATGCCTTTAAATTCAGCTGATAGGCACCCTCATCATTATCCCCTTTCTATCAATGATAGTGATATTGCCCCTATGTTTTATAACTGAGTTTCTCTCACTTTAGGAAACAGTCATAACAATACCATTACACTCCCTTGTGAAACACCTGTATTGAGGGTCAACATTGATGAGCACTGACCTCTGATTTTCATTTTCTGGGGCCTTTTAGAAAATATTAAATCCAATTACAGAAAGTTGGGCTTAGACTCTGAGCTTACCAATAAGCTTCTTAGCTAAATAGCATTGAATTCTGTACTAAAATTATTAAATAAAAGTAATAGAAATGTTTTTACACTCTAAATTAATCAGAAATGAGTGCAACATTGTAGCAATATCATCCTCAGTTGTTATATTTATCCTGGAATCAAACTGATATTTATCTAATGCATCAGGGACAAAAAAATGTATACAATTTCTGAAAGCACTATATGATAATGGTAGCAATAAACTACAATATATAGTAGATTTCTTCAGAATAGGGGCAACTGTTAACATCCTCAGACATATGGGGATGACCTTCTGCCTGAGCTTGATGTTAAAGATATGTGTAAAGGCATTCACCAACTGAAGGACACAGTTCTTTAAAATTCTTCCCAATATATTTTTAGACCCTGCAGCTTTTCTCTTTTACATCTAACACATCTAACCTTACATCCTAGACACATATCTTAACCACTTGTGACCGGCCCCACGTCCAAAGACGTCACGTTTTTGAAGATGGATATCTCGGTAACGGCAGCAGCTGCTGCCACAACCGAGATATCCATCTCTTCGTGGGGCGGTCCTGTTAACGATAACAGTGGTCATCGCGGCGGATTCGCCGCGAGATCGCCGTTACCGGCGGCGGGAGGGGTGCCCCCCCCCTCCCGCCGCTCTCCCGCGCCCTCCGCCGCTTACCGTAGCCGTCGGTAGCGGCGGAGGCGATCGGGTCCGCTCGTTGTCTGTCCGGGGATGTGACTGAGGGAAAAAATGTCCCTCAGCCGTCCCCCTCTCTCTGCTGGGCGGAAGTGACGTCAAAACGTCATTTCCGCCCAGCGTCTTAAAGAGACATTTAATATGTTTACATTTTGACTTATTTTTTTTTTTTTATTTTTTTTTTTTTGCATTTAAGCCTGAATATGAGATCTGAGGTCTTTTTGACCCCAGATCTCATATATAAGGGGACCTGTCATGCTTTTTTCTATTACAAGGGATGTTTACATTCCTTGTAATAGGAATAAAAGTGATAATTTTTTTTTTTTTTTTTTTTCAGTGTTAAAAATTATAAAATAAATAAAAATAAAAACCAAAACCAAAAAAAAAATTTTTTAAAGTGCCCCGTCCCGACGAGCTCGCGCGCAGAAGCAAACGCATACGCGAGTAGCGCCCGCATATGAAAACGGTGTTCAAACCACACAAGTGAGGTATCGCCGCGATCGTTAGAGCGAGAGCAATAATTCTAGCCCTAGACCTCCTCGTCATCTCAAAAAATGCAACCTGTAGAATTTTTTAAACGTCGCATATCGAGATTTTTAAGGGTAAAAGTTTGACGCCATGCCACGAGCGGGCGCAATTTTTATGCGTGACATGTTGGGTATCATTTTACTCGGCGTAACATTATCTTTCACAATATATAAAAAAATTGGGCCAAATTTATTGTTGTCTTATTTTTTAATTCAAGAAAGTGAATTTTTTCCAAAAAAAGTGCGCTTGTAAGACCGCTGCGCAAATACGGTGTGAGAAAAAGTATTGCAATGACCGCCATTTTATTCTCTAGGGTGTTAGAAAAAAAAAATATATATAATGTTTGGGGGTTTTAAATAATTTTCTAGCAAAAAAAACTGTTTTAGTCTCGTAAGCACCGAATCTGAAAAACAGGTTCGGTAATGAAGTGGTTAAAAGACATGTTTCCCAAAGGTGGGCTTATAACTTGTTTAGATTTTCATTCAGAGAGGCCTCACATTTCTTCAGTGAAGCCTTTTTCTTTGTGTAGCCTGTGAATGACTAAATAACCTGCCATACAGCCCCAGTATTCTATAATTAAACCCCCTCTCTAATCTCCGCTGCTACTCGCATTTTGCTTCCCTAATGCCAACCTTTAGCTTAAGTAAATAAATACAACCTTATCCCCTTACCCAAAAGCTTCATTATTACTCTTATAGCAGAGTTCCGCCCAAAAGCGGATTTTCCGCTTTAAGTACTCCTGACCCCCTGACATGCCACATTTGGCATGTCATTTTTTTTGTGGGAGTATCTAGTTTTAACGCGCAGAGCAACTCACGCATGCACAGTGCGCACCCGACTGTGAATCTGCCAGCTGTCACAGCCGGGTGCCCACACTTGCAATGCTGGCACCACAGAGTGAAAAAGCGAAGTGAAGCTTCAGACGGCCGCATTGCTGGACTGTGGGACAGGTGAGTGTCTTTTTATTAAAAGTCAGCAGCTCCAATTTTTGTAGCTGCTGACTGTTAATAAACACAGAAATGGGTGGAACTCCGCTTTAACTAGAGTCGTCACCTCCCCATTTACTCAAGGCTTCTGATTGGGAATGATGTAATAATCCTAGTAGTCACTATGACTTTTGCACATTTGTTAACATATGTCGTAACCACCATATTCCTTCACTTTCATTTGATTCCTTGTGGTATCAGGTCCTTTCCCCTCAGTACACTCAAAAAAAAATTTTGTAAGTATGCTATCTTTACTGTCTTTTGTGCTGATTTGGCGCTTTATATTGCTTCTGAATAATAAGTGGGTACAAGAAAAATTGTTATGATTTGAGTTTTCTAGATGATGATGACAAAGAGCTTTGTAACCATTAGTAATATTTGTATACACTTGATCCAGAGTATCCTCTCCCCAGGGAATGGGAACATACTGCACAAATCTAGGCAGGACAGATCTTAAGTAGAGTTGAACTGACACCTGGATGTTCGGGTTCGACGGGTTCGACGGAACTTCGAAAAAAAAGTCCGGGTTCGGGACCCGAATTCGACCCAACTTGACCCCGAGTTCACAAACGCTCTCCATCCAACCTCACTGAGCTCGAGCTGTTTTGCAAGGAGGAATGGGCAAAAATGTCAGTCTCTTGATGTGCAAAACTGATAGAGACATACCCCAAGCGACTTACAGCTGCTGTAATCGCAGCAAAAGGTGGCGCTACAAAGTATTAACTTAAGGGGGCTGAATAATTTGGCAAGCCCAATTTTTCAGTTTTTTATTTGTTAAAAAAGTTTAAAATATCCAATAAATTTTGTTCCACTTCATGATTGTGTCCCACTTGTTGTTAATTCTTCACAAAAAATGACTTATATCTTTATGTTTGAAGCCTAAATTGTGGCAAAAGGTCGCAAAGTTCAAGGGGGCCAAATACTTTCGCAAGCACTATATAAGTAAAGATATCTTGCATAGGGATATACAATTTTAACATATGATAACCAACATGAATTCTGCTTACAAAGATCGAATACAAACACAGACAGGAGACACTGAATAATCACAAGCCAGGGGAGGAATTAAGACCCAATGTTATATCAACCCAAAGAGGCCGAGTGGGCAACAGGGGGCTCAGACCATGGAGCTATCACACCCTATAGTCAGAAACATTAAAAGGCAAATGGGTCAAAATAGACCTCATAGAGTAAAATAAATACAAATGCTCCATATATCCCTTATATAAGTATTACATGTCAATGTTAATTAAAATATGTATGCAAATATCTTTGTTTATAAGGCCTCATGCCCAAGGAGATTTTTACAGCCACTTTTCTGAGCAATTTTTTGCAGCCTAAAAACTGCTCTCCATGTTAGCCTATGGCCTCATGCCCACCATGATGTTTTTGAGCTGTAAATGGCTGAGCCGTTTTTAAGCTGCAAAAAAACAGTGCGTTCTGAAGCTCCAGCATTAGGCTCCATTCACATCTAGGCGTACGCTGTAGCGGCGTATTGCGGCGACAAATCAATAGGCGTTTTGTCCCCGCGATTTGCGGCGACAAAACGCCTATTGATTTTTTGCAGAAGAGGTGAATTAACATTGCCGGCTATGCCCGTATGCCCGATACGCCCGAAAAAAAGGGTCCGGGACTTGTTTGAGCTTCAGGCGTATGGGCGTTTGGGCGTTCGGCGTGGAGATGTGAACCATCTCCATAGCCGACAATGTTAATTCGCCCCTCCAGCGTATCTAGGGCTGCTTCAGCGTCGGGCGTAAGGCGACAAAACGCCTAGATGTGAATGGAGCCTTAGAGCTGTAAAGACGTCAGACGCCAGCAAACATTATTTAACAAGGCTTAACACTGTGTTAAAGCCTCGTGTTTTTTCGGCGTAGGTGTTCCCCTTAAAATACATAGCAGACCGAAGGGTCTGGTATCATCCTGGGGGAACCCTCACGCAAATTTTTTTAATTAATTCCCCTTCGAGATTCTCCACACACGAGTCGCCCCGCAAGTCGGATCTTGATCCGACTTCTGGTAGGACCTATATTCAAATCAATGGGATCCCTTAGGGAACCATTGATTTTGAATAAAGAGAGAAAAACGCAGCTGTAAACTAGTTCGGCAAAACGTGCATTCAATTCAATGCAAAACACGAAAAAAATCGGCTTAAAAACGCTGTGGCGTCTGTACTAGCTTTACAGCCCGTTTTTTTAAAACGTCAGTGGGCATGAGGACTGAATATACACATTTGTCTGACTGTTACTAGCATTGAGATGAGACAAAGCATTTCTTTATCCCTACTCTTCAGTAACCTCTGTTATCCCATATAATATATGTTACATTATTACATAATTGTAACATATTACTATAACATGATCAATTTATGTGGCTGTAATGCACATAGTGTTCTGACTATTTTTAATATGTACGATTTAATACATGTATGTACTTTTAACATACTAGTGTATGGTGTCCGCTTCTGAGGTTCTCAGCACCTTAAAAGTTCCACATATTCTCTACCGATGTTTATTTATTTAATATTATAGCAATGTTATAGCAATGTTATTTTTCAAGTATGAACACTAAGAACAAAAACGATGATGTTAAATTCAAAGTAGACTGTTAACACCTGAAGTTAAAATGATATCTAATGCAAAGATTTCCCTTTGCTTCCTATACCACAGTCAATACAAAACGTAAGAGGAGATCTCTCAAAAGTGACATGAAATCCCCCTTAGGCAGTTGTCACTGTCCCCATTAAAAGTTTTTCCCTCGACTCCTGTTTTGTGATATTTGTAAAATATTTGATTCCCCGTCACTTTCAGCCTGAGTGGCAATCACTAGAACAAAAATGGTAAGTGACTCTCCCCAGCAGGAATACAGCAATAAAAACCGGACATGAAAAGTTCTGACTTTAGATGCAATTTATTAAAGTGCATAGGAAGAAATTAAAATCTATTGTCAAAATGATACTATTTTTAATGCATGCTTTCATATCACTCTGTATTAATGATGTTTATTAATAATAAAAAGGTAATATTTTTGGTTAAACCTCACCTGGAAAGCAATCTTACAGTTTTTCTCTATTGTTTTGGCTCATTTCTTGAAACCGAAATGACATTCTCAAAACTCTAAGATCATTTGGCAAAACAGTCTTGCAGTTCAGCACAACAC
Organism: Rana kukunoris; assembly: GCA_029574335.1. Lineage (NCBI taxonomy): Eukaryota > Metazoa > Chordata > Amphibia > Anura > Ranidae > Rana > Rana kukunoris. Next base: position 230,689,766 of record CM056049.1, on the reverse strand, counting down.
TATAACTCACTTGCAAAAGCTCATATCTTTCCTAAAACTGTTCACTAGGGATGAGCTTCGCGTTCGATGCGAACTCATGTTCGCATAGAACATCGGCTGTTCGATCGTTGGTCGAAAACGAACAAATCGGGTCGTTCGCGCCAAATTCGAATGACGCGCAACGGCCCATAATACACTGCGGCGTTGCGCGCTGATGATTGGACAAACATGCACCATGACCCCGCATGCTTGGCCAATCACAGCGCCCAAAAAACAAAGAGACCTAATTGGCCAAAGCCTGGGTGTTTTGGCCAATTAGGGCTCAGGGCTTTAGCACACGCACCACACTATAAAAGGAAGCCTCCCGGGCGGCCTCGTGTAGTGTGTTCCAGCTTTCTTTGAGAGAAGTCAGACAGACAGAGAGAGAGATAGATAGATAGAGACACAGTGGGGCAGATTCACATAGAATTAGATTATCGTAGCGTTTCCCAAATACACTACGCCGCCGTATTTTACCTGGCTCTACGTGGAATCCAGGTAGATTTTGTCCAGTAAACGACGGCGGCGTAGTGTATTTCTCCCGGGGCAATCCATCTACGCGATTAGGGGGCGTGAAGCATTTAAAATAGGCGCGTTCCCGCGGCGATCGAACTGCGCATGCTCCGTTCCCAAATTTCCCGCCGTGCATTGCGCAAAATCACGTCGTTACGTCGTAGTAGCGTCGTTTACGTACAATCCTATTCCCGAACGAGTTACGTTAAAAAAAAAAAAAAATTAAATTTGACGCGGGAACGACGGCCATACTTAACATGGGTTACGCACTGTTAGACCAGCAAAAAGCTGCTCTAACATTACGTAGCCAAAAAATGACGTAGGCGATTGCGAAGGACACTCGTACCTTCGTGGATCGCCATAAAAACTCATCTGCATACCCCGACGGTGATAACGACGCAAACTCCACCCAGCGGCCGCAAAAATATTGCAACGTAGATCAGAAGGCTTACGAAGACGTAAGCCTCTCGGATCGAAGCCCGAAGCCGCGGTATCATGGTTTGAGAATTCAAACTAGTGATACGGCGCGCGAAATTTGAAATTACTCCTGTCTAACACCAGTTAGACAGGCGTAATCGCTCTCTGAATCTGGGCCAGTGTCTTTTCATCCCTAGGAGTTGTCAATATATTTATAAACTGTATAGCTTAGCTAGTTCTGCTATTAGTATCTGTCAGGCAGGAGATTGTGCTTGATGCTCTAACGTGTTACTGTACACGTGTTAGTTAATTGCACATAGACGCATTAACTGTTACTGCACGTGTGCTATTTATTTGCACAGAAAGGCAGTTGCTGTTAATGCAAGTGGGCTATTGAATTGCACAGAAACGCAGTCGCTCTGACTGTGAGTGTGCTGTTTAATACCACCTGAGCGCATTTGGGGTCACTGCACGTGTGCTGTTACATATCACCTGAGCGCATTTGGGGTCACCGCACGTGTGCTGGTATATACCACCTGAGCACAGATAATGCCACTGTACGTGTGCTGGTATATACCACCTGAGCACAGATAGTGCCACTGTACGTGTGCTGGTATATACCACCTGAGCACAGATAGTGCCACTGTACGTGTGCTGGTATATACCACCTGAGCAAAGATAGTCCCACTGTACGTGTGCTGCTATATACCACCTGAGCACAGATAGTGCCACTGTACGTGTGCTGCTATATACCACCTGAGCACAGATAGTGCCACTGTACGTGTGCTCCTATATACCACCTGAGCACAGATAGTGCCACTGTACGTGTGCTCCTATATACCACCTGAGCACAGATAGTGCCACTGTACGTGTGCTAGTATATACCACCTGAGCGCAGTTAGTGCCACTGTACGTGTGCTGCTATATACCACCTGAGCACAGTTAGTGCCACTGTACGTGTGCTGCTATATACCACCTGAGCACAGATAGTGCCACTGTACGTGTGCTGGTATATACCACCTGAGCACAGATAGTGCCACTGTAGGTGTGCTCCTAAATACCACCTGAGCACAGATAGTGCCACTGTACGTGTGCTCCTATATACCACCTAAGCACAGATAGTGCCACTGTACGTGTGCTGGTATATACCACCTGAGCGCAGTTAGTGCCACTGTACGTGTGCTGCTATATACCACCTGAGCACAGATAGTGCCACTGTACGTGTGCTGGTATATACCACCTGAGCACAGATAGTGCCACTGTACGTGTGCTCCTATATACCACCTGAGCACAGATAGTGCCACTGTACGTGTGCTCCTATATACCACCTGAGCACAGATAGTGCCACTGTACGTGTGCTGGTATATACCACCTGAGCGCAGTTAGTGCCACTGTACGTGTGCTGCTATATACCACCTGAGCACAGATAGTGCCACTGTACGTGTACTGGTATATACCACCTGAGCACAGATAGTGCCACTGTACGTGTGCTCCTTTATACCACCTGAGCACAGATAGTGCCACTGTACGTGTGCTCCTATATACCACCTGAGCACAGATAGTGCCACTGTACATGTGCTGGTATATACCACCTGAGCGCAGTTAGTGCCACTGTACGTGTGCTGGTATATACCACCTGAGCACAGATAGTGCCACTGTACGTGTGCTGGTATATACCACCTGAGCGCAGTTAGTGCCACTGTACGTGTGCTGCTATATACCACCTGAGCACAGATAGTGCCACTGTACGTGTGCTGCTATATACCACCTGAGCACAGATAGTGCCACTGTACGTGTGCTCCTATATACCACCTGAGCACAGATAGTGCCACTGTACGTGTGCTCCTATATACCACCTGAGCACAGATAGTGCCACTGTACGTGTGCTGGTATATACCACCTGAGCTCAGTTAGTGCCACTGTACGTGTGCTGCTATATACAACCTGAGCACAGATAGTGCCACTGTACCTGTGCTGGTATATACCACCTGAGCACAGATAGTGCCACTGTACGTGTGCTCCTATATACCACCTGAGCACAGATAGTGCCACTGTACGTATGCTGGTATATACCACCTGAGCACAGATAGTGCCACTGTACGTGTGCTGGTATATACCACCTGAGCGCAGTTAGTGCCACTGTACGTGTGCTGGTATATACCACCTGAGCTCAGTTAGTGCCACTGTACGTGTGCTGCTATATACCACCTGAGCACAGATAGTGCCACTGTACGTGTGCTCCTATATACCACCTGAGCACAGATAGTGCCACTGTACGTGTGCTCCTATATTCCACCTGAGCACAGATAGTGCCACTGTACATGTGCTGGTATATACCACCTGAGCGCAGTTAGTGCCACTGTACGTGTGCTGCTATATACCACCTGAGCACAGATAGTGCCACTGTACGTGTGCTGGTATATACCACCTGAGCACAGATAGTGCCACTGTACGTGTGCTCCTATATACCACCTGAGCACAGATAGTGCCACTGTACGTGTGCTGGTATATACCACCTGAGCACAGATAGTGCCACTGTACGTGTGCTCCTATATACCACCTGAGCACAGATAGTGCCACTGTACGTGTGCTCCTATATACCACCTGAGCACAGATAGTGCCACTGTACGTGTGCTCCTATATACCACCTGAGCGCAGTTAGTGCCACTGTACGTGTGCTGCTATATACCACCTGAGCACAGATAGTGCCACTGTACGTGTACTGGTATATACCACCTGAGCACAGATAGTGCCACTGTACGTGTGCTCCTATATACCACCTGAGCACAGATAGTGCCACTGTACGTGTGCTCCTATATACCACCTGAGCACAGATAGTGCCACTGTACATGTGCTGGTATATACCACCTGAGCGCAGTTAGTGCCACTGTACGTGTGCTGCTATATACCACCTGAGCACAGATAGTGCCACTGTACGTGTGCTGGTATATACCACCTGAGCACAGATAGTGCCACTGTACGTGTGCTGGTATATACCACCTGAGCGCAGTTAGTGCCACTGTACATGTGCTGCTATATACCACCTGAGCACAGATAGTGCCACTGTACTTGTGCTGCTATATACCACCTGAGCACAGATAGTGCCACTGTATGTGTGCTCCTATATACCACCTGAGCACAGATAGTGCCACTGTACGTGTGCTGGTATATACCACCTGAGCGCAGTTAGTGCCACTGTACGTGTGCTGGTATATACCACCTGAGCTCAGTTAGTGCCACTGTACGTGTGCTGCTATATACCACCTGAGCACAGATAGTGCCACTGTACGTGTGCTCCTATATACCACCTGAGCACAGATAGTGCCACTGTACGTGTGCTCCTATACACCACCTGAGCACAGATAGTGCCACTGTACATGTGCTGGTATATACCACCTGAGCGCAGTTAGTGCCACTGTACGTGTGCTGCTATATACCACCTGAGCACAGATAGTGCCACTGTACGTGTGCTGGTATATACCACCTGAGCACAGATAGTGCCACTGTACGTGTGCTTCTATATACCACCTGAGCACAGATAGTGCCACTGTACGTGTGCTCCTATATACCACCTGAGCACAGATAGTGCCACTGTACGTGTGCTCCTATATACCACCTGAGCGCAGTTAGTGCCACTGTACGTGTGCTGCTATATACCACCTGAGCACAGATAGTGCCACTGTACGTGTGCTGGTATATACCACCTGAGCACAGATAGTGCCACTGTACGTGTGCTGGTATATACCACCTGAGCGCAGTTAGTGCCACTGTACGTGTGCTGCTATATACCACCTGAGCACAGATAGTGCCACTGTACTTGTGCTGCTATATACCACCTGAGCACAGATAGTGCCACTGTATGTGTGCTCCTATATACCACCTGAGCACAGATAGTGCCACTGTACGTGTGCTGGTATATACCACCTGAGCGCAGTTAGTGCCACTGTACGTGTGCTGGTATATACCACCTGAGCTCAGTTAGTGCCACTGTACGTGTGCTGCTATATACCACCTGAGCACAGATAGTGCCACTGTACGTGTGCTCCTATATACCACCTGAGCACAGATAGTGCCACTGTACGTGTGCTCCTATACACCACCTGAGCACAGATAGTGCCACTGTACATGTGCTGGTATATACCACCTGAGCGCAGTTAGTGCCACTGTACGTGTGCTGCTATATACCACCTGAGCACAGATAGTGCCACTGTACGTGTGCTGGTATATACCACCTGAGCACAGATAGTGCCACTGTACGTGTGCTGGTATATACCACCTGAGCACAGATAGTGCCACTGTACGTGTGCTTCTATATACCACCTGAGCACAGATAGTGCCACTGTACGTGTGCTCCTATATACCACCTGAGCACAGATAGTGCCACTGTACGTGTGCTCCTATATACCACCTGAGCGCAGTTAGTGCCACTGTACGTGTGCTGCTATATACCACCTGAGCACAGATAGTGCCACTGTACGTGTACTGGTATATACCACCTGAGCACAGATAGTGCCACTGTACGTGTGCTCCTATATACCACCTGAGCACAGATAGTGCCACTGTACGTGTGCTCCTATATACCACCTGAGCACAGATAGTGCCACTGTACATGTGCTGGTATATACCACCTGAGCGCAGTTAGTGCCACTGTACGTGTGCTGCTATATACCACCTGAGCACAGATAGTGCCACTGTACGTGTGCTCCTATATACCACCTGAGCACAGATAGTGCCACTGTACGTGTGCTGGTATATACCACCTGAGCACAGATAGTGCCACTGTACGTGTGCTCCTATATACCACCTGAGCACAGATAGTGCCACTGTACGTGTGCTCCTATATACCACCTGAGCACAGATAGTGCCACTGTACGTGTGCTCCTATATACCACCTGAGCGCAGTTAGTGCCACTGTACGTGTGCTGCTATATACCACCTGAGCACAGATAGTGCCACTGTACGTGTACTGGTATATACCACCTGAGCACAGATAGTGCCACTGTACGTGTGCTCCTATATACCACCTGAGCACAGATAGTGCCACTGTACGTGTGCTCCTATATACCACCTGAGCACAGATAGTGCCACTGTACATGTGCTGGTATATACCACCTGAGCGCAGTTAGTGCCACTGTACGTGTGCTGCTATATACCACCTGAGCACAGATAGTGCCACTGTACGTGTGCTGGTATATACCACCTGAGCACAGATAGTGCCACTGTACGTGTGCTGGTATATACCACCTGAGCGCAGTTAGTGCCACTGTACGTGTGCTGCTATATACCACCTGAGCACAGATAGTGCCACTGTACTTGTGCTGCTATATACCACCTGAGCACAGATAGTGCCACTGTATGTGTGCTCCTATATACCACCTGAGCACAGATAGTGCCACTGTACGTGTGCTGGTATATACCACCTGAGCGCAGTTAGTGCCACTGTACGTGTGCTGGTATATACCACCTGAGCTCAGTTAGTGCCACTGTACGTGTGCTGCTATATACCACCTGAGCACAGATAGTGCCACTGTACGTGTGCTCCTATATACCACCTGAGCACAGATAGTGCCACTGTACGTGTGCTCCTATACACCACCTGAGCACAGATAGTGCCACTGTACATGTGCTGGTATATACCACCTGAGCGCAGTTAGTGCCACTGTACGTGTGCTGCTATATACCACCTGAGCACAGATAGTGCCACTGTACGTGTGCTGGTATATACCACCTGAGCACAGATAGTGCCACTGTACGTGTGCTTCTATATACCACCTGAGCACAGATAGTGCCACTGTACGTGTGCTCCTATATACCACCTGAGCACAGATAGTGCCACTGTACGTGTGCTCCTATATACCACCTGAGCGCAGTTAGTGCCACTGTACGTGTGCTGCTATATACCACCTGAGCACAGATAGTGCCACTGTACGTGTGCTGGTATATACCACCTGAGCACAGATAGTGCCACTGTACGTGTGCTGGTATATACCACCTGAGCGCAGTTAGTGCCACTGTACGTGTGCTGCTATATACCACCTGAGCACAGATAGTGCCACTGTACTTGTGCTGCTATATACCACCTGAGCACAGATAGTGCCACTGTATGTGTGCTCCTATATACCACCTGAGCACAGATAGTGCCACTGTACGTGTGCTGGTATATACCACCTGAGCGCAGTTAGTGCCACTGTACGTGTGCTGGTATATACCACCTGAGCTCAGTTAGTGCCACTGTACGTGTGCTGCTATATACCACCTGAGCACAGATAGTGCCACTGTACGTGTGCTCCTATATACCACCTGAGCACAGATAGTGCCACTGTACGTGTGCTCCTATACACCACCTGAGCACAGATAGTGCCACTGTACATGTGCTGGTATATACCACCTGAGCGCAGTTAGTGCCACTGTACGTGTGCTGCTATATACCACCTGAGCACAGATAGTGCCACTGTACGTGTGCTGGTATATACCACCTGAGCACAGATAGTGCCACTGTACGTGTGCTGGTATATACCACCTGAGCACAGATAGTGCCACTGTACGTGTGCTTCTATATACCACCTGAGCACAGATAGTGCCACTGTACGTGTGCTCCTATATACCACCTGAGCACAGATAGTGCCACTGTACGTGTGCTCCTATATACCACCTGAGCGCAGTTAGTGCCACTGTACGTGTGCTGCTATATACCACCTGAGCACAGATAGTGCCACTGTACGTGTACTGGTATATACCACCTGAGCACAGATAGTGCCACTGTACGTGTGCTCCTATATACCACCTGAGCACAGATAGTGCCACTGTACGTGTGCTCCTATATACCACCTGAGCACAGATAGTGCCACTGTACATGTGCTGGTATATACCACCTGAGCGCAGTTAGTGCCACTGTACGTGTGCTGCTATATACCACCTGAGCACAGATAGTGCCACTGTACGTGTGCTGGTATATACCACCTGAGCACAGATAGTGCCACTGTACGTGTGCTGGTATATACCACCTGAGCGCAGTTAGTGCCACTGTACGTGTGCTGCTATATACCACCTGAGCACAGATAGTGCCACTGTACGTGTGCTGCTATATACCACCTGAGCACAGATAGTGCCACTGTATGTGTGCTCCTATATACCACCTGAGCACAGATAGTGCCACTGTACGTGTGCTCCTATATACCACCTGAGCACAGATAGTGCCACTGTACGTGTGCTGGTATATACCACCTGAGCGCAGTTAGTGCCACTGTACGTGTGCTGCTATGTACCACCTGAGCACAGATAGTGCCACTGTACGTGTGCTCGTATATACCACCTGAGCTCAGTTAGTGCCACTGTACGTGTGCTGCTATATACAACCTGAGCACAGATAGTGCCACTGTACGTGTGCTGGTATATACCACCTGAGCGCAGTTAGTGCCACTGTACGTGTGCTGGTATATACCACCTGAGCTCAGTTAGTGCCACTGTACGTGTGCTGCTATATACCACCTGAGCACAGATAGTGCCACTGTACGTGTGCTCCTATATACCACCTGAGCACAGATAGTGCCACTGTACGTGTGCTCCTATACACCACCTGAGCACAGATAGTGCCACTGTACATGTGCTGGTATATACCACCTGAGCGCAGTTAGTGCCACTGTACGTGTGCTGCTATATACCACCTGAGCACAGATAGTGCCACTGTACGTGTGCTGGTATATACCACCTGAGCACAGATAGTGCCACTGTACGTGTGCTGGTATATACCACCTGAGCACAGATAGTGCCACTGTACGTGTGCTTCTATATACCACCTGAGCACAGATAGTGCCACTGTACGTGTGCTCCTATATACCACCTGAGCACAGATAGTGCCACTGTACGTGTGCTCCTATATACCACCTGAGCGCAGTTAGTGCCACTGTACGTGTGCTGCTATATACCACCTGAGCACAGATAGTGCCACTGTACGTGTACTGGTATATACCACCTGAGCACAGTATGCCACTGTACGTGTGCTCCTATATACCACCTGAGCACAGATAGTGCCACTGTACGTGTGCTCCTATATACCACCTGAGCACAGATAGTGCCATGTGCTGTATATACCACCTACGTGTGCTCTGCTATATACCACCTGAGCACAGATAGTGCCACTGTACAGTGTGCTGGTATATACCACCTGAGTACAGATAGTGCCACTGTACGTGTGCTGCTATATACCACCTGAGCACAGATAGTGCCACTGTACGTGTGCTGGTATATACCACCTGAGCACAGATAGTGCCACTGTACGTGTGCTGGTATATACCACCTGAGCGCAGTTAGTGCCACTGTACGTGTGCTGCTATATACCACCTGAGCACAGATAGTGCCACTGTACGTGTGCTGCTATATACCACCTGAGCACAGATAGTGCCACTGTACGTGTGCTGGTATATACCACCTGAGCACAGATAGTGCCACTGTACGTGTGCTCCTATATACCACCTGAGCACAGATAGTGCCACTGTACGTGTGCTGGTATATACCACCTGAGCGCAGTTAGTGCCACTGTACGTGTGCTGCTATATACCACCTGAGCACAGATAGTGCCACTGTACGTGTGCTGGTATATACCACCTGAGCACAGTTAGTGCCACTGTACGTGTGCTGCTATATACCACCTGAGCACAGATAGTGCCACTGTACGTGTGCTGGTATATACCACCTGAGCACAGATAGTGCCACTGTACGTGTGCTCCTATATACCACCTGAGCACAGATAGTGCCACTGTACGTATGCTGGTATATACCACCTGAGCACAGATAGTGCCACTGTACGTGTGCTGGTATATACCACCTGAGCACAGATAGTGCCACTGTACGTGTGCTGGTATATACCACCTGAGCGCAGTTAGTGCCACTGTACGTGTGCTGCTATATACCACCTGAGCACAGATAGTGCCACTGTACGTGTACTGGTATATACCACCTGAGCACAGATAGTGCCACTGTACGTGTGCTCCTATATACCACCTGAGCACAGATAGTGCCACTGTACATGTGCTGGTATATACCACCTGAGCGCAGTTAGTGCCACTGTACGTGTGCTGGTATATACCACCTGAGCACAGATAGTGCCACTGTACGTGTGCTGGTATATACCACCTGAGCGCAGTTAGTGCCACTGTACGTGTGCTGGTATATACCACCTGAGCTCAGTTAGTGCCACTGAACGTGTGCTGCTATATACCACCTGAGCACAGATAGTGCCACTGTACGTGTGCTCCTATATACCACCTGAGCACAGATAGTGCCACTGTACGTGTGCTCCTATATACCACCTGAGCACAGATAGTGCCACTGTACGTGTGCTGGTATATACCACCTGAGCACAGATAGTGCTACTGTACGTGTGCTGGTATATACCACCTGAGCGCAGTTAGTGCCACTGTACGTGTGCTGCTATATACCACCTGAGCACAGATAGTGCCACTGTACGTGTGCTGGTATATACCAACTGAGCACAGATAGTGCCACTGTACGTGTGCTCCTATATACCACCTGAGCACAGATAGTGCCACTGTACGTGTGCTCCTATATACCACCTGAGCACAGATAGTGCCACTGTACGTGTGCTGGTATATACCACCTGAGCACAGATAGTGCCACTGTACGTGTGCTCCTATATACCACCTGAGCACAGATAGTGCCACTGTACGTGTGCTCCTATATACCACCTGAGCACAGATAGTGGCACTGTACGCGTGCTCCTATATACCACCTGTAACGGTCACCACCGCTTACGACCTTCCATCCAACCACGACAAGCTTATCTGACACACTCCGACAATATTGCATACACGATCCATATCCTTTCCCAGAATAAGACGAGACTCCGTTCTTGCTTCCAAAGATATGACAATTTATTAGTATTTTCTCAGCTTCTTATACAGTCTCAAGCATAATGCAGTTAATCACAGGACAATGCAATCTCCACCCCCTTCACACCATGGGGGGCTTCAATCACACTCTAAAAGGCATTCAGGTAAGCTAACCATGTAGACCGGTTGGCACCGTATCTTCAATAGGGTTCAATTAACCTTGAATAGTAACACAGGCATCTAGTTGAATAAGTTTATCTAGGCAGCTTTATCACACAATGGCAGAGTCTTGTGAGAGTGGGTGCAATCCACACCTTCAACGGAATGTCTTTCACATGAATAGCCAACACCTTAAGATATTTCAATAGCATATTATACAAAGGTATGACTCACTCTGGTCTTGTAGACCTGGATTAACACCTTTCCAAATCATGTGTGCCCAGAATGAATAGCTAACCGCTTTTGGTATTTGAAGACATCCTGCAAACATGAATTATTATTAATGTCCCTTATTAATGTCTTCTGTAACATATGAATTATGATTCTTTGTCACCCTATGGCCCTAGTGGACATAAGGTGACCCTAGACATAGGAATATCTCAGTCTGTCACGGTGCATTCCGTTACACCACCTGAGCACAGATAGTGCCACTGTACGTGTGCTGGTATATACCACCTGAGCACAGATAGTGCCACTGTACGTGTGCTCCTATATACCCCCTGAGCACAGATAGTTCCACTGTACGTGTGCTCCTATATACCACCTGAGCACAGATAGTGTCACTGTACGTGTGCTGGTATATACCACCTGAGCACAGATAGTGCCACTGTACGTGTGCTGGTATATACCACCTGAGCGCAGTTAGTGCCACTGTACGTGTGCTGCTATATACCACCTGAGCACAGATAGTGCCACTGTACGTGTGCTGGTATATACCACCTGAGCACAGATAGTGCCACTTTACGTGTGCTCCTATATACCACCTAAACACAGATAGTGCCACTGTACGTGTGCTCCTATATACCACCTGAGCACAGATAGTGCCACTGTACGTGTGCTCCTATATACCTCCTGAGCACAGATAGTGCCACTGTACGTGTGCTCCTATATACCACCTGAGCACAGATAGTGCCACTGTACGTGTGCTGGTATATACCACCTGAGCGCAGATAGTGCACAATTTTTCAGCCCCTGTTTAACAGGGGCGCCTAATAACAATTTTTGATGCAATAATTTGCACGTAGCTCCTTGTTGCGCTCCAATTGGAGTTATTGGGAGGGGTTGCAAGTGTTGTGTTGTGCCCAAGGCACAATTTTTCAGCCCCTGTTTAACAGGGGCACCTAATAACAATTTTTGATGCAATAATTTGCACGTGGCTCCTTGTTGCGCTCCAATTGGAGTTATTGGAAGGGGTTTCAAGTGTTGTGTTGTGCCCAATGCACAATTTTTCTGCCCCTGTTTAACAGGGGCGCCTAATAACAATTTTTGATGCAATACTTTGCACGTGGCTCCTTGTTGCGCTCCAATTACAGTATGTTTGAGGGGTGCCCTTTTTTCTAAAAGTTTTCTTTCACGCAACAATAATGGCCCCCCACCACCGCTTTTTCCAACATTTAATTGAATTTTGGTCTTTAAAATGACCGTTTTTGAATTCGAACGTTCGGGTCCCATAGACTTCAATGGGGTTCGAAATATTCGTGCGAACCCGCGGTCTGTTTGAACGTTCTGGTGCGAACCGAACCCGGGGGTGTTCGGCTCATCCCTACTGTTCACTCATGCTTCAAAACCATATTCATTTCCCATATAAAGAGTCAGTGCCTCCAAAATGGCAACGATTCTTCTCAATTGCTTTGGCTCATTTCTTGAAACAGACCAGACAGACATTCTCAGCTCTTTTGGTGCTTTTGCCAAAATAACCTGGATGGTTCGGCACAACACCATGGTTCACCTTTAAAAGCTCATATCCTTCCCAAAACAGTTCACTCATGCGTCAAAACTAAAAAAAAATTTTCATTCAAATAGTCAGTGCCCCCAAAAGGCATCATCCCTTTGGCATTGTGTAAGCACTGCAAGTCAAAATGTTTAGATGTTTTATCTCTATCCGCTGAAGAAGTCCTGTGCCTGTGGACGATACGCGTGCGGGGGGCTTTCATTTGATGTCAGGACAGCCACCTACCTGGTCTTTTATTGTTGTATGCTCATTTCTATGCACTAAGATATAGTGCTTTGCTTGTGAGTATTTTTCTTTTATAATAAATACTACTGTTATTGTGATCATACGGAGAGCACTATGTGTCGTTTCTATACTTTTCCATGACATCATTTCACGGGAGAGAGTGCTTCGGATGACCATCTATCACCTGGAGCTGTTTGGAGAAAGGGAGCGTCTAAGGAGACACCGCTGAATCTTTAATCCCCTGTTTTGAGGGACAGCGCATTTGACCTGCTGCTCACACACAGGTCCATTTGTTCAGGTGAGCGGCTTGTACTTCTATTTAGGACACCTGTTTGCTGTGTTTGATGAGTTGCTACATCTGAACACCTCAGTGAGGCACAAGAATCAGCTTGACCATTCCGATTGATCATTATATATATACATTTTTTTGGACTTGATATATATATTTTTTTTATTATTGTATTTTAAATGTTTTTTAGCGCTGCACTGCTTTTTTCTATGTTTTATCTCTATGGCAGAGGACCATTGAAATATCCCTCATGTCCACCTTTCAGTCTTAGCCCAGTACTTCATTGACAACAGTTACTGTACAGTTTTTGTCTAGCTAACTGTATACAATTGTGTATAAAACTGAAAAATAAGAAAAGTTTTTAGGGTAAGAGTAGTCTCCAAGGTTTGACATCACACATTGCACTCATACTGCCAAGGAAAAATTACTTTACAGTATTGTAACCATTATCATTCACACACAAAGTAACTTCCATACATGAGACTAAAAAGAAAACGTACACAGCATAATATATGGAAATATAAACACACAAACAAAAAACAAGGACAATTACTGTAAATTTAGCCTACAATGCTGTAAATAAAGCTTGAGTTTCACAACTACTGTAAGGCCCATTTCACACGGGGCGGATCAGTAATGATCTGATCCGCCCCGTGAACCTCCACTTGCTCAGTGGGGATCGCTCCATTGATCCCCACTAAGCCGGCGGATGACAGGGAGGTCCTCGCACACTGTACAGGGACTGCCCTGCCAGCTATCCGCTCTCTCCTATGGGGGGATCGGATGAACACGGACCGTCTGTCCGTCTTCACCCAATCCAATCCGCCAGACGGATGGAAAAGTAGGTTTTTCCTCCGTCACACTTTGGCGGACCGGAGCGAGTCTGATGTCAGTGGGCATGTCACCCCTGACATCTGCAGCTCCATAGAGGAGCACAGAGTGCCCATTCAGGTCCGCCTAAGAAACTGGCAGGCGGACCTGAACAGGCCACCCATGTGAAAGAGCCCTAACATCTCTTCACTGGTCGCTGTCCTCACCCTCCCTCTCCTGGGTACTGCCCTCACCCTCCTGCCCATCCACATGCTGCTGTCTGTCTGGCCACAGATTCCCATCAATATTGCAGCGTATATCCTCCCTTGCGATGCAACGAGGGAAGAACCGAGGGAGATGTCGCAACCATCGCCTACATTGATCTCCTGTAATATTCTCACAGGCAGCGTCTATTGCATGGAACGGGGACCTCTGATCTTGAGCCTGATGCTCATACACTCTCCACCTCCAAGCGTAGAAAAACTCCTCAATAGGATTGAGGAAAGGAGAGTAAGGTGGTAGGAACACAATATCCATCCTTGGATGAGCAGTGAACCAGGCCCTGATAAGCGGGCCACGGTGAAAATGCACATTGTCCCATACAATTATATATTGTGGTAGGTGAGGCCCTATGAGACCTCTCTCATTTTCTGGGATCAAATCCAAATGAAAGTGGTCCAAGAAGATGAGGAGCTTCTGTGTTTTGTATGGGCCAAGACTGAATGAATGAATGAATGAGAAACTTATATAGCGCGGCACATGCGAACCAAATTGCCTTTGGGCGCTTGTTGTTTCTGTCTTCCTTGACATCAAAAGAGCAGAGTTTTAATCTGTCTTCTGAAGGTCAGGTGGTTTTCCTCCAACCGAATGCTGGTTGGTAAAGCGTTCCAAAGTCTGGGACCTTGGACCGCAAACCTTCTTTCTCCTTTGGACTTGAATCTGGCTTTGGGTACTTTGATCAAATTTTGGTCGCTGGATCGCAGAACGCGATTGGGATTGTGGTCTTCTATTTTATCGCAAAGATATTGCGGGGCTTTTCCATGGATGCATTTATGAGTCAGACAGAGAGCTTTAAAAGCAATTCTGTCTTTTAATGGCAACCAGTGAAGGGATCTCAACGACGGTGAGATTGATTCCCAGTGTTTTTTCCCAGTCACAAGTCTGGCGGCCGTATTTTGGACGACTTGCAGACGAGCGATTTGGTACTTTAGGAGTCCGAGGTAAAGGGCATTTGCATAGTCCAGTCTGGAGTTCACAATTGTTCCCACCACGACTGCTACGTCTTCTTTGGGAATGAATGGAATAAGTCTGCGTAGTAGGCGCAGCAGATGGTGAGATCCGCTGACTACTGACCCTATTTGTGCGTCCATTGTCATGTGGGTGTCAAAAATTACCCCGAGACTTTTGACTTTGGCGCTAGGGGTGATGATCTGGCCCAGAATGGGCAGAGGTGCCCAGGTTGTTGCCAGTTGACTCTTGCGACTGGCATGAAACAGAAGAAGTCCTGTTTTGGAATTGTTGAGTTTAAGATAACTCTTAGTCATCCACTTTTCTATCGAAGAGAGACAATTCTCTAAGCTGAGATGATGATCCTTTCTATTGCAGATGCGAAAATACAGTTGCTTGTCGTCTGCATATGAGTGATAAAGTAGTTGTTGACTACTGATGACTTCAAAGAGAGGACGAAGAAAGATGTTGAAGAGCACCGGTGACAGGGGTGAGCCTTGGGGGACTCCACATGACACTGTGCGTTTTCCAGAAGTGAACGGTCCCAACTTCACCGTTTGTGATCGGCTTCCCAAAAACGAGGAAAACCATGGTAAATCACCCTCTGTGACTCTGGCTACCTCAGCCAGCTGAGTCAGTAGCAGTTTGTGATCTACCATGTCAAAGGCTGCACTTAGGTCCAGCAGAACCAGGAGACAAGATTCTCCTTCGTCTGCGGCCTCCAGAACGTCGTCCCATATTTTGAGCAGTGCTGTTTCCGTCCCGTGTCCGGGGCGGAATCCCGATTGCAGTGGATCAAGTAGGTTGTGGGTATCTAGATGCTGTTGCAGCTGTTGTACCACTACTTTCTCCATTACCTTGGATGAAACGTTTAGCATTGTTATGGGACGGCGGTCATTTGGGTCCTTGGGATCCAGAGTAGGTTTCTTCAAGATGGTCTGGATTGTGCCCTCTTTCAGCAGGGAGGGCACTATGCCTTCCTTAAATGACTGGTTTATAAGCTGCGTAATGGGAGGTGCCAGGATATCGGCACATTCCTTTAGCAGCTTAGTGGGGATGATATCATTAGGCGATGTGCTGTTACGCAAAGCGCCGATGATATTTTCTGTGGCATCGATGGAGATGGGTTCCAGAGTGAACTTTGTTGGTTGTAGAATGTTCCTCTGGGTGTTGTGTGGTTGCTCAGGGGTATTGTTTTGCGGAATGCTTTCCTGGATTCTCTCAATTTTATTGATGAAGAAATCCGACAATTCATTGCAAAATTCTTGGGTGTCTGAGTTGGGGGCTTCAAGACAGTCTGGATTCATGGTCTGCGAGACCAGCTTGAAGAGTTCCTGGGGGCGGTTTAAGGCGCTGTTGATAGCCTTGGAAAAATAGTTTTTCTTGGCTTTGAAGATTTCTATGTGGTATTTACTTGTTGCTACTTTGTAGATGGAGAGGTTCGCCTCAGAAGCGTTTCTTTTCCAGGCGGCTTCTGCCCTTCTACGCTCTTGCTTCAGTAGCGACAGCTGGTTGTTGAACCAGCCTGCCTTGTTTTTCCGGGTAAGGACTTTGCGTTCTGGTGCTACTAAGTCGGCTGACTGTAGTAGGGCTGCATTTATGGCATCCAGTGTGTCTGCGGCAGTTTGACCTGGTTGAATTGTTTTAATTTTATTTCCCAAGGTAGATTTGAAGAGTTCCGAATGGAGCTTTGAAAATTATGAATTTAATTGCATGGTGATCTGTCCATGGCAATGATTCATTTTACAAAATACTTATTTTCAGATTTTGTCTGAAGATAAGATCGAGTGTGTGACCTGAAGCATGTGTGGGCCCACATACTAGTTGCTGAAGGCCTAAACCTTCCAGATGGTCGATACAGGCGTCGGCAACGGGGTCTTGTGAGGAGTTGGCCCAGAGATTGAAGTCCCCGAGCAGCAAAAGGTGTTTGCTGATTAGGGTGTAAGTGGAGATGAACTCCGTCCATGAGGGTAAAAACTGCGATTTAGGCCCGGGTGGCCTATAGCAGAGTAGAATACGGATGGTCTCCTGGGGGTTTGTTTGAAGTTGCAGAGTAAGGGTTTCCATAAATGGAAGTGTAACGGTTACCACCGCTTACAACCTTCCATCCAACCAGGACAAGCTTATCCGACACACCAACAACCAGGCAGACATGATCCATTCCATTTCCCAGAATAAACGAGACTGCGCTCCGTTCTCTAGTTTCCAAAAAATGTATGAACAACTTTATTGCTTCTTAGCTTGCTTATATCCAGTACAACATAATGCAGTTAATCACAGGACAATGTAATCTCCACCCCCCTATTCACTCACTGAGGATAATTCTTTAATTGGTAGCTAGACATGACGGCACCGTATTATCAATAGGGTTCAATTAACCTTGAATAGTAACACAGACATCTGTTGAATAAGTTCTCTATACAGCTTTGTCACACAATGGCAGTGAGAGTGGGTGTCTTTACATTGAATAGCCAACACCTTAGGATATTTCAATAGCCTATTATACAAAAGGTATGACTCACTGGCTGACCTGGTCATGTCATCATGACTCCTTGTGATATCTCAGTCCTGCAATATGAAGTATTATTAATGTCCCATCTCATGTAATATGAATTATGATTCTTTGTCACCCTATGTACAAAAGTGACTCCTGTTACAGGAAGCGAGTACTGAAGGGCTGGTTTAGAGATCACAAGATGCGTCTTATGGATAACCGCCAGTCCTCCTCCTCTTTGCACTATTCTGTTTTCAGTTAAAATACGGTAGTTTTCAGGCACCAGTTCTCCAAGAATGGTGTTACAGTCGGCTGTGAGCCAGCTTTCTGTAATAAAGAGACAGTCTAAATTGTTTTGTAGAATGAAATCGTGGATTTCTAATCGGTGTCTTACTGCCGATCTTGTATTGATCAAAGCACATGATATGTGCTTGGGTTGGGGTGGGTAGCTACATTTTCTGACTGTTGATCGTCGATCGATCCTCAAAAGTTGCTCAAATCTTAGGGCCTTTTTGGTGACGGCTGGTAGCTTTGTGGCGAATTGCCTCAGGCCCCAGATGATTTCTGCAGAATACTGCCGAATGGCCATAGTGGCCCGTCGCCGGGGGGGGGGGGTTGGTGGTCAGGTGGCAGTGGGGAGCAGATTCCTTGAATCCTCTCTCCTCTTTTTTTTTTGGTCCAGAGGAAGGCAAAAAAACCCTGGTTCAGCTAAGCCAATATGCTGGGCAGGGAAAAAAAATCCTTCCTGATCCCTCAGAGGCGATCGGTTGAGACCCTGGATCAAAGCTGATGATTTGTGAGGGGATGGTGTGAAGGGTGTAGTTACTGCTGGGGGGGTGTACCAAGCTGGCCGATGGCCTGTCACAGGGCCCAAGCCGGGCCACCAACTGGCTGAAATTAACACCAGAGAGGGGGTGGTTGGCTGCCAGGGAGGTGGATGGGGACGTCCACGGGTAAGGGGGGGTGTGTTGGGCGAAAAACTGGGGGCGATGCAGTGTGCTGAAGTGGTGCGCCGCTAGGCCGCAGTTAGAGCCGCGGTCTTTCCCAAGCCGCGGCTCCCGCGGACCTAGTGTGGCTGGCGCGGACCGGCGAAACAGCCAGGAAACAGCGGCGGGGAGGGGGGGACGGGGGGGGGTGCCTCGATTGAGGTCTGGGGTGAGGTGAACTTATTCCCAGGGCTAGAATGCCGTGGCTATCCTGAAAAGGACAGCCGCCCTTGATCCTGGGGGGGACAGGCAGGATTTACCTGTGCGATGGAGCCAGATTTTGCTCAAAGGAGGGGGGGAAAGAGTGCTGGAGACGGCTGGAGGTGGAAGTGATCCGGTATCCGGGTAAGATGCGGCTGTGCTGGAGCTGGGCTGGGCAGGGGAACCCTGTCTGCCGGCTAGCCTACACCTGCCTGGAGCTATAGCACGCACGCTCCTACTCCTAGGAGCCGTTGTGAGCTCCTGCTGCTAATCCGTCTGCCTCAACTCACTGACTGAGAGATCCAGACTGGGCATGTGAGTGGCCACACCATTCTCAGAAATGGCAGCACACATAGTTATATTGCCCCCTCGCTGGCCTGGGACATCCACCATGGCCCAGTGGCCAATAAAATTACGGCCACGTCTTTGGCCCTTGGCCAGGTTGAAGCCAGCCTCATCCCCATACAATACAGTTACAGACAGCTACATAGGAATGTTCTATGTTCTGCACAAGTTCAATATACTACTGGCCAGTATTCCAGTGGATCCAAACCTGGGGTACATGTACCCTATGCAGAGGTACTACAGTGGGTATTTGACAGAAAGGGGAGGGGAAAAATTATGAAATTACTGAAATGTTACAGTAACATTATTAGATAGATTTCCATGGGAGGAACTACTGTAATTGCAGCTCTTTGACCCTTTTACTTACTGTATTGTAGGTTATATTCTTCAAAATAAGGATTATAATGATAATTGCATCATACAGTAAGCTGCAGTTTTTACTGTAATACTGTAATACTACTGTAAACTGTATCATAAATATTGTAGAAAATAAACTATTCCATACTATTCCATAATTTATTTTTTACAATATTTTTTTTGTCATGGTTAGTATAATACGTAACATCCCACTGAAGTAAGATACTGTAATACTGTAGGCCTATCACACACACACACTAAATGAATACGCAAATGAGTAAATAAACATATTTGTTGCTCAATGCACAGTGTCCTGTCCTATACATTATATAATTCCATCATTGATTGTGAGGGCATGGTTGATGACATGGTCTATAATTGTCACCCAAATTTCATTAGGGACAGCATGGTGTCTTCGTGCTCCTCAGCTTATTCCCCCTATTCCACCATCACGCACCCTTACTCCTCCTCCTCTTCCTCGGGCAGGCAGTTGCCCGTGTTCATCTACTTGGCCAGGTGCCTCCATGTTCAGACATTGTACTGGTCCTGCATGGTCAATCTCTATATATACATGTTTGGCAGCATTCACAATACAGTAATGGACAGTACCTGTCAGGTAACTAAACATACTGTTTGATTGGTCATCTGAGACCAACTCCTCCTTCGTTCAAGTTCTAGTTTTACCTGACTGTCAATTGCTGTAATGATTTTATCAAATGTTCCAAGAGATTCATATATGGTATTCATGGTATTGTGTTCCTGAATAATTTTGACAATTGAACAGACTATTGTGCATGTGATGACTTAAACAATGAAATGACGCTGACACGTTTTGGAGAGAACGACCATTTAGACTGAGAAATGACAATCAGTTTGGATCAACATGATCTATTCAATTGGAAATTGTGCTAAATGTAGGTTACTTGTACTAAATCATTTGAGAAATGTACTGAGACGTTTGCAATTTGATGAAATGAATGAGAAATGCCATTCAGTTGTGAACAATTGCCAAATGGTTTGGAGATTTGTCCATGTTGTTTTGAGAATGTCATTTCTGTTTCAAGAAATGAGCCAAACCAATAGAGAAAAACTGTAAAAAAAACTCTTAAGAGTTGTAAAGATCTGCAATTTTTAGACAAACTAGCTGTTGCAGGTAGGGGAAGAGGCTGGTGGTATTTAGTTGAGCAAATTGACTTGTTTGTACCGCTGTCTCTTGTTTTTCATTTCTATTTCAGGCCTCTTAAATGTGTTCAATAAAGAGAAAAGAGTACTTTTTTAGGATGTTTTTGCATGGAATACAACATTTAGAATAAAAGGGAAGATTTTGTTGTAAATAAATGATCTTTAGATGTAGAGGTAGTGATTACCATTAAATAATGTTATTGTTTTACCAAAGAGATGTTAAAGTGTTTCCAAAGCTGACATTTTTTTTCATGCTGTGTCCTTTGGGGTTTTCTTCCTTTCTCATAGACATAAGAAAGAGTTAATGCAACCTCTCCAAAGGGAGGGAATTTTTTGTTCTCTTTAATAGTTGTCATTGGAACAAATAACCTCATTGAAATCGTACCTAATCTGCAATCTTGTTTGATGAAAGCTCCAAATATTGTGTTTTCCCTTATTTCAGTCCAAGAGACAATGGACAGCACTACTAACTCAGAGAAGAGGATGACTCAAGGTAGCTGGTGAGGGATTGCAGAAGAGGAAGTTCAGGGTACCATTGCACAAAACAGGTAAGTATAACATGTCTGTTTTGTTTTCGTTTAAAAATAAGCTTTCCAAAGTTTGTAAACAAAAACAAAAAATAAGCTTTCCAATAACCAATAACCACTCAAATCCTAATAGAGTCAACGCAGACCTGATGAACTACTGTGACAACCCTCTGACCGTGATATCATTCTTATTGGGCGCTCCAGCACAAGCACCTTCCGGAAGCAGGGTAACCTGTAATAGAGCATTTAGTTGTACACATTCCGTTTTAATTCAGGAAAATTCTTCTCCACGACTTGGTAACTCAGCAGAATGAGTTACTAGAGTATTTTAACAGTTATATTTTTTTATTTTACCAATATTCTGTATACTTTCTGTATTGGGCATTTGCTCATAAAAGGATGGAAATTGGAGAATAAGGGTGCTAAAACTAGAAGAGGCAAAGTGGTATTAGTAATGGAGATTTAGCAAGTCCTCACCAAAGTGTCCAAATAATAGATACAAAAACAAAATGCAGACACATAAAGGTAGATTCACTTAATCAATTCAGAATCTTCACATACATTTTGTGAATATACAGTCCAACTGAAAATAAAATATTTAATGTATTTTATTTGCATATGATTGGGTATTTAATGTAAACAGGAATTTACTTTTCACATGATTAGATGATTGAAGCAAATATTTACAAAATAAATGTTGGGTTTATTTGCTACAGAGGTGTTATATACATGTATACCGTATTTATCGGCGTATAACACGCACCAGCGTATAATACGCACCCCAATTTTAAGAGGGGAGTTTAGGGAAAAAATGTTTTCTCAGGACCCTTTACAGTACACAGCCTCCCCCATCCAGTTCACATCCCCCTTCATTATACATCCCCCCCATCTAGTACACATCCCCCCTCCATTATACACCCCCTCCATTATACATCAACCCATCCAGTACACAGCCCCCCCATACAGTATACAGCCCCCTCCCCAGTATACATCCCCCATCCATTATACATTCCCACATCCAGTACACAGCCCCCCATCCATTATACAGCCCCCTTTCCCAGTATACAGCCCTCATCCATCATACATCCCCCATCCATTATACATTCCCCCCTCCCCAGTATACAGCCCCCCATCCATTATACCCCCCCTGCACTCCCAGGAGACCCCCAGTCTCCTGGGACAGTGCTGCCAGCATTCTCTACAGTTAAGTAAAAAAAAAAAAAAAAAAACACTGTCAGCCCCTACCACACTGCTCCTCCTGTGTCTATTGCAAAACGAAACGAAGCTTGCATTTACCTCAATAGCTTTGTTTGTTTTTCACTGACCTGGGGTCACATGACTGCCCTCCTCTGATGGGCATGTGACTTCTCTCCTCCAATCAAAGCTACACTCAGAGGAGGAGGAGAGAAGCCTGAAAAAAAAAACGGAGCTATAGAAACATTTACAAGCTTTGTTTTACCATTGTAAGACACAGACTATCCGCGCCCCCTGCTGGTGAAACATGATATCGGTGTATAACGCGCAGGCACTGTTTATCCTTTGTTTTCAGAGGAAAAAAGTGCACGTTATACGCAGATAAATACGGTATATACTGTATTTATTGGCATATAAGACTCACCTTTTTACCCTGAAAATAGAGGGTAAGCTGTGCCTACATGTTATACGCAGGGGGCTGTGGAATGTATTCTCCTGAAACTTCCCTCTTAAAATTAGGGTGCGTGTTATACGCCGATAAATACGGTACATAGTTTTATGGCCTTTGTGGAAAAAAAATTGCATTGAAAATATAGGAAACTTCGGGATCATAGGGTAATATTCATTCAAATAATACAAATTCTTCTTGTTACAAGGCAAATATTGTTAGAACTAGTGCTATACTTAGAAATAAAGAGAACATAAGAACCACTTCTCCCAGCATTAAAACCTTTATAACTTATTTTTTTTGATACTCCATATAAAATATGCATGGGGGGAGGATTCGAGTCATGTACCTTGCACCTCAAGCAACTTGCACCCTCCATATAGTATAGGCATTGTCTATATAGCAATCCCATGTAATATAAGTCATACAAAATAACTCATTAGGATAAATTAAATGTTCTTCCACCCAGGCCATGAAAGCATTTGCACACAGGAGCTGCACGGGGATCCATCACAGCTCCCCATATTTGCAAATAGTATTCACCTCTAAACATAAAAAGTTGTTTTTAAAAATAAGCGGTAATATTAATTGAACATCAGTAAATGTACCAAACCTCCCAAGCAATTCCTCACTTCCTAAATGATGCTCAATATAAATTTATAGGCTCAAGGTATCCTAGTTAGCCAATATGACACCATCATGCATCTCAAGTTGGTCTTTCTTTTTTTTTCAAAAAATTCTTGGTATCTCTCATTTAGGATTTAGTAGACTGCAGAATATCATTTTATCATAAAAGTGAGCCAAAGAAGAAACAAATGAGTCTACACTAATAGGTGATTTAGAGCATATACTCTAGATTAATCATATATAGCATATATAGTATATCATGGGGACAACGGGATTCTGCTTAATAAAATAAAATTCATTTTTTTTTTTAACTATAATCTATAATCCACTCTATGCATGCCCCGCCTACAAACAACTCTATCTTATGATATACCTCAATCGTAGCATTATTCAAAAGTTTCTTTTTCACCTGAGCATCCTCTAACAGACTCATAATTTCATGTAGAGAAACATCCATAACCATAAATGACCCCCACTCATTGGTGGACTTGATAACAATATCTTGTCATACCAATATGGAGGATATGGACTGATTGTTCTTCAGGGAATACATTGTTGGCAACAAAATCAAGCCAATTCAAAAGAAATAGTCATCACTAGGGAAAAGGAGAATATTTTTGCAGCTAGAAAGGAAGGTAGTCTCCCATCCATGTACTGACTAGACCCGACCCTGCTTTTTTTAAATCAGACAAGTGCAATACTTACACACTTAGCCAGTAAGGTAAGTATATAAACCACAAAACAAGATGTACAAATAAGAGACGCATGCGCGGAGGCTTCTAAGATGGCTGCTTAGACCGGGAGCTACACACTTCTCTGGCTGTTTTGTGCCACAGCAAACGGCAAGCCCATCTCGCTTCACCAACTACACACCGGGATTGGGGAAACACCAGCTGCATCGGCATATGTCATCAGGGCCCATCCGCTGGATCTTGGAACCTCAGCCAGCGCCGACCAAGGATCCGGCCTATAAATCAAAGATTGTGGCCTTGTCTCTCCATCATGCACAGATGGAGCCAGGGAACTGCATGGCGAACTACCTCTCAGACTCTCTGACACTCAGCCCACTCCTTGGGGCCCAAGTGAGCACCCATCTCCCTAAAACAGACTCTACGGCATCCACTGAATGCTTTATAGGGTACACTATGGATGACTTATTACTATCTCCTATAGAAACAGGTCCTGCTCAGCAACCGAGCAGGGAGGCCT
This sequence comes from Rana kukunoris, assembly GCA_029574335.1. Classification (NCBI taxonomy): domain Eukaryota; kingdom Metazoa; phylum Chordata; class Amphibia; order Anura; family Ranidae; genus Rana; species Rana kukunoris. The sequence continues at coordinate 230,664,898 of CM056049.1, read as the reverse complement.
ACCCGGTACATCAATCTGGTCTTCCCTTTGACACCACCTTCATGTTTTCCAAGTTCTCTGAGATGCTGAAATGAAGCTTATCCTTTACAGCGGCCATATTAAAACTGACTTCAACCTAGGACTCTTGCATGAAAGTGATAAAAAGCAAACTGGATGCCGCATTCATGTCCTCCAAGATCTACTAGAGACTGCACTAAAATAGATGACCTTAAAAATGGGTCAAGGAGGTACAACTTTCAGATCATAGGGATCCCAGAATCTGTTACTGACGCCCTTGCTGCGGTTTGCTCCCTCATCAAAAAGCTTATCCCAGACAACCCGTAACACAGGCTGGAACTGGACCAGAGTCTTAGGTCCACCCAGATCAGACAGGCTCCCAAGGGATATAGTGTTGAAACCCCACTTTTACGCAGTCAAGGAGGAGGTTATGCACCATGCCCACTCTATACCTCAGCTGATGTACCAGGATCACTCCATCCAAATATTTGCTGAGATATCGCCAAGCACCATCCAGAAACAGAGGTCACTAAAACCACTCCCATCAGTGCTGACCCAAAAGAAAAAATCAAATACTGGTGGCTATTCCCATTCAGCCTAAAATTTACGTACAAGAACAGGACATGCGTTCTCCAAATTTCGAAAAGGAGAAAAACTCCTCCTATGCTTGGGCCTCATCTCACAAGCGCCATCATCTCCACCTCTGGGTCTGGCCACTGGAGCAGCAAAATACCACCTACCCACGAGCCTGATCATCTTTTTATGGCCGAAGCCTAAAACAAACCCCCTTGACAAGGACTCATCTCACAGAAGGCCTCATGCTTGTCGCTTACTTTGTTTGGGATTTGACCCCCCACTTAAACCTTTACCTGACTCCTCCGAGTCCTTGATACCTCCACAAGTTCCTTTTGTTACTAATTTACCAGGGATGTCAGCCTTTTTTCACTGGTGTCTCCCTTTCCCCATACGATTAGCTACCTTAAGCTACATGAGGCTGTCATATTCAACGGACTTCATCATTACCAGTTGATTCCCACCAGCCAAATTACCTTCTACTTGATCTCTCAACAGCTTCACCCCCACAGCCCAGGGAAGGATCCAGAACCACTGGGGGGTGTTACCCCTCAATTTCTGGATCCTGTAACTCCACGATGAATCACCCACAAATTAAAATGAGTTCTCCATATATAACGGCTTTGCCCATCATCCACACTCCACTTCCCTGGATAGCCTACCTTGGCTCTATTCTTCTGAACTGAGCTTTTAAAGGACTGTCTTATCTCTCTGAATCCTATCACCCCCCCTGATTCCCCCATCCATATCCTCGCCAACCCTCAAATACTCCCCCACCCAATTCCTCTCCCCCTCTCCTCTCCCAATACCTATATACTTCCTGAGTTCCCTCATGTTGGTTTGGTAATGCATATGAGTTGTTGTTATGCTGTTAAATCTCGTTGCTTATATTGTATTATGCATTTCTTGGGGTGCTGCGGCAGAAGCAGCACACATGCACCTCCACCTGATCTGGAGAAATGGATTGTCCTTCTCTCCTAGGCAGGATTTCTTGCTATCAAGTGGCAGGAGACTACATGTGTCTATTTGAGCACACAGAGGGTCATCATCCTCCAATCCCTCTGATGATCTTTCCTATTTCTCTCTCCTTTCATCAGATCATTTTTTATTCTTCTCTTCTAACATTGTCTCCTCATCTAGATGTCCTGCAGGAACCTTATGCACTACTATAATGACCAGAGGAAACCTTCAACCTCAGCGTTTCTGCTCCGCTGGCTACTAGTGTTGAGCAGAATATGCCATATTCGAATTCGCGATATATCTCGAATATATAGTCGAATATTCGACATATATTCGCTAAATACGAATATTCGTGATATTTTTTGGAAATTAAATGATTGCGAATTTTTGCGAATTTTTGCGAATGCGAATTGCGAATTGCGAATGCGAATATTCAAGAAATGCGGAATGGAGCACTCTGATTGGCTCAGAATATTCGTGATATATTACAATATAAAATAATTGCGAATATTCGAGAAATGCGGAATGGAGCACTCTGATTGGCTCAGAATATTCGTGATATATTACAATACAAAATAATTGCGAATATTCGAGAAATGCGGAAGGAGCACTCTGATTGGCTCAGAATATTCGTGATATATTACAATACACAATAATTGCGAATATTCGAGAAATGCGGAAGGAGCACTCTGATTGGCTCAGAATATTCGTGATATATTACAATACACAATAATTGCGAATATTCGGCAAATGCGGAAGGAGCACTCTGATTGGCTCAGAATATTCGTGATATATTACAATATAAAATAATTGCGAAATTTCGAGAAATGCAGGATGGAGCACTCTGATTGGCTCAGAATATTTGTGATATATTACAATATAAAATAATCGCGCGATATCGCTATTACCGAATAATCGCATTGCGATTTTTCGGCAATATAAAATGAGCGCTGTAGCTACTCGGCCCAAGGTCTCTAATCATACCAGCAATGCTTTTAGACGTCGATGGGGATCTCTAGGATGTGATCTGTTCTAAAAAAAAATTGAAAACATTCGAATATTCGAAATAGCGAATATTCGCCCCGATATTCGCGTTATTCGCAAATACTCGAATATGCAATATTCGTAGCGAATATTCGCAATGCGAATATTCGTGAGCAACACTACTGGCTACATATGGAAATTGCAGGTAAGTGACTCTGCATCACCAGAGAACTCCCTCACCTCTCTCTATGGCTAATATGACAGCTCAATCCCTCTCCCAAGTGTTGTGTCACACAACACACAGGGACTGAACTCCCCAATCAAACATAGAAAAATCCAATATTATCACTGTCAGAAAATGTATGTTATTTTGCTTCAGGAAACACATTTTCCCAATCTATACAACCCCAAGTCCATCCCAAATTCCCCAATTTCTTCTTGGCTAATGCTAAGGGAAAATCGAAGGGCGTAGCAATTTTTTCTTGCACAGATGTAAATTTACACTGAAATCTGAGCATAATCTTAACTTCTTAAGGACCGCCTCCTGCACATATACATTGGCAGAATGGCACGGCTGGGCACATCCACGTCGGTTCTAGTACCCAGCTGCGGGTGCGCGAAGCTCCGTAACCGGGACCGCGGGACTCATGGACCCGATCGGTCCCCGGGGCTGAAGAACAGGGAGAGCCGTGTGTAAACACGGCTTCCCCGCGCTTCACTGTGGCGGCTGCATCGATCGCGTCATCCCTTTTTTAGGGGGGACGCGGTCGATGACGTCACAACTGCAGCCACACCCCCCTACAGTTGTAAACACACACAGGGAACACATAACCCCTACAGCGCCCCCTTGTGGTTAACTCCCAAACTGCAACTGTCATTTTCACAGTAAACAATGCAATTTAAATGCATTTTTTGCTGTGAAAATGACAATTGTCCCAAAAATGTGTCAAAATTGTCCGAAGTGTCGGCCATAATGTCGCAGTCACGAAAAAAATCGCTGATCGCCGCCATTAGTAGTAAAAAAATAATTGATAAAAAATTCAATAAAACTATCCCTTATTTTGTAAACGCTATAAATTTTGCGAAAACCAACCGATAAACGCTTATTGCGATTTTTTTTACCAAAAATAGGTAGAAGAATACGTATCGGCCTAAACTGAGGAAAAAAAATGTATATATATTTTGGGGGATATTTATTATAGCAAAAAGTAAAAAATATTGCAATTTTATCAAAATTGTCGCTCTATTTTTGTTTATAGCGCAAAAAATTAAAACCGCAGAGGTGATCAAATACCACCAAAAGAAAGCTCTATTTGTGGGGAAAAAAGGACGCCAATTTTGTTTGGGAGCCACGTCGCACGACCGCGCAATTGTCAGTTAAAACGACGCAGTGCCGGATCGCAAAAAGTGGCAAGGTCCTTTAGCAGCATTTTGGTCCGGGTCTTAAGTGGTTAAAGGAGTGCTGAATGGCCATCATTATTCATTCATTTCCTAGTATGCACCCAACCAGGGCCAGGCTAAATTCTTCGACTCTATGTTCCAGATTATAGATTAGGGATGAGCTGAACACCCCCGCGTTCGGTTCGCACCAGAACCGTCGAACAGACCGACCGTTCGCGCGAACATTTAGAACCCCATTGAAGTCTATGGGACTCGAACGTTCAAATTCAAAAACGCTAATTTTAAAGACCAATATTCAAGTTATTGTTGGAAAACATACTTGAGAACCTGGGTCTTGCACCAGGGAACATGTATCAATGGAAAAAAGTTGAAAAAACGGTTGTTTTTTCAGGAGCAGGACTCCTGAAAAAATGATCGTTTTTAAAACTTTTTTTTCCATTGATACATGTTCCCTCGGGCAAGACCCGGGTTCTCAAAGACGTTTTCACAGGCAAACTATAGACACCCAGCAGGTACAATATTTAAAGTCATTTTTCATTTTCTTTTTTTTAAGTTAAGCATCATTAAAATCACTGCTCCAGGAGCAGTGATTTTATTGATGCTTAAATAAAAAAATAAAAAAAAATCCTTTAAATATTGTACCTGCTGGGTGTCTATACCTGTGATAACGTCTTTAAATAGCACAATCACCTGCCTGCCAGTAAATTAAGAAGAACTGATCTATCTAAGCTATACAGTGTATAAATATATGTACAACTCCTAGGGATGTATATATATTCTCTACACACTTTAAATTAAGCTAAACTGACTAGCCTGCCTGCCTGCTCTATCCAGCTATCTAAAAAGACAATCTCTCTGTCTCTCTGACTGCTTTCATTAACAAGCCGGAACACACTACACAAGGCCACCCAGCAGGCTATCTTATATAGTGTGGGGCGTGTGCTAAAGCCCTGAGCCATAATTGGCCAAAGCCACCCAGGCTTATGGCAATGCCGCAGTGAATTATGGGCCGTTTTGCGTCACTCGAATTTGGCGCGAACGACCGATTTTGTTCGAATTTCATCGAACGTAGGAACAGACAATGTTCGAGTCAAACATACGTTCGTATCGAACGCGAAGCTCATCCCTATTCTAGATCCACTAGTGAAAGGCACTGGGCTGGACAAAAATGTTGTTCAGGAGCACAAGCCACAAGACCCACTAAACAAAGTCTTTGCATTTCTAGGCTAGTGTTCGAATATAAATTAAATTGACACAGTGGGCCAGATTCAGGTAGATGGGAGCATCTTTACTCTGGAGTAACGTTTCTCATTTACGTTACTCTGGCGAAAATTTAGGAGCAAGTGCGGCAGCGTATCGTAAATGAGCCGGCGGAATTCAAATTGGGCGGGGTACGGGGCGTGTATTATTTAAACTAAGCGCAATCCCACGGCGAACGTACTGCTCATGCGTCGACTGTCAATGCATCCCAGTGCGCATGCTCCAAATTCTGTCAGTGAACGTCAATGACGTCAAATCCCCATTCATGGACGTTTTACGCAAGCGCCGTAATTTTTTTTTCTCGACGCGATGACGACGGCTATACTTAACATAGGATACTCCACTAGGGGGCTGCTTTATCTTTACACCATGTATCGCTTACGGAAACGTCGGAAAGTCACTGCGGCGCGCCCGAATACGATCGAGAATTGCCGATTCTCGCTGATTAACATATTTTTTCGGCGTTAATCAGCGGGAACGCCCCCGGCGCCATTTTTTAATTAAAGTTGCGATGCGATGGCGAAATTCAATTACGCCGATCGCATCGGAACTCCAAACCGGCGTTTCTTGTTTTCTGGTTACAGAAAACAGAAACGCCGGCTTAAAGTGACAGTTAGGCTGGAGTATCACTGATACTCCAGCCTAACTCTACCTGAATCTGGCCCATGGAGGGAACTTAACCTCCTCATTTATCAACATTATATAAAAAAATATATATATATATATATATATATATATAAGGATCGGGTAGGATTTATACCAGGCAGACAAGGTCCAGACCAGATTAGAAGAGCAGTAGATATCATCTTTCTATTGCAATCAGGTTGGGATGGAAGGCAACCACAAGAAGGTTTCCTCTTATCCATTGACCTACAGAAAGCATTTGACTTGAGCATAGCTCTATCATTCTCAGTGCTGTCTACTCATCCCCCGAAGCAATGATGCGACTTCAAGGTTTCTACTTAGAACCTTTTTTAATTTCAAAAGGCACAAGACAAGGATGCTCGCTGTCCCCTTAATTTTTGCAATAGCGATTGAAACCCTAGCAATAGCTCTCAGGACACAGAGTAAAATGTGGTTCCCAAACACACAAATATGCCCTCTTCACAGATGATCTCCTCCTTTTTATGACATTACCACTAATCTCTTTACCTAACATCTGCCTCCTCCTACTAAGTTTGGCAACATTTCTGGTTTACGCGTCAACATCCAAAGCCCTTAACATCAATATTCCAGATTCCATACTCTCCCGTCTAAAAGACCACTTGAACCATGCTTGGAGCGACTCTAAAATACCCTATTTGGGAGTCACCTTCACTAAAAGGGTGGATCAATTATACTCAGCAAACTTCCCTTCACTTTAAAAAAAAAATTGAATCAGACTTCAGTTGCTGATCCCAATTCAATTTAGGCAGGATTCATTCTATCAAGATGACTCTACTCCCATGAATCCTATACCTCTTTCAATCACTTCCCAAATCTATCAATAAGATTCACTTACGACTATTCCAAGCAAAAATTATCACCTTTATCTGGGGTTCTAAGGGACACTGTTGCGCCAAAGTGGTCATTTATAGAGCCCGAAACAAAGGGGGCCTGGGCTTACCCAATCTTCTTTGGTATTACCAGCCAACCCAGTTAGCCCAGATCTCTATAATTTACACACGTGCAGCCAAAACCGATTAGGTGCATATGAACTTCACCCTAGATTACCTCATGTGGTCTCCCGAAAACACACCCTCCCATTATGACACCAACTCTTTCCCACTCATACTCTTTGTAGGAGGGGCTCAAAGACCACACAGAGTTAATCTCCCAAATTCGCCCGCTTTCCCTCCTTTTCCACAATCCCCAGCTTCCCCTAGCAATGAACAATAAAGATTTTCAGTGGTGGTTGGACAAGGGGATGTACTGGATTTGTCACTTTTTTAATTCCTCTGGTCCACTTACCCTGGGTTACTGTATAAGCAAACTCAAAATGCCCACGTCTGAGAGATTTTGATTTCTCCAGATTTCACACTTCTTACATTTCTTTTAGGAACCCACCTAACATTTCACCCTACGAATACTGGTGTGGCCAAACAATGGAGCAGAGTGGAGGAATCTTGGTGATCTACGAGTCACTTTCTAAGGTCAGCTCTAAACCTAGCTATATGGACGAATGGGAGAGTGACCTTTCCGAAGAGTGGGATCTGGAGGAATGGTATGGCGCAGATTTTTAAGGGCCTATCAAGGTATCCTAAATGTCTCATTGATTGAGGCAGACCTCAAGGTTATAACACAGTGGTATTTGATTCCCTCAAAGGCTGACAAAATATTTTCCTTAGGCCTCCCCCCCTACTTCTGAGACTGCTCTCACAAAGGCTTGATGCCTCATATCTGGTGGGAATGCCCCCAAATAAGAAGCTTCTGGTACAAAATATTCTCCATGGTGCGAAAGGTTACAGGTGTCCACATCACCAAATCTCCTCACATTGCTTTATTAAACTTCCCAATAGAAAAGGCATTGAAGAACGCAAAGCGATTGATTCATTTCATATTTCTAGGAGCTAAACTGATGATAGTTAGAGCCTGGAAATGACCCTTTGTCTCCTTTGCCATGACAAAAAAGAAAATGTTGTGGATCATGGCCCAGGAGAAGATGGTCAGTATACTACAGGACATGGTGCAAAGGTTCAAGGCCACTTGGGAGCTGTGGGCTGACATACCCTTGAACCCCCAGTAGTGATTTTAAGCCAGCTCCAGAGCTCCGTCAGTACATCTACAACTCCTCTACTCTGTCCTTCTTCTTGTATTCCCCTTTATTCTCTTCCTTTCACACCCTCCTTACTCTGTTGTATCCTTAGGGCTTTTGTTTTTTGGTATAGGATGATCCTTGAAGAGTGGGTGCACAACGCACACTAGGAGACCCACTATTTGAGGATCTACCTAGTCTCCCCTAGTAATATTCGGTGCAGCAACAACCAGGAGTGCTCTTCTTACTTTTACATTTGTCTGCCCTCTCGCACCCACTATTACTATGCTCGAGTCTGAAGCATCTAATCATTGTATCTCAATAAATGATACTCAATAATAGGTCATGCTGGGTCCGGTACCTTAACCAATCTAGCTCTAGACTCTAGGGCTTTGGGAAGCTTATTAAAATACAGATGTAAAAATAAAAGTGCAGTGCCTAAGTGATCAAGAATAAATATAACAATCTTATAATGAAAAACCAAACTGTAAAAAATATACTTATAACAAAAAGAACCAAACCGTAGAGTGACATTAAAAAGTACATAAAATGTTTTACAAGCGTGAGACTCTTTCTAGTGGTAAAAAAATAACTCCAATGGTTATCTGTGTATGGTGTTCATCCAACAGTCTGAATATATCGCCACATGTTGTTCCAAACCACCACCTTTGAAAACTCAAAACCTATTAAGCTGCATCAGAAAGGCATATCAAATCTGTCATTAGAACAGAGACCCAGTTCCCTATTGAGGATCTCATAAATTGATAGATGCACCAATGAACAATTATGCACATTTACTGAACCACTTGTTGTGCATTGTTCCACAACTTGGTTGATTTGTCCTTACTCCTCTTCCAACATAGCCGACCACCTCATCTGACTCTTGGGTGAACCATTAATATTGGTAAAAAAAAGCCATATGTCACATGACATCAAGGAAGTAGATGAGGACATAATTTCCCTTTGAGAGTATCCACCTCTAAAATCACCTCTCGGGCGAAAAACAGAGCATTCCAACTATTTACATACTTTGATGCTTCTTAGCCCTTTAATGCAATTACTTTCTCCTTTAATAGCTCAAAAAACATAGTAGACAAGCCCCATAATATAATATTGTGTATCAATGTGATGTTTTTCTCACATTCTTTCTGAAAAAAACTTACAGTAAGGGTTACAATATCAAAGGAACAATATCAAAGGAACATGTATTTAATATCTGTGCAAATCAAATCTTAAAGTAATTTTGCAAAAAAAAAAGTGTTGCCATGATTGTAACCTCCAGGCTCTTGAGATTCATTTAAAGTTGATGATACTCAGCTTAGGTAATTTCAAGCAGTTCATATGAAATTAAAATTAAAATTAATTTTAAGTCTCTTATACTCATACATACTTGTAGTACCAGCGACAAAGTAAGAAAACTATTTGAGCCACTTAATCCAGTAAAGATTTATATTGGTTCTTCTTCTGTATAGGAATATATACCATCCACTAGTGATGAGCCGATGATAACAGAGTTGTAAATAAAAACTTTTTTTTTTTGCTGAAATGACTGTTTACAGGGTATAGAGACATAATAGTTAACTGATTCCTTTTAAAAATGACTAAAAATAGATAAAAATCAATCATATAATGTACCTGCAGTTTCTAGTTTAGTTTTTGCATTTTGTTTCCTGTCTGTGCTGTACAGAGCCACATAGCCAATACAGGGCAGTGATGGTTTGGAAAACGAAACTGATTGGTGCTGAGGGGTTTTAGACACACTGTCATCACGCCTCCTTGATTAGTGACCACAGAGAGAAAGCTCTCAGGACTGTGGTTATCAGGAAACAGACAACCAGGAAGTGTGGAGATCAGAGAAGAATTACAGCAACTTAAGAGCAAAAACGAACAATGAGGACATTAAAACAGCACTGCATTAAGGTAAAGGAAGCTACTAAGATAAAAAAATCCTTTACAAACCCTTTAAAGTCGAGTGGAAGTTTGACTCGGGTGTTCGTGGCAAATTCAAAAACATTGTCAGGTCACCTGTGGCCAGGTGACAAGTGCACCCCGTTGGGGTCAGGGATGCACCACAGAATAGTGAACCCTATAGCCGACTGCTGCAATCAGAGAGAGAAGTCAGGGACAAGCCAAAATCGGTACACAGGAAGGTAAACGTAGCACACTGCAGACAGGAACTTAAGCTAACAACAAGGTTGAAGCAGACCTGCACTGCAACAGTTAATATAGACTTCCTGGGATGGCCTGGGGTGGGGCCATACAGGAAGGAGAGATGATAAAAAGGCAGCCAGAAGAGGGTCAGGCCTCTAATGGACTCTTGAGGAGAAGGTAAGCTGGCAGACATTATTGCATGTCCATGACAAACATTTTTTCTCAAAGCACATTCACATGTGCGTTTTAGGGTTTAAAAACAAACCAACATCTTGGTGTATAACATGTATGGTTTGCATTATTTCTTCTTTTTTTTGTGGCTAAACAGGCATGTTCTAAAACATTAGATACACATCCAGAACTCAGGAACTTACAACGTTTGAGTTTGGTAAAGTGAAGGTCAAATGAGACATTAGTATCCCAAGACTGTGTGGTTTTTCTGCAATTTACTGCCACCATTTGGGCAACTTCTGCTATTGTTGTCTGATTTTTAGCATTGGTTCTGAGCATGCGTTTTTGTACTTTGGACATTAGTCTGATGGAGTTGTGTACACATGATTGAATTAGCCAACATGGGACATTTGTTGCCGGAAAGTTTGTCTGTTCTCACAGCGAACATTTGTCCAATAAAAAATTGAAAAAGTTTGTCCGATGGAGCATACACATGGTCGGATTGTCCGATCAAACAGGTCCGTCAGACAATTGTTGTCAAAAAGTCAGAACGTGTGTATGGGCTTTAAGACATTTCTCCTTAAGTTAAACAATATCAACTTCAGTCAACCATTCTACCGTTTGCAAACATCTGCTGGAGTGTAATTTTGTTTAATCTGTAAGGGCACAGAAATGAGAGAGAAAAACATAAGAGCCACGAATAAGTGTAGTAAATGTATTAAAAATAAAGAGTAAAAAAAAACAAATATACACTCACAAGAGATTGACTTCAATAACAGACCCCTCCACAGCCAAGGTAGATCTCTCCTGCAAGCAGCCTCTATAAAGGAACAGTATCAAGCTTAGCAATGTACAGGAACTTAAAGCAGATGCCATGTGTTCAGAAGATGTGATGATGTCACAGGGGGTGTAGCTACGTGTTTTGGGATGGAGCTGCCCCTTTGTGAAGCTAACAAGCTGTGGAGCTGCTGTTTATTAGAAAACAATAGTTGCACATTTGATTTTCTAACAAATCACACTTTACCTATCCAACATACTTTACTTTGCTTCCACATTTTATAATAGCCATGTAAAGGGCTCCTTTACTGTTTTATGATGTAGTATATGCTTTTCATCTATAAAAAGAAAAATACCCACCCTATCTATAGAAAAACACCAGAATCCCACAAAAAATAATTAGAATGCTTTAAAAACTTTAATGGACAATAAAGACATAGGGCCAGATTCACAAAGCACTTACATCGGAGTATCTCGAGATGTGCCGTCTAAGGGCCAGATTCAGGTAGATGGGAGCATCTTTGCTCTGGAGTAACGCTTCTCATTTACGTTACTCTGCCGATATTTTAGGAGCAAGTGCTGTTATTCATGAAGCACTTGCTCCTAAAGTTGCGGCAGCGTATCGAAAATGAGCCGGCGGAATTCAAATTGGGCGGGTACGGGGCGTGTATTATTTAAACTAAGCTCGATCCCGCGGCGAACGTACTGCGCATGCGTCGAGTGTCAATGCATCCCAGTGCGCATGCTCCAAATTCTGTCAGTGAACATCAATGACGTCACATCCCCATTCATGAACGTTTTACGCAAGCGACGCAAATTTTTTTTTCCCGACGCGATGACGATGGCTATACTTAACATAGGATACTCCACTAGGGGGCTGCTATATCTTTACGTCGCGTATCGCTTACGGAAACGTCGGAAAGTCACTGCGTCGCGCCCGAAAACGATCGTGAATTTCCGATTCCCGCTGATTAACATATTTTTTCAGCGTTAATCAGCGGGAACGCCCCCGGCGCCATTGTTAAATTAAATTTGTGATGCGATGGCGAAATTCACTTGCGCCGATCGCATCGGAAAACCAACCCGGCGTTTCTTGTTTTCTGGTTACAGAAAACAGAAACGCCGGCTTAAAGTGACAGTTAGGCTGGAGTATCACAGATACTCCAGCCTAACTCTACCTGAATCTGGCCCTAAGTCTAAATTTGCTCCAGAATATTTTTTGCACCGTACCCACAGAACTAGATACGCACCAAAATAGGCTACTCCCGACCAGCCTAACTTGCCTATGCCTGCACATCCTAGGTGCACATTTACTCCGTCCACACCATTTATTTCCTATGCAAATATGCAAATGAGGGAGATACGCCGATCCACAAAAGTAAGTTTGTGCGGTGCAGTCTACACGATGTGCTTATCAGCTGCACGGAAAGTCTAAAATTAGACCATATAAAAGCAGGTTTAAAATTAGACAATCCGTCTACATGTCAGCTAAAGCAACACCGTTAGGGACGAGCTGAGCACCCACACTTGCAGGACAACAATCTATATGCCAACATGCAGGGCTGCCATCAGGGGGGTACAGGCATTACACCTGTAAGGGGCCCGGGGGTCCCCAGGGGGCCAGATGGGAACCCCTTAAATAAAATTAAAAAAAAAACTTTTTTTTTGTTTTTTTTTGTTTTAGGGGTCCGGAGTTCCCAAGGGGCCCAGATGGCAACCCCCTCTTTTTTTTTTTAATAAAGGGCCCCGAGGTTCCTGGATGGCTACCCCCCTTTTTTATATCTATTTTTCTTTATTTCTTCTTTTTTTTGTAAAGGCCCCCCCCCCGCTTCTCAATTTCAGATGGCAGCACCCCCCCCCCAGTTCTCTGCTCCAGGGGGCCCATGCCTGAAGCTGTGTAAGGGGCCCCATAATTCCTGATGGCGGCCCTGCCAACATGCCAGGGGCATCCTTGCTCATAGCTATACTACTGACTTTAGATGAGCACAGAAGGATGAGGGCACGGAGGAGGGCACGGAGGAGGGCATGGGAGAGGATATACCGCATGCGCATAGACATCTTTGGCATGAGTGATTCTAAAGTGTATTGCATCTTCAGATTCACCCCTCATGCCATCCTGGAATTAACCACAACCCTGCAGGATGACATCACCAGCCCAACACACCGCTCACATGCAGTGCAGCCACTGGTCAAGGTCCTGGCAACACTCCATTTCCTTGCCAGTGGCTCTTTTCAGCGTACAAGTGGAGTGGTGGCAGGAATGTCACCCCCACATTCAAAAATCATTCACAAACAGAAAAAAAAAATGCCCAGCAAAAAAAAAAAAAACACAGAAAAATAAAAAAAAACACAGCAAAAAAAAAAAACTCAGCAAAAAACACTCTCCAAAAATCTCAAAGACACGTCACAAACCAACAAACACTAACAAACAACAGAACAAAAGCACCTTGCTGTAGGAAGGGAAAACAATTGGATGTACTTTTGCAATGGAAGGGCATTTCTCTCGGTCTATTTAAGCACTGTGCATAGCTCACTAAGTCTGACAGGCCTAGTTCCTATCTAACTGATTGCACCGTGCCGAGTTCTGAGCATGCTCAGAGAGGTGCTGATCATAGTCTGCTTCATGTGCACATGCCCAGTCTGGCCGGCCCTTCATTTGCATGGGGTCACGGCTCATTTCAATGGAACACGCCCGCGTCCTTCCCACTTTGAATTACACCGCCTTACGCCTCGGAATTTACATTGCAAATTTGGCCGAAAATACTACGAGAATAGGGTACTTGCACCTCGAAATTAAGCCGGTCTAACATAAAGGAGTTGCACTACGCCGGTCCAAAAATGCGCCGATGTACGTGAATCTGGCCCATAGTGATCAAATCAGCTGATAAGGGTGTGGGGTTAGTAGTGCTAAACAAAAGTGACATACATTACACTTCCTTCAGATCCCTTCACTGTGTAACTTAAGATACAAGTCCATATGGCTACTATCGAAAAAGTCATAAAAAAACGAGGTAACAAATTATTATTTTCCAAAGGTACATAAAAAAAACAGTCAAAATCCCCCTGATAGACCTATTGTGGCCTCCATGGGAATTCTAACCAATAGTTTGTTATTATATATTAATACATTTTTACAGCTTCTGGAGATAGGATTGCCATCAGTGTGCCACTCTGGCCATTTGTTTGAGACCTTGAAGCTGTACAGTTGGGAACCCTAGTATTGTTGGCTCTCACTACATGTGAGTTCACTTTATACCTCCATCCATATCGGATCCTATTGCACTTTTTTTTTGCATGACACTGTAACCTTTTTTATATCTTATCTTATTTAATGTGGTGCATGGCTGTTGGTCTACATAAAAATGGTACAATTTTTTCCATCCGCTCTATATGTGTTTAACCCCAAAACTCCTGGTGGATTCTTGAGCCATTATGGACTCTTCCAGTGGGCATATTTTGTGCGCATTTGAGAGATTTAGGTGCATACTTTTAGACGGCTCCTATATACTGAATATATGTGACATTTTTTATTCTAAATGAACTGTTTAGAGTTGAAAAAGAATATATCACAAATAAAAGTATGATTTTTGTAGAAAAGGGAGATAAAAGGGGGTTCATCCTTCAGTCCTTTATTCGTAGAAAGCCGTTTCTGAAATAAATACTTTCTAATGCAGAAATAAAATAAAGCTCCAGAAAGTTACTATTTGCTCTCTGACAAATGATTCTGCCATTGTGTTTATGAAAGTATTTGGTGTTTGCCAATTTTCACTATTTTCCATGCCTGTAAAATGTTTAATCCGTTTTCATCCATAGTGAAATGGGATATGCAGGCCTTTTTTCCTCAGAGAATTGGTGCAGGAACCCACCCTCCTCAGTAAACTCCCCACCCACACCCTAAAGATTTTTTTTTCTTTTCGCCCTAGAGAACTTTTGATGGCAATGACCACGAGAGGAAACCTGTTCAGCTCAAATAGAAGAATGTCTATATGACTCTAAAACAAGCTCCAGAATATTATCAGGATTTTGATCAGAGTTAAATAACGTATGAGCAGCTTCAACCTTCCATTCTTAATCAAGGCCTATTTTGGCTATGCACAGAATAATATTAATTAGCCACTTTACAATCTGTTTTGACATACTTGCTTTTTTCTAAGGTAATAATAATTTGAGTTTTAATATCTACTCTATTATCTGCAGACATTTATGCCAGATACTGTGAAAATCTCATATGATCTCTGACATGTGCATATACATGTACCTTTTCAGTTTTCCAACCAGAAATTAATGGGTTTCATTTGTTAGAACTGAAAGCCACACGAGTTAAGCAAAAAAAATATTGTTTTTCTACAGATTTAAAAAAATGATGGTACATGGTTTGGGTGGATTTATGCCAGTTACAGGCTGTGCCACGCCCCTTCAACCTGTGTCTTAGAATAAGAGGGAGGTGAAGCCTCAATTAATCTACATGGAATATCCCACGTCCATTGTATTTAGCTGTTTAGTGGGCATGAAGAAAAAGGGAGGGAGTGGGTTGTCATTTACCACTGTGTGTACGCTCACACATGTGACCTTCTAGTCAAATGGGCTGTTCAGATGACATTGGGCGGAAATGCTTAGTAAAGAAACTCATTAAAAACTTAGTATGTGCAGAGTTGCCACCACAGCTGCAAAATCACCTGTTTTATTAGGGACCTGAAGAGAAATTAATAAATGGAATATGAAGGTAAAGTGCTAGGCTGGTGCGCCCTCTGCTTGTTGTTTTTTAGTGCTGCACATGATGAGATACCCTAAATCTTAGAAGAGCAGTAAAACATGGTGGTGAGATTCGGTCACAACTGGAAGAGTGGAAAACTATTATTCTTTGAACACTACATTTTAATGCAGGAGGTTGTTTCTATGGATATTCTATAAAAGTGAAAAACAAAGCTACAATTTAGCTTTAAGAATTTTTAAAGTTGAAGAACCTAAGCATTAGGCTGATAATTAATAGTGATGAGCGGAATACGCCATATTCGATTTCGCGTTAATATTGAATATTCGTGATATTTTATAAAAAAAAAAAGAAAAAAAAATTGCGAATTTTCGCTAATGCGAAATTTCGCGATTTTTTTTTTTTTTTTTTTTTTTATAAAATATCACGAATTTTCGATATTTACGAATATTCTGTATATTTTATAAAAAAAGACAAAGCAAAATTTCACATATGCGGTCGCGAATATTCGTTAATATCGAATATTGTGATATTTTATAAAAAAAAAAAATGCGAATTTTCGGCAATGCGAAATTTCGCTAATGCAAAATTTTGCGATTTTTTTTTTTATAAAATATCACGAATATTCGATATTTACGAATATTCGCTATATTTTATAAAAAAAAAAAAAAAAAATGCGAAATGTCGCTATTGCGAAATGTCGCTATTGCGAAATTCGCGAATGCGAAATTTCGCGATTGCGAATTTTATTGCGAAATTTATTGCGAAATTTGAAAAATACGAATATTCGAAATAGCGAATATTCGCCGCGATATTCGAGATATTAGCAAATACTCGAATATGCAATATTCGTAGCGAATATTCGCAATGCGAATATTCGTGAGCAACACTAATAATTAAGCTCATATATACAGTAGGTACAGAGAAATAGAAAATAATAAGTAACTTGAATGCTACAAAAATCATATAACATACTTTGACTTAAAGCAGAGTTCCATCCAAAAGTGAAACTTCTGTTTATCTTATTCCTCCCCACTCCTGTGCCACATTTGGCATCTTTTGGGGCGAGGGGGAGCTACACCTGTCTGAGCACATCAGGATTATCATTTTTGTGCAGCTTTTATTAATTACAGGTATCCTGTCCCATCTTCCGGGAGACCTCACTGTGGCGAAGTACATCATAGCTCCCTGTTCCTCCTCCTCCCTCCTTTCTCTCCTTCTGCCAGGCCAATGAGAGAGCACAGCGCGTATTGCCCATGCATGGTAGGGACCCGGTCATAAAGCTGAAAGATTACACGGCCAGGTTCCCTTACCGGCAATGAACGAGGCAGCACCCAACAGCCGATGGAAACATCAGCTGCGGTGCCAAAGTCGCTGGACTCCAGGAAAGGTAAGTGTCCTATTATTAAAAGTTTGAACATGCAGTATGTGTGGCTGCTGGCTTTTAATTTTTGCAGATGTGGGCGGACCTCCACTTTAAGCTCTGACTTTGAGTTCTGCCATCTCTTAGCATTCCACCAACCAGTGAGGGCACCTCAGGCACTAGTAATGGTGACAAGATTGTTAGACAGCTGGAGGTATTGCAGAGCTCCAAGTCTTTGCTGTGTAGGTATATCTGGGCATTGGGGTTGATTTACTAAAACTGGAGCACTCAAAATCTGATGCAGCTGTGCATTGTAGCCAATTAGCTTCTAACTTCAGTTTGTCCAATTAAGCTTTGGCAATAAAACCTTGAAGCTGATTGGTTACTATGCAGAGCTGCACTGGGTTTTGCACTCTCCAGTTTTAGTAAATAACAGTGTGTCTAATATCACTGAGACCAATTCACAGCATATAAAAGGTACTTGAAAGCACCTTGTGAACTTGATATTCAGCACTGTTGTTACCTTGTAGACATTAGTTCTGTGAAGGTTCTTTTTAAAATGATTGAGAAAATATTGATGTTCACATACATTTTTGTCCTGTGCTCTTGCAGAATTATCATTGTAATCCTTTGATAAGTGTATTAAAAGCAATGTATCAAGGATTTTAAGGATAGAAAAATGTAAGTAGACATGTTTGATAATTCCTTTATGCAAATTTCAGCTGAGAGGTCACAGAGTCAGCTAAACCACATTCAGGAACATTTCAATTTAGCGTTTTATTTTATAGCTGTCTCACAACACGGTTGCTTATTCAGTTGAAGCCACTAATTAATGTAAACCTATCCTTGAACCATGGAATTCATTGTGCGCCTGATATTCTTGAATTTATCAAAGATCTTCTACTCATTCTCATTATGACAATAATCAGTTATGCGTAAAGGTTTAGTTACAAATGAAAATTCATAAGACTGACTTTTTTTCCATGTATTTTAATCTTTTTCTGGAGGGATTTCTGCCACCATTTAATCTAATTCCTTTTGACACTTCATCCATTTGAACACTGAGCAGTTTGAGAACAAAGAGAGGAAGCTGCCGGATTCTTTGAAAGCTGAGAACAAATTGCAATACGTATTCAAACAGCTTTCTGGGGGTGAGTCAAATATATATTATCTACTGAAAACACAAAGAATGTCTTAAGCATAATTAGAAATAAAGTGTCTGGAGAAACCTTACAGAAGGATTGTTAAGATTACTTCTTGTCTTTTTGCAGACACTTTTTCCTTTATGTGGCTTTATGTTTGACAGACTCATTTAGAAGTATATATTTCACAATTTTTTTTTCTAAAGAATGAAAGCTTAAGTTAAGTGATAACATTTTTGAAAGTAGGTATGTATTCCAAATAAGTGTGCTGATTATTGAGTCAGAGATTTTTTACACTTTTAAGATATTATGGATGATCACAACACTTTATTATGGACCTCAAGGTTAATACTCTCAAAATGTCAACACATACATAAATCAACACGCTTAAGCCCTGTACACACGATCGGATATCTGATGGAATCTTATCCGGTGGATTTTTTCATCGGATATCTGATGAAGCTGACTTTCATCAGTCTTGCATACACACTATCAGAATAAATTCTGACCGTTCCAAAACACGGTGACGTAAAACACTATGACGAGCCGAAAAAAATGAAGTTCAATGCTTCCGAGCATGTGTCGACTTGATTCTGAGCATGCATGGATTTTTACCTCGATGGTGTTTCACACAGACAATCGGATTTTTCTATTGTTTTTTATCCATAGGAAAAATTTAAAACAGGTTCTATTTTTTAACACCGATGGAAAAAAGACTTATGGAGCTCACACACAATCGGTTTGTCCGATGAAAACAGTCCATCGGTCTGTTTTCATCAGACAAACCGATCGTGTGTACACGGCTTAAGTTTTATGGTTTCACATAGTTAGAAACCCGTACGTTTTTATGCGGTTTTAAAGGAGAGAATCACCGATATGCTAACATTGACCGATGCAACTGTAAAAACCTGGTTTAGACTCAACCACTTTTTCCCTACCCATAAGCATAATGCTTATATAATTTTATTACATCAATACCTAATCCAACATATCACTGGGCTTACATAAAACATATTACTTTATGATTGCACAAGTAAATACATATTCGACATACCGGAAGTGATCTGTGCACTCCATCGCTGCTGGACCCAAAACACGGAAGTGGTTACGATCGCTGCTTGGATATCCAGTTCCACGCCCTGGAAGGCTAAGGCGGTGAAGTGCACAATTGATTACAATTTTTAAAGCTACATTGATTGCTATGTTTGAACGTATATATTTATGAGGGAATTTTTTAATGTGAGGGGCTATTTTTATTATAAATAAAGGGGATTACGCTAGGTGTGCTTTCTTTTGTTTATGACCTTTATTGTAGCTCTTACTACTCATTTATCTCCGGGAACGATGCTGAATGAAGTCTATGGTTCAGATGAACACTTCTCTTATAGGCTGTGGTTATATAACACTCTGGTGACTTTAACCCCCTGAGGGGAATGTGTTCTCACATGGTGGTTTTTGAGAGTTCGTGGAAGGTCCACACCGTGACTATTTT
The DNA here is from genome assembly GCA_029574335.1 of Rana kukunoris. Classification (NCBI taxonomy): domain Eukaryota; kingdom Metazoa; phylum Chordata; class Amphibia; order Anura; family Ranidae; genus Rana; species Rana kukunoris. The sequence goes on along the minus strand of CM056049.1, from coordinate 230,645,182 downwards.
TAGGATCACCTATGGACATTGCCTGAATCACTGTTACGTTCATCACTTGTTCCAAAGACTTTGCTGTGGAGTTGGCCACATGCCAATATTACTCAACATAAAGCTGTTTGTAGTATCTGACTGATACAGTTTTATATGTATATATATATATATATATATATATATATATATATATATATATATATATATATACTGTATATACATATTAATTATACACTCACACACACATGAGATTCCTAAAGCTTGAGATATCTGACTGTAACAGATACATATTGATACTTTGGGCCAACAGTGATAGCAATAGATTCCTCCAATGTCTGGCATCTAACAAATACAGCATCATCTCCAAGAATTTATAGCAATGTCAGTATAAAATAAAACTTTTTAAAACAGCATTCACTTACACTTACTCAAAATAGTGATATCTAGCCTGGTAGCAGAGCATCATACCAGCGTATAGAATATCACAACAACACCAGTGGGGTGAAGGGGAAAACAGCTGGAACCAGAGGATGACAGGCAGCTGGTGGGAACGAAGAAGGCTGGCCGGAGCAGCGACACATGATAGGCACAGGCAGGCAGCCCTTTTCCAGACACAACCAGTACAATCCCTTGTGATAAGGGAGAACACTAAGGGGGGTCAGGCAATGTGCTTCTGGGCTAGAATTCCCCTTTCTCATGCCTGAAGAGCACCAGGGAAGAGTGTAAGATAAAGTATAATTTTCAATACATTACAATACATTTTTGTTCCCACATATTTTTGTAACATTTTTTTCTTGTGCCTCTTCTGTGCAGCTGCTCTGCCTATGGCTCTGCTCCCACCAGCTGACTGTTATCCTCTGGTACCAACTTACCAACTGTTTACATACTATTGGGCAGTGTGTGGATTCTGGCTCTCTGGCTCTTTCCCATTCACTCCACTGGTGTTACTGTGATATTCTGTGAGCAACCAAGTTGGATAATCCTAGTTTGACATGTAAGTTGATGCTGTTTTATTCGCATTAAAAAGTATTTTATACTAACATTGCTATGCATTCTGCTTTTTTGTCTTTCCCATTCAAAGGCGGCCTTTCCAAAATGGCTGTGCAGATGCTGTGTTCAATGTATGGTTGATCCTAAAACGATAGAGAGAAAGGAGTCACCGCTCCAGGTAGGATCACTAAATGGTTACAGGTGGTGCAGGATACCGAGGGTGCTGGCGGTGCACTAAGCAAAATGAAGACAAAGAAAAATGGATAGCCGCACTCCAAAACCTGATGGGTGGTCTTTTATTCAATAGACAGCATGTACAAAAATATCACAGCAGTAGAAACAAGGAACAGTAGAAAGCCGACGCGTTTCGCAGGAACAGGCTTATTCATGGCTGAATAAGCACTTCCAGTGCGAGTGCTTATTCACGCGTCGGCTGTTCCTTGTTTCTACTGCTGTGACCCTATTTTTGTACATGCTGTCTATTGAATTTTTCTTTGTCTTCATTATGGTTGATCCTAGTTTCAAACATCACTACCAATCTTCTCCATCTGTCCCCATGTCTATTGAATTTTTCTTTGTCTTCATTATGGTTGATCCTAGTTTCAAACATCACTACCAATCTTCTCCATCTGTCCCCATCCTTTAGACAATATCTCCATTACTGTGGGACTAATTATGATTGAATTTCAGACCACCGGTTTCAGGATTTATTAACATACTCTATCACACTCTATTACTACACCACAGTTTGCTAGCACCTAAAAATCAGGAGAGAACATAGATGCAAACGGGCATGATGAGCAATGTTAAATCATTGTAATAACACAAGGAAAAGGTCAAGGCAGAGGAAATAAAGATGGAGTCATATCATATGCTAGTAGATAGTCAAGCTAAACAGAAAAAAAGGCTGACTAGAATAGTAACCAGACCAGAAGGCAAGACTGAGAAGCATACAGGAACCTGAAATACAAAAATGCAACTGTGCATAAGAAATTCCAATGCATCAAAATGCAGAGGCAATGTGTTACTTTGCTTTGTGCACTGTAATGTTGGTGCATTTGGGTTCATTGGATTACAGCATTGGGATAATGCAATCCACTTCAATATGTAGTATCTGCCCTTCCAAATAGACCTCTTGTCAGCCGTGCCCTTGGGCTGACTCTCCATATTTTCTCTCTCCCCCCATTCCAAGCCAGGTGTCTGGATACCTTGAACAAAATGCCAATAGAAGCAGGAAAGGGTATCTGCATTCTGGTCCACTATTCCAAGTCTATGCGCCACTTTCAATTTTAAATCTTGGAGAGCAAGAAACCAACTGGTTATACTGGATTTTCTGTCGTTATACTGTGTCCTCCAAGTAAGGGGCATGATCTGACTGGAGCTTAAAGAGTCAGCCCAACAAGTAGTACCAGTGTGTTTTTAAGGCCCACTTTATCTTTAGGTGGATTTACTTAAAGTGGATGTAAACCCGAATTTTTTTTGATGTCACAATGTAGGGTATAAGATTTCCTATCATATGTGCTCAGTCTTGCCACACAGAGTTAATCCAGCTCTGAGCAATCCTCTTTTATTATTCAGTGAAATAAAACGGACTTACAGAGAAAAACCTTAGTCCGTTCCGCCCTCTTGCTGTGAGTGACAGGTTATTTACATATTTCATGCACTAGCCTGAGACAGAGGCACATCCTGTTTAAAAAGTTCCACAATTCACATCCCTCTCCCCTCCCTTCCAGCTCTCCCAGGATTGGCTGCATTTACTGGATGTTTCTCAGCATGGGGTGTGATCCACAGTTCAGTGTGACGAGGAAATGAATGTATATTGCAGTGAAAACACAGAACAGAAAGCAGAATATACACAGACAAGTGATCTGATTTAGGTTAGATGTATCTAGTGAGAGCTGGGAATAATTGTGTGTCTGTCTGAGGTCACCTGATCACAGTTGCAACATCAGGTTATTTACATATCTCATGCACTAGCCTTGAGACAGACATTATTTTTTAATTCCCACCCCCACTCCTTTTCTGAAGTCATGTGGTTACTTTTCTGGATTTTGACTGGATGTTAGTGATCATAGCAGAATTTAGTGTAAGGAATACACAAGAGAAAATGCATGTTGACAAGGGGAGTGTAGAGGTGGGCGGGAAGTCTACTGACATCACGACTCCACCCACCGAGCTCCAGACAACAGACCCACCCACAGAATCTGCAGTTTTTCGGGTCTCATAACAGACAGAGGAGAAATATTTGACAGGTAAGGATACATTGAAAATTGTGAAAAAAATATAAATCGCGCTACCTCTAAACCATGTGAAACTAATTTTTGAATCACAAAACACACAAAACTATGTGATATATAATACAAGAAAAACTGTGCTTGTCAGAATGGATCGTCAATTAGTAACAATATAACAATCACTAAGGGTTAAAAATGGGGAGGCAGCAGCTCTTGTGCCGAGACACTAGAGAAAATACAACAAGAAAACAGAGATTTATAGCTGCGCCTTAACACCCGGACTCAGTGTAATCAAAGAGTCCATATACCAATCATGTAGAGATAGCACAATCCTTCAGCCAGAAAAAAATATATAATAGTTCAAAAAGTCTCTGCTGATCTTGGTTCAGGATGGACAAGTAGTAATCACCACTGTGCTATGACTCAAACTTTTCTCTTCAATGTGGCCCACCACCAGAGGTCTAAGCAGCTTACCGGAGGAAAAACCGTTATCAGCAGTCGGCTATGACCCAGCCGCGGTCTTTGAGGGAGACCGAACGAATCCCAGTTCCTAGGGCAGTGCCTACACCTGGGCTCCACTCCGCAACACCACCAGTTTGATCACATATGTAAAATTATGATAAAGGCAGACATAGCGTAATCCCGCAGGGACTTTTTATTAAAAAGCATAAAAAAACAGAATACTCACATTTGCGATGAGTTAAACAGGCATATAAAACTTAATGTTGCCGGCCGGCGAACACATTAGAAAACCCTCCTCCAAAGCGTGATGACATCACCGCAGGTCTTCCCAACTGTGATATATGTTGATATATATCATTAACTATGTGATATATGATGGTATATATAAATACACTAATATACCAAAAAACAAGAGAGATTGATAGCTACTAGAGGGCACTATATAGCACTCTCAAGTCCAACAATAACAGTGAAACAGTGATAAATGAACATCAACATTTTTTTTTTTAGATCATATCATTAGATCAATAAATATTAACCAAATAAAAATATATATAGAAATATAAATAAAACAAATATTGTAGCAATAAAGTCCATAAATGTTTAACACATGACATAAAAAACACCTTGCTCTGTGCCAAGTTCCAAAATCAGTTGAAAACGTGTCCAAAGAAAAGTGATGTATCCTTCACCGAACTATAGATTGGCTCCTTACCAAATCGCCATGATCCCTTATGACAGGGGATCATGAACAGCATATAATAGGTAGTCACTCCCAGTCTTGCAGTTCAGACAGTTACGATCCTTAACCACTTGCCGACCAGCCACTGTCATTCTACGGCGGCAGGTCGGCTCTCCTGGGCGAGAGCCCGTAGCTCTATGTCAGCTACATTTTCGGCCACTAGGTGGCGCGCGCGCGCATCCCCGCTCGCCCCCGAGTCCCGCGCGTGTGCCCAGCGGGTACGATAGCCACCGGGCACGCGCGCTCATTCGTTACAGAGCGAGGAACGGGAGCTATGTGTGTAAACACAAAGCTCCCGTTCCTGTCAGCGAGGGAAACGCTGATCTTCTGCTCATACAATGTATGAACAGAAGATCAGTGATTTCCCCTAGTGAGGCCACCCCCCATACAGTTAGAACACACCCAGGAACACACTTAACCCCTTCCCCGCCCCCTAGTGTTAACCCCTTCACTGCCAATGGCATTTTTTATAGTAATCCAATGCATTTTTATAGCATTGATCGCTAAAAAAATGCCAATGGTCCCAAAAATGTGTCAAAAGTGTCCGAAGTGTCCGCCATAAGGTTGCAGTACTGAAAAAAAATGCTGATCACCGCCATTACTAGTAAAAAAAAAATATTAATAAAATAGCCATAAAACGAACCCCTATTTTGTAAACGCTATAACTTTTGCGCAAACCAAACAATAAACGCTTATTGCGATTTTTTTTACGAAAAATGTGTAGAAGAATACGTATCGCCCTAAACTGAGGGAAAAAAATATTTTTTATATATTTTTGGGGGATATTTATTATAGCAAAAAGTAAAAATATTGCATTTTTTTCAGAATTGTCACTCTATTTTTGTTTATAGCGCAAAAAATAAAAAGCGCAGAGATGATAAAATACCACCAAAAGAAAGCTCTATTTGTGGGAAAAAAAGGACGCCAATTTTGTTTGGGAGCCACGTCGCACGACCGCGCAATTGTCAGTTAAAGTGACGCACTGCCGAATCACAAAAAGTGCTCTGGTCATTGGACAGCAATATGGTCCGGGGTTAAAGTGGTTAACATTGGGTCTCATCCACAAGTGATTAAACTTCACCAACAAAAACAATAACAGCTCCACAAAGCATTAAATGAGTTAAAAAGATTTATTAAAAGTTGTATTGCACTTACAAACATGCAGTAAAAAAATGCCTCGAATCTGATGTGCCAGCTGGTAAACAAATTCCCAGACACCCGTCCACTGGGGGAACGTTTGGAGCTCTTGGGTGACGACAAAACGAAAACCGAAAGATCCGACATAAACAAATGCTTTATTTTCATTTTCGTTGCGGTCGAATGTGCCTAACCTTAACTTTATTAGTCCAATATTATTCTACATAGAGAGAAAAGATTTGACATAGAGAGAAAAGATTCGACATAGAGAGACATGAAGGTTTGACACTGAGAGACACGAAGAGTCAAATTTTTTTTTTTTTTAGATTCTGTCCAATCTTTTTTTTTTTTTTTCTTAGAACATTCGACAGACGCCTTCAATGACAGATTCGACATAGAGAGACATGAAGATTCGATATAGAGAGACATGAAGATTCGACATAGAGAGACATGAAGATTCGACATAGAGAGAGAGAGAGACATGAAGAGTCAATTTTTTTATTTTTTAAAGATTCTGTCGAATCTTTTTTTTTTTTTTAGAACATTCGACCGACACCATAAGCCTTCAATGACAGATTCAACCTTAATTTGGATTTTCGGACTAATGCATTTTTTTTATGAAAAACGAAATAAATAAAAACAAATTTCGGGAGTAACTAAATAAATGTATTTTTCGGACGAAAGCAAAATTATGAAACGAAATATGTGCACACTAGAAACTATAAATTAGGATGCTATTATGAGCTCACAATAGTATTTTAAATATACATGACATTTTTTTTGGGTGCAACAAAAAATTCCTTTTTAACAAACGGTTTTGCTCCTGAAGAATCCCATATTGCCTTCTCTTTAAAAAGATGCATTCATGTGCATTAAAACTCTAGAACTGTTATGTAGTGTGTCTTAAAAAATACATGTTTTATTTGCTGAATGAAATAAGGTGATTCTCCTCCTCCAAATCCAAAAGTAATAGATTATGTTCTAAAATGTGTCCAATTTCTATTATCAGTTTTTACCTAAATACAGTATTCTTTAGAATTTTCGTCTCCAAATTGGCCTCCCATGAATAAAAATGAGATTCTCTGTCTGAAATCTGTAAAATGTTTACATCATATATCTGCAAATACAATCTCATTTTTTATTTTTTTATTATTCTTTTTATTATACTTTTGCATATAGTAGTACAAAAACAGTGCATTTAACTGCCCAGCAGAGCACAGTGCAGAAAATTAAATCAAGTAAAAAAGTATCTCTGACATTGAAAATCTGGCTATACAGGGTCTACAAGTTGATACCCTATTAAAGAAAAAAATGTAACCACAGGTCCCTGCCTAACCCCCCTCCCTCGTCCTGCCCCCAAGCTGCTCTCCCCTCAAGGTGACACAATAAAAAGGAGGACCTGGGATTGACAAATAAGACTGGTTGTGCAATGTTTACAAAATAGCATTACTTTATACCTCAGAAGAACCTAGTATAGTAGGATAGCTGGAAGATATAAGAGGCAAACTCAGAAATACAGCTTGATAATCCTCTTTAAGGTTGAAGAAGGATCTTTAGAGGCATAGTGAGGCCTATGTAATTAACCAAAACATGAAGGCTGACTCATAATAGCAGTATCATAGAGAAAATGACATCAGACAGTAATCAATGACTACGGTACACTTAGGTATTGGTAGAGGAAGTGGTCAGTCAAACCATATCAACTTATTTGGGGCATCCTCTGCTCAAGTATGTCACTTTGTAAAAGTATTTCACTTTGTATCATGTTATTCATTTTATACATTCAACGGTACAGTAACCAAAACCAATCAACACATAGCCATTAATGTCTAAACTGCTGGCAACAAAAGTGAGTGCACCCCTAAGTGAAAATGCCCAAATTGGGCCCAAAGTCTCAATATTTTGTGTGGCCACCATTATTTTAAGTAAGCAACAGTAGTTACGGTATGCAACGCGATAGCAATCTGTTTTTTCCTTTTTGCTGTCTGAACTGTCATTAATAAAGAGATTTTTGTTGGCGTGCAGACATCCAGATTACCTTTTCTGTTATACTTCCCTAACCCTCTTGGGCATTTAGTTCACCAGAGCTTCACAGGTTGCCACTGGAGTCCTCTTCCACTCCTCCATGATGACACTAATGGATCCACTTCAATCAGGTTTACGTCTTTGTCATGGAACGGAAACAGCACTTCTCAAAATATGGGATGACTGGTTCTCCTCCTTTTTGGAAAACCGATCACAGATAGTGAAACTAGGTCCTTTCACTTCTGAAAAACACACCGTGTCATGTGGAGTCCCTCAGGGGTCACCCTTGTTGCCTGTACTATTCAGTATTTATCTCCGCCCCCTCCTCGAAATCATCAGTAACCACGGGCCATTTCTTCAGGGCTTCCATCTCTGTATCTGACTCAAATCTTAAGGATGCATCATGTGTGTTCAGTCTAAGGGGAGACAATCAACGACAGACTATCTTGCTGACATTATCACACACACACATATGGGACAGGATGAAAGTATACACCAGGTAATGCATATGCTCTGATTATAACAGATAGCTCAGATAATGACAAAAAGGTGATCAATCCCAGGGTTACAAAGAGTGAGAGATGACCAAAGTAGATGTTACATCCATGCGAAAAGAAGAAGAAAACAGTTTCATATGAAAGTATCCAAACTCCACCAAAGGAAAAAAAAAGGGGGAGAGTGTTTAACAGACGTCCAGGAAAGTGTGTCTGAGTCTCCTGAGGACATGCAGCTCCAGAAAGATGCAATCAGCCTCACTCACATCCTAGTCATGCACGCTATGTTCCTCAGAAATAGTGGTCTCTCCACAAAGCACAAGAAAGCTGTGTTGGCAAATACTTGAATATTTCCATCTTCTGATTGGAAAAGAAAGTTCACTGTCAGATGCACTCTGCTTATTCCCTCTTCCTCTTAAACAAATAGGGCCAGATTCACATACACTTAATATTGCGCTGCGTAATTGAAATACTCTACGCTGCCGTATTTTACCAGGCTCTACACCGAATTCTGGTAGATTTTTGCCCGTACGCTATGGCGGCGTAGTCTATTTCTCACCGCGTAATCAAAATACGAGATTAGTGGGCGTGAAGCATTTAAATTAAGCGCGTCCCCGGGGCGATCGAACTGTGCATGCTCCGTTCAGAAATTTCCCGCCGTGCATTGCGCGAAATCACGTCGTTACGTCATTCGTTGTTTGAGTAGTGTCGTTTACGAACATTCCTATTCCCGGACGACTTACGTCAAAAAAAATAAAAGACGTCGGAAAACGTAGAAATTCGACGTGGGAACGACGGCCATACTTAACATGGGCTGTCTAATATTAGAGCAGCAAAAAGCTGGTATAGTGTTACGCAAAAAAAAGATGACTAAAGGTGCCGTAAGAGATTGCGAATGAAGATCGTAATTTCGGGGATCGCCGGCAAAAGCTCATTTGCATACCCAGACGCGGAAAACGACGGGAAGTCCACCCAGTGGCTGCAATTTTTTTGCAGCGTAGATCTGAAGGCGTATGAACACGTAATCCAGTCGAATTGAAGCCCGCAGCCGTCTATTCATGGTTTGAGGTTTTCAACTAGCTAGAAAACGCGCGTAATTGGAAATTACTCCAGTCTAACACCAGTTAGACAGGCGTAATGGCTCTCTGAATCTGGGCCATAGTGTTTACTTTTGAAAATATTTTAAAATGTTTGTATCAAATCTGTAAACTTTGTTCTTCGCCAATCTTAAAAAAAAAGGAAGATTTTTTTGGGGGAAAATATTGTAAATGGCAATCTGGTTACGCTCTCCCTCATAAATGTCAGCCTTGACAATAAAGGTTTCAAAGTTATGTTGCAGTGTTACAATTTCCATTATTGATGCATTTTTTAACCACTTGCTTACTTCAGCTTTGCACAATTGTGCGACGTGCCTCCCAAACAAAATTGACGTCCTTTTTTTCCCACAAATAGAGCTTTCTTTTGGTGGTATTTGATCACCTCTGCGTTTTTTATTTTTTGCGCTATAAAACAAAAAAGAGCGACAATTTTGAAAAAGAATACAATATTTTTTACTTTTTGCTATAATAAATATCCCATTTTTTAAAAAAAAAAAAAATTTTTTTCTTAGTTTAGGCCAATATGTATTCTACATATTTTTGGTGAAAAAAAATCACAATAAGCATACAGTGATTGGTTTGCACTAAAGTTATAGTGGCTACAAAAAAAGGGATAAAATTCTAAAAAAAAATGTATTATTATTTTTTTACTAGTAATACAGCGATCTGCGAACACATCGGACACTTTTGACACATTTTTGTGACCATTCACATTAATACAGCGAACAGTGCTATAAAAATGCATTGATTACTGTATAAATATGACTGGCAGGGAAGGGCTTAACACTAGGGGGCGATAAAGGGGTTAAATGTGTATCCTGGGAGTGATTCTTACTGTCGGGGGAGGGGACAGACTGGGGGAGGTGACCGATGCTGTGTCCCTATGTACAAGGGACACAGCATCAGTCTCCTCTCCCTGACAGGACGTGGAGCTCTGTGTTTACACACAGAGCTCCACGTCCCTGCTCTGTCACTGCTGATCGCGGATACCTGGCGGACATTGCGGCTGGACGTGAGACCGTAAAAAGATGGCCTTCCGGATTTATAGTGCCACCTGGAGGCCGTCTTTTTACTATGGCCCGGGTCTAAAGTAGTTAAGCATTCTGGTGCATTTTTTACGTATTGCAGATATTTTTTTTACTCTTTTTTTGTGTGTTTTTGGTGCATTTTTTATGCATTTTGTTGCAATTTTTATGTGTTTTACTGTACAGTTCTGTGCAGCAAAAATGCAGCATGTTTTACTTTTTTATTCTGGAACCACAAGCACCGGTGTGAACTATGCAATTGAAAACAATGTTACCTGCTTTCTGCGTACTTTGGATGCAGAAAAAAAAAACACTAGCCCCAAAGTTCAGAAGAAGCTGTAGATAAGATTATAGGGGGGAAGAAAGGGAGAGGGAAATAGAAAAAACACACAATCAATAGCTTCAGAGGGATTGGGTGCCATGTTTTTCGTCCAGTGCCTGGCTATAACTGTTTTGACTGCCACTAGGATGTGTAAGGCCACTGTTCTGATATTGTGATGAAAATTGTCTATACCCAAATGTAGAAAGGCAAGAGCAGAGCCAGGTTTGGTCAGTATGCCTGTGGACTCTGAAAGGATAGTGAATTTTTTTTCTCCAAAAGCTGGTCAGACTCTTACAGGTGCTAGCAAAAGAAAGAAAAGAAGAAAATAAACATTACAGTTTTGGAACAATCTTGTCTTGTCTTAAAGCGGAGATCCACCTGAAAAAAAAAAATTAAAAGTCAGCAGCTATAAATAATGCAGCTGCTGACTTTTAAATAAGGACACCTACCTGTCCAGGGCCCCTGCAAAGTCCTCACCCGAAGCCGACCAGTCCCTCAGCTCCGGGGTGGAGGCGCCAACATCTTTAGTAAGGGAATCAGGAAGTAAAGCCTGGTTCCCTACTGCGCATTCGTGAGTCGCGCTGCGTGTTCTGAGTTGTCCCTGCTTTCTTCTGGGGCTTGTGTGTCTCCCAGAAGAAAGTGGGGGGCGAAGGAGGGCCGGACATGGTGTAGATTGCCATGGATACTGACTGCGGCAATGTTTCACTGAAAGTGGGAGCAAATACCTGGATTAGACCGTTATTTGCTCCCCCCTGAAAGGTGCCAAATATGACACCAGAGGGGAGGAGGAATTGGATCAGCGGAAGTTCCATTTCTGGATGGAACTCTGCTTTATTTATTAGCACTTGTCTAACTATTTATTTTATTAGAGATTATATATATATATATATATATATATATATATATCAAAGCTCTGTAGGCAACTTTGAGTCTCAGAGGTAGCTTAGCTCCCTGAAGTTTTACAATTCCCCACTCCAATGACCTACTAACTGCTAAAACCAATGCCAATTACTCCATACTCATACTCTTGGACCTCTGTTCTACCTTTGACACAGTTGATTACCTGCTCCTCCTCAGCAAACTACACTCCCTTGGCCTCCGTGATTCTGCTTTATCCTGGTTCTCCTCCACATCTCAGCACACTTTCAGTGTCACTTACAACTCCGCTCCTCTTCCCCTTTCTGTTGGGGTACCCAAGGCTCCGTCCTTGGGCCCCTCCTATTCTCACCCTATACCTCTTCCCTGGGCCAGGTGATAACCTCCCATGGCTTCCACTACCACCTCTACACCAACGACACCCAGATCTCTCCACACCTCAACTCACTCCCTCAGTCTCCTCATTGATCTAAAAATGACTGAATTACATATCGGTAAGGGTGTCACACCACTTTTACAAACTCACTCCTATTTCCTCCTTCCCGCCCCCCCCCTCCTTGACTCTGACCTCTCCTTCAGCCCCAACATCCAATCACTGGCTAAATTCTGCCACCTTAACCTCTGCACCATCTCCAGGATTCGACCATTCCTGACTAATGACAGAGCAACTTATTAACTCCTTGATTATTTCCCGCCTTGACTATTGCAACTCTCTCCCCTAATGGCCTACCCTTACGCAGGCTATCCCCCCTTCAGTGTATTATGAATGCTGCTGCTAGACTAATACACCTCACTAACCAATCCATGACTGCTGCTCCTCTCTGCCAATCCCTTCACTGGCTTCCCCTACCCCACCGTATAAAATATGGGCTGCACTAATGGGCACTGATAAGGCGGCACTGGTGGGCACTGATAGGCTTCACTGGTGGGCACTGAGAGGTGAAACTGCAATTGTAATTTTCACAGTAAACAATGCATTTGTATAGCTTTTTTTGCTGTGAAAATGACAACGGTCCCAAAAATGTGTCAAAATTGTCCGATGTGTCCGCCGTCACGAAAAAAATCGCTGATCACTGTCATTAGTAGTAAAAAATAAATAAATAATAAAAATGCAATAAAACTATCTCCTAGGTAGAAGAATACGTATCGGCCTAAACTGAGGGAAAAAAACGTTTTTATATATTTTTGAGGGATTTTTATTATAGCAAAAAGTTAAAAATATTGAATTTTTTTCAAAATTGTCGCTCTATTTTTGCTTATAGCGCAAAAAATAAAAACCGCAGAGGTGATCAAATACCACCAAAAGAAAGCTCTATTTGTGGGGAAAAAAGTATGCCAATTTTGTTTGGGAGCCACATCGTACGACCGCGCAATTGTCAGTTAAAACAACGCAGTGCCGAATCGCAAAAACTGGCCAGGTCCTTTACCTGCATAAAGTAACCAATTTAGAAAATAAAAGACGAACCTTTACAACCCCTTTAAAAGATAAACAATTCTTTATTTTCAATATACAAAGTGGCCACTTTTCTCGATTCTTCAGCCAGGACCAGCACATCCTGAACAGACTTACAGTAACAGTGGTTATATCCAGTTGCATTCAACTTTTTTAAACTTTAACCATTTGTATATAAAAAATAAAGATTTCTTTATCTTTTAAGCTTTTTTGGTATCTGCAAGGTACATGCAAAGTCCCTCCCTATTTTGTTTTCGTTCGGTAACTTTTCTATATGGTACCTTTTGTAGGGTCATAATTGCCTCACCTTCATCCCTCATACTTTTCTAACCCATCAAAGGGTTGAGCCTTCTTTCACACTCACTCCTTGATAAACAATTCACTTTTGGGTAGAATTTAGTATAATGCTTACCCATGCTTTGTCTAGTACTACAGTATTTAGTACAGACAAAACTACTGGTTTTGAGAATAATGCCGCGTACACACGACCATTTTTCGGGTTCTAAAAATTTTTTAAGGGTCTAGAAGAAACAACTTTTTTTCAACCCGATCATTAAAGTGGCCTTGCCTACACACGATCGTGAAAAAAAATAAATGCTCTAGCAAAGCGCTGTGACGTACAACATGTACTATAAGGTGGAAGTTCCATGCTGATGGCACCACCCTTTGGGCTGATTTTGTGTTAGTAAAAGACGAATCGCGCTTTTCTGTCTGTTACAGCATGATGAATGTGCTTACTTCATTATGAACGGTAGTTTTACCAGAGCGAGCACTCCTGTCTCATAACTTGCTTCTGAGCATGCGCAGGTTTTTCACGTCGTTAAAGCCCACACCCGACCATTTTTTACAACCTTAAAAACAACAACCTTAAAAACGTTGTGAAAAAATAGAGCATGTTTGAAATTTTTAATGCCCATTTTTTAGATCGTGAAAAATGCTCTGGAGCCCACACATGATCGTTTTTAATGACATAAAAAAAACGTCATTTTTTAAAACCCGACAAACGGTCGTGTGTACGCGGCATAAGAACACTCTCTGCAGAGGCAGAATGATCACTGAAATAAAAATGAAAGTCTGTAATTTCATTTAAAGTAAAGGTTAAAATCGATCTTTAACAACTTGATAAACTGCAGAGAACTCAACAGCACCACTGACTGTGCCCTAAAGGCATTTATTCTAACCTAACCTTTCTTATACATGTTTCTTAAATGAACAGTGATGTTACAACCCAACTATTCTATCAAATACTTTCAGGCCAAACTTTTTCTTTCTAATCTAGAACCATGTTGTGTCAACCTACTATACATTTTAATTATGTGTTACCTTATTTCCACCAATTTTATGTTTATTTGTACTAGGCTTGTATACCTTCAATGCAAAAAAACACTTCACTTCTTAAAAGACCAGTGTTGTGAAAAATATAATATTCACAAACTCTATGCAGTTAGTGCTTGTAATGGTAGTATGTTAATTTTCTTTTATCATGCTTTTATACATTTTTTGGTCTAAACTTACATGCAGACTAGATTAATGAAATTCCCTGGGTTCAGAAAAATCCAGTTTAAAAATGTTCCCAGTTCAGCAGTGAATCCCACTGAAGTCTATTGGGACTGAATCCTGTTATTAAATTCTGGCAAATTGTAGGGCTAATAGGCAGACTACCAGGGGTGGACTGACAACTCATGGGCCCCCCGGGCAATATGAGATTATGGGGCCCCTAGGCAATTGATTATGGGGGCCACACAGTATACACACGCACACACATACAGTATACATACACAGTATATACACAGACACACAATATACAAACACAGTATACATACACACAGAATACACATACTAAAAAGGTACTGGAGAGGCGGGGCATCTATAATCTTGGGATTTTTTTTAAAACACAGATTTTTACATACTGTCCCTGGTTTTACTGAGGCTGACAACCCTGATGGGGCCCCCTAGTGTAATGGGGCCCTCGGCCAGACTACTATAAAGAAAAAACACAGGAAGCTGGGCACTGCCATGGTGGACATGTACCAATACAAAATAAAAATGTTTAAACAAAGTGCAGCTGAGAGAGAGTCTTTTCATGCTGCTTCAAGAGCAATATTGAAAATACACAAATTCCTTAAATAACATGCATGGGCATGCCTGAAAGCTGTATGTTGTATTATAGACAGCCTATTGGGGTGTGCACCTCAAAGCTTAAACATATTTGCATGTGTGCATGTATATATACAGTATATTGGCAGTGTCAGCAGAGCAGTGGATGGTGTCAGTAGGGCAGAGATTGGTGTCAGTAGGGCAGTGGACAGTGTCAGTAGGGCAGTGGACAGTGTCAGTAGTTTTTATAATTTTTTTTACAATTTTACAATTTTTTAGAAGCCCAGTTAAGGGGCTTTGGTGAAATATCAGGGGTCTAAACAGGAGGAATCTGTACCACACAGGGTGATTAGGGTGTGCCCAGGCACGCCTATGATTACAGATCAGTTTGACTCTTAGGCCTCGTACATACGACAGTTTTCCTCGACAAAATCCATCAAGAAACTTGGTGGCAGAGCTTTTTTGCCGAGGAAAATGGTTGTGTGTATGTTTTTCTTGTTGGATCTTGATGAGAAAAAAAAGAACATTCTCTCTTTTTTCTCGTCCGAAGTCTCAATTTCCTTGTCGTGTTCCTCGTCGGGTTGGTTTATGACGAGAAACACGTTCGCGCATGCTCAGAATAAAGTATGAGACGGGAGCGCACCTTCGGTAAAAGTAGCGTTCGTAATGGAGATAGCACATTCTTCACGCTGTAACAGACTGAAAAGCGTGAATCGTCTCTCACCAAACTTTTACTTAACACGCAGTAACATGAGATTAGTGAAAGCAGCCCCAAGGGTGGCGTCAGTGGAATCGGACTTCCCCTTTATAGTGCCATCGTATGTGTTGTACGTCACCGCAATTGAGAACGACGAGATTTTGTCTTGACAGTGTGTACACAAAGAAAGCTTGACAAGATTCTCGACAAGCCTGACAAGGAACTCGTCGAGGAAAACAATGTTTCATTTACGACGAGGCCTGACAGAGAGTCTCATCGACATCGTACGCTGGCAGCACATATTTGGCTATGGCATTATTATTTATCTTTTACAATTAGCTTAGCGTAACCACTAGTATATTATCACTTTTAAAAAGTGTTTTGTTTTTTAGGTAGCTTTATGAGTGACATACTTTTTCATCAAACGGTAATAGATCCATCAGGTAGAAATGAGTCAATAGTTAACTGAATCTACAGCCCTTCTCTCGCTGATGCAAAACTGTACTGCTGCTGGCCAATTTCTGGGACTAGGGAATTACTATAAGAATTAAAGTGATATTTAACCCAAAAACAATGTATAGGGGGGGACAGCACAATTACAGTACAGTTCAATACAGAAGGTACAGGAGGGCCCTGCTCATAGAGCTTACATTCTAAAGGGAGGGGGTGATGGTACAAAAGGTTATAGCTGTAGAGAATGATTTTATGGGGGTTGCTCGGGGACAGTTGTTAGGTAGGCGTGGGATAGGCATCCCTGAATAAATGAGTTTTCAGGGATCTCCTAAAGGTGGACAGGGTAGTGGCTGATCAGACATATCGGGGCAGGGAGTTCCAGAGGATGGGAGAGGCTCTGGAGATGTCCTGAAGGCGAGCATGGAAGGAGGTAACAAGGGAGCTAGAGAGCAGGAGGTCCTGGGAGGAGCGGAGGGGACGATTTGGGCGATATCTGCAGATGAGGTTGGTAATGTAGATGAGGGTGATGTTGTGAATGGCCTTGTGAGTTGTGGTTAGCATTTTGAGTTTTACACGGTGGAGTAGTGGAAGCCAGTAAAGGGATTGGCAGAGAGGAGCAGCAGTCGCCAATCAATAGATGTGGTGGCTGCATCAGTTTCCTTTTTCTCTGGCTTTTTTTCCCTTCTTCTTTCACTTAATAATCTGGCCAGTAGCACACTTGTGTTAGCGAGACACAATTTAAAAAAAATCACACTTTATAATCAGTTACAACAAACAGTTATTTTTTTTTTCTTTTTGGATAAAGGTTTTGCATTAATAAATAAAAGGTGATCATTTTAATCACCACTCCCAGTGGTAAGTGGTTTGTCTCATCCATGTAACCTGATACATTCTGCTGGAGAGTTTGAGCTTGTGAAATATAACTGGCATGCTGGCTTGATCACCAGATGACAATAGAAGAAAGAAAGCCTAAAAAAAAAAAGGAAACCAATACAGCCATCACTTTCAAGAATTGGTGAGCTGCAATATAATAAATATTTGCTTTAGTGTTTAATAGTGCTTTAAGAAACTGCAGCAATTAGCCAACATCAGGACAGGTTTATTCAGGGATAATAGGCATTACCAGTGTATGCTGGTAACTGGTATTTTATCTATGGGTGTGGAGAGTGTGAGTGGTATATTGTAAGGAGGTTTGGGTGCACACAGTTCTTTCACTTTTATTTTTCAAATGATGCAATGGCAGGGTGAGAACAAAATGCAGCTCTAGGAACTCATGGTCAGCAATAAGTGAATGCTGTGCTTTGAAAACCCCAAACTTAAAAAAGACCTTATCAACATCCAAAAAAAAAGAAAATCTACCAATGAAGCAAATGCCATTTTTTTTAAAAGGGAAGAATTCCAGTAAAAAAAAAAAAAAAATAGTTTAACATGAAAAGAGTCCCGCTGATATACAATGAAAAATATACAACCAAAATAAATGAACCCCCCAAATAATACCAACATTTAACTTTGTTTTTAAAACCAGGACTGGCTCACGTATATATGTTGGTACTTTAAAGATGAATATCTCGGTAACGGCAGCAGCTGCTGCCACAACCGAGACATCCATCTTTTTCGCAGCCAGTCCTGTAAACGATAATGGTGGTCTCTGAGGCGTATTCTCCACAAGATCACCGTTATTGTTACTGTTAATTTGCACTGAACATTACAAGAGGATTACTCAGTGCTGGATTAACTCTGTGTGGCAAGACTGGGCACAGATGATAGGAAATCTTATACTCTACATTATGACATAAAAAAAAAAACACATCCACTTTAAGACTTGCGTTTGTTTAAGAAGGTAATATACCCCCTTGATTTTGTGTGTCTTTTCAGCAGCTATGTAAAAATAAATGTTTATAGTGTGTATCTGGGAAAAAACACATTCTCCAAGTTTTGTCTTTTTACAAACACTGGGCGTACAAAGAACTACCCATTGGCCTGCCAGAAATTAAGTGTACTTCTAGTTTCTTGTTTGACACAATGCTTCTGCTGCACCGAATATCCATGCAGCGCTGTTAGTCCTGCCCATTACTCTACTGCAGGATTGCAGAATAGCTCCCTCTCCCCTCCACACCATAAGGATAAGGCAGTCTGTGAACTTCTGAAAAGCTCAGTTGTTGTTGGGTAAAACGTTTAAAAAATGTGTTAACCAACCAGAATCCCCTATAATGTATTACAAAGCAGAACGTGATGCAACATTGTTCAGAGTTTTTGGAAAAACTCCTGGCAGCTGTTTGATAAAGTGAGGTATCGAAAAACTACCCAATCTATTTCCTTAAAAAATGTTACCAGGGATATTAACATAGAAGCATAGGAACTAGTGGCATTGGCAGTCAAAGTAAGGGTGCATAGGTAATGCTAGAAACAGATATATGGTTAAAATAGCCTTTAAAACAGACATTGTCCCCTTTCTCCCAGAAACGTTTTGAGATTTCAAACTTCCAACTATAATAATGAAACTTAGATTCAGGTTCAGACATCAAATAATTCAGTTAAGATGTTACATGATCTTACATGATTCAGATTTTGGGACACACGACTGGGAAGAGCTGATAACACTGTTTGGGATTTTAGTGCAGCAGAGGCACGGTACACAGGAATTTAGATTTTCACAGGATCAACCGATATTTTTACGTATTCACAGTTTTTTGTAAAAAATAAATAAAAAACATAGGGAAATGTAAATGTGTTTCAGAGATATTCTGTATTTTTAAAAAGTTTTGTTTTTTGCCTAGACATTCACTTTAAGGGAGTCTAGACTAATATGACTTTGAGGAAGTAAGGAAAGTAGGTGGTAAACCACCCTTAAATTTTGCTTCAACAGGGTTGCCATAACTAGGTTGTGCAACAGCGGGGCTACCCAACCAGACTGCCCAGTTCGTGAAAGGAGCAGGGAGTTTCCGAAGAGTGAGAGAGAACGCAACTTATGCCCCGTACACACGACCGGTTTTCCCGTTAGAAAAACTCAGATGAGAGCTTTTGGCCGGGAATCCCGACCAGACTTTTTCCTAAAGGGAAAACTGCCAGAAAAAAAAGAGAGCAGGATCTCTTTTTTCCCGTCAGGAAAAAATCCTAGCAAGAAAACCGCTCGTCTGTATGTAATTCCGGCGGCAAAAAAAACATGGATGCTCAGAAACAATTTGACGCATGCTCGGAAGCATTGAACTTCTTTTTCTCGCCTTGTTGTAGTGTTGTATGTCACCACATTCTTAAAGCTTGAAAAGTTTAGAGAACTTTTGTGTAACAGTGTATATGCAAGGCAGGCTTGAGAGGAATTTCGTCAGGAAAACCATTGACCATCCAGACGGGAAAACCGCTTGTGTGTGCGGGGCATTAGAGTTAAAGAGTGACTATACTTTAAGTGCCTGTGTGTATGTAACAGAATGTGCAATGAGGGTGCCCCTATTTGATAGAGAAAGAGATAGAGACTGTCCGGTGTGTCTGTTTGCATGCAAGTTTAAGACTTTTGTGAATATCCCAATGTTTGAGACTATACTTTGAATTCCCTCGGTTCTATTATAAATGAACAGGTTGCTTACAGAATGCTTTTTTTGCTTAGGGTAATTTCTATTTCATTTGCACCTGGCTGGCACTGTGAAGGCATTCTCCTTAAACAGGTACAATCACAGACCAGTCTCCAAGACTGACATTCACAAATGATCTAAAGTCTTCTACCTGGAGATAAGTAAAGTTTCTTGTCAAGCCCAGAGAGGCTTATGTGAATTAGGGACAACATCAACCATTACATTTAGCAAACAATCACATCTTATAAGGCACTACTGGGAGCTTGAGGGAAACACAATTAGCGGGGATATATCCTTCAGCACCTAGAAGGCTCTAAAAGTGGGGGGATCTCAAGCTCCCATTGCTCTGTATAAGACACTACTGGAAGTTTGAGGGCAACACCAAGCATGCTCTAAAAGTGAACACAGCTGAGTAGCTCCATATTCTCCAGGTCAGCTTTAGTGTTGAGCAGAATATGCCATATTCGAATTCGCGATATATCTCGAATATATAGTCGAATATTCGACATATATTCGCTAAATACGAATATTCGTGATATTTTTTGGAAATGAAATGATTGCGAATTTTCGCTATCGCGAATTGCGAATTGCGAATTGCGAATATTCGAGAAATGCGGAATGGAGCATTCTGATTGGCACAGAATATTCGTGATATATTGCAATATAAAATAATTGCGAATATTCGAGAAATGCGGAATGGAGCACTCTGATTGGCTCAGAATATTCGTGATATATTACAATACACAATAATTGCGAATATTCGGCAAATGCGGAAGGAGCACTCTGATTGGCTCAGAATATTCGTGATATATTACAATACACAATAATTGCGAATATTCGAGAAATGCGGAAGGAGCACTCTGATTGGCTCAGAATATTCGCGATATATTACAATACACAATAATTGCGAATATTCGGCAAATGCGGAAGGAGCACTCTGATTGGCTCAGAATATTCGCGATATATTACAATACACAATAATTGCGAATATTCGAGAAATGCGGAATGGAGCACTCTGATTGGCTCAGAATATTCGTGATATATTACAATACAAAATAATTTCGAAATTTCGAGAAATGCGGAATGGAGCACTCTGATTGGCTCAGAATATTCGTGATATATTACAATATAAAATAATCGCGCGATATCGCTATTGCCGAATAATCGCATTGCGATTTTTTCGGCAATATAAAATGAGCGCTGCAGCTACTCGGCCCAAGGTCTCTAATCATACCAGCAATGCTTTTAGACGTCGATGGGGATCTCTAGGATGTGATCTGTTCTAAAAAAAAATTGAAAACATTCGAATATTCGAAATAGCGAATATTCGCCGCGATATTCGCGATATTCGCGAATACTCGAATATGCAATATTCGTAGCGAATATTCGCAATGCGAATATTCGTGAGCAACACTAGTCAGCTTTCACCCATTGGTATCATTAGCCATCACGGAATTGCTTTGTTCTCCTTCTTCAGAGCCTTTGGCTAGGCCACGAAGGAACAGAATCAGACAGGTTAATTCTCCTCTTCTCCTCTTTGTTTTCCTGTCATCTTATTCCTAATTAGTACTGGTTATTGCAGGGCAGCTGATTGGTCCCAAATACTTTCCTTCCACTTCTCCTAGTTTGAGTTCTGCTGTAAATTAGCCTGAGATCAAGTAAATTCAGTTACTTATACTAGTTTTTTTTTTTTTTAATACAAAACTGCCTAAATTAGCAAAGTATTTTTAACTGGTTCCCGACCACCCGCCGTCATATTACTGCGGGACGGTGGCTCTTTCTCGCGGAAGCACGTAGCTCTACGTCCTCTCCTTTTCGGCCACTAATGTATGAACAGAAGATCAGTGATTTCCCTTAGTAAGGCCACCCCCCATACAGTTAGAACACAAATAGGAACACACTTAACCCCATTCTTGCCTCCTAGTGTTAACCCCTTCACTGCCAGTGGCATTTTTATAGTAATCCAATGCATTTTTATAGCATTGATCGCTATAAAAATGCCAATGGTCCCAAAAATGTGTCAAAAGTGTCCGATGTGTCCGCCATAATATCGCAGTACCGAAAAAAACTCTGATCGCTGCCATTACTAGTAAAGAAATAAATATTAATAAAAATGCCATAAAACTACCCACTTTTTTGTAAATGCTATAAATTTTGCGCTAACCAATCAATAAACGCTAATTGCGATTTTTTTTTACAAAAAATATGTAGAAGAATACGTATCGGCCTAAACTGAGGAAAAAAATGTTTTTTTATATCTTTTTTGGGGATATTTATTATAGCAAAATGTAAAAAATATTGCATTTTTTTCAAAATGGTCACTCTATTTTTGTTTATAGCGCAAAAAATAAAAACCGCAGAGATGATCAAATACCACCAAAAGAAAGCTGTATTTGTGGGGAAAAAAAGGACGCCAATTTTGTTTGGGAGCCACGTCGCACGACCACGCAATTGTTAGTTAAAGCGACGCAGTGCCGAATCACAAAAAGTGCTCTGGTCTTTGGACAGCAATATGGTCGGGGCTAAAGTGGTTAATATGCATGGAGTACAGTTTTACATGGTGTTTAACAATCCAAAAAATGTCTCCCAAACACACAAAATCTCCTGTGCTTGAGAGTGGGACCAAAGATAGCAATAAACTACATTTTCATACTGGCTTTCATGGATAAGTTTCAACCTTATTAGACTGGGGGAGTTTGGAGACACTGAAATCACAAGACAAAACAGAGGGCGCACCGACCTGGTACATTATCCTATAAACATGACTTTATTATTGTAAAAGGTAGTAACTATTATCCTCACAGAATGACAATTGCATTAAAGCTTGTCACAAGGAACAGCACCTTCCAGTCCACAGTACATCATAACGTGTGAATGGTAGGGATGAGCTTTATGTTTGAGTCTAACAGTGAACAATTTGGGGTGTTCGCAGCAAATTCGAAAAGCCGCGGAATACTGTTAAAAGTCTCTGGGAGAAATCAAAAGTGTTAATTTTAAAGGTTAATATGCAAGTTATTGTCATAAAAAGTGTTTGGGGACCTGGGTCCTGCCCCAGGGGACATGTATCAATGCAAAAAAAGTTTTAAAAACTGACGTTTTTTTGGGAGCAGTGATTTTAATAATGCTTTAAGTGAAATAATAAAAGTGAAATATTCCTTTAAATTTCATACCTGGGGGTTGTGTATAGTATGCTTGTAAAGTAGCACACGTTTCCCGTGTTTAGAACTGTCCCTGCACAAAATTTAATTTCTAAAGAAAAAAGTAATTTAAAACTACTCACGGGTTACGGCTATTCATGAATTGTGTGGTATCCTGACAATACAGATTAAAGTCATTGTCACAGGACAGGGTCACCCATCCACATCGTTGGGTAACCCCCGGCTGCTTGGGGTTACCTAATGACGTGGACGGGTGACCCTGCCCCCTCTTACACGTCATGGGGGTTCGCTCCTCAATGGAGGATGGGTGGAGACTGCAGCATCGCTGGAGTATGGACTATTGTTGGACACCGAGAGACGGGATTACATCGCTGGAATTTATTTTCAATTTTTTTTATTTTTAAATAAAGGACTTGTCCAGCTGTGTCTGTGTGTTTTTTTTTTAATTTAATTTTTTACACTTTCTTTGTGAAATGGTAGGGGTACAATGTACCCAGTTACCAATTCACATGGGGGGATCTGGAGTTCCCCTTTGTTAAAGGGGGCTTCCAGATTTCGATAAGCCCCCGCCCGCAGACCCCCACAACCATTGGGCAAGGTTTGTGGGGATGAGGCCCTTGTCCTCATTAACATGGGGACATCCTTCCCATGTTGAAGGCATGTTGCCTGGTATGGTTCAGAAGGTGGGACGCTCTCTCGTCCCCCCTCTCTTCCAGTGGCCTGCCAGATTGCATGCTCAGATAAGGGTCTGGTATGGATTTTTGGGGGAACCCCACGCCCCACGCTTTTTTTTTTTAATATTCATACCAGACCCAAAGGGCCAGGTAATGGACTGAGGGGGGGAACCCCTGACGTATTTTTTTCAATGACTAGTTTTAAATGACAGTTCTAAACATGGGAAACATGCGCTACTTTACAGGCATACTATACAGACCCCCAGGTATGAAATTTAAAGGAATATTTCACTTTTATTGTTTCACTTTAAGCATTATTAAGATCATTGCTCCCCAAAAAAATGCAGTTTTTAAAACTTGTTTATGCATTAATACATGTCCCCTGGGGAAGGATCCAGGTTCCTAAACACTTTTTATGACAATACCTTGCATATTAACCTTTAAAATTAGCACTTTTGATTTTTCATGCTCGTGTCCAATAGACTTTAAGGCCTTGTACACACAATGTAATATATCCGATGGAAACGGTCAAAGCGGATCAAAGCGCGGTGACACATCGGTGACGTTGACGCCGCCACGTCACCGCCACGTCACCGCACCAGGAAGTAAACACTTCCGCGCGCACGTGTCGGATCCATTCACAGGATACGACGCATGTGCGGGCAGATATGTCCGCTGGTTAGGCGTACTAACCAGCAGACATATCCGACATATCCGAAGCGCATGCTTTGAAATTTTTCCGCCGGAGGAATCCGGCCAAAACGGTCCGTTTGCCCCTACAGACGAGCGGATTTTTCGGCTGAAATGGTCTGTCGGACCATTTTCAGCGGAAAAATTCCCTTGTGTGTACGAGGCCTCATGGTGTTCGCATGTTAGAACAAATGTTTTGCCTGTTCGCATGTTCTGGTGCGAACCGAACCGGGTGGTGTTCGGGTCATCCCTAGTGACAGGACAATTGGAGATCCAATAGTCTAATGTGTTTTGAGGACTAGCCTTTTCCTTAAAGCCACTGAGGAAGGCACTGGCTCTGAGGAAATGAGTTAGCCTATTGGATCCCTAATTGTCCTGTATAATATACTGTGGACCAGTGGCGTAGCATGGGTTGTCAGCACCAGGGCAAGGCAAGTAATTTGCGCCCCCCTAACCTGCACTCCCTCTATCCCTATCCCTCTTTCTTTTTTATTCCATTGTTTTTTCTCACTCCTTTTATCTTTCTCTCTCCCTCTCTCTCTCTCTCCCTCTCTACAATTTATTCTCTCTTTCCCCCTTTTCTCTCCCCTTTCCTTCTCCTCGTTTTTTTTTCTCTTTTTGTCTCTTTTTTCTTTTTCGTTTTCTCTCTCTCGCTCCTCTATTTCACTTTCCTTTCTTTACCACGCACTTGTTCTATTTCTTTTTATTTCTCCTTTTTTTTTATTTGTTCCCCCTCTCTCCCATGTATTCTATCTTTTTTTATCTCTCTTTATGCCTATTTCTTTGCGCTCTCTCTCTCTCTTTCTTTTTCCCTCTGTTCTCCTTTCTTTTCCTTTTATCTCTTTCTTTCCCTGATTCTTGTTTTTTTCCCATCATTCTATCAAGCTTTCCCTTTTCTATCTGTCTATCCATCTTTATTGTTCTATCTCTCCTTCTTTCTGTAGTCTCTGGGTTGACGGTGAATTTGTCGTGTTTTGTCAGGCAAATGGCCGGTGTTAGCACTTAAATCATCCCGATTCCTTTCACTATGCTTGATATATGATCAATTCACATTATTTCTATTACGGCCCTGTACACACGGGCAAGAATCTCGTCAGGAAAAAACTTTATTTTCCCTGACGAGATTCTTGGCAAGAAACTCTTGCCCCCCTGAGTTTACAGACTCTCGTTTCAAAAGAACCGCGGTTCTCTTGAAACGAAACAACACGGTGATGTCATCGCGTACGACGAGCATGCGCTCGTCACATTCGATGCCATTGCCACCATCTTGCTTTACCCTACCTATGCCGTGGAAGCTACCGTGCATGTGTCAAAGTCATTTGTGGGTTTCCACGGCGACAGGTAAGTATACACACTCTCGGGTTTCTCATTGGGAAACAGGCCGACAAGAATCTCAACGAGAAAAAAAAAGCGCAGGTTCTCTTTTTTTCTCGTCGAAATACTAGCCAGATTTCCTGACTGGAAACCTGAAAGCCTCATACACACAAATGCTAATCTCATCAAGAAGCAGTTTTCTTGCTGGTTTTTGCATTGGAATTTATAATAAAATAGTTCAACTCACCATAATACAGAATGAGTGGAAACCCTGAGCTTGTAGCCTGCAACCAGATGCAGTGTGCCACTGTTGCCAGCCACCAGATGCAGTTTGTTACTTGCCATCATTACCTACCACCATATACAGTGTGCCACTTGCCAACTATAGACTGCCACCAGATGTAGTGTGCCCCTTACACTCATAGCATGCCAATAGATGCAGCATGAACCCCCCAGGAATCTAAGGGTGTGAGAGCTCTGCTGTGAAGCGCTGACAGGTCAGCACAGAACGCTGGCTGCAGCGGGAGACCTAACTGAGAATTCTAAGCCTGATCTCTCAACTGTGACTGCTTTGGATTTCATCTCTCTGTTTGTCCACTGCAGCAGTCAGTGCCTAAGGCTGCATCCTGATCTTTTTTCTGCTCTGCTGCTCTTGCTCTTTAGTCTGTGCATGCCACCTGCCAGAGAAGATACAGGTGGGTTGAGTTAAGCAGTAGGGGTGGAGGAGGAGGAAGTTAAATCCTCCTCTGCTCTGAATGCTGGGCCCTCTGCCCCTCCTCCTCATGACATCAGTGGTTGCTAGATGCCAGGCAGGCTGCGTCTAGAAACCAGTTTGGGCAGTGAGCCAGCGGCCGGTGGTGAATGACGTAAAGTAGGTCTCCACCAGCAAGGAGCCCAGGCTGACAGTGAGTGACAGGCAGCAGTGATACCAGGGCAATTTTAAGGGACATCAGATCTCGTAATATGTGGTCACCCTAGATGCGCCCCCAAATGTTGTGCCCAGGGCCACTTCCCATCTGTCCCCCATGCTACGCCACTGCTGTGGACTTGATAGTGCTGTTCTTTGTGATGAGCTTTAATGGAATTATCATGTTTTGAGTATAATACTTACCACCTTTTACAATAACAAAATATGCTTACCAGTCTGCCTACTTAATAAATGGTATAGGTGATACTAAGAAGCTAGCTTTGAGATTACCACAAGTATAGTTAATTTTTAATTTTTGTATTTAGTATGTTTTTAAGTTTACTTTAACATCATACTTCATAACTGTGGAGTGAAAACAATTTTAATGGTTCAAGATTTAGATAGTGTATAAATACAGGATATATTTTTCTTTTAATTAGCAGATGTCCTTTTTGTTCACTGGGCACCAAGGCTGATGCCCATACATATTTAGTTAAAATGGTTTTCCAGTTAATGCCAATGCAAAACCAATCAAAAGATGTATCAGCATGATTCTCCTAATAACGCATAAAACAAAATCACTGTTCAATTTGTGGAGACCGTTAATGAATATTCATTCCGAGAAACTGCTCCTGTGAGGACCTCTGTTGTGATAATTTTCTGAGATCTTCTAAGACCTGCTTCACAGCTGATATATTATTAACTCTAAAATACATTTCAACATGACATTAATAAATTCCCCATTATCCTTGCTAAAACACAATAAATCAAAGTTTATTATTTTGCAATTAATTTACACTGTAGAGAATTTTTAATTGCCAAGAACATTGGACATTATTTACAAATACCTGTTTGAAATTTATCAACAAGGAAACTTTTGATTAAAGATAAACTATAGGCCAACAGCTAAATATGCAGATGAAACACAGGAAAGCTGTGTTACCTGAAAAAATATTTTTACACAGAACAACCAGGAAGATAACATTAAAGCGGATCTCCACCCTAAAGTGAAGATCCGCTGATCGGAACCCTTCCCCCCTCCGGTGTCACAATTGACACCTTTCAGGGGGGAGGGGGGTGCAGATACCTGTCTAAAGACAGGTATCTGCAACCACTTCCGGCCCGCAGTCTCGGGCAAAAGTCTGTTTTTTTGGCGACATCCCGTCGCCCCCCCCCCCGTTGTGTGCTGGGAACTCTCGGCTCCCAGCACACAGCGGGAGCCAATCGGCGGGCGCATCGCGACTCGCGCATGCGCCGTAGGGAACCGGGCAGTGAAGCCGGAGCGCTTCACTTCCTGGTTCCCTCACCGTGGATGGAGGGGGGAGCAGCAGGGTGACGAGCGATCGCTCGTCCTCTGCTGCGGACGCCGCTGGACTCCAGGACGGGTAAGTGTCCTAATATTAAAAGTCAGCAGCTGCAGTATTTGCAGCTGCTGGCTTTTAATATATTGTTTTTAATGGGCCATCCGCTTTAAGGTTTCATTCACACAGGGCATCTGTGTAACCCTTCTAAGCGCCTTTTCTTCACCCAAGAAAAAAGCTGATTTAAAAATGCACTTAAAATTGTACACACAATTGAACACACATTTAGGAGTGTCAAGTCTTTGAGTGTTAATGGATTCCAAAAGCCAAAATAAATTAATATTCTGGCCATTTGGGATGCATTAATGCTCATATTTGCTTAACCACTTGCCCACTGGGCACTTAAACCTCCTTCCTAACCA
The DNA here is from genome assembly GCA_029574335.1 of Rana kukunoris. Taxonomy (NCBI): domain Eukaryota; kingdom Metazoa; phylum Chordata; class Amphibia; order Anura; family Ranidae; genus Rana; species Rana kukunoris. Next base: position 230,617,064 of record CM056049.1, on the reverse strand, counting down.
CACCAATTTTCAGCTTTCAGTGCTCTCACATTTTGAATGACAATTACTCAGTCAGGCAACATTATACCCATATGATTTTTTGTCTTTTTTCAAAAAAATAGAGATTTATTTTGGTGGTATTTGATCACCACTGGGTTTTTTTTTTAAGACTGAAAATTTTGTACAAAAAATAAACTTTTCTTTGTTTTTGTTATACGATTTTGCAAATTAGTAATTTTTCTTCATAAATTGTGGCCAACATTTATACTGCTACATTTCTTTGGTAAAAAAATAACTCAAATCAGTGTATATTATTTGGTCTTTGTGAAGGTTATAGAGTCTACAAGCTACAGTGCCAATCACTGAAAATTAATTAACTTGATCCCACCTGATATACTATCTAATTTCTTGAGACACTAGCAAGCCAGGACAGTACAAATACACCCTAAATGTCCCCTTTTTGGAAAGTAGACAACCCAATGTATTTAGTAAGAGGCATTGTGAGTTTTTTGAAGTTGTAATTTTTTCCCACACTTTTTTGCAAAATCAAGATCATTTTTTCACACAATTGTCAAATTAACAGGTTATTTCTCTCACACAGCACATGCATACCACAAATTACACCCCAAAACACATTCTACTACTTCTCCCGAGTATGGCAATACCACATGTGTGAGACGTTTACACAGCCTGGCCATATACAGGAGCCCATCATGCAGGGAGCACCATCAGGCGTTCTAGGGGCATAAATTACACATTTTGGAAAGTAAACACCCCAACATATATTTTATGAGGCATAATGAGTCTTTTGAAAATGTCATTTCTTTTTCCACAAGTTTTCCAAAAACAAAATTTACACAAAGTTGTCAATTTATTAAATTTTTCTAACACAAAGCATGTACATTACACCCCAAAATGACACTGATGGACACTGTAGTGACACTGTAGTGGCAATAATGCGGCATGGATGAGAGCTAATGTGGCAAGGATGAGTACTGATGTGGCAAGGATTAGCACTGATGTGGCACGGATAAGCACTGCTGTGGCAAGAATGAGCACTGCTGTGGCATAGATGAGGCATGGATAAGCACAGGCATGAGCCATGGATGGGCATGGATGAGCCGTGGATGGTTATGGATGAACCATGGATAGAGCATGGATGGGCACGGATGAAGCATGGATAAGCATGAATGAGCATGGATGGAGCATGAATGAGCACAGATGCGCACGAATGGCACATGTATGGGCACAAATGGAGCCTGGAGGAGCCATGGATGGATGGAGCATGGATGAGCCAGGGATGGATTGAGCATGGATGAGCACGAATGGAGCATGGATGAGCACAAATTGAGCATGGATGAGCACAGATGGAACATGGATTGAACATGGATGAGCACGGATGGAGCACAGCTTTGCCAGGGATGGAGCATGAATGGAGCACAGATGAGCAAGGGATAGATGAAGCATGAATGAGCCAGGGATGGATGGAGCACAGATGAGCATGGATGGATGGAGCACGGATGAGCCACAGATGGATGGAGCATGGATGAGCCAGGGGTGGATGGAGCATGGATGCACGCCCCCACGGCGGTAAATGCAAAGGGCCGTACAGGTATGCCCATTTGCCTGTCTGAGCTATTCTGCCGACGTATATATGTGTGTGCGGCAGTCGGCAAGTGGTTAAAAGTTAACAGTTGTTCAAACTCCTCTTCACTGTATCCACTGCACTGGATATGACATTGCATGAGACAAAATACTGAACAGGTTCATGGGATAAATACCACACATTTTGTGAAATAATGCATGCTTTATTTTGGTAGCGTTTGTTAATTGAATTGCAAACAACTTTAAAAAAAAAACTAAGAGGTATATTACCCCAGATCATAAAGCAGCGGTAAATATTGTTTTGTGAATGAAGCCCATTAACCCACATTGCCACAGCTAACACTACAAGGAAGATATTAGATGTCATTGTGTTTAGAGATAAAACCAAATACCATACTGCCAGTGTTAAGGGAGTAAAGACTAGCATGAGCGCTTTACATTGTGGGCGTGTTACATTGAAATGAGCCGTGACCCCATGCAAATGAAGGGCCGGCCGGCTCGCGCATGCGCACTTGAAGGAGACCATGGTCAGCTCCGCTGTGCGCATGCTCACAACTCGGGAGCGGCGCAATCAGTGAAATTGGAAGTGGACCCGGGCAACGTAGTGAACTACGCAAACAGCATAAATAGACAGACACAAATGCACTTCCTTTGAAAAAGCACATCCCTTTGTATCCCTTCCTATACAGCAAGGTGCTTTTGTTTATTAGCGTTTGTTTGTTTGTTTGTCACGTGTCTTTGAGATATTTGGGGACTGTTTTGCAGAGTGATTTTTGTCTTTTATGTGTTTTCTTTGTTGTTATTTTGTTTAAAATATATTTTTGCTGGGCATTTTTTATTTTTGCTCGTCATTTATTTAATTTTTTTGGTTCTGTTTGTGTATGATTTTGGAATGTGGGGGTGATATTCCTGCCGGAAAAGGGGTGTCACCCTCATTTGTGGTGGAGAAGTGATCCCCAGGTCTGTGTGAATGGTGTATGAATGTACAGTGACATAATTGGAGCCTTGGCGTGGCGTTGCAGCTCACAAGTCCTGCATGGTGGACTGGTGCCAATCCAATGTGATGAAGATGTGGGGTGTGTGTGTTAGGGACCACAGTGGTGTGCATGCATGCATTCTCATTGTGCCATGATTAATGTGTGTGTTTAACGTGCAAAGATGCATATGTGAGCTGGCATGAGATGGGGTCATGAGATGGGGTCCCAGTGCATATGCAGAGTCACCTTGAAGGGAAAAGACAGGAGGATGTTAGTAGTGCATGTGCCCCTTGTGATGTGTGCATCATGGGGGGGACAGTCATGCCTGCCACCCATGTCACTCACCAACCAGCCAGCTCTCCCCATACATGTTCTGTTCAAAATCTGTGGGGATGGGGCTCTGATTGTATATGTAGCTGTCATGGGTGTCATGGGTAGTGTCATGTGTTGGGCTGGTGATGTCCTCCTGCAGGGTTGTGGTTAATTCCATGATGGCATGAGGAGTGAATCTGAAGATGCGAGACACCTCAGAATCACTCATGCCAAAGATGTCTATGCGTGTGTGATATATCCTCTCCCGTGAAGAGTGAAGAGTGAGGGGCTTGTATCAGATAAGAATATTGTATTAGATTAAATTGTAAAGTTTAGATAAGCAAAAAAAAATAAAAAATCTCCCGTGCCCTCCTTAGTGCCCTACTCAGTGCCCTCCTCAGTGCCCTCATCCTTCTTTGTTCATCTAAAGTCAGTAGTATAGCTATGTGCGACGATGCCCCTGGCATGTTGGCATACAGATTGTTGTGCAACACGTGTGACTGCTGAGCTCCTCACTAACAGTGTTGCTTTATCTAGCAAGTAGACTTTTTTTCTCTTTTTAGACCAGCTTTTATATGCTCTAATTTTAGACAGGACATTTTGCTGTTGCGCACACTGCGTCACCTGCGCTGCCCCAACGTTCTTTTGTGGATCCCCGTAAGTCCCTCATTAGCATATTTGACTAGCAAATCAATGGTCTGTCTAGGGCACTTTTGCGCGGACGGATGCGCCAGTCTAACGAAATTACGCGGGACAAAAAAAAGTAGATTTTTTGCGTATCTCGTTCTAGGGATGCCGCGCATCGAAACGCACGCGCACATTTCGACTTACGCACGCGCATCTCCTGTTGCGCAGGCGTAATTGCTCTGTGAATCTGGGCCAAAGTTTTTCCAACTTCATCATTAAAAACGATGTTGTCCACACACCATCGTTTTTAAAAAATGATGAACAAATCGCTGTGACGCACAACACGTACGACGGCACTCTAAAGGGGAAGTTCTATACGCCTTGGGGCTGCTTTTAGCTGATTCCTTGTTAGTAAAAGACGATTCGCGTTTTTTTGTCTGTTATAGCGTGATGAATGTGCTTTCTCTATTATGAATGGTAGTCTTACCAGAACAAGCACTCCCGTCTCATATCTTGCTTCTGAGCATGGACGGGTTTAAAATGTCCTTTTAGCCCACACACGATCTTTATTTTTTATTTTTTTCAAAAAAAAATTATTGAGATTAATAATAAGTACAACATATACATTAAGCAATCTACCATACAATGAAATAATAGGGGTATTCCAGCAAAGCAGTGTGCATATGGCCTAGTAAGGAGTTAGGAACATACCAAACGTACATTGAAAAACTGTGCTTCTATCCCCCCCGGCACCCCAAGCGGGAACATGCTGTGCAAGTGGAGATCGAGCCCAGCCAACATGAGAGCCAAGTCCTATAATGTGGTTCCATATAATTAGCACAGTATTAAATACGAAACAACAGTTATCAGGAGGTAATGGCCTCACAGGGCCCAAAAAACAATATTAAGCAACCATATCAACATGACAATAAAGTAAAGATATGGAAGTAAATAAGTAAATAAAAAGTAAATAAAATAAACAAATGCACCCGACCTACATGTAAACATTTACCGCTTGTACCACTCTTTCCAGCAGTTCCAATTTCTATCAAAGATTACGCAAGAGGATTTCCTAATAGCCAGAAGTCTTTCATATTGAAAATTAAGATTAACCTGGGTCAGGACTTCCGAAGGGTTAGGAGAGAGTGTAGTTCTCCAATGTCTGCCGATAATCAGTTTTGCTGTTATCAATATGTGGGTAACTACAGTTCGGAATTGCAACGGGTAATTGTCAATACCTAAATGGAGAATTGCTAGAGCTGGCTCAGTTGGATTCAAGACCCCGGTAATATCTGCAAGAATAGAGAAGACCTTTTTCCAATAACTAGATACATTTTTACATTGCCAAAATGTGTGAAAGATAGTGCCTTTGGAACCGCAGTCCCTCCAACATAAGGGAGAATGTGAGGGAAACATCTTGGCCAGCTGATAAGGAGTCCTGTACCATCTCACCAAGATTTTCTGAGTAATTTCCCAATGATTAACACAATGGGAAGCTTTATATTTATAACGGAGAGCGTATGACCACTTTTCAGAGCTAAACGTTGTCTTTAAATCTTTTTCCCATGCTAACATAGGAGACGATTTAGTAAATTTCTGTTTAAATTGGAGCGTGCTATAGAGAAGCGAAATCCCTTTAACTTTATCTTGATTAGATGAGTAGAACTGCCCTACCTTTACATTTAAATTGATCAATGGGGAGGAGATTTAATCAGAAACGAAGCGATCCGTCTATAAAGAAAATTGCTGGAGTCGGAAAGGTTATATTTAACTTTTAGCAAAGCAAATTTTTTAATAGTGCCTTGATCCATAATTTCATCGATCCAATCTACACCCCCATTTTTCCATTGGGTAATACTACAATAGGGTAGGAACATTTCCAATGTTTCTATTGGGATTCGAAACGGTTGGACCAAACTATCCCTACTAGTTTGTGACATCAGATGTCTGCAGGCCATAACTGAGGCTTGTGATGTGGGAGGGAAGCTCGACATAGAAATAGATTTCCACGTATCAGCTATTAGAAGATTTTTCAAGATTGGGGATTTGTTAAGAGCTGCTTCAATACTGACCCAAAGGGGTTCTGAGTAGGGGGGTTAAACCAATGTTTAATTTGGGTCAACAAAGTTGCCCAGTAATAGTCTTTTAGATCAGGGAGTCCCATGTCGCCCACCTTACGGTGCTGGATCAAATATGCATGTGAGCAGCGTGCCCTACACGATCATTTTTTACAACCCGAAAAACGTCATTTTTTAAAACGACATTTGTAGTCAGAGTCTACACCGAGGAATATGATACCCTAACTACCCAGGCCTGAGGTGTGCCATTAGCCTCGCTGGACAGTATGCCTATAAGTGGGCATACCCTGAAGTGATTATGAAGAAATGAATGAAGAAAATGATAACATGAAAAAAGGGGGAACGGGTGGGTGGGTACCCAGAAACCCCACCGACGCCGGACATTAGAGGGGAGGAGGGATAAATAGCCCTCCGACTCCTCCTACAAACTCAGGCACGCCTGCGGCCCCGCCTTCCACTTGTAGTCAGAGTCTACACCGAGGAATACGATACCCTAACTACCCAGGCCTGAGGTGTGCCATTAGCCTCGCTGGACAGTATGCCTATAAGTGGGCAAAAATACCCAGAAGTAGGTGTGATAAAAGAAATGGAAGAGCACGAATATCTGTCTGGTAGAGAAAGCACGCCCCGACAGTCACAAGAACGGCTCCGATAACCATCCGTTATGACAGCAGAAAAAACCAGCGTCCCAAGAACCGATGATTGGAAGGAATCCCGAAACCAAATGACTGTCCCGTGCCTGACCGACTAAGCTTTCCTCCAAAAGCACAGACATGGGAACCACTGCTGGTGGCGAGAGGATACGTGGGGGACTGGAACAAGGGCCGCCCTGAGGAGCCCTGTGAAAGCAACACCACCCAATAGGAAGCAACCAGTGCCCCATGTCAAACCCCACAACCATTGACCTAACTATCCATACCTGGTAAGGGGACGTGAGAAGGAGAGATGCAAAAAATGGACAACTGATAGGAGGGAAGGGGTTTGAGAGCCGGGTACCCGAAAGATGAGTCGCTGATGTTAATGGACGAGGCCACCACGCAGTAGCGATATGCAACGATACAGAGACAGAACCAGACATGGAATGACCCGACCTACCCGAGTAACTGGGACCCCCCTATCAACAGGCCGGGCAATGGACAAAGAGCCTGGCCTGACAGACCCGCCCCGACGATCTGGCAACCTATGAACAAGAGAACAGCCCCAAAGATAAGAAGCAACAACTCCATGGATGAGAACCCTAATAAAATTGCCCTAGCAGGAACGGCCAGAACACGCCAGAACACATGTGAAGCAGCCGGGACGGAACTGGACCCAAACTGAAATGTACCGCCTACCCTGCTGCGGCCGGAAAAAAGGAAAACCCCTTGTAGACTTACCACCCTGCTGAGCCAAGTACGGGCCAACCCCTGAGTGACGGCGTACTGCCATGCTCTGTACCCCCCACGTGGAGCAGGCGGGATGCACCAGAATGTGTCGCCCCCTAAACGTGCCGCACGCCCAACCCTAGAAAACCGAAAGAAAAGACAACAGACAACAAAACATGACACCCCCCCACTGTAGCTGCCTGGGCCAAAGATGTGAGCAGAAATGACCAGACCTCAGCGCGTGAATGAACCTGACGACAGATCCCCCCCCAAGTGTATGTGACAAGTGTAAGCAGTAAGCGAGCCCGAGTAACCTGCCGCGCAGACAGGTAATTAAAAACGACACACTCAAGGCGCTGTACCCACAGACCGTGGTGGGTAGATATATAGGCGTAAGAATGAACGTGCACGTATGACGTATGTTATACAGGCGAGAAGATTGTGGTCAACAATCATTTAAAAACGAAACCTCAGCCCGTATGGATCTGTAGACGTGACAGATCCTGAGATGCGCACCCTGGCTAACTATACCCGAAAGAACAGTATGACGAGACAAAGAAAACAAATAAAGCTACAAAGCTGTTTGTGCTGTGACTGCATCGCACCGACAAGCTATGTGACCGACCCTGCTGGAGTAGGACCCCCAACCGAAACACAACCCACTCTGTGCCTACCCAAGTATGAAGACATGGCAGTGACGGAGGGACCCCAGCATGTCAATGAACCCGACGACCCCCCTGTGAATAGCGTGAGTGAGCGCAAGTGACCTGCTGCACAGCAGAACACTGAGGACCCGTGCACCCACAGACCGTGGTGGGTAGTCCTGCCCGTGAAATGAAACTCAATGCATCGTAAGACGTGACATGACAGGCGAGAAGTACGAGGTGAACAATCACCTGGAAAACGAAAACCTCAGCACGAATGGATCTGTAGACGTGACAGACCCCGAGATGCGAGCCCTAGCCAACCGGACCAGGAAAGCAACCTATAAAAAATAATGAGACATGGAAACGAACAAAGCTAGAACGGCCACTGGTGCAAGCTGAACCTGCGTGACAACAGAAACACGCCATGACAGAAACACGCCATGACAGAAACACGCCATGACAGAAACACGCCATGACAGAAACACGCCATGACAGAAACACGCCATGACAGAAATACGCAAAAGACTGAGCTGCTGTGCTGAATACTGACGACAGAGCGGTGACAGTAAAAACGCTCCGCGACAGAAGCATGATGCTGACAGCACCGCTATGACCTGACAGGAACCTACAGTGACTGCAACCACTATGACAAAAAATGCTACGACAGAAAAACATGCTACTGACAGCCCCGCTGAGACAACACATACTGACAGCCCCGCTGAGACAACACATACTGACAGCCCCGCTGAGACAACACATACTGACAGCCCCGCTGAGACAACACATACTGACAGCCCCGCTGAGACAACACATACTGACAGCCCCGCTGAGACAACACATACTGACAGCCCCGCTGAGACAACACATACTGACAGCCCCGCTGCGACAACACATACTGACAGAACCGCTGAGACAACACATACTGACAGAACCGCTGAGACAACACATACTGACAGAACCGCTGAGACAACACATACTGACAGAACCGCTGAGACAACACATACTGACAGAACCGCTGAGACAACACATACTGACAGAACCGCTGAGACAACACATACTGACAGAACCGCTGAGACAACACATACTGACAGAACCGCTGAGACAACACATACTGACAGAACCGCTGAGACAACACATACTGACAGAACCGCTGAGACCACACATACTGACAGAACCGCTGAGACCACACATACTGACAGAACCGCTGAAACCACACATACTGACAGAACCGCTGAGACCACACATACTGACAGAACCGCTGAGACAACACATACTGACAGAACCGCTGAGACCACACATACTGACAGAACCGCTGAGACAACACATACTGACAGAACCGCTGAGACAACAAATACTGACAGAACATACTGACAGAACCGCTGAGACAAAACATACTGACAGAACCGCTGTGCCAAAAAACATACTGACAGAACCGCTGTGACAAAAAACATACTGACAGAACCGCTGAGACAAAACATACCGACAAACGCTGTGACAAAAACATACTGACAGAACCGCTGAGACAAAAACATACTGACAGAACCGCTGAGACAAAAAACATACTGACAGAACCGCTGAGACAAAAAACACACTGACAGAAACACACTACTGACAGGACCGCTGTGACAGAAACATACTGACCGCAATGCTGTGCCATGAACCACGTGAGGCAAGAACCCTGGGGCAGAAACGCTGAAACAGAAAACGCTCAGACAGAAACCCCGGGATAGAAACGCTATGACAGAAAACCCTGGGGTAGAACTGCCGACCGTGGAGACGTGATTGGACAGCCCCCCCCCCTACGCTGCCAGTGTGACCCCCAGAGTGGGTGGACAAACCCTCCCTTGCTGCCAGCGTGACCCGGGAGAAGGTTGGACAGCCCCTCATGCTGCCAGCATACCCAACATCATGAAACTGCAACACACAGTGGATGCCTGGCAGGCAGACCTTGTGCACGAACGTATGCCAGATAACTAACATGTGACCAGACACCGACCTGCGCTTGCTGCATGCGGGCTGCGCCACCCTGAAGATTCCCCCGCCCGTATTGCACTGTCGGTACGAGCGGCGGGAGAAAGAAAAACACCCAACGTGCATACCGGGAAGTGGGTAGCCATGTGAGCGCCCCCCCCCCCCCCAGAAGACAGGGAAAAACGGGAGGTGTGCAGGCGTCCCCTCCATGGTGCACGGCGTGTGCTCCAGGGAGGTGGACTGGCGGGTGCATGGGATGAGGACGGACGCCCCTCCGCCGGCATGACGCCGGAAGAAGTGCCCAGCAAAAGGCAGCTGGATGGACGGACATCCCCCCCCCCCCCATGGGAGCCCCGTGGGAAGCGGGCGGCAGCCCCCCGATGTCCAACGGAGCCCTGGGAACCAGAGGTGGCCATCGCCAGCTTCCGACGCCCGGCCGTGCGTGCTGCCACTCTGAGCCCTGTGAGGGGGATCGGACGGACCCCCCCCCCCTCCGGCGAGGCCAGCGGGAGAAGCGTGCGGCCTCCTTGCTAGAAGGAGCAAGGATAGTAGGTGGATGCGCGCCCCCCCTCCCCCGGCACGAGCACCGGGAGAAGCGGGTGGCCTCCTTGCTAGCAGGAGCAAGGATAGTAGGTGGATGCGCGGCCCCCCCTCCCCCCACACGAGCACCGGGAGAAGCGGGCAGGTGACAGCATAGGGAGGGAGAGGGAGAGAGAGCGGCACCCCCCCCTACCGTAAGGACCGAGGGAATGGACCGGGCTGCCCCTTCCTGGATGGCGCCGGGAGGAACGCACGAATAAGTAGGCGGGCAGCCCCCCTCGATGTAGCCTGGTGTGAGCACCGGGAGGGGAACCGCCACGAGACCTTAGCAGCCGACATGCTGCTGAGCTACAACCGGAAGTGACGACAGCTGCTACCCAGAAACCCCACCGACGCCGGACATTAGAGGGGAGGAGGGATAAATAGCCCTCCGACTCCTCCTACAAACTCAGGCACGCCTGCGGCCCCGCCTTCCACTAAAAAATGCAGCATGTTCGAATTTTTTTTTTTGCCTTTTTTTTAGAAGATGAAAAACGATGTGAAGCCCACACATGATCATTTTAAATGACGTTTTTAAAGCGTTTTTAATTTTTCATGCCGAAAAATGATTGTGTGTACGCGGCATCTGTCTGCCATAATGTACATACATCTTTGGTTCTTTTTTTTTATTTTTTTAAATAATTTAACTAAACGTTTATGCATAGTAAAAATGAGATCAAATGGCCCAACTACAGAAACTTTTTCATCCAAATAAAATAAAATTATGTCAAAGCCACTGTTAGCGTTAAAGAATTCAGTGTTATGAGACATCATTCTCATCATATATCAAAAGTTAAGGCAAGGATAATGGGTAGCATACTTGTAACAGTTCACAAAAAAAAGTATAAAAAGAGTACTTGCATATACTTCTAAATATGATGCAGTACTTAGCAGACAATATTTACAAAATGTATCTTCATGTACAGCTAATAGAAAGGAAAAGGGAAATGTGTGGATGCAGCAATTATCTTCCAGACCTATAAAAAAATATAATAAATCGCTGAATTGGCTTAACAAGCGCAGCTGAAAATAAGAACAAAAAAAACTTAGTAAGTATAGCATTTCACATAATACTTGAAATAATAATAAGAAATTACACTCCTGGCAGTTCTTTTTTCAGTATAACCTTCAGAATTACTGTATACATTGGGTATCTTACACAATGCTAACAGCTATTATAAAGAAAATACATTATTTTGTTTTGAAATGACATGAACAGTATAGTAAAAGTAAACATAGCTAGTAAAAATGATCAGTTAATGTTACAGAATTCTAGGACTACAAACTCACACAAAAACGAAAAAAATAATAATTCACATTGCAGTTTAGTATGAAGTAATGTTTCAATGTTGATGTGGAGGATTGTGTGTGTGAATTTACTTATCAAGATTGTAGTTGCAAGTTGGCCTTAAGACACCAGTTGGATGTTATAAAGAGATCTAACACTCAAATAAATGAGTAAGGATGAGTGGAAATAAAAGTGTTAGTTTCCACAAAATATGGGAACAATATGGATTTTTCAGCAGTTATTTTGCAACATGTTAAATTTAGCTGCTCTGTGCAATGTTTTTGCAGAGAGCAGCCCCGATCTTCCTCTTCGGGGTCCCCTTCACAAAAGAAACAGGGGCCCAGATTCACAGAGCGATTACGCGTGCGCAACTGCTGTTGCGCGTGCGTAAGTGTAAATGTGCGCGTGCGTATAGTTGCACGCGATTCACAAAACAATATACGCCAGAAATCTACGTTTTTTGGTCCGGCGTAATTGAGTTAGACCCTCGCTTCCCTTCGCGCAAAACTGCGCTAGACACACCATTGATTTGCTAGTCAAATATGCTAATGAGGGAGTTACGGGGATTCACAAAAAAAAAACGCAGTTGCTGCGCAGGCTACGCGATGTGCGCAACAGCAAAATGTCCTGTCTAAAGTTAGAGGACCTAAAAGCTGGTCTAAATTTTGAAAAAAAGTCTACTTGTCAGATAAAGCAACACTGTTAGTGAGGAGTTCAGCAGTCACACGTGTTGCCCAACAATCTGTATGCCAACATGCCAGGGGCATCGTCGCGCATAGCTATACTACTCACTTTAGATGAACAAAGAAGGAGGAGGGCACGGAGGATGGCACTAAGGAGGGCACGGGAGATGTTTTTTTTATTTTTTTATTTGCTTATATAAAATTTACAATTTAAATTAATCTAATACAATATTCTTATCTGATACAAGCCCCTCACTCTTCACTTGATATATCACACACGCATAGACATCTTTGGCATGAGTGATTCTGAGGTGTCTCGCATCTTCAGATTCACCCCTCATGCCATCATGGAATTACCACAACCTTGCAGGAGGACATCAGCAGCCCAACACATGGCACCACCCATGACACCCATGACAGCTACATATACAATCAGAGCCCCATCCCCACAGATTTCGAACAGAACATGTATGGGGACAGCTGGCTGGTTGGTGAGTGACATGGGAGTCAGGCATGACTATCCCCTCCCGTGATGCACACCTCACAAGTGGCACATGCATGACTAACATCCTCCTGTCTTTTCCCTTCAAGGTGACTCTGCATATGAACTGGAACCCCATCTCATGACCCCATCTCATGCCAGCTCACATTATGCATCTTTGCACGTTAAACACACACATTAATCATGGCACAATGAGAATGCATGCATGCACACCACTATGGTCCCTAGCACACACACCCCACATCCTCATCAAATTGGATTGGCACCAGTCCACCATGCAAGACTGGTGAGCAGTAACGCCAAGTCAAGGCTCCAATTACGTCACTGTACATTCATACACCATTCACACGGACCTGGGAATCACTTCTCCCTGGTCCTGGGGAACCCTTCTCCACCCAAATTGAGGATGACACCCCTTTTCCAGCAGGAATGTCACCCCCACATTCAAACATCATTCACAACCCAAAATATGCCAAAAATGTCAGCAAAAAAAAAAAAAATGCATAGAAAAAAAAAAAGGCATAGAAAAAAAAAAAAGTCAGAGAACAAAAATAAAAATGCTTTCAAACCAAAAAAAGGGGGGAAAAAAAATTAATGCCCTCTGCCTGAGCCACGCCTGGGGCGCCCCCGGCCACGGCCCCGGACCCTCAGGGGAGACGCATGGGGGAGGGGAAAAGCCGGGGAAGGAGGAGCAGCCCCTGAGATCTGCCCACCTGGCGGCCTGCCCTCCAAGGCCACGGCTATTCTGTCCAGGGCAGCACCAAGTGTTGCCGTGTTGCCCTGGATAGCCTGGGTAAGGGCCCTCACATCCTGCCCAACGCCTGCTGCTGTAGTTTGCAGGTCATTTAGGCAGGTTGTGGAGGCCCGGGAGTGGGAGTCCAGGTTACCCAGCCTATCGTTGATGGAGGACAGGCTCTGATCCACCCGCCCCATAGTCTGGCAGAGCTGTCTCAGAAGGCGGGTCTGGGTGGCCAGGTTCCTTCTCAGACAGGCGGGCAGGAGATTGGGCGCCCCCCTGGTGCTCTGGGATGACCTCCTGGCTCCAGCTGATGGTTGTGGCCGGGGAGAAGGGGAGGCCCTTGTGAGGGGAGCCATGTTGGGGGAGGAGGGGGGGGGCTCCCCCTTAGGGAGGGCAGGCTTCTTGCAGCCAGAGGGGAAGAGTCCGCAGAAACCAAACGTCCAGTGCCTGCCATGGACTCCTCCTCCTCATGATTCTCCTCCTCCTCATGATCGTCCTCCGCATGATCATCCTCCTCCTCTTGTTCCTCCTCCGCGGACTCTGGCCTTGTTGGGGGGGCCTCATTAGGCTGCTGTCCTGGCGTTGGAGCGGTCAGGCCAGATGGCCCTGCACCCTCCTGCACAGCTGTGGATGACACAAACCATTCACAGGTTGGAGGATCCACACACTTGCCACATATTCCCTTTCACCCCCTCCCCCACACATGCTACACACCTGAGAGAAATAAAAACCTTACCTGGCACCGCGGGGACCGGACTTGTGTCAAAGCCTGGCAGGCCCTCCACTTCATGCCGGTGAAAGGTCAGGGCCACCACACGCTCCGTCGCTGTAAATCTAATCCGGCATGGTGGGCCCCCTCCTGTGCCCCTGGCATGGGCATTTATTGCGGCCAGTTTTTTTTTCACCTCACGCCGGAGGTCATTTATTTTCTTTTCAATCCCAGACCGGGTCCGTGTCTCCCCCTCCCCCGATGAATTGACCTGCTCCGTGATCATATCCAATATCTCCCTCCTCCTGGCCGGGGTGGTGGTGGCACTCTGCGGGCCGTGGAGAAAACGCCCATACTCGCTAATGGCCCGGGCAAGAATTCTTTTTTCCCCCACAGTAAAATTCAGCTTTCGCTTTCTCTCAGTCATACTTCCAAACAAACTCACTAGCAGTCACCAAAAATCTGTCACAAATACAAGCACAACCAATCAGACAAGAACACACACAAAGAGAAAAAGAACACCCAAAAATCACACTAGCACTCAGCAAGAAACAGACACAAAAAAATCAGATGAAAAAATAAAGCAAGAAAACAAACGCTCAGAAATCTATCAATCAAACAAACAGTCTCAAACACTTATCAAAACTCACTTTCACAAAACTACCAACAAGCACTAGATCACACAGAACACTAATCTGACAACTACAAAACACACTCTAACGAACAACAGAGCAAAAGCACTTGATTCAATGGGAAGGGACACAAAGGGATGTACTTTTGCAATGGAAGTGCGTTTGTGTGTGTCTATTTATGCTGTCTGCGTAGTTCACAACGTTGCCCTAGTCCATTTCCAATTTCACTGATTGCGCCGCTCCCGAGTTGTGAGCATGCGCACAACGGAGCTGACATGGTTTCCTTCACGCGCGCATGCGCGAGTCGGCCGGCCCTTCATTTGCATGGGGTCACGGCTCATTTCAATGTAACACGCCCACGTCCCTCCCAATTTGTATTACTCCTCCTTACGCCTCAGGAAAAAACCTTACGCTTGCGCAATCTCTTGCGCAAAAGCTACGTGAATCGCGGGATTACGCGGCTAGATTGCGCAAGTCTAACGGAAAAGTGGTGCGCTACGCCGGACCGATAATGCGCCGATCTACGTGAATCTGGGCCAGGGTTTTTACCTCAATGCAGAAAATGCATTAAGGTAAATAAAAATTCTGGCCAGGATTCAGAAAGACTGGCGTATTTTTAGGCGGGCGTAATGCATCTCGTATGCGCTACGCCGCCGTAACTTAGAGAGGTGAGTACCATATTCAGAAACAACTTGCGCCCTAAGTTATGGTGGTGTAGCGTAAATGGGCCGGCATAAGCCTGCGTATTTCAAAGTAGGCAGGTAGGGGGAGTGTTGTATGATAATGAAGCGTGACCCCATGTAGATGCATGGCCGAACGAACGGCGCATGCTCCGTCCGTGGACGTAACCCAGTGCGCATGCTCAGAATCACGTCGGATAGAATGCCTAAGATACGACAAACACTGCCTACGACGTGAACGTACCTTACGCATAGCCCTATTCGTGTATGACTGGTCTATAAAATAAGGAGGCTATCCAGGAGAATATCCAGGCTAAAACTTACCGACCAATCAGCAACCAACCAAATTCACCTGTCTAACTGTGTACGTTAAAAACAGAGGTTTAGTTGCACGCATTTGCAAGTGCATGTGTAAGCTGCAGGCCCGTCAAGTCGCTCTGTATACTGCAGTCATAACTAGAACATTGCATTTTAAGTCTCTTCAGTAGGAGCACATGACTGCTGATGGATAGATAAGGGGCAGGTGACTGGAGGTAGCCCAGCCCTAATTAAAGGGGCAGGAGCACACTGCACACTCAGCACATGGAAGTAAAGGTGCCAGTGTGCTGCCTGACCACAATTACATAAATACAACAAACAAAAGTCACTGCCCCTACCTATGACTGGTCTATAAAATAAGGAGCGCTGGAAAGGGCGGATATACATACAAAAACATAGAATATCCAGGCTCAAACTTACCGACCAATCAGCAACCAACCAAATTCACCTGTCTAACTGTGTGCGTTAAAAACAGAGGTTTAGTTGCACGCATTTGCAAATGCATGTCTAAGCTGCAGGCCCCTTCAAGGCACTCTGTATACTGCAGTCCTAGTGATGTGCCAAAAACGTACCTAGGTTCAGTTTGAGCAGGGTTCGGCAAACATTACTAAAGTTTGGGGGCTGAATTCAATCCCTATTGAAGTCATTGATACAATACCTGTCGCAGAGAATGTGTTTCCAGCACAACGGCATTGTGCTGATTCTCGGCGACATGGTGCCGACATCTCGCACTCGGTGGAATAGAAAAAGCACATTCCAGCGAGCGCGTCATATAAGCGTCAGAGATCCGACTTGGATTCCCGCCAATTCTAGCCACAGTGTTTGGTATGAATCATGAGGGGGAACTCCACGCCAAATTTTAAATAAAAAAACGGCATGGGTTCCCCCCCAGGGGCATACCAGGCCCTTAGGTTTGGTATGGATTGGAAGGAGAACCCCCCCACAATCCATACCAGACCCATATCCAAGCACGTCGGCGGCGGCTTGGAAAGGAGTGGGGACGAGCGCCCTGCGTCCCCCACCCCAAAGTACCCTGTCCCCATGTTGATAAGGGCCTCTTCCCGACAACCCTGGCCGTTGGTTGTCGGGGTCTGCGGGCAGGGGGCTTTTTATTAATCTGGGAGCCTCCTTTAATAAGGGGGCACCCAGATACCGGCCCCCCACCCGGGACCGGAGCATGATGGGACTGTGACGTTATAAGAGGCCTATATAAATCATTACACTCCGGACACCCGGCATTACAACGGGAAGAAGCTTGCGTCAACATAAGAAGAAAAGAAGAAGGCAGAAGACGGCAAAGAAGAGCGGGCTGCGCCGCCGCTAGTAATAGAGCTAAAAACAAGATAGCGGCAGCCAGCCCCGAAGAAGGCACCAGAGAGCGAGCAGGAGAAGAACCGGGGGGAGTGCCGAGACGACAGTGGAGAGCGGAGAAGACGGAAGAAGACCCCCGGAGAGTGGAGAAGACCCCCTGGAGAGCAGAGAAGACCCCCCGGAGCTGACTAATAAATTATTTTAAAACCCTGTGTTGTGTGTACGATGTACCCCATATTCATTCACCTAGGGTGGGGGGTCGGTATCTGGGGGCCCCCTTATTAAAGGGGGCTCCCAGATTCCGATAAGCCCCCCGTCCGCAACAGCCAAGCTTGTCGGAAAGAGGCCCTGTCCTTATCAACATGGGGACAGGGTACTTTGGGGTGAGGGGGGCGCAGGGTGCCCCCCCTGCCCCAGAGCACCCAACCCCCCAATGTTGAGGGCATGCGGCCTGGTACAGCTCAGGAGGGTGGGCGCTCGCTCGTCCCCACTCCTTTCCTGACTGGCTGAGCGGCGTGCTTGGATATGGGTCTGAAATAGATTGTGGAGGGGGCCAGTAACTGAATGTTAAAAAAAAGTTCTGCCCATTTTCTGGGCTAATAGTCAAGAGATTGTCAAGCAAATACCATGGGGGGAGGGGCTGAGCACTGCCATGGGAAACATGTACTAAAGCAAAAAAATGGAACAGTACCATTGGAGGGAAGCAAGGTGAGGTGGTGCATCTCTGCAGTATATTCAACTTACCGGAAAAAAAGTGTGTTGAAATTCTCAGCAAATTCTCAGCAAAATGACAGCTCCTGCGAAGAGATGAGCTCAACGTTTGGGCCAAACTTTGGCTGTTCAGGCATTTACAGAAATGCTCAAAACATTTACCTACAGACATAGTACTAACACTATAGAACACGATAGCTTCTTGCTGCCAATGGCTGTTAAAGAAGTGGAGCCCATCACCTTGACAATTGCCTCAGGCCTGATTCATTTACATTGAGCATGATCTAAGTGGTGTCATTGACCATATGGTCAAAGATGTCACCAGGAAAGCCTGCCCACCTGTCATCCACTGGACTCAGCGGTAGGGATGAACTTCGTATTCGAGTCAAACTCACGTTCGACTCGAACATCGTATGCTCGATCATTCGTCGAATTACGAATGTTTTGGGCCGTTTGCGACAAATTTGAGTGGCGTGTCACGGCCCATAATTCACTGCAGCATCGCAGTGCATTGCTGGCTGATGATTGGCCAAGCATGCACTATGACTCGCATGCTTGGCCAATCACAGCTTGCAAAAAACGGAGAGCCATAATTGGCCAAAGCCAGGGTGGCTTTGGCCAATTATGGCTCAGGGAGTTTAGTACACGCCCCACACTATAAAAGGCCACCTGCAGATCGGCCTTGTGTAGTTTGTTGCGGTGGTTAAGAGAGAGAAGACAGAGAGAGAGTGTAATTTTTTGTAGCTAGATAGAGCAGGCAGGCTAGTCAGTTAAAGTTACAGTGTGTAGAGAATATATATATGCATCCCAGGTGTTGTATATATATTTATACACTGTATCATTTAGTTAGATCCGCTCTTCATAATTTACTGACAGGCAGGCAGGTGAGTGTGCTAGCTGCAGCATTCTCACGTGGTGTACTACCTGTGTCCTCTGCAGTGTGCACCTAAAGCTACATGGTGTTTACTGCCTGTGTGCTCTGCAGTGTACACCTAAAGCTACGTGGCATGTGTACCACCCGTGTCCTCTGCAGTGTGCACCTAAAGCTATGTGGTGTGTGTACTGCCATTGTCCTCTGCAATGTGCACCTAAAGCTACATGGTGTGTGTACTATTTTTCTCAATGATTTTCATTCATATTGCAGGGACCAGACATTACATTAACTGCTTGCCGACCGCGCGCCGCCGTTTTACGGCGGCAGGTCGGCTCTCCTGGGCAAGAGCCCGTAGCTCTACATCAGCAGTTTAGTGGCCACTAGGGGGCATGTGCACGCCACCGGCAGCCGGGGCGCGCACCCCTCAGCTCGCCTCCGAGTCCCGTACGCGTGCCCGGCGGGCACGATTGCTGCCGGGCACACGCGATTGCTCGGTACTGTCAGGGAGAGAAATGCTGATCTTCTGTTCATACAATGTATGAACAGAAGATCAGTGATTTCCCCTAGTGAGTTCACCCCCCATACAGTTAGAACACACCCAGGAACACACTTAACCCCTTCCCTTCCCCCTAGTGTTAACCCCTTCACTGCCAATGGCATTTTTATAGTAATCCAATGCATTTTTATAGCACTGATTGCTAAAAAAATGCCAATGGTCCCAAAAATGTGTCAAAAGTGTCCAAAGTGTCCGCCATAATGTCGCAGTACTGAAAAAAATCGCTGATCGCCACCATTACTAGTAAAAAAAAAATATTAAATGCCATAAAAATACCCCCTATTTTGTAAACGCTATAACTTTTGCGCAAACCAATCAATAAACGCCTATTACGTTTTTTTTTTAATGAAAAACATGTAGAAGAATACGTATCGGCCTAAACTGAGGAAAACATTTTTTTTTATATATTTTTGGGGGATATTTATTATAGCAAAAATTTAAAAATATTGCATTTTTTTTCAAAATAGTCGCTCTATTTTTGTTTATAGCGCAAAAAATAAAAACCGCAGAGATGATCAAATACCACCAAAAGAAAGCTCTATTTGTTGGGAAAAAAAGGACGCCAATTTTGTTTGGGAGCCACGTCGCACGACCGCACAATTGTCAGTTAAAGCAAAGCAATGCCGAATCACAAAAAGTGCTCTGGTCATTGGGCAGCAATATGGTCCGGGGGTTAAGTGGTTAAAGCCGCAAGCAGTTTTAAATTACCTTTTTCTTATAGTAATCTCATTTTGTGCAGGGACAGTTCTAAACATGTGCCACTTCACAGACATAATATAGACACCCAGCAGGTAAGATATTTAAAGGAATTTTTCATTTTTTTTTTTCGCTTTAAGCATCATTAATATCACTGCTCCATCAAAAACGACCGTTTAAAAAAAAAATCCATTGATACATGTTCCCTCGGTCAAGACCTGAGTTCTCAAACATGTTTTACGTTAATAACTTGCATATGAGGCTTTAAAATTAGCACTTTTGAATTTGAACGTTTGAGTCCGATAGACACCAATGGGGTTCTAAATGTTCACGCGAACGGTCGGTCCGTTCAAAGGTTCTGGTGCGAATGGGGGGGTGTTCGGCTCATCCCTATTCAGTGGTGACAAGCGAACCAGTGGAATGTGTCTCTGTATTTTTTTCTATCAGGCATCATGATTGACATGGCTCTGCATCACTGGTTCTAGGTTACAACTTTTTACTATGTATACCCTACTCATTCACATAGCTATCTGGATGTATTATTATTGTTAAAGGGGGCTTATCAATTCCAATAATCCCCCATCCCAATCGCAAACCCCCACAGCCACTAGGCAATGGATGAAGAAACAAAAAAACTATAGGTACAGCGCTAGAAAAATCATGACATAAATGATAATGAAAGGTAATACTAATTGAATGTAAAATAACTTATAAATAAGGTGAGAATAATGTGATTATAGGAAGTGAGATTCAAAAGTGATCCAATAGATATAGTCCATAATCTGTGAAACTAAACATAATATCTTCTTCCACCAAACGACACCCAGTGAATAAGGTTGGCTCCTTACCACAAAGATAGACCGTATATACACCGGTCAGATGAACCTAGGGATAATTAAAGTCTTCCCAGACAGACCTCTCCAGAGCAACAGACAGAACATATGATGGTTCCACGGCGTTGTTTGAACAGGGTATAGGGATGTTTTCAAAGGCTCATGGGAGAGAAAACAAAAAGACCCATGGTGTAGTACGTAAACATAACGGGTTTATTGAACAAAAAATTAAATGGAAATGCACTCACACTTTAGTTGTAAATACAGCGCGAAATAGTAATGCAAGATTGCGGCGTCTCCTCTGCTCCGTGCTAGTGTGTTAGGGCTCCGTGCTGTGTAATCCGTATCTGGTGGGCGTGATGACGCACCACTGCTTAGGCCACACCTACGCGTTTCATCATCAAAAGACATCGTCAGGGATTGGCTGGCCGATCGCGTCATCACGATGCCCTTAAATAATACACCTGCGCCATCTTTGATAAAGGCGCAAGTCCGGGCTCGATAGGAAAACATATAACGTCGGCGTCAACGCGTCAACCGCGTACAACATTATCTACACTTACGGAGCAAAGAGGATTCGAAAAAAAGGAAGACTGCCATCTTGTGGAAAAAAAGGAGAACACAGACGGGCCCACATTAAAGCAAAGAGAAGCTTGGAAAGGAGGTGCCGCAGCCTTTAACAAATGCCAATACATGAAATATCTGACATAGTTAAAAAAGAACAATAGGCAATGCGCACAATATGCCTATTAATAAAAATAAACAATAAAATAAATTAAGTACATAACATGAATATGCTTTAAAATTAATAAATTGATAAAAAAAATATCTAAATCTTAAATAAAAAATATATAAAAATAAATATAAAAGAGATTTTTTAAATTCTTTTTATATTATTAAAAAAATTCGAATATAATGTGTCATAAAGGACATATATGACACTGAATAAAATTACTTAGGTATTGTTTAAAAAACAATTAATGTCCCAATCCACGTTCAACCCAAAAGGAATATAAGATCTCATCTCAAATATCCATTTAGTTTCAATCCTGGATATTGACCTAACTTTGTTAGTACCCCTCCAGTTGGGACACAACTTCTCAATGGGAACGAAAAGGGTCCCTTTGATTGATTTGTTGTGATATTTAGCATAGTGTTTCGAGAGGTTATGCTTGGGGAACCCACTTCCTACTTTCCCCACATGTTCTTCTAACCTAACGTGCACCGCTCTTTTTGTGCGCCCTATATACTGCTTAGAGCATGGGCATTGAATGAGATATATGACACATTCACTTGAACAGGTGATGAATGTGTCAATGTTGTAGGTCTTATTAGTTTGAGTTGACTGAAAAGTCTCTAACTTCCGTCCCTGGAAGGCATTGATTTTGCAAATCTTGCACTTCCGACACGGAAAGAACCCCTTCATGTTATGAAAAAATTGAAGTGTTATGGGAGGATTGATCACATTAGGGGCCACTTTAAACCGCAAAGAGGGTGCTCCCCTAAAAATGACCAATGGACGGTCCAGGATAATTGGACCTAATATCCTGTCGTTTTTAAGGACATTCCAGTGTTTATTTAATATTTTTTTAACCGAGAAGTGTTGATTAGAATAGCTGGTAATCATAGAAAACCCAAAATTAATTGCACTATTCCGGTTGGCCTTCACAGTGCCATTCAACATCTGGTTCCTATCCATATTGCTCACTAAATTGATAGTTTCATCAATTTTTACTTCATCATACCCTTTTTCTAGAAATCTAGATTTCAACACAAGGGCTTGTTGATAATAATCTGCCGAAGTGGTGCAATTCCTCCGAATTCTTTGAAACTGGCCCTTAGGTACAGCATTAAGCCACTGAGGGTGATGGCAACTGGATAAAGGTATATACGCATTACGATCAGTGTCTTTAAAAAAAGTGGTGGTTTGCACCAAGCCATCACAAACCTTGATGTTAAGATCCAAAAAATTGATTTTTGTTAATTTTTGCCACAAGCCATAATTACTTTTGGTTTGATGGCAATTTTTTAATTCAAAACTGCGGAGTTGCCATGGGAGCTAAATTCGCTCCGAGTCTAGCTAACCTTTTTATGGCATTCTGGGAGAGGGAAGTTATTGATGTTAATCCCCCCAGCCAGTTAAGGCTCTGGAAAAGATATATAGATGACATATTGGTGGTGTGGGAGGGTGACCTCCCCTCCCTGGATATATTCTTTTCCAGCCTTAATAAAAATAATAAGGGTATCTTTCTTAAATATGAGATGAGTGAATCACAGATCCACTTTTTGGATCTTAACATCAAGGTTTGTGATGGCTTGGTGTAAACCACCACTTTTTTTAAAGACACTGATCGTAATGCGTATATACCTTTATCCAGTTGCCATCACCCTCAGTGGCTTAATGCTGTACCTAAGGGTCAGTTTCAAAGAATTCGGAGTAATTGCACCACTTCGGCAGATTATTATCAACAAGCCCTTGTGTTGAAATCTAGATTTCTAGAAAAAGGGTATGATGAAGTAAAAATGTATGAAACTATCAATTTAGTGAGCAATATGGATAGGAACCAGATGTTGAATGGCACTGTGAAGGCCAACCGGAATAGTGCAATTAATTTTGGGTTTTCTATGATTACCAGCTATTCTAATCAACACTTCTCGGTTAAAAAAATATTAAATAAACACTGGAATGTCCTTAAAAACGACAGGATATTAGGTCCAATTATCCCGGACCGTCCATTGGTCATTTTTAGGGGAGCACCCTCTTTGCGGTTTAAAGTGGCCCCTAATGTGATTAATCCTCCCAAAACACTTCAATTTTTTCATAACATGAAGGGGTTCTTTCCGTGTCGGAAGTGCAAGATTTGCAAAATCAATGCCTTCCAGGGACGAAAGTTAGAGACTTTTCAGTCAACTCAAACTAATAAGACCTACAACATTGACACATTCATCACCTGTTCAAGTGAATGTGTCATATATCTCATTCAATGCCCATGCTCTAAGCAGTATATAGGGCGCACAAAAAGAGTGGTGCACGTTAGGTTAGAAGAACATGTGGGGAAAGTAGGAAGTGGGTTCCCCAAGCATAACCTCTCGAAACACTATGCTAAATATCACAACAAATCAATCAAAGGGACCCTTTTCGTTCCCATTGAGAAGTTGTGTCCCAACTGGAGGGGTACTAACAAAGTTAGGTCAATATCCAGGATTGAAACTAAATGGATATTTGAGATGAGATCTTATATTCCTTTTGGGTTGAACGTGGATTGGGACATTAATTGTTTTTTAAACAATACCTAAGTAATTTTATTCAGTGTCATATATGTCCTTTATGACACATTATATACGCATTTTTTTAATAATATAAAAAGAATTTAAAAAATCTCTTTTATATTTATTTTTATATATTTTTTATTTAAGATTTAGACATATTTTTTATCAATTTATTAATTTTAAAGCATATTCATGTTATGTACTTAATTTATTTTATTGTTTATTTTTATTAATAGGCATATTGTGCGCATTGCCTATTGTTCTTTTTTAACTATGTCAGATATTTCATGTATTGGCATTTGTTAAAGGCTGCGGCTCCTCCTTTCCAAGCTTCTCTTTGCTTTAATGTGGGCCTGTCTGTGTTCTCCTTTTTTTCCACAAGATGGCAGTCTTCCTTTTTTTCTAATCCTCTTTGCTCCGTAAGTGTAGATAATGTTGTACGCGGTTGACGCGTTGACGCCGACGTTATATGTTTTCCTATCGAGCCCGGACTTGCGCCTTTATCAAAGATGGCGCAGGTGTATTATTTAAGGGCATCGTGATGACGCGATCGGCCAGCCAATCCCCGACGACGTCTTTTGATGACGAAACGCGTAGGTGTGGCCTAAGCAGTGGTGCGTCATCACGTCCACCAGATACGGATTACACAGCACGGAGTCCTAACACACTAGCACGGAGCAGAGGAGACGCCGCAATCTTGCATTACTATTTCGCGCTGTATTTACAACTAAAGTGTGAGTGCATTTCCATTAAATTTTTTGTTCAATAAACCCGTTATCTTTACGTACTACACCATGGGTCTTTTTGTTTTCTCTCCCATGAGCCTTTGAAAACATCCCTATACCTTGTTCAAACAACGCCGTGGAACCATCATATGTTCTGTCTGTTGCTCTGGAGAGGTCTGTCTGGGAAGACTTTAATTATCCCTAGGTTCATCTGACCGGTGTATATACGGTCTATCTTTGTGGTAAGGAGCCAACCTTATTCACTGGGTGTCGTTTGGTGGAAGAAGATATTATGTTTAGTTTCACAGATTATGGACTATATCTATTGGATCACTTTTGAATCTCACTTCCTATAATCACATTATTCTCACCTTATTTATAAGTTATTTTACATTCAATTAGTATTACCTTTCATTATCATTTATGTCATGATTTTTCTAGTGCTGTACCTATAGTTTTTTTGCATTTTCGTGGATTGCTTTGGTTTAAGTAATTGGTACTGGCAGCTTGTATATTCAATATATTTTCAACATTTTTTCACTTATTCACGTTAGCGCAGTGTTTTTCTCCCTTAGGGGGGATTTTTTATGTTTAATGGATGAAGAAAGGTCTTCAACATGGGGAAAGGTGCAAAACCATTGCACAGAGCAAGTAAGTATAACATATTTGGCTATTTTTTTTAAATTAACTTTTACAATCCCTTTAAGACATGCACATGTAGCCAGGTGCCAGCTATCATATGGTGAACTTCAGTGACACTTATGCCGTGTACACACAATAATTTTTCAGCATACACACCATCGTTTAAAAAAAATGATGAACAAAGCGCGGTGACGTACAACACATACGACGGCACTCTAAAGGGGAAGTTATATTCGCCTTTGGGCTGCTTTAGCTGATTCCTTGTTAGTAAAAGACGATTCGCGCTTTTCTGTCTGTTACAGTGTGATGAATGTGCTTACTTCATTATGAAATGTAGTTTTACCAGAACGAGCGCTCCCGTCTCATAACTTGCTTCTGAGCATGCGCGGGTTTAAAACGTTGTTAAAAAAAATGCAGCATGTTCGAAAAAATTATTTGTCACTTTTCAGAACCTGAAAAATGATGTGTAGCCCACACACGATCATTTTAAATGACGTTTTTGAAAAACAAAGTTTTTTCATGCTGAAAATGATCGTGTGTACGCGGTATTACAAACAGGACTGTGGATTAGGCCTTTCCCTCTAGTTCCCAGTATTAGGATAACTACATAACTTCCTGTTTGCAGAGTCAGAGCAAATTTCCTGGTTAGCAGAGGATCTTGGGACCTGTAGTCCCTCTGTCAACACATACTGTGTTCCTTAGTGCTGACCGGTCTGTACATACTAGAAGACTGGTGATGCAAAGAGGATTCTGGGAGAGCAGATATAGTTAATTTGCGAGTGGTGGGCTCACCCTTTTGGATCGTGGAACTTTCTGCAGGACAGTTGGGGCTATCCTCTTAAAGTGGACACAGTGGATCTCTACAGCCTAGCCGACCAC
Organism: Rana kukunoris; assembly: GCA_029574335.1. Lineage (NCBI taxonomy): Eukaryota > Metazoa > Chordata > Amphibia > Anura > Ranidae > Rana > Rana kukunoris. The sequence continues at coordinate 230,590,877 of CM056049.1, read as the reverse complement.
CGCAACATTCAGCTCAGCAGATCTGCATTGCTGTGACAAAGATCACTGGATCGGGACAGCATCTGTGCAACCTTGACCTGAGACTTCAATTATCCACCTGATTGCATCGAATGCCATTCCAGTTCCACTGTCAGCTTACTGGGTGGCTATCCTTCAACTTCCTGCTGACACTCGAGAGCCTGCACAGGGCACCCTGTCTTCATGGAGGGGATGTTATCCTCAGGATTGGTAAATGGGTGGACGCCCAATCTCTTTCTGTCATCCATCATTCTACAGACACTGCATTCAGCCACCTTTACACCTCAGTTACTAAGAACCCACTATTGTTTTACCTCACTGACCTATGACTACTCAGTATTACTCACAGGCTCCATTATTTCTAGCAGAAGACAACTGATACCACTGCACGAGGATATCTCAGCAATCCAGGATTCCTGACAGTTTTTTTTTAATTAAGGAAACTCTGCTTTCTGAGGCTATTATCATCATCATATAAAAGGGGGGCTTTAGTTACATATACAGAGGGGTCCCAAAATGTATACACACTTCAATATGAAAAATACTGTATATGCATAAAGATGTTATTGTTAGATTTAGATAAACATCAATGAGTAGCTGTAATTCATGTATGAATTATGTAATCACATTAGGTGCTCAAAGTGGTCACCATTAGCATCCAGACATTTTTGATTTCAGCAAATTACTTATTTACAAAATGTATTGACAGAAACAAAGAAAACCTTTCAGTCTTTATTAGAAAAAAAAACAGCAGTGATTAAATACAACCAAAAGAAAGCTCTATTTATGAGAAGAAAATGATAAAAATTCAATTTAGGTACAGCATTGCATGACCATGCACTTGTAATATCGGCCTGGTCAAGAAGGGGGTAAAAGTGCCCTGTTAAACTACACTTAATCAGATCCCACCATTTTCTGTACAAACTCCTGATCTTCATGTACCATGTGTCAAAACCACTCAGTAGTCCATATTCCGATCACGGTCATCTTCATTTATGCCATGTAACAGTCTCAGGATGAAAAATTTCCAGTATGCTCTCTTCAGAATTCATTCAATGCTTGATCTGCTATTTCCTGTCTCACATGCATATTGTTTGACAGACTTTTGCGGTATTCATGTAAACTGTTGCACAACAAACTCGAGGATGCAGAACTTATTGCTGAGTGCCCTCGGTTTCGAACATTTCACACATTTGTGCGATTGTTATGTTCTTGGTTCTGTTCCAAACTCATGTTGCCATTGTCATTGAAGTTCACAAACATTTTAAAATTTACAATACCTCTTCAAAATGGTCTTGCGTTGCTCGAAAAGTCAAGCGTACTTCCACCATTTTATTTGACTCTCTCCTGACGGTCACATGACATCATCAATGGTGCAAATACTAACATCTTAAGGAGGAACATAGTACCACACATTACTGCCATAATTCATTTCAGGTTTTAAAAAGGGCATAGATAAACAACAGTTGACGTGTGTATCCTTTTTTTGTGCCCCTCTGCATATACCTGTGTATATATAGATATTGTGACAGGAAGTCGGGTAAATCTGTGGGTGTTGTCACAGACGGGCGATACATTTCTGCCTTGTTTAGACAATTCACCAATTACTATTAGGTGTTGGCTGCAGAAATACCCAGAAAGGTTTAGGGTATTGGAAAACTTCAGCTGTTCAGAATGAGGCAATTAAGGCTTCTATAAGACATCCACAGGGTGACTACTGATTGCTGCATCCTGAGGCTTTTTGAGTGAAGGAGAGCAGTCAGAAAGACTTCTGAAGAGGTGAGGTGGTTGTTGATTTTTCTCTGTGATAAAAATCAAAAAGACTATTGAATTTCTGCTGTCTGCCCAGCAGTAGGCTGTGCCAGACTCCATAGGTAGGTTCCTGTGTTGTGAAGGTAGACGCCCCAAGTGGCCAGGGTTTATTTTATGTTATGTTTTGTTTATGCTGTTTTGATGCTTGCACTTGTATCCAGAAATATGGAAGAATAAACCATATCTTTTGTTTTTAACCATCCTCAACTGCCTTTCTGTATAGTTCAGCGTGTAGTGAACCCATCCAGGGGTCACACACACCCGCTACCGAGCTAATCCCTCACACATGGTGGAGAATGCAGGCAGTTAAAGTAAACCCAAAATGGAGGAGATACTAAAACAGCTGGCTATAGCAAATGCAAATCAACAGCAGACAAATGCAGTTTTGCAGCGGAGCCTTGCAGCTCAACAACAAGCTCACGCAGCTCAACAACAGGCTCACCAAGAGAGCCTTGCAGCTCACCAAGAGAGTATGGAAGCTCAACAACAGGTTTACCAAGAGAGCATTGCAGTTCAACAACATGCTCACCAAGAGAGCCTTGCAGCTCACCAAGAGAGCATTGCAGGCTTGGAACAGAGACACCAGCAGCAAACGGAGGCCATCGTGAAACAGCTTCAAGGGCAGCAGACCTAGGCTGGGAGTCAGGCCAGTAACATATCGACTCTTCGGGTAAGCCACTTATTGCCAAAGATGACTGCAGATGATGACCCTGAGATGTTTCTGACCACGTTTGAGAGAACAGCGGAAAAAGAGAGTTGGCCTAAAGAACAGTGGGCTGGACTAGTGGCCCCCCTATTATCTGGAGAAGCCCAAAAGGCATATTTTGATTTGGAGTTTGCAGATGCAAAAAACTATGATCGGTTAAAAGAGGAAATATTAGCACGTTTTGGTGTAACCCTGGATGTCCGTGCTCAGCGGGTCCATAATTTTAGTTATTAGCTGAGGAAGCCACCTCGGTCGCAGATGTATGACCTCATTCGTTTTTGGCTAGGAAGTGGCTGCAGCCAGAAACTCTGTCCGGACCAAAAATTTTGGAGCGAGTAGTCATGGACAAATTTCTTAGGTCTCTGCCTAACACCCTGCAGAAATGGGTAAGCCATGGTGGTCCGGAAACCGCAGACAAACTAGTAGATCTGGTCGAAAGGTACCTAGCAACAGAGAATTTGTCCTCTTCACCCAGAGACTCACAGACTTTTCACCCCAAGACCAGACCCTCCCCACCTATAGGTAAAACTGCATCAAGGGATGGGGGTGGAGAGAAGGACCAAAGAGCAACTAGAGGTATTATCGGGACTACTGCTAATGTTTGGCGAGAACGGCCTGGAAGACCCATCCCACAGGAGAGGACCAGAAGGTTGATTTGTTTCCGTTGTCGGGAAGAGGGACATGTAGCAGTCGTTTGCCCAGCGGTTGATGAACCCATGCAGTGTGACATTCTGACAGAAAGATGACAGTCCCTCTTTGCAACCACATGCACTGCAGTAAATGGGAATGAGAAACCTTTATATAGAATGTGCATAGATGGTAAAGATGTTGTGGTATTGTTGGATTCAGGTAGCCTGGTCACCTTAGTGAAAAGTGATCTAGTGGTGGGAAAAACCTTAGGCGGCGTACACACGACTGAGGTTCTCGCTGGAAACCAGCGAGAACCTCGCTGGAAGCTGCATTCCAGCGAGGACCTCGGCCGTGTGTACGCTCTCGTCGAGCCTCCCGTCGGGAATCCCATCGAGCAGAAATAGAGAGCACGCTCTCTATTTGCTCGACGGCCCGCCTGGATGAATGGCTGGTTGCCATTCCCGATGGGCGGGTCACCGATTTCGACGGCCGGCAGAGAACCTCGACGGGCGGAACGATGTGTTCTGCCCGTCGAGGTTCTCTGCCGTGTGTACGCGGCCTTACATCCTAGGAAACAGGCTGTAGTTTGTGTTTATGGGGACACTTGAGAATATCCGGTGACTACGGTTTCCTTTGAAACGTCCCTTGGTAACTTGTGTCACCAAGTGGGTTTAGTTCCCCAACTGCCACATGATGCCATTGTGTAAAGGGATTTCCCAAAGTTCTGGGAGCTCTGGGATTGCCCAGATTCCCCAGTAAGTGGTTCTTCTGAGCCTGAAACATCTACTCCAGAATCCTCTAACTGTGAGGATTCTCCTGAGTTTCCCTTCTCAGTCTTAGCAGGGGAAACACCAGTCCCTAGGGAGGAGCCTGCTACCTCAGAAGAGGAACAGCGGCCGATAGGGTTTGATGACTTTGAGGTGCACAGAGAAAATGTTATCACTGAGCAATTGAGGGACCCCACATTGCTAAGAGCCCGGGAGAATGTAGTGAAGACAGATGGGGAGTTAGTTAACCCTGATGAGAGGGTTGCCCTCCATTACTTCATTATTGAAAGGGACCTGTTATATCGAGTGTCACAGAGGTTAGAGGAGACCATTGAGCAACTGGTAGTGCCTAAACTGTACTGCAAGATGGTTTTGGAACTGGCCCATGGGCACATTCTTGGGGGACATTTGGGAGCAGAAAAAACCCGGAAGATAATCACCCAGAAGTTTTATTGGCCTGGGATCACTAAGGAAGTGGAATTGTACTGCTCTTCGTGTCCAGTGTGTCAGATTACTGCACCCATGCCACATTTCCGCAGTCCGTTGGTACCCCTGCCCATTATCAAGGTCCCTTTTGAGAGGATCGCCATGGACTTGGTTGGCCCCTTACTGAAGTCCACTAGAGGGCACCAGCACATCTTGGTAATAATGGACTATGCCACCCGTTACCCAGAAGCGATTCCTCTGTGAAACACCTCTGCTAAAACCATTGCCAAAGAATTATTTCAGGTTTCAGCCGTGTGGGTCTTCCTAAGGAAGTCCTAACTGACCAGGGCACCCTGTTTATGTCTAGGGTGACCAGAGAACTTTGTGAACTTCTGAAAGTGACCCAATTACGTACATCAGTGTATCACCCACAAACAGATGGGTTAGTGGAAAGGTTTAATAAAACCATAAAACAAATGTTGAGGAAGGTGGTGGATAAAGACGGAAATAATTGGGATTATCTGCTCCCTTATCTGATGTTTGCCATAAGAGAGGTTCCCCAATCGTCCACAGGGTTCTCTCCGTTTGAGCTACTGTATGGGAGGCACCCCCGGGGCCTCCTAGACATTGCCAGGGAAACGTGGGAAAGTGAGAGTTCCCCTCATCGAAGTGTGATTGAACATGTGGCACAAATGCAAAATAGAATTGCCCAAGTGATGCCGATTGTGAAGGCACATTTAGCCCAAGCCCAGTTGGCTCAACAGAGGATTTACAATCGTGGGGCCCAGGTCCGTTCCTTTGCACCTGGTGATAGGGTGTTGGTGCTGGTCCCCACGGTCAAAAGTAAATTCCTAGCCAAATGGCAGGGTCCTTATGAAGTGTTGGAGAAAATGGGAGTGGTGAATTATAAAGTTAGCCAACCGGGAAGACCAAAAAACCTGAGCAGATATATCACGTGAACTTGTTGAAACCATGGAAGGATAGAGAGTCCTTGGTCGCTGAGACTACCTGATTTTCTGCTCCATTTAACCTGGCTGTCCCTGAAGTTGGGATAGCTGAGACTCTGTCCAAAACTCAGCGACAGGAGGCTAAAAATTTGTGCTCTGTAATAGGGAGAAGTTTTCAGATTTGCCAGGTTGGGTCTCCGGGGGTTGAACATGACATTATCACCACACCAGGGGAGAAGGTCAAGTTGAAGCCTTATAGAATCCCAGAAGCCTGGTGAGAGGCAATTTGCCACAAAGTAAAAAAAATGGTTGAGCTGGGGGTGATCGAAGAGTCAAATAGTGATTGGTCCAGTCCCATTGTCTTAGTGCCCAAAACAGATGGAAGTTGGCGTTTTTGTAATGACTTTTGCTGCCTGAATAAAATCACTTAGTTTGACACCTACCCTATGCCCCGCTTAGATGAACTGATTGATCGCCTAGGCACTGCCTGGTACATGACGATGTTAGACCTGACCAAGGGTTATTGGCAGATTCCTCTCTCGGAGTCGGCCAGGGAAAAAACAGCATTTGTAACTCCAGACAGATCTTTCCAATATCGGAGGATGCCTTTTGGGTTACAGAATGCTCCCGCCACATTTCAACGCACCATGGATAAGACCCTTCGGCCTTATCGAGCCTATGCTGCTGCATATCTCGATGATGTTGTCATCCACAGTGATGATTGGGACTTGCACTTACCAAAAGTTCAGGCTGTGTTGGATTCTATCTGGAAAGCCGGGTTTACAGCCAATCCAAAAAAATGTACCCTTGGGCTAGAAGAAGCGAAGTATCTGGGGTATACCATTGGAAGAGGTCTAATCAAGCCCCAAATAAACAAAGTTGAGACTATTCAGGATTGGCCATGTCCCACCAACAAGAAACAGGTTTGTGCATTTTTGGGGATCGTGGGGTATTATCGCCGCTTTATCCCACATTTTGCCTCACAGGCTGCTCCCCTGACCAATTTGACCAAAGGGAAGGAGTTTGTCATGACCAAATTGACTCCCGAAGCAGAAACAGCTTTTCAGGCTTTAAAACAGGCCTTATGTAGTCAGCCAGTTTTAAATTCGCCTGATTTTTCACAGGACTTTGTGGTTCAGACAGATGCCTCAAATGAGGGATTAGGAGCTGTACTGTCCCAGATTATCAAGGGGGAGGAACACCCTGTTATGTACCTCAGCCGAAAGTTGAAGGCCCCTGAGGAGAATTATGCCACCATTGAGAAAGAGTGTTTGGCGGTGAAATGGGATTTGGATTCTCCCCGGTACTACCTTGTGGGTGGACAGTTTGAACTGGTGACGGATCATGCCCCATTGAAGTGGATGGCACAGAACAAAGAGACCAATAGGAGAATAAATAGGTAGTTCCTGGCTCTCCAGGAATTTAGTTTTGTGGTAACTAGGGTTGTCCCGATACTAGTATCGGTATCGGGACCGATGCCGAGTATTTGCGAGAGTACTTGTACTCCCGCAAATACCCCCGATACCAAAATAGAATACTTCCCCCCGCATATTGCAGCCATGTCCTGTTCCTCATACTTGTAGATATGATGCTGCCGCTGCCGCATACCGCCGTTAATCCCCCTGCATTATAGCGTAGCGCGCATTACAAGCTTTAGTTTTGAATACTTGTAATGCCCGCGCCGCCATGTATTGACACTCCCCTTCTTGGGATTGGACGGATCCGTTCAATCCTGAGCAAGGGGGAGTGTCTATGCACAAAACCGCATATAGACACTCCCCCTTGCTCGGGATTGGAGGGATCCCTCCAATCCCAAGAAGGGGAGTGTCTATACATGGCGGCGCGGGCATTACAAGTATTCAGAATGAAAGCTTGTAATGCACGCTACGCTATAATGCAGGGGGATTAACGGCGGTATGCGGCAGCAGCGGCGGCATCATATCTACAGGTATGAGGGACAGGACATGGCTGCAATATGGGGGACATACATGGCTGCATATGTGGGGGACATACATGGCTGCAATATGGGGGACATGACATGGCTGCAATATGGGGGACATACATGGCTGCAATATGGGGGACATGACATGGCTGCATATGTGGGGGACATACATGGCTGCAATATGGGGGACATGACATGGCTGCAATATGGGGGACATACATGGCTGCATATGTGGGGGACATACATGGCTGCATATGTGGGGGACATACATGGCTGCAATATGGGGGACATACATGGCTGCAATATGGGGGACATATATGGCTGCATATGTGGGGGACATACATGGCTGCAATATGTGGGGGACATATGATGGCTGCAATATGTGGGGGACATACATGGCTGCAATATGTAGGGGACAGGACATGGCTGCAATATGTGGGGGACATACATGGCTGCAATATGTGGGGGACATACATGGCTGCAATATGTGGGGGACATACATGGCTGCAATATGTGGGGGACATGGCTGCATTTGGGGACACATTTAAAAAAAGTATCGGTATTCGGTATCGGCGACTACTTGAAAAAAAGTATCGGTACTTGTACTCGGTCCTAAAAAAGTGGTATCAGGACAACCCTAGTGGTAAAGCATCGCCCCGGTGTTAAAATGGGGAATGCAGATGGGTTGTCCCGAGTGCATGCATGTCTGGCAACCTGTGGCCCAACCCTAGGGTTGATACAAGAGGGGGGTATGTGACAGGAAGTCAGGTAAATCTGTGGGTGTTGTCACAGACGGGAGATACATTTCTGCCTTGTTTAGACAATTCACCAATTACTATTAGGTGCCGGCTGCAGAAATAGCCAGAAAGGTTTGGGGCGTTGGAAAACTTCAGCTGTTCAGAGACCAATAGGAGAATAAATAGGTGGTTCCTGGCTCTCCAGGAATTTAGTTTTGTGGTAACTAGGGTTGTCCCGATACTAGTATCGGTATCGGGACCGATGCCGAGTATTTGCGAGAGTACTTGTACTCCCGCAAATACCCCCGATACCAAAATAGAATACTTCCCCCCGCATATTGCAGCCATGTCCTGTTCCTCATACTTGTAGATATGATGCTGCCGCTGCCGCATACCGCCGTTAATCCCCCTGCATTATAGCGTAGCGCGCATTACAAGCTTTAGTTTTGAATACTTGTAATGCCCGCGCCGCCATGTATTGACACTCCCCTTCTTGGGATTGGACGGATCCGTTCAATCCTGAGCAAGGGGGAGTGTCTATGCACAAAACCGCATATAGACACTCCCCCTTGCTCGGGATTGGAGGGATCCCTCCAATCCCAAGAAGGGGAGTGTCTATACATGGCGGCGCGGGCATTACAAGTATTCAGAATGAAAGCTTGTAATGCACGCTACGCTATAATGCAGGGGGATTAACGGCGGTATGCGGCAGCAGCGGCGGCATCATATCTACAGGTATGAGGGACAGGACATGGCTGCAATATGGGGGACATACATGGCTGCATATGTGGGGGACATACATGGCTGCAATATGGGGGACATGACATGGCTGCAATATGGGGGACATACATGGCTGCAATATGGGGGACATGACATGGCTGCATATGTGGGGGACATACATGGCTGCAATATGGGGGACATGACATGGCTGCAATATGGGGGACATACATGGCTGCATATGTGGGGGACATACATGGCTGCATATGTGGGGGACATACATGGCTGCAATATGGGGGACATACATGGCTGCAATATGGGGGACATATATGGCTGCATATGTGGGGGACATACATGGCTGCAATATGTGGGGGACATATGATGGCTGCAATATGTGGGGGACATACATGGCTGCAATATGTAGGGGACAGGACATGGCTGCAATATGTGGGGGACATACATGGCTGCAATATGTGGGGGACATACATGGCTGCAATATGTGGGGGACATACATGGCTGCAATATGTGGGGGACATGGCTGCATTTGGGGACACATTTAAAAAAAGTATCGGTATTCGGTATCGGCGACTACTTGAAAAAAAGTATCGGTACTTGTACTCGGTCCTAAAAAAGTGGTATCAGGACAACCCTAGTGGTAACGCATCGCCCCGGTGTTAAAATGGGGAATGCAGATGGGTTGTCCCGAGTGCATGCATGTCTGGCAACCTGTGGCCCAACCCTAGGGTTGATACAAGAGGGGGGTATGTGACAGGAAGTCAGGTAAATCTGTGGGTGTTGTCACAGACGGGAGATACATTTCTGCCTTGTTTAGACAATTCACCAATTACTATTAGGTGCCAGCTGCAGAAATAGCCAGAAAGGTTTGGGGCGTTGGAAAACTTCAGCTGTTCAGAATGAGGCAATTAAGGGTTTCTATAAGACATCCACTGGATGACTACTGATTGCTGCATCCTGAGGCTTTTTTATATGTTGCTGTTTAAGCCTGCTGAAGATTGCTAATTGATTTTTGCTACTGTAATTGGTGTGTACTGTTTCTATGCTCCAGCAGAGACAGTATTGCCTGCCTGAATACTTTTTTTGGTATGCTTGTTGATCAAACTTCAATATAGAGGTGTCACTAAAGAATCGTGTTCCATTATTCTCTATTGCTGGAATGTGACTGAACCTAGAGTGTGAGAGGGGGTTAGGAGGCTTGCAAGGTCAGGGAAATAACTGGGGACAAGCATCGTCGAGGGGCCCCTACAGGAGTACCGCTACATACACAATGTGTTTTGAGAAAATGGAAATATTGAATTGTATTGAGATGAGTCTTAAGCTGAGTTTGGTTTGCTTCCTTTGAATTAAACCCCTTTCCAGGAGCATAAATGGGCACTGGTAACATGGCCTCTGTGACAAGCTCCTAAGCTCACAGTCATTACCAAATCATATATGAAGATCATGAAGTTACAAAAATAGTCAAATGGTCATTGTACTAAAAACCTGCATTTTCATTTTCTGACCTCCACTTTCCTGTTACAGAAGTTGTGTGGGGTTTCTAAATATGACTGTAGCGCTCACCCCCGAAGGAGCCACTGGTTGTTTTTGGGATCGGCGTATTAAGTTACCTTTCACGGTTTTGTTGTCGGAATGTCCGATCGTGAGCACGCGGCATAATAGTTACCTAAGGTAGGTCCAGTGCTTTCAGACTTGGTCAGATACTGGCCTTCTCTTTCTCTACAATAAAAATCTGTGTTTGGACAGTTGTGAGGGATGTGTCTGTTATTATTCTCTGTCAGCATAGAACACTGGAGGGAAAAGACAGAAATAAATATTTTCACTGAGAGTATAGTATTTTAAGGCAAGCAAAAATCTGTCACATAACATACAGGGTAGAGGACTTAAAAAGTAACTCCTTTGTTGAGAAAAACATTCCACTCTGGGTGATTTATGTACATTGCAGGAATTTTAACAAACATTGTTGCAGATTCCTACCTTTAAATAGCTGTTAGTCTCTGTCCATGTGCAAAATGAATATGCAGATTTCTGGGAAAACCAGTAAGCCAATCTTACAAGCAGGAAATTAAATTGGGGCGTTCTGCCCATCATCTGTATACAGAACACCTCCAGACTGCCATATTGCATTTTACTGAAAATCACAGTTTGAAAATGATAAGTCATTATTAATAACATTCAATTACAACATGACTATAGCAATTGCACCTGCTATATATATATATTTTTTTTTTCTATTCAATTTTTTCCTAGGAATGTGGTGTTGCCCTCCTAAAAGATTTAAAAAGTCGTAAGACTTAATTTGGGTCTAAATGAACATGCCTGCTGTATGGAGGTTCATTTCTAAGGCCTCGTACACACGACTGTTTTACTCGGCAAAATCCATCAAAAAAAATGCTGGCAGAGCATTTTTGCAGAGAAAAACGGTTGTGTGTATGTTTTTCGTCGAGAAAACTGTTGTGGATCTCGACGAGAAAAAAAGAGAACATGCTCTCTTTTTTGTCGTCGGGAGTCTCAATTTCCTCGTCGTGTTTCTCGTCGGGCTGGTTTACGAGAAACACATTCGTGTGTATGTTTAGAAACCCGCGCATGCTCAGAATAAAGTATGAGACGGGAGCGCACCTTCAGTAAAAGTAGCGTTCGTAATGGAGATAGCACATTCGTCACGCTGTAACAGACTGAAAAGCGCGAATCGTCTCCCACGAAACTTTCACTTAACACGCAGTAACATGAGATTAGCAAAAGCAGCCCCAAGGGTGGCGCCAATGGAATCGAACTTCCCCTTTATAGTGCCATCGTACGTGTTTTATGTTACCGCGTTTGAGAACGACGAGATTTTGTCTTGACAGTGTGTTTGCAAGTAAAGCTTGACAAGATTCTCAACAAGCCTGTCAAGAAACTCGTCGAGGAAAACTATGTTTCTTTTACCACTGGATTCTCGGTCGTGTGTACGAGGCCTTACACTTTCTTGTTGGACATTGATATTTTGTATCACATCCAAACACTGTAAATTAGGGTTGTCCCGATACCACTTTTTTAGGACCGAGTACAAGTACCGGTATACTTTTTAAGTATACTTTTTTTCAAGTAGTCGCCGATACCGAATACCGATACTTTTTTTAAACGTGTCCCCATATGCAGCCATGTCCCCCACATATTGCTGCCATGTCCCCCACATATTGCTGCCATGTCCCCCACATATTGCTGCCATGTCCCCCCACATATTGCTGCCATGTCCCCCACATATTGCTGCCATGTCCCCCACATATTGCTGCCATGTCCCCCCACATATTGCTGCCATGTCCCCCCACATATTGCTGCCATGTCCCCCACATATGCAGCTATGTCCCCCCCACATATTGCTGCCATGTCCCCCCACATCTTGCTGCCATGTCCCCCCACATATTGCTGCCATGTCCCCCACATATTGCTGCCATGTCCCCCCACATATGCAGCCATGATGTCCCCCCACATATTGCTGCCATGTCCCCCCACATATTGCTGCCATGTCCCCCCACATATTGCTGCCATGTCCCCTCACATATTGCTGCCATGTCCCCCCACATATTGCTGCCATGTCCCCCACATATTGCTGCCATGTCCCCCCACATATGCAGCCATGATGTCCCCCTACCTGATGATGATGATGCCGCCATATATACAAAGCTGCCGCTGCGAACATTACATGCAGCTTTTGTTTTTCAATAGCTGTTTCAATAGCTGTTTTCCCTATTGCGCGCCCTGTGTAAAGGACACTTCCTCTTGCTCGTGATTGGACAGATCCGTCCAATCGCTAGCAAGGGGGATTGTCCTTTACACAGGGCAGGCGATAGGGAAAACAGCTATTGAAAAACGAAAGCTGCATGTAATGTTCGCGGCGGTAGCTTTGTATATACGGCGGCGGGATCGGCGGGGGCGACGGCGGCGGGGGCGACGACGGTGGCGGGGGGGGTGCGATGTATTCTATTTGGGTATCGGGGGTATTTGCGGGAGTACAAATACTCCCGCAAATACTCGGAATCGGTCCCGATACCGATACTGGTATCGGTATCGGGACAACCCTACTGTAAATAGTGAGAAATGTTGAGCTCAGACAGGACTCAGAAGGGAAAGAAATTAGAATGGGCAGGCTGACTGCCAGTATAAAATCCTGACGGTTGGCAACACTACTCTAAACACCTTATCTCCTTATGGAAAACACATGTCCTGGAAATCATGAAGACTGGTGCAGACAGATTTTGCTAATGTGTCTCCCATGCATTCTGAAAGTGGTACAACCAGGGCCGGCGCTAGGCATAGGCAAGTCAGGCGGCTGCCTAGAGCGCCAGGGTAGGGGGAGCGGCAAAATCCGGATACCTCCTGGACCTTGATTTTTAAAATATTCCCAGCCTGCAGTGCCGCCCGTAGAAGCGGCAGTGAGATGAGGGGAGAGAGCTGGGACAGCAGCTGGCCGGAAGTGCTGGTGGTCGGACGGGTCGGTGGAAGGTGAAGCAGCCAGTGCACTGTGCAGGAGGCCAGATAGTGACCAGATATCTCCCGATTTCCTGATTGCACACAGACACACATAGCTGTGCTGGCTGCTCTGCTGAATGAATGGAAGGAAGGAGAGGGGAGGAGGCGGGTCCCAGCCTGACACTCGTGGAGGAGCTTCAGAGACAACACTGCTACACCCGACTGTTGTCTGCAGCCTGCACAGTGACTGATTACACACGATGAAGAGCCAGAAGAACCACATGAGGTACAGAGAGAGAAAGGGGGGGGGGAGTTTACAGTATAGAGAGTGGGAGTTATGGTATAGAGAGGGAGGGAGTTATGGTATAGAGAGGGAGGGAGTTATGGTATAGAGAGGGAGGGAGTTATGGTATAGAGAGGGAGGGGGGGAGTTATAGTATACAGAGAGGGAGGGGGGGAGTTATAGTATACAGAGAGGGAGGGGGGAGTTATAGTATACAGAGTGGGATGGGGGGAGTTATAGTATACGGAGAGGGAGGGGGGGAGTTATAGTATACCGAGAGGGAGGGGGGAGTTATAGTATACAGAGAGGGATGGGGGAGTTATAGTATACAGAGAGGGAGGGGGGAGTTATAGTATACAGAGAGGGAGGGGGGGAGTTATAGTATACAGAGAGGGAGGGGGGGAGTTATAGTATACAGAGAGGGAGGGGGGGAGTTATAGTATACAGAGAGGGAGGGGAGGAGTTATAGTATACAGAGAGGGAGGGGGGGAGAGGGAGGGGGGGAGTTATAGTATACAGAGAGGGAGGGGAGGAGTTATAGTATACAGAGAGGGAGGGGGGGAGTTATAGTATACAGAGAGGGAGGGGGGGAGTTATAGTATACAGAGAGGGAGGGGGGGAGTTATAGTATACAGAGAGGGAGGGGGGGAGTTATAGTATACAGAGAGGGAGGGGGGAGTTATAGTATACAGAGAGGGAGGGGGGGAGTTATAGTATACAGAGAGGGAGGGGGGGAGTTATAGTATACAGAGAGGGAGGGGGGGAGTTATAGTATACAGAGAGGGAGGGGGGGAGTTATAGTATACAGAGAGGGAGGGGGGAGTTATAGTATACAGAAGGGAGGGGGGGAGTTATAGTATACAGAGAGGGAGGGGGGAGTTATAGTATACAGAGAGGGAGGGGAGGAGTTATAGTATACAGAGAGGGAGGGGGGGAGTTATAGTATACAGAGAGGGAGGGGGGAGTTATAGTATACAGAGAGGGAGGGGGGGAGTTATAGTATACAGAGAGGGAGGGGGGGAGTTATAGTATACAGAGAGGGAGGGGGGGAGTTATAGTATACAGAGAGGGAGGGGAGGAGTTATAGTATACAGAGAGGGAGGGGGGGAGTTATAGTATACAGAGAGGGAGGGGGGAGTTATAGTATACAGAGAGGAGAGGGGGGGAGTTATAGTATACAGAGAGGGAGGGGGGGAGTTATAGTATACAGAGAGGGAGGGGAGGAGTTATAGTATACAGAGAGGGAGGGGAGGAGTTATAGTATACAGAGAGGGAGGGGGGGAGTTATAGTATACAGAGAGGGAGGGGAGTTATAGTATACAGAGAGGGAGGGGAGAGAGAGAGGGGGGAGTTATAGTATACAGAGAGGGAGGGGAGGAGTTATAGTATACAGGAGAGTATACAGAGAGAGGGGAGGAGTTATAGTATACAGAGAGGGAGGGGGGGAGTTATAGTATACAGAGAGGGAGGGGGGGAGTTATAGTATACAGGGGGGAGTTATAGTATACAGAGAGGGGGAGTTATAGTATACAGAGAGGGAGGGGGAGTTATAGTATACAGAGAGGGAGAGGGGGGGAGTTATAGTATACAGAGAGGGAGAGGGGGGGAGTTATAGTATACAGGGAGAGGGGGGGAGTTATAGTATACAGGGAGAGGGGGGGAGTTATAGTATAGAGAGAGAGAGGGGGGAGTTATAGTATACAGAGAGGGAGGGGAGTTATAGTATAGAGAGAGAGAGGGGGGAGTTATAGTATACAGAGAGGGATGTGGGGGTGATACATTATACAGAAAGAGGGGGAGATACAGTATATACAGAGAGATGAGGTACAGTATATACATAGAGAGATAGATGGGGTAGAGTATATACATAGAGAGATAGATGGGGTAGAGTATATACAGGGAGAGAGGGGGATACAGTATATATATATATAGAGAGGGGGTACAGTATATATATATATAGAGAGGGGGTACAGTATATACAGACAGAGAGAGGGGGGTAGAGTATATACAGAGAGAGGGGGGGTAAAGTATATACAGAAAGAGGGGGTACAGTATATAGAGAAATATATAATTATGTATAATATCAATAAATGCATTGAAAACAAAAATTTCTAGCATATTTTCTTAACATTTGGTAGTCATATCCCCCAAAATTCTAAGAAATATATATTGTGTTTATCTCATGGGCAACATGTGAGAAAAAAATGTATATATCATTCCATAAACACACACCACATACCTATGATTTGAGGGGGGAAAAAAATGCCCCCAGATTTAATTTAAAAAATCTGGTCACCTTACCCTAATGACCCTGTTAAGCACTGATTCCCCCTGCTGGTATTTCACCAAAGCTTCTAAAAAAAATGAAAAAATAATACAAAATATAAATAAAAAAAAAAAAAAAAATACAAAAATGAAATAATAAAAAAAAAACTACTAACACTGTCCACTACCCTACTAAATTGTGTGAGTGTGTAAATGAGAGAGTGTGTGTGTGTGTGTATATATATATATACACACACACACAGACACACATGAGTGTTTGCGTTTTGGGGTTCACACCCTAATGCATTAGGCTGCGCACCTATGAAGCCCTGCATGCAAGTCCGGGCTTGCCGCGATGACCGATCCCCCCTCCTTCTGGTTGCCTGGGTTGGGGCTCTGTAGTGAGGAGACAGACGGGCAGGATTGCTGCTGTGGCTCAGGTATATTAGTGGAAGCACAGGCAGGATGCTCGGTGCTGCAGCCTGCACCCACTCACAAATTTAAAAAAATGTACAGAGGGGGAACTGGTGTGTGTGGGGGGGGGGGCAGATGTGTGGGGGGGCAGAGTGGGAATTGGTGGGGGGACAGAGATGTGCAGGGGGGTATAGTGGGAACTGGTGTGTGGGACAGGTGTGTGTGTGTGGGGGGGGGTACAGAGTGGGAGCTGGTGTGGGGGGAACAGAGGTGCAGGGGGTACAGAGTGGGAGCTGGTGTGGGGAGACAGTTGAGTGGGGGGGAGACAGGTGTGTGTGGGGGGGTACAGAGTGAAAACTGGTGTGTGTTTGTGTGGGAGGAGGGGGGGGGACAGATGTGTGTGTGTGTGTGTGTGGGGAGGCAGAGTGGAAAATGGTGGGGGGGGGGTAGATGTGCAGGGGGGTACAGAGTGGGAACTGGTGTGGGGGGGGGGAGACAGATGTGTGGGGGGAAAACATATGTGCAGGGAGGTACAGAGTGGGAACTGGTGTGTATGTGGGGGGGGGGGGCAGATGTGCAGGGGGGTACGGACGGGGAGCGAATGGCCGTGCGCGCACAGGGGGGGGGGGGCGTCAAAATGAGGCTTCGCCTAGGGTGTCAAAAATCCTTGCACCAGCCCTGGGTACAACCTGCACAAAGTTCATGTACCTGTCTAGAACTTGTACTTTGGCGTATGCTGTACCACTTTTGGAATGCATGTGAAACTCTTTTACAAAATCTGTCTGAGCCAGTTTCTCTCACTGTACGCTAAAAGAGAGTTGGGCTTACTTAGCTCCACTTTTGTAAAATACAATGAAGCCACATCAAGGCTCTGATGAAGTCATGTGGGGTACATCACAATGCGTTAGAGCGGAGTTTGTGGTGACATCACTGGAAACCGAATGCCAGTAGTAGGAGGCGGTACCGGCTTGTCAGCTGTTGACAACCTGTTTAAGCTCAGGTTCACACTTGGCTGCGGGAGTGAAGCCGTGCGAGTTCAGCTGAACTCGCACGATTTCACTCCCGCTGGCAGTCCCGATTTCGGCCGCGATTTCAGAGATATCTGTGCAGGTTTCTGCACAGATGTCAATGTAAATCGCTGACCGAAATTGCAAAATGTAGTACAGGAACTACTTTTTGAAATCGGTGCAGCGCCGCAGATGCGGCATCACACCAATTAGGGCGGTTCCGTTGCCGACAATTGCCGGAAAATGCCGCCGATTTGAGATGCGATTTGACATCTCAAATTGCATCTCAAATCGTACCAGTGTGAACCAGGCCTTATGCTTACTTTTAATTAGATAAATGTAAGTGCTGTGATGGTTTGACTCTGTCCTACCTGAAGGATGGATGGTTTTCGCCATATTTTGGAGAGACAGACACAATAATTACACAGCTGTGTGTTCAGCTATTTAGTGCTAGCCTGGCTGTGGCTCAGGGCCCCACCCCACAGACAGGAAGTCTGGTCCTGGGAGCCAGGTGTGAGCTCCAAAACCCTCTGAGAGGAGTCAGAGGCGCTGCATAGGTGTAGCTACAGCATGCATGACTGCAAGAGGCAGATGTTGTGCGATTGAGCAGCAAGACGCCGATCAGGAGTAAGTTAGCTGTGGGCTTACCGTTAGGAAACGTGTAGTTCTGAGGAGCAGAACTTGGGCCTAAGTTGGAAGCCTGAAACAGTCGGATGATAAGATACAAGAATGGTGGAATCCCCCTACGAGGGCTGCTATTTGTATTTGTGAACTTTTAAATAAAATTGGGCTACCAGGCCCTTAAAAACGCAGTTCTGGATTGGTATACTCACTGGAAAACGCATCTATCACTGGAGTCTAATAACCCCTATCTTACAGTGCCTAGAGCTTTTAATTAATTAATATCTATCCTGATCTTACTACATTATGGTTGACATTATCTGATTCTGAGTACCTAGATTATATAGTGGAGAAACGTGAGTCTTAAAGAGCCAGTACCAGATTAATGATCGGTAAAGAGGAATTTGTGCCCAGCAGCCCTGTTTGAGACCCCCATTTGTGAAATGCATGATATCACTTATTAGAGTCTTCTCTTAAGTTGATAGCCAACTTGGAACACCTGGTGTTGGTGTATTCACAGAGTTTTGCAGTTATTCTTGCACCTATGCAGCTATTGTGCTATATGCTGGGTGTTTGGTGTGTTAATGTACCTTTTAAGAGGGATGGCTCCCCTTCAGTCCACCTGCCCTCATCTACCCATTAAAATGCATGTGCCTCTACTATGGGGACACTCACTGTTTAGTGTTAAGACCACAGATTACAGGGTGCCTTGGTGCGGCTCTGTGGCTTACGCATGTGTTTGCAAATGCGTGTGGACAAAACCCCTGTTTTTAATGCATACTGTTAGACAGGTTAATTTGGTTGTTCTGCAGGCTGGTCTGTAAGGAGGCCTGTTTTTTTCCTGGGCATTCCCCAGGTTATGTTGTTATCTGTTTTAGCCTACCAATGCCACTTACTGTGATTGCCAGCAATAGATGGGGGCGGTGGACACGTTTTTGTTTCACCTGTGGTGTTTATATTGGTCCAGCAGTACACCAGCACCTATGCAGCTATTGTGCTATATGCTGGGTGTTTGGTGTGCTCCTGTAACTTTTAGGAGGGGTGGCTCCCCTTCAGTCCACCTGCCCTCATCTATCCATTAAAATGCATGTGCCTCTACTATGGGGACACTGGCTGTTTAGTGTTAGGACCACAGATTACAGTGTGCCTTGGCGCGGTTCTGTGGCTTACGCATGCGTTTTCAAATGTGTGCGAACAAAACCCGTTTTTAACGCATACTGTTAGACAGGTTAATTTGGTTGTTCTGCAGGCTGGTCGGTAAGGAGACCTGTTTTTTTTCCTGGGCATTCCCCAGGTTATGTTGTTATCAGTTATTCTTGCAACACTGGTTCTGTGGAAGACTTTGTGTGGATTTTCCTTGCAAGGCAAGACTGCACATATAGAAAAGTTTTGATTACGATGATCACTGCATCACATATACTGCATTAAAGGATCACTAAAGGATATTTTTTTTTTTAGCTAAATAGCTTCCTTTACCTTACTGCAGTACTGGTTTCATGTCCTTATTGTTCGTTTTTGCTTTAAAGTTGCTGTAATCCTGCTCTGTTCTCCACACTTCCTGCTTGTCTGTTTCCTTATAACCACAGTGCTGGGAGCTTTCTCACGGTGGTCTAAGCTGTCATTACTGTGCGTCTAAAAACAAAACACTGCCCTGGATTTGTTTGTTTTTGTTCTGTGTGTCTATTTCTACTTCACATAAACATGAAGCTAGTTCAAAAGTGAAACTAACCTGCAGGCACATTATATGATTGATTTTTATCTATTTTTAATCATTTTGAAAAGGAATCAGTTAACTTTTATGTCTCTATACCCTGTAAACAGTCATTTCAGCAAAAAAAAATAAAAAAATTCTTTTAGTGACCCTTTAAGGATTGTGAATGTTTTGGTTACATTTAATATATCTTTTTTTTTGGTTTACATTTTT
Organism: Rana kukunoris; assembly: GCA_029574335.1. Taxonomy (NCBI): domain Eukaryota; kingdom Metazoa; phylum Chordata; class Amphibia; order Anura; family Ranidae; genus Rana; species Rana kukunoris. Next base: position 230,571,197 of record CM056049.1, on the reverse strand, counting down.
CACTTGTTGCATACTTTATTATTGAATGCTTCATATTGAACAAATGTTGTAAGAATTTTGAATCTTGCATTAAGGTGAAAAAACATCAGATGATGCCGCCCCCCCAGCCCCCGTTTTACCTACCTGACCCTTCGAAAGTCCCGCCTTCGCCCCCGGCATCCTCCTCGAGCCGAAGCCTGGTGATTGATTGGCTGCAGTGGATAGATTGAAAGCAGCACAGCCACTGGGTGGCACTGCTGTCAATCACATCCAATGATGCGGCGAGCCACGGGGCAGGGCCGAGTGATACAGCGGTGGCTATGGCTACCCCCGGAGGAGCTGCTGGATGTTTGGGCGGCACATTACCTCATGGCTCCTCCGAATTCCTAGGGGTGAATGATGCGTATTGCATATAGTAGAAGTAAAGGAATGTCCACGACAGGTGCTCTTTGCTGGGCTCTTTATTACCCAGCTGGGTAAAAACAGTAAACTTGTGGTGAGGAAAGTAAGGTTGAAGACAAAGAGAGAATAGCAGATTTAGGCGTGATGATAGGGAAACAGTCCTGCTCCCAAGCGTAATGCTTCTCTGCGCCACTCCTGCCGGAGTGGGTTTAGTGTACCCGAACAGACCTCTCTCACTGACCTAGCAGCCGGAGTATCACTCGGACAATTGTAGGATGAAGTCTCTGCCACAGACCCTCCTTGGTGAACTTGAACTTGAGGAAAAGTCTCAGCCACAGACCCTCCTTGGTGAGCCTCAGAAAGTTACCTCTCCCACAGGCCCTCTCTGGATTGAATTCTTGGAGATATCCCTCCTTAGATGAGTTACGCCTTCAACTTGTTGCCCAGGTACCGACTGACAGGAGATCAATCCCTCAGTGTCCGGCTACCTCGATCCCCGGTGGTTTGTTAAGGGCCTTTTGGACCACCAGCCTTTCAATGGCGCTCCTCAGACTGACTCCCCACCGAACAGCAGTACAGCTTGGGATCCTCAAAGGTCACTCACTGGGTCCCCGTCGCTGTTCAGATGCTCCAGGCTAGCATGGCCCCGGAACCAGAAAGGTAGGCCATAACGCCGGGGTGCTGTGATGTGGCCACCCTAAAGGTGGGTGCCACACTGGATGAAGAAGACCCAGAACTTATGGTGTCTGTCCCATAAATACCCCTCCCCAGCATGCACAGTAAGGTCAAACCCCCCTGCTTGGCTGCTGGAAAAGAGCACCCAAACCTTGACTCCACTGCTGCCATCTGAAGCACCGGGGCTGGAAAAACACCCCAGTGCAGCAGAATAAGCACACAGCACAGCCAAGCTAAGACAGAGACCCTGTTTTGCACCTAACAATCTGGATCGGAGTCTAACGACACTCTGATCTACCCTTAAATGTAACTAGCACCGGTACTATAAAGTACACAGGCTCTACATGTATATATTTATATATATATATATATATATATATATATATATATATATATATATATATATATATATATATATATATATATATATATATACATACATATACATATATATACTGTATATATATTATTTTTGAGAGGGGGTTAAGATTTTGTTTTTAACACAAGGGATTAACACCAGAAAAGTGGTGCAGCAGCTCTATTGAATTCCCCTAAAATAGTTGTTATCATTCATTTGGTGATGGTGGTGTGTTTCAAATGTTAAGCTGTTCATACAAAAAAAACTAGAAGATTCCTCCATCTACACAAACTAAGTGGTTGAAAGAATTCACAGTAATTAGTGCATTTTTTTTAGCACTTTTCGCTGTGAAAATGACAATGGTCCCAAAAATGTGTCAAAAGTATCCGATGTGTCCCCCATAATGTCGCAGTCACGAAAAAATCGCTGATCGCCGTCATTCCTAGTAAAAAAAATATTAATAAAAATGCCAAAAAACTATCCCCTATTTTGTAAACGCTATAACTTTTGCGCAAACCAATCAATAAACGCTTATTGCGATTTTTTTTACCAAACATATGTAGAAGAATACGTATCGGCCTAAACTGAGGAAAAAAAAGTTTTATATATTTTTGGGGGATATTTATTATAGCAAAAAATAAAAAATATTGATTTTTTTTCAAAATTGTCGCTCGCATTTTTGTTTATAGTGCAAAAAATAAAAACTGCAGAGGTGATCAAATACCACCAAAAGAAATCTCTATTTATGGGAAAAAAAGGACGCCAATTTTGTTTGGGAGCCACGTCGCACAATTGTCAATTAAATCGATGCAGTGCCGAATCGCAAAAACTGGCCAAGTCCTTTACCTGCATAATGGTCCAGGTCTTAAGTGGTTAACCATACCATTGAAAGTGTTTTCTTATATATGCTTGAGAAGTTCAAAAAATATCTATTTATCTCATCAGAAATCTTGTAAACTAATAACTTCCTTATTTTTTGGGGGGTTAGATACACTTTAATAAAGCTAAATTATGCAATGACACAAAACCTAATTTAACTTTGAAAAAAAATGTGATAAAATAATGCAATATAAACTATAAATGACCTACAACAAATCGGCAGTGACACCACTGAGGTTCTAGCTATGACTAAGCACTGAGCTACAGTGCGAAACGCGTCAGCTTTGTTTTAATTTTTGCTGTGGCATGTATTTTTTGTGACCTATTTTAATAAAAGGAATGTTTTTGGAGTGCGGCTGTCCAAGTTCCCTTTCGTATTTTTGCATTACCATTGCATTGCCGACACCCATGGTTTGGATACAGTGAGGAGGCTCCTTGATTACATCTGAGCGGTTATCTTCTCTTACAATGAGGAGACAAGTTTTGTAACCCTGCAGTTAGACAGATAGTAACTACATATCTATTTTTCTCTCCTAGGAATACAAATGTTTCTGAACACCTTCGAGGAGTCTATCGCTGTTAAAGTTCAAGCATAGTTCCATGGATCATGCTGTACAAGAAATTCTCCTGAAGTATCATAAATATGACATTAGCTGCAAAAATTGTACCAAAAAATATTTCCATACGAAATGTAAATATCATTTGCTATCCAGAATAAAGGTGAAACATTAGTATTTTGTATCACATTACTTTATCTGCCCAGAACATTGTTTTATTCTTTTCTTTGGGAAGAATATTATTTATTCCTTTTACAACTGTTATGGAGGTTTGGTATAGAAAACTCTCTAAAACAGTTTCTGCAACTTTTCAACAAGTCCCACTAAGGTTTACACAGGAGGTAAACCATTTAAGACAGACTTGGCGGACTTCTGCAGTCATAAACTGCACAGTAAAGCTTCTGTCTGCATGCTGATTACTGCTGCAAGGCTAAGCCGCTGTGTGTGTGAATGAGAAGTCATTCATTATAGACATGAACGGAGGTCATCAACACAATGGGCGATATGTAAAAAATGCTAGTCAATGAGCTGTATCTGTCTGATGTAGTTAGTTGCCCATTAATGCTTGCCAGCCATTTTTTCTTACAATTTCAAGTAGTTACATAAGTGTTAATTAAATTAATATGAGGGAGAATGTACCGACTGTGCAATGATTCCTTTAGTTATACACATTAAATAGTTCAGCTTAATGATCATGTAAAATAGATAAATTAATGCAAATAAATAATCATATCAATGTGTATTTATCTTTACAAAAAAGCCCTATTTGCTTATTACATGCAGGCTCACTATGGTTCTGCCATTTCTTCTAAAAATGGGGTTGATTTAATAAAAACAGAGGGCCAGATTCACAAACATTGGCGCATATTTTGACCAGCGTAGCGCACCTCCTTTATGTTAGACTGGCGCAATGTAGAGGCGCAATCACCGTATCCTCATAGTATTTGCGCAGAAATTAGCGCCGGTGTAACGTAAATTCCGAGGCGTAAGGCGGAGTAATTCAAATTGGGAAGAACGTGGGCGTGTTTCATTGAAATGAGCCGTGACCCCATGCAAATTAAGGGCCGGCCGGCTCGCGCATGCGCACATGAAGCAGACCATGGTCAGCACCTCTGTGCGCATGCTCACAACTCGGGAACGGCGCAATCAGTGAAATTGGAAGTGGACCCTGGCAACTTAGTAAACTACCCAGACTGCATAAATAGACAGACAAAAAAGCACTTCCTTTGCAAAAGTACATCCCTTTGTATCCCTTCCTATACAGCAAGGTGCTTTTGTTCTGTTGTTTGTTGCGTTGTGACTTGTCTTTGTGATATTCGTTGACTGTTTGATCTAGTGTTTTGTAGAATATATTTGATAGTGTCTTTTGGTGACTGGTTGTGAGACTTTTTGGTTGATAGATTTTGTTTGTTTGTTTTGTTGCTTGATTTTTCCTGCTTGTTTTTGTGAGTGATTGATAGTTATTGTTTGGGAGAGAGTTGTTGTATGAGTATGACTGAGAGGAAGCGGAAGAGCAATTTTTCTTTGGGGGAGAAACAAATTATTGCCCGGGCCCTTACCCAATATGGCCGTTTCCTTCACGGCCCGGAGAGTGCCAACACCACCCCGGCCAGGAAGTCGGTGGTTGGTTTGATGATTTGGTTGGCCATGTGTCTGAGGATTGCAAGGATAACCTGGTGCACACATCTGCTCATGGAGGATTGTGACATCCCAGCCACCACTCCACTTGTTCTTTGAAAAGAGCCACTGGCAAGGAAATGGAGTGTTGCCATGACCTTGACCAGTGGCTGCACTGCATGTGAGCGGTGTGTTCGGCTGGTGATGTCATCCTGCAGGGTTATGGTTAATTCCAGGATGGCATGAGGGGTGAATCTGAAGATACGATACACCTCAGAATCACTCATGCCAAAGAGGTCTATGCGTGTGCGGTATATCCTCTCCCGTGCCCTCCTCCGTGCCCTCCTCCTTCTTTGCTCATCTAAAGTCATTAGTATAGCTATGAGCAAGGATGCCCCTGGCTTGTTGGCATAAAGTTTGTTGTCCAGCAAGTGTGACTGCTCAGCTCCTCACTAACAGTGTTGCTTTAGCTGACATGTAGACGGATTGTCTAATTTTATACCACCTTTTATATGGTCTAATTTTAGACAGGACGTGCAGCTGTTGCGCACAGCGCGTAGCCTGCGTTGCAACAACGTTCTTTTGTGGATCCCCGTAACTCCCTCATTTGCATATTTGAATAGCAAATCAATGGTGTGTCTAGCACAGTTTTGCGCGGACGGATACGCCGATCTATCGAAATTACGCCTGTCCAAAAAAAGTAGATTTCTTGCTTATCTCGTTTTGGGGATGCGGCGCATTGAAACGCATGAGCAAATATAGACTTAAGCCGCACATCTCGTGTAACGCCGGCGAAATGGCTCTGTGAATCTGGCCCAGAGAGTGCAAAATCTGGCACAGCTCTGCATAGAAACCAACCAGAGTCCAGTTTTTGTTTTGTTAAAGCATAATTGAACAAGCTGAAGTTAAAAGCTGATTGGCTACTATGCACAGCTTCACCAGATTTGGCACTCTCCGGTTTTAGTAAATCAACCCCTGTAAGTCTATGAGTCAGCCAACTCTCTAAAAATAACGAATCACCTCCGCAGAAGATATCTTATTTCAGTATTTGTTAAAGAGTAAGTAAATTGTAATGTTTTTTACTTCTTCTTTATTCCCCTGCAAAGTAAAAGCATAATGGGCTAGTATGCATCGCCTTATTATAGGCTTAGCTTCAGAGGCGGCTCTTTAATTAGGCAAATTAAGCGGCCGCCTAAGGCCTCACACTCACAAGGGCCTCGTGGCCGCCTAACTTATCCAATGCATTATCCCAGTTTTGAGGGACAGGGTACCTGAACGTTGCTGTGCTCAGGCAGTATTATGAGCCCTGACTCAGGAGCGGGGCTGCCAGAGTCCCTAAAAACCACTGAATATCGGTGACACCACCCTTGTGACGTCAATGACCCAGCATGCCCTCAGTCAATGACATGGCAAGGGGGCGGGTTCAGCAGGTGACATCGCCCCCTTAGTTATAAAAAAGCAGGATCTGGGGACCACCTTGTTAAAGGGGGATTGCAGATTCCGATATGCCCCCTGCCCGCAGACCCCCACAACCACCGGCCAGGGTTGTGGGGAAGAGGCTCTTGTCCTTGAATTATTTTTCCCATCATGGGTGTGAGTGGGGCCCCATGTCAAGTATTTCCTAAGGCCTCACAAAGCCTAGAGCCGCCTCTGCTTAGCTGTAAGTAAAAGTGGTGTGTAAGGGTTTACAACCACTTTAAAGTGGACCTTTCTGAAACTTTATAAGTCTGCAGGAATAAATTCATGACACACAAATGTACAGTATACTGTATATAGTAGCACTGCACTATGTAAGAGTTTAGTGTACATAAACACTTTAAATATGTGCTTTACACCTTATTAAAAAAAATAATAATAAGCTACACACATAATATAATTTGTAAAAACAAATAAAATATGTAAATCAAACAAAATAAAACAATAGTCAGTATGTGCGATTTTGAGTAATTAATAAATCAACAGATGTATATCACTCCAGATGCAATCCCACCACCTACTGGACTGGAACGTAATTGGGTTAGTTTATTTAAAGGATAAGATAACCTTTTAACAAAAAATAATAAATGCACTGTAAAAAAAAATGTGCATTTATAATTTTTTTCTTTCTGGAGCATCTAAAGCATTGCACCAGCAATCAGCAGATCACTGATGCCATGTAGGTCTCCTGCAGACCTGTCAGTGTATATGGGTGCTTGTACATCATATGGCCAAATAGATACAATCTGACAGGAAGACTCAATTAACTACGACAGCACCTTGCACTTTTTTTTACAAAATGAATGTTTACCACATTACATTTGCTAAGGAAAATGAGTGCAGTGTCTATTTGCATTTGGTAAATCATCCCTATTACATCATTAAAGGGGTTGTAATCCATTGTAATGCATTAAGATAAGAAAAAAAAACTGGCAGACACAGGCCCCCCAGCCCCCCAGCCCCCCCCCCCCCCGTTTTACTCACATGAGCCCCAAATTTCGCTAGGCGTGGACATGCTGTCCCCCTCTCCATGGGGTCCCCGGCTCTTGATTGGATGGATTAATAGAAGCCATTAGCTCCGCCTGCTGTCAATAAAATCCAATGATGGGGCAGGGCCGAGTCCTACATTCAGCAGCTATGGATGCCGAATGCTGGACTCGGGAGCACGCCCGCAAGGTAAACCACCGGGAGAGCGATTCTGCCAGGGGGTTATCTGATGCGAGGAGGAGCCGCGAGAGTCATAGAGGGACCCCAGAAGTCGGTATTCAGGGGCCACACTGTGCAAAACAAACTGCACAGTGGAGGTAAGTATGACATGTTTGTTATTTAAAAAAAAAATTATTGAAGATTTACAATCGCTTTAAGCACCTGTTTAACCACTTAAGCCCCGGACCATTTGGCTGGCCAAAGACCAGAGCACTTTTTGCGATTCGGAACTGCATCGCTTTAACTAAAAATTGCGCGGTCGTGCGACGTGGCTCCCAAACAAAATTGATGTCCTTTATATCCCCCAAAATAGAGCTTTCTTTTGGTGGTATTTTATCACCTCTGCAGTTTTTATTTTTTGCGCTTGAAACAAAAGAAGAGCGACAATTTTGGAAAAAAAAATATCTTTTACTTTTGCTATAATAAATATCCCAATTTTTTATTTTGTTTTTATTTATTTTTTCCTTTGATTAGGCTGATGTATTCTTCTACATATTTTTTGTAATAAGCCTTTATTGATTGGTTTGCACAAAAGCTATAGCGTCTAGAAAATAGGGGATAGTTTTATGGCATTTTTTTTTTTTTACTAGTAATGGTGGCGGTCAGCAATTTTTATCGTGACTGTGACATTATGGTGGACACTTTTGACGCCATTTTGGGACCATTGTCATTGATACAGTAATCAGTGCTATAAAAATGAAATGATTACTGTAAACATTAAAAAATATATAGGTAGATGGCGCACGACTAAAAAGTGCAATCAGGAAATCAATAATACAATTGATAGTTAATAAATCATAAGGTCCATGTCAATATCAGAGGAAAATGATCAAAGGAAAATAAACAAATGGATGAATAAATAAATGACCATATAATGACAGTCCAATGAATGACCATACAAATATGGTCAAAAAAGTCCCAAAAGTTCAGTGTTAGTCCAACAACACTAGTGGCAGCACAATCCTGAAGCAGAAGCAGACTCTGAAAGGTATATGTAAACAAGAAGGACATGCGCCAAACTAAGTGCAGTAAATAAGGGTTTAATAAAGTAAATTAGTAAACAATAAATTGGCTACTCACAAGACAATGAGAGCATAGGCACATAGGGGGTTAATGACTGGTCCGGTGTCACACCTATCGTCCACAGCTGCAAAGGTCCAGGCAGGCTGACTTGGCCAAGTCATGGGAGATGTAAGAGCCCATCCTGGGGAAGCCTAGGAGAAGCAACAGGGGGTCCAGGAGCCGTGTATCCTAGTTAGGACGCGCTGTGCGTTCCAGCATGAAGCGCAATCTGTCGCCGTACGACCGGAAGTGACGTCGAACCTCGGGCCAACCAATGGGATGACGCGTTTCTTTATTAAACCCTTATTTACTGCACTTAGTTTGGCGCATGTCCTTCTTGTTTACTGTAAACATTACACTGGCAGTGAAGGGGTTAACCACTAGGGGGTGTTGAAGTGGTTAAGTGTGTCCTAGGGAGTGCTTCTAACTGTACAGGGATGGGCTTTGTGTGAAACGACACTTATCACTGCTCCCGATTACAGGGAGCTGTGATCTGTGTCCTGTGACTAGATGAATGGGTAAATGCTTGTTTAAATCAATACAGAGAAAAAATTGCGCTTGTCACAGTTAAATAATCAATTAGTACCGGTGTGGTCAGTTACTAACATAAAAATAAAAATAAAAAATAGGGGGGAGGCGGCAGCTCTTGTGCCGAAACACAAGGGGAAATACAACAAAAACAAAGATTTAGAGCTGCGCCTTGTCACCCGGACTCGGTACAATCAAAAAGAGTCCATATATCAGTCGTGTGGAGATAAACAATCCTTCAAACATGAGAGAAGTAGTAGGTTGGCTCCAAGACAAATCTCCGCTGGTCTTTAATCAGGGTGGACATATAATAAACACCACTGTGCTCGAACTTGGCTTTTCAATGTGGCCCACCACCAGAAGTATAAGCAGCTTACCAGAGGAATGGCTGTAATCAACAGTCGGCTGTGACCCAGCCGCGGCCTTTAGAGAACCAGGACGAATCCCAAATCCTAGGGCAGTGTTTACACCGGGGCTCCACTCAGCAACTCCACCAATTAGATCATATGTAAATGATAAATAGAGGCAGACATAGCGTAATCCCGCTGGGACATTTATTTAAAATAGTAAAAACCAGAATACTCACATGGGAGATGAGTTAGACAGGCATATAAAATACAAAGTTGCCGGCCGGCAAACAGATCAGCAAGGACCCTCCTCCAGAGCGTAATGACGTCACCGCACGTCTACCCAGACGCGTTTCGTCGTAGGACGTTGTCGCATCCTAGGGAGGACGTATATATACGATCTGCCCACAGGAGGCATTGCGTCGACGTATATATGCATGAGTCGGTCCTTAAGTGGTTAAAGGCTCACGTAAACAGGTACATTTTGCAATAAAATATAAATTGGCGTGTATTTCCAAATATGCCCGGAATACACAGCTGCCACACACAGCCATATGTGGCTGTATGCGGCTGTACACAGCCTTTCCTTCTTACTTGCATATACTGTACCTGCACATGTGTAAAGTCATATGCCCCTGAACACAGAATATAAGCTTCCAGGGTTGTATGCCCATACACGTGTGCAGATGTAAGCAAGTAACGGGAAATACTTGTGCCGAACTATATAACATTTTTGCTTAGATGGATATATAGGGCCAGATTCAGGTAGATGGGCGAATCTTTATTTTAGAGTAACGTTTCTCATTTACGTTACTCCGCCGAAACTTTAGGAGCAAGTACTGTATTCACATAGCACTTGCTCCTAAAGTTGCGGCGGCGTAGCGAAAATGAGCCGGCGGAATTCAAATTGGGCGGGTAGGGGGCGTGTATTATTATAACTAGGCGCGATCCTGCGGCGAACGTACTGCGCATGCGTCGACTGTCAGTGCGCATGCTCCAAATTCTGTCAGGGAACGTCAATGACGTCAATCCCCATTCACGGACGTTTTACGCAAACAACGCGAACATTTTTAAATTCGACGCGATGACGATGGCCATACTTAACATAGGATACTCCACTAGGGGGCAGGTTTTTCTTTACGCCGCGTATCTCTTACGGAAACGTCGGAAAGTCACTGCGTCGGGCCCGAATACGATCGTGAATTGCCGATTCTCGCTGATTAGCATATTCTCGGCGTTAATCAGCGGGAACACCCCGAGCGCCATTTTTAAAATTGCAGTTCCGATACGACGGCGAAATACAATTACGCCACTCGTATAGGAACTCCAACCTGGCGTTTCTTGTTTTCTGACTACAGAAAACAGAAACGCCGGCTCAAAGTGAGAGTTAGACTGGAGTATCACTGATACTCCAGCCTAACTCTACCTGAATCTGGCCCATAGACTTCTAAATGGTCACCAATCATAAACTTTGGAGGTCGCTCAGATGTGCAGATACATTCTATAAGTAAAAAGAAAAAAGATTGCGCTAAACTTTAAATAAAGTCCATAAGACAATATATAAAATAAATATTGATTGGATAAAGTCCATAAGACAGTGTGTTCAGATCAATATTGATCACAAAAATAACAATCCACCAAAAGAAAGTTCGTAAATAATCTCCACCAGGTGTTAGACGGTTACACACTAAACCAGTGCCAGAAAGATGAGAACCTCCACCATAATGATAAATGCACTCTTACCAGATGAAAATGATCCCTGTTTAAAGGAGATCAAATAAAGCGTGGTAAGAGACTGAGATCGAGGATAGCCGGGATAATCCGTGTCCTTGTTAAGGGGAATAGCACTCCCAAAACATCGATCCGAGGGTATATGAAAAATAAAGGGCTCATATAGTGTAAAATCCTTTTTAATCCATAAATAGCAAAAGAAATGCACTTACAAATTAGTAGAAATGTAGAGCGTTTTAAAAATTAGCCGGCCGGCTTGGAACATACAGCCCGTATCCGGGTAGAGAAAAGCGCGGTGACGTCAGAACGCCGCCTCCCTACGTTTCGTCACGACAGGACTTGGTCACGGGATAACAGGCGGCGTCCTGAATCACCGCGTAAATACACACAACGTCGGATGCAGCCTCGATGTGGTAAAAACATTTGACCCGATTTCGGCCATCTTTCTTACTGGAAACCCGTTAAGTATAATGGATGACCCATGCTAGGTAAGGGAACCGGAGAGAACAAATACAATGACCATATACGTTAAGGATGGGATCAGAGAAAAAAACAAAAAGGAAAAATAAAAGTAGATGCCTTCTCCCCTTATTACCTGGTAATGTCTAAATGTGTTGATTTTTAAGTCAACAACACTATGGCACCAATAGCATTAATACCAGTATGGAAAATGCAAACAGCGCTGCAGCCGTAGCGCATTTCACATAGCTGTGACTATGAAAAATAAAAAAATTCTCCAAATATGTTACAAATAATTATGTCGCAACCAACCAATTCTATATAATCTACTTCATCCATAGATAAATAAATATATGTATATATATAAACCGAAAAAACCGGTATCATTTAATATACCCGTATGGACGGCACCATAATGGTTGGGCATCACAGGAAAAATAAAATTTATATAAAAAATCTTAAAAAAACTGACAATTAAAAAGTTGCTGCCTGGACACCACATCGAGCTCGCATCCCTTCAAAATTGTAACAATTCTTAATAATAATAAATGAAATAAATGTAATAAAACTTAAAACAATATAAAAAAGAAGGTTAAACTGACCATAGCAATTATGAATTAGCCAAAAAACAGTTAACGTCCACTTCTATATTTAGGCCATAGGGCGTATAACACTTTAATTTATGGACCCAAGACATCTCCAACTTGGAAATGGTTCGCACCAAATGACTGCCCCTCCAGTGGGGGCTAAACTTGTCTATTCCTACAAAAATGGTATTGTCAGGATTTTTGTGATGTACAGTCAGGTAGTGTTTAGATACAGAATGTTTAGTGTACCCTAAACGAATATTATTGATATGCTCATTTAGGCGTACCTGTAAGGGACGTTTAGTCCGGCCCACATATTGGAGCCCACACGGGCACTGGAGCATATAGACCACCCCTGTTGTGGAGCATGTAATAAAAGGTCTAATGGCATAGCTTTTCGAAGTGCACGAGGAACTAAACGTAGTAGTTCTTCTGCATTTAATACCATTAAGGGAACAAACCTGACATTTACCGCATTTGTAATACCCTGTAAGACCAGGAAGAAATTTGGAGTCCATACTAGGTGGATTCAAGATATTAGGGGCTAAATTATCCTTTAAGGAAGGTGCCCCCCTAAAGACGACCTGTGGCCTATCTGGCAAAATGCCCCCCAAGATCTTGTCACTTTTCAGAATGTGCCAATGTTTGTCTACTATATGCTTGATGTTCGCATGTTGGCAAGAGTAATTAGTGATAAAAGGGTTACGAAACTTATTATCTTTAGCTTTATTTGTCCCCACAGTCAACAAATCACTTCTATTAACCTCATGGACAACAGCTAGAGTGGTAGTCAGAAAGTCATCTGAGTAACCTTTTTCTAGAAAGCGTTTGGTGAGAACATCAGCTTGCTCCACAAATGTGGTATCCTCGGTGCAGTTACGCTTCAACCGAAGATATTGGCTTTTAGGCACCGATCTGAGCCACGATGTGTGGTGGCAGCTATTTTTTGGGATAAATGCATTCCTGTCGGTGGCCTTGAAAAATGTTGATGTAACAAAACCACCGTTGGTGACTGAAATGGTCAGATCTAAGAAATTAATCTTATCCCGGCTCACCTCTCGGCTTAAGTGGATACCTCTATTGTTGACATTAAGAGCATCCAAAAATTCCGTCAAATCATCCTCGGTGCCTTCCCAGAAGAGGAGGATGTCGTCTATGTATCTGGCCCACAGAAAAATCTGGGGTCTAGACTCAACGCAGACGACATCCTCCTCCCATTTGGCCATGAAGAGGTTCGCCAAACTGGGGGCATATTTGGCCCCCATGGCAACACCCCTGTCTTGCCTATAAAACTGGCCGTCAAACCAGAAATAATTGTGAGAGGCAGCGTACTCCAATAATTCCATAATGAACAGAACCTGTTGGTTAGGAAGGTCTGAATCTTTTTTCAAAAAATATAAAACCGCTTCCAGGCCCAATTGGTGAGGGATCACGGTATATAATGAGGTTACATCTGCTGTAACCATCAGTAAATTAGAAGGAGGTATGAGATCCTTCAGTAAGTTGATAATATGTCTCGTGTCCTTGACATATGAAGGCATGTTCCGCACTAAAGGTTGTAAATAAAAATCGATGTATTTACCCACCCGGGAGGTAATGGAATCAATTCCACTAACTATGGGCCGTCCCGGGGGGCAAGTAGGATTTTTATGAACCTTTGGGAGGTAATAAATAATTGGGGTTCGAGGGGACTCAGGGATCAAAAAGGCCATTTCTTTCTTATTGAGAATATTAAGGGCGAACCCTTTTTTGACAAGTTTAGTCAGCCTCTTTTTGTATTTGTTACCCGGATCCAGCAGTAAGGGGGTTTAAGTGTCCGTATCGGCCAATATACGGTACATTTCTTGCATATAATCCTCTTTGTTGAGGACCACAATGCCCCCCCCTTTGTCCGCCGGGCGGATAATCAAATTTTTATTGGCACACAATGATTCAATGCCTAATTCAATATTTCGTTTATTCTTCACATTTTTAACCTTAATCTCCTCCAAATCTTTCAAAGTGAGGTCTCTGAAGACTTTTAATGAAGGTGCCAAATGGCCAGGAGGATTGTAAGTGGAGGCATTGGATAACCCTGAATGAACATAATTCTGCAAGAGCGTTCTGGAGGGGTTGAAAGGGTTGGAGGCCATATAGCGTTGGACACTAAGCTTTCTGACATACTTATGTATGTCCATATATGTGGTGAATTTATTTAAATTCTTAGGAGGAGCAAATTTTAGTCCTTTGTCTAGGACTGCCAATTCAGGGCCAGTTAGTGGGTGGGTGCTAAGATTGAAAATGCCCTCACCTTTTACATTCTCGCTCTTTTGGGACTGAATGCACCACCCCCCTCTGGTCCCTCTTTTAGTTCTCCCAGCCTTTTTATGCCTTGTCCTACACGGGGAAAACCCCACTGTGGTTGTCCATGACCTTCCAATTGAATATCTTCAAAGGGATAATGACCCCCACTGGCACCAAAATCTTCATATGTTGCCACCGGGTTCTGGTACACCCCACTACCTGAATCTCCACCGTTATTTAAGGGCAAAAAGCTGTTATGTGTTAACACATTATACCTGTCAGGGTATCAGTGGCTCCAGCGGCCGATCCGCGCCACGACGCATGCCCGTGCCCGTGCGCGGCGCGTGCATGCGCGCCTCTGCGTTCCAGCATGGTTCTGCGTCACGGCGCGTACGTGGGCGCGCACCTGTGCGCACACGCGCGCGTACGTCTGCGCGCGCATCCACGCGCACGTCCACCAATCAAGTTCCAGCCCGGCCTATTTAAACCAGCCCCAGACGCATGGCGGGTTGCTGGTTTGTTGTCAGCTATCCTGCTTAGTGCCTTGTTACCTGAAAGCTTGTGACCTATTGACCCGGATCGGACCTGACTTCTCTACGCCTTCTCCTGCACTTGACCCTCGGCTCGTCTCATCGTTTCTGCTGCTGTCTGTACCCCCTTGACCTCCGGCTTGCACCTCGGACCTCCTGCCTTCTCCAATCCCTGAACCATTGGCCTGCATCTCGGACCTGCTTACCGTCTTGACCTGAACTGACTCTCTGCCTGACAAACTTTATTGCTCCTAGAATTACTATCCACACCCGCCGTGATCCTGTCCTGTGATCGGAAGCCAAGCCTTCAGAGATCTCCTATCAGCACAACACCTTCCGCTGGTAGCCGGTGCCCCTTTGTGCCCTTCCCCGCTGTCTCCACCTCCAGGGGGTGAAGTGCACAGAGCCGCAAAGGCAGCCGCCCTCGGCATCTCGGCCTCGGTGAGTACTTATCTTAATAGTTCCTGACAGTACAAACCAGCCAGATGTCAGAGGCCGACAGGGTGCGCTCGCCTTTTGAGACCTTATGTCAGCAGGTCTCGGCTCTTACGGACGCTGTGCAGAAGTTGCAGGATGGGTACCTCCAAATTGACGGCCGTCTTCAGCAGCTTACCGGACAACCTGGCCCCTCGGCTCCAACCACAGCGCCTCCTACAGAGACTATAGCCCCACAGGCTTCGGCTAACCCAGCTGTGGTAGTGACTCACCCTGAGCCCAGAGTCCCGACTCCCGAGCGATTCACAGGCGATCGCAGGAAGTATCGTGCATTCAAAGACGCCTGTTCTCTATACCTCGCGCTGCAGCCCAGAACATTCTTTTCAGAAGCAGTAAAAGTTGGCTTCGTTATCTCCCTCCTCTCTGAAGAACCCCAGGCATGGGCACATGGTCTCATGGAACAGAGAAGTCCGGTGCTGGACACACTTGACACTTTCTTTGAGCAAATGGCCAGACTTTACGATGATCCACAACGTACAGCGACAGCTGAGACCATCCTTCACAGCCTCAGCCAGGGTAGGAGACCAGTGGAGGACTACACAGCCGAGTTTCGGAAATGGTCAGCCGACACCGGCTGGAATGAAGCAGCTCTTAAGTATCAGTTCCGGCAGGGACTTTCAGAAGCGCTCAAAGACGAGCTAGCCAGAACTGAACCTTCTGCTACCCTGGAGGACTTAATTCAGGCCGCAACCCAATTGGACAGACGGCTACGAGAACGGCGCTCCGAGCGCCTCCACACGCTTCGTCCAACCTGGCTTCCTCCGAGACCAGCTCCTACGTACTCATTACCTCCAGTGTCCTCCAACCCGGTTCCCGACCCAGAACCCATGCAGCTTGGGCTGGTCCGCTCTCCTCTCACTCCAGAAGAAAGACAACGCAGGCGTCAAGCCAACCTATGCCTGTACTGCGGTGCCTCCGGCCACTTTCTTCGCACCTGTCCGGTGAGACCCAGTAAGTGCGCACCCAGACCCACCTCAGATTGCCGTGTCGTCAGCGCTCCACAGTCTTACCTTACTCTTTTTCTCTCTCTACAGCTACCGGAAGGGGTGACTCGCTTACCAGCAATCATTGACTCTGGTGCCTGCAGTAGCTTCGTGGACTCTGCCCTAGCCCTGAAACTACATTTTCCCCTTCACCCGAAGAATCCTCATCTACAAGTACGCCTGGCGGACGGCTCTCTCCCTCGTTCAGGACTAGTCACACAGCAGACTGACCCTGTCGTGGCCATTACAGATTCTGGACACCAGGAGCTCCTACAGTTGGACTTAATTTCATCTCCGATGTTCCCTATTATTTTGGGCCTTCCCTGGCTGTACACACACCAACCACATATTGACTGGGGAAGCAAAGAAGTCAGCTTTATTTCTTCCCATTGCTCTGTACATTGCCTTGCACCGGCTACCACCGTCTGTTCCACCGTTACCACCACAGCAGAGAATCTTCAAAATGTCCCTCCAGCATACCGGGAATTCACAGACGTCTTTGACAAACAACAGGCCAACCGCCTGCCACCTCACAGGCCTTATGATTGTCCTATAGACCTGCTCCCCGGTGCAGAAATCCCGTTTGGCCGTATTTTTCCCCTATCAGAGACTGAACTGAAGGCCCAAAAGGCCTACATCGATGAGAACCTTGAAAAACAATTTATTCGCCCTTCCTTCTCCCCTGCGGGAGCGGGGATCTTCTTCGTGGGAAAAAAAGACGGCTCCCTCAGACCCTGCATAGACTACAGGGAATTAAACAAAATTACGGTCAAAAATAGATACCCACTACCTCTCATTCCCGAGCTCTTCCAACGTTTCCGGTCTGCTAAGATCTTCTCCAAATTAGATCTCCGGGGAGCTTACAACCTTGTCCGAATTAGAGCAGGGGATGAGTGGAAGACAGCATTTAGATCCAGGTTTGGACACTTTGAGTATCTCGTAATGCCGTTTGGTCTGTGCAACGCCCCAGCCACTTTCCAACATTTTGTCAACGACATCTTTCGGAAGTACTTGGATGACTTTTTGGTGGTCTATTTGGACGATATTCTTATTTTTTCCACTTCTATTGAGCTTCATCAGGAACATGTCAAGATAGTTCTCACTACCCTCAGGCTCCATAAGTTGTATCTGAAAGCCGAGAAGTGTGAATTTGAAAAGAGTACAGTACAATTCCTCGGGTTCATCATTTCCACGTCTGGAGTCGCCATGGACCCACAAAAAGTCCAAGCCATTCAAGACTGGCCAGCTCCCCGAGACAGGAAGGGAGTACAACGTTTTATTGGTTTCGCTAACTTTTATAGACGCTTTATCATTGGGTTTTCCGCCATCGTTGTACCCATTACCAGGCTCACTCGTCAAGGCAACCGTTTCGTGTGGTCTCAGGAGGCCCAAGAAGCCTTCCTTAAGCTTAAGTCAATGTTCACCTCAGCACCCATTCTACGCCACCCCGACCCGGCACTACCCTTCATACTTGAGGTGGACGCCTCCGAGACAGCTGTGGGAGCAATCCTATCCCAAAGATATGGACTAAAGGCCCTGTTGCATCCAGTGGCTTTTGCCTCTCGAAAATTAAATCCGCCAGAAAGGAATTACGATGTCGGTGACAGAGAGTTGTTAGCGATTAAATTCGCCCTAGAAGAGTGGAGATATTTGTTGGAAGGGGCACTCCACCCTATTATGATCTTCACGGATCACAAAAACCTAGAATATCTGCGATCTGCAAAACGGCTAAGACCCAGACAAGCCCGTTGGGCTCTTTTCTTCACCCGGTTCAATTTTCTTATATCCTATAGGCCCGGCTCCAAGAATGGGAAGGCAGATGCCCTTTCCAGAATGTATTTGGAGTCCCCCGAAGCATCTGAACCTGGCACCATCCTATCTTCCCAGAACTTCCTATTACTCCCGCAACTGGATCTCCTAACCTCTATTAAGACCGCATCCAGGCACTGTCCCAACCAAAGCTCTCTCTCTCTTGAAAGACGGGACGAGCTGCTTTGGTCTCGAGACAAGATTTTCGTTCCTGTGGAAACCCGGCACCTAGTTCTGAGTACCTTCCACGATCACAAGCTGGCGGGCTATTTTGGAGTCCGAAAGACCACGGAATTGATCTCCCGCACCTTCTGGTGGCCAAACTGGAAGCAGGATTGTAAAGCCTATGTGTCTGCATGTGTTCGTTGTCAACGCAACAAAGGACCTAGTACAAGGGGTTGGGGGTTGCTCAAGCCTCTGCCCATTCCCGAACGACCTTGGTCAGAAGTCTCCATGGACTTTATTGTAGATCTTCCCCTTCAGGGGGTTTTACCTCAATTTTTGTAGTCATCGACCGCCTTTCCAAGATGGCGCACTTCCTACCCATGGTGGGCACCCCCACCGCTACAGAGACAGCTAAAGTTTTCCTCAAGGAGATAGTCCGGCTTCACGGGACCCCCAAAAGTATCGTCTCTGACAGAGGCGCACAATTTACTTCCAAATTCTGGAAAGAGCTTTGCAAATCTCTCAATATCAAAATTTGTCTTTCATCAGCCTATCACCCACGGAGTAATGGTCAAACCGAAAGGACGAACCAGACCTTGGAGCAATACCTCCGCTGCTTCTGTTCAACCTCCCAGGACGACTGGTCTTCACTACTTCCGTCCGCGGAATTTGCATACAACAATTCCATTCATTCCACAACCAACCAAACCCCCTTCTGGTCAAACTTCGGGTTTCACCCCTCATTCCTGCCTAGCTCTATTCCGGAGACGTCGGTTCCAGCCGTTCAGGAGCAAGTAACTTCTATTCAACTGAACTTTAAGAAACTCCAGGAAATGATGCGACAAGCCCAGGAGGATCACAAATTTTTTTTTGACAAGAAGAAAAAGGAAAGCCCGATCTTTGAAATTGGGGAAAAAGTATGGCTGTCAGCCGCAAATCTCAAGTTAAACATACCTTCCCGGAAGTTAGGGCCAAGGTTCATCGGACCTTTCCAAGTCAAACGAAAGATCAATGATGTAGCTTTCGAATTAGCTCTGCCTAATTCCTACAAAATCCATCCTGTCTTTCATGTCTCCTTACTGAAGCCTGTCGTTCCTGAGTCCTTCCCAGAGAGGGAGGAATCCCCGCCATCACCAGTGGAGGTCGAAGGGGAAGTAGAATTCGAAGTTGAGGCCATTCTGGGCTGTAGAAAGAGAGGAAGACAGCTGCAATACCTGGTCAAGTGGAAGGGGTACCCCCCGGAAGATAATTCATGGGAACCATCAAGGAACTTACACGCTCCTCGGCTAATTCGAGCCTTCCATCAAGACCACCCTGAACTGATGTCCAGCTTGGGCGTCCGGAGTCCGCCCCTTGGGGGGGGGCACTGTCAGGGTATCAGTGGCTCCAGCGGCCGATCCGCGCCACGACGCATGCCCGTGCCCGTGCGTGGCGCGCGCATGCGCGCCTCTGCGTTCCAGCATGGTTCTGCTTCACGGCGTGTACGTGGGCGCGCACCTGCGATCGCACACGCGCGCGTACGTCTGCGCGCGCATCCACGCGCACGTCCACCAATCAAGTTCCAGCCCGGCCTATTTAAACCAGCCCCAGACGCATGGCGGGTTGCTGGTTTGTTGTCAGCTATCCTGCTTAGTGCCTTGTTACCTGAAAGCTTGTGACCTATTGACCCGGATCGGACCTGACTTCTCTACGCCTTCTCCTGCACTTGACCCTCGGCTCGTCTCATCGTTTCTGCTGCTGTCTGTACCCCCTTGACCTCCGGCTTGCACCTCGGACCTCCTGCCTTCTCCAATCCCTGAACCATTGGCCTGCATCTCGGACCTGCTTACCGTCTTGACCTGAACTGACTCTCTGCCTGACAAACTTTATTGCTCCTAGAATTACTATCCACACCCGCCGTGATCCTGTCCTGTGATCGGAAGCCAAGCCTTCAGAGATCTCCTATCAGCACAACACCTTCCGCTGGTAGCCGGTGCCCCTTTGTGCCCTTCCCCGCTGTCTCCACCTCCAGGGGGTGAAGTGCACAGAGCCGCAAAGGCAGCCGCCCTCGGCATCTCGGCCTCGGTGAGTACTTATCCTAATAGTTCCTGACAATACCCCACATCATAATCACCTGTATAGTGAACGACATCATTGTCTCTATAGACTGGCAGGGAGTTGTAATTGGTCACTCTAGTTTGAGTTGGCCTTAGGTGGTCGTGGTATTGGCTGCTTGATTGATTGCCACCTAAATGGTTGCCAGGTGTCAATGGGCGAAACTGCCCACCTCTACCACGTGTACCCCTATTCCCTGAACTAGGATATGCCCCACCTCGAGGGCGGAAACCAGGGGGAGGAAAGGGAATCCCTCTCTGTCCTCCTCCGTTAGTTCCCATGTGGTTAGATAGGGGAATTCTATATAGACATAAAATCATGTTTTAATAAAAGCAACCAAACTGGACAACTTTTATTTCTGTGAGTACCTTTAGTGTATGAGTAGGGAAACCTTTGAGTCTTGTGTACCAAAAAAATGTATTCAAAAAAATTTAGAGTGCCAGACAGGGCTCACATTGCTTAACAGCCAACAACCCAGTGTCTCTCCAAACACTTTACCCCCTCCTCAAAAGTGTCTCCCCACAACCTTCCGGGCACCCACCATACTTCCAAACCTTAGAACTTGAGAAAGAGGGTCACTTCAGATAAGCCAGGACCTGTAGTAAGGCTTGCCTTGGCAATAAGGCTGGATTCACACCTATGCACTTTTAGTGCTTTTTGCATTTTGCAGATTTGCACTACAAAACGTGTTCCATAGGAAACCATGGTCAATGGACTGTAGTGCAAATCTGCAAAATGCAAAAAGCACTAAAACTGCATAGGTGTGAATCCAGCCTAAGTGGATTCTGCTGAATTTGAGTCTACTAGTAGTGTATACATCAAACATGTATGCCACAGTCCTTGTACACAGAAAACTCTGTCTTCCAGACACACATAAACCTCAACACATAGGATATTTTTTTGAAGATGAAACCTAATCTGTGCATGCCCATTTATTTATCACAAAATATAATCAGCAAAGCCTACCCTAATATGATATCAGGTGACTTTTAGGTAATGCAGCATACTGGTAAAGCTCAAACTGAACATTTTACTTTAGAAGAGCTTTATCCCCCTTCAACATTACATTGCGATACACACAGTAGAAAAAAAAAGGTTTGTGTAACATTAAGATAAGATTAAGTTGGGTTAACAAGGGCACAAATTACCATGACAGGGACTTTGTCACAGGTTTGTGATTGGTTAAAATTCAAATCACTTTGTGTTCAATTACACATGCATTGATTCTTGTGCAGTAAAAGCAAAAGTCATCCAGATTATTCAACATCATTGTTGGGACCTGAGGATTAATCTGGGTATCTAATAGTGGAGACAATGGTGGAGAAAGTGGACTGACAATAAGTACAGTGGCATCAATCGTAATGTCACTAGACTTCAGATGTAAACCAAATGTGCAAGTGTTATGTTTTTTTTTTTATATATACCCAACCTTGTCCTTCTGTGGTACTCCGTCCAAGATCTCCGTTAACAATCCTGCTAGACGGCAGCCTCCGGTTCTCAAACAGGTCACAGAGATACTGGAAGCCCGTCTCTTCACTCCGTCAGAGGTCCTGTTTCTCCTTCTCAAAGGAGCGTATGTAGTCCTCAGCTGCGGCCTACTCCCCGTGGGGACACTTCTGACAGTGTCCTCCTGGATTGAAGAGGCGGTCCATAGGGAGCACGCCAAACACGTCCTCTGCCTTAAATTACCTCCCCCAGCAGGCTGTGTGAAAGGCAAAGCATCCTGGCGTTGTACAGCTGCACTCTGGGTAATGTAGTCTATTACAGGCCAGGGCAAATGGAGTCTCTTCTCTCCCTGTACTCAATTCCCCAACATTCTCTGCGGTACCAGAGCAAAATGTAAACAACAGGTGACTCTAACTCATCTCAGCCACAGGAGGGAGCTGAGATCCTTCACGATCAGCAATGGTAGTCTTTTATATCACATGAAAAATGGTGATACCCCGCTACATAAACACTTTGTTCAATGCAATGTCTGGCGGTGCACTGCACTACACTGCCCGACATTGCACTACAATTTGGGCAGGTGCGTTGCGATAAAGTGCAGAAAGCCTGCATTTTAACGCAGCACACTGCAGAACACTCCTATGCGATCTGCAGAAGCAATGGAAGCCCGGGAGCTGATAGTGCTGATAGTACTACAGCAGGGATGGGGGGAAGGGGGTGTTGCATACCATCAGAACAATTGTCAGGTGCAACTGGGGTGGCCTTTTGTTTTCTTTGGTGACTTATAACTGGCTACAAACTTGCTGCTGTACTGTTTTAGGCCGTGTACACACGGCAGAGAACCTCGACGGGCAGAACACATCGTTCCGCCTGTCGAGGTTCCCTGCCGGCCGTCGAAATCGGCGACCCGCCCGTCGGGAATGGCAACCAGCCATTCATCCAGGCGGGCCGTCGAGCAAATAGAGAGCATGCTCTCTATTTCTGCTCGACGGGCTTCCCGACGGGAAGCTCGCCGAGAGCGTACACACGGCCGAGGTCCTCGCTGGAATGCAGCTTCCAGCGAGGTTCTCGCTGGTTTCCAGCGAGAACCTCGGTCGTGTGTACGCCGCCTCACAGTTATCTTTTATGCAGCAACATTGGATAACATAAGCTCCTAAAGCCGATAATTCTTTAATTCTGACTCCAAATGCTGTAAAAGGCAATAGCTCAATAGCTGAGCTATAAAATGCTGGGACACAAACTTTTATTCAATTGCAATTCATTTATCCTTGGCAACAAATATGCAATTCTGTTACAAATTGCCGCTACAAAATCATTCAAGACAGGCCACTTAAAAGTATAACGAAAGACAAAACTTTTTTTTTTTTTTTACTTTTGGATAGAGTGGAGAGTGATACAAACACCTGCCAGTTTTTATTGTTGTCTGTGCCCCATTAGGGAGATTCACCCTATTTGTCATGTGTACCATTATCATCGAAAGTAAAATAAAATATTAAATATTGGGTCATCCCCAGAACAGTAATAGAGGAGACATGTTCTGGTGGCAAGGTGAAGCGATCCTAACGTTGGCAGGATTTCCTCTCACTTCCTATTTTGGCTATGTGACAGGAAGTGCAGGGAAATCTGCCCAATGGCACAAAGATGGGAAAAAAACTGGCAGGGGTTATAACCCACCTCCTTTTCTCTATCCAATATAAAAAAAAAAAAACATTTTGTTTTATTTTAAAAAGATAATTGCTCAAGCAACAAATGAACGCATGCGTGCTTTTGTTGCATAAAATATTATAGTAGTTTTAAAACTCTCTAATAAAAAATGTAATTTTAGCCTTTATGTCGTTGTTTTTTTTTTTTTGTTTTGTTTTTACAATTTCTCCTTTAGAAAATCAGTGGTACTTCATTTAACATTATATGAGGCTAATTACACAGTGTTAGAAATATGGTTAAGTTACTGCAGGTGAATTGTTCTTGTGGGATGCAGGGGGCTTATACAGGAATAAAAGGTCAAGTAAATAAGAGAATGTCTGTACAATAGCACTGCAGCTGTATTACCTGGCATAGGACCTGGTTTTAACTTCTGTGCCATGCTACTGTCCAGATGGCTGGACAGCTGCAACTGTTTGGTTCCATGTCCCAGATGCGGACACTGTTCAGCATGCTGAAAGCAACAGTGTTTGTGTGTGTGTGTAGATAGTGTGACAGGTCTCTTAGGAAATTTTGTGAAAGGTATTTATGTTTCTCCCAGGTCATAACATAAATGGTTCCGATCGAGTCAGACAGGTTAGCACTTTGAAGGTAGGATGATGCCTGTAACCTTGTGAATAAGATTCCCTTAATCAATCAAGAAATCCTTACAGTATTATACATATTTTTAAATGTATAGCGAAACAAATGTACAGTGAGGTAGATAACTCAAAAGGGCAATAAGGCTACTCATAGGCATAAGATCACAGTCATCACAATTTACACTCTAAAATGGTCTGTCAATGCTACTGTCTGGTTGCTGTATTTGGGTACATATAGCCACACAGCACGGAAATCCAGCAATGGGTTCCTTCAATTTTAGTCCCCAATGACATCTAGCATAGCAGGAGCTCACGTTTTTTGGCACGTTTTGCCACAACATGGATAGCGCAGCCTGTTTATTTTAATTGGATGCCCTACAGGTGGCAAAGTAGCTCAAAGGACATTTTGGCGTGTTGCCATTTGCACATTTTTTTTACTGTGCTTTTACTGCATTTCGCTTGTTTCTTCATACGGCAAAATATGCGTTTGCTTCAGCATTTTGGGTGCTGTTAACAGTTGATAGCACTGAAAACATGACTAGTTCATTTTAGGTGTACTGTATAGGCCTTGTACACACCAGTGAATATATCCGCTGTAAACGGTCCCCGGACCGTTTACAGCGCATATTTACGCCGGCATGTTTTGATCCGATGGCTGTACACACCATCGGATCAAATTCCCCGCCGGCGGACAGCGCGGTGACGTGGCGGTGACGTTGACGCCGCCACGTCACCGCACCAGGAAGTAAACACTTCCGCGCGCATGCGTCGGATCCATTCACAGGATACGACGCATGTGCGGGCAGATATGTCCGCTGGTTTGCCGTACTAACCAGCGGACATATCTGACGGCCAGCTATCCGGGGGAAATATTTCAAAGCATGCTTTGAAATTTTTCCGCCGGATGAATCCGGCAAAAAGCGTCCGTTTGCCCCTACAGACGAGGGGATTTTTCGGCTGAAATGGTCCGTCGGACCATGTTCAGCGGAAATATCCCCTTGTGTGTACAAGGCCTATAAAGTTGGCCATACCATCTGTTTGTACAATCTTTGTACGTTCATCTTTATATTATTTACCAAAACTATATGATAGAAGGAGACATCTATTTATCCAATCATCTATTTAGGTAGGCCATTGCACTACATAGTTATTTGTAGATCTAAAGGAAATTGTACAATACGATTTTATAGTGTATGGTGAGCATACATGACTTTCAGCACACACTTCTCCTGTTTTCAAAACTACAGATCTATCCACATAGACTGTAATAGCTCCTCTCTAACATATATAGCCAAAAGAGTAATCTATGCGATCTACAGTATGTAAGATAGAAAAAAATTGATGGCTGTATATTTAGTGAGAACAGTAATTGCTAATTGCATTGGAAAGGAGCGCAACTGAGGAGGTGGGTGGGAGCCATCTCCTGAAGGAGAAGGAGGGTAGGTGCAGGGTGTGCGTTAATGGGGTAAGCTGGTGAACTATTTCCTTATACTGGTGCTACCCTTCCGTCCTGAATACCAAATTCAGGATGACTAATGGAACAGGACACTGCGGCTGAAGAAAGGTCTGGGCTAAAAGCAATAGAAAGCTTTTTATTTTCTGTAAAAGAAGTACATTATTATTATTATTATTTATTATTATTATTATTATACAGGATTTATATAGCTTAAAGGATGCTTGAAAAATGAGCGTGCTCAGCTACATGCAGCGCCAGCTCTGAAACTTTGTTGCATACCACAACTTTCCAGTGATGTCACCGCGACTCTCGCTGCGCTCTCGATTTGGACAGTCTCACTGTACCAGCTGGACTTCCTGCAACATGGATGGTCCGACATAGAGGGGCACTAGAGCAACATACCAGCCGACATCTAGTGTGGAAGTACGCCACATCGGGGACCATCATCATAGGATCTACATGCCGGATCTCCACTATTTTATATGTAAGTGGATGGTGTTACCTATTAGCTATTAAAGCTTTTTTGTCGTTAGCCTGGAGGCGCCTTCTTTTCTCTTTTTCTTTACACATGTTGGAGTTTTGCTCTCATCTCCCCCATTTGGAAGGCTTGCCCCGGAATACAGACTCGGACCATCGGCTGTATATAGGACAGTGTCCCTCTTCTGTCTCCTCCTTACTCCCTTCTATTCCCAGGTTTTTATACTATTATTCTTTAACTCTCTAAAGGACTTGTAAAAAATGGACGTTTAAACTTCAATATATCACTGATCCTCAGCGCCACTACCCCAATTTTTGTCAGGATTTATATAGCGCTAACAGTTTGCACAGTGCTTTACATTAAGGGAAACAGTACAATCACAATACAATTCAATACAGGAGGGATCAGGGGGCCCTGCTCGTTAGTGCTTACAATCTAGAAGGAAGGGTGAAGTGGAACAAAGGGTAGTTAGCTGTGGGGGATGATCAGATGGACTCAAATGAAAAAACAGTTAGGTGTGGGAAGGATAGGCTTCTCTGAAGAGGAGGGTTTTCAGGGATCCCCTAAAAGCTAATAGAGAAGGAGATAGAAGGACAGATTAGGGTAAGGAGTTCCAAAGGCTTGGAGAGGCTCTGGAAAAGTCTTGGAGACGAGCATGGGAGCAGGTGATGAGAGAGCTAGAGAGTAGGAGGTCTTTCACATTTTCCTTTACTTGATTTTAAGACAAACAAATGACAGTAGAGGAACCCAACATTACATTACAGGTATACATCAGTATTCCGTTTATACGTTCCCTGAATCATATAACCTCCTCTTCCTTCTATATATACTATACCTTCTACTAGCAACAAAATCTGCCTATTATTAACCATCAATAGCCCCCATCTACTCTTACTATTATAACTTATAATCCTTAAATTATACACCTTGGGGCATCTATTTCCCTCGCTGTTGGGGCATCCTCTTGTCCCCTTTCCAGTGGGGGTAATTTCCTATCCCTTTCTTCTTATAGCTGGTATACCTCTGCTTGTCATATTCCCCAAGAACGAACCCCCCCCAGAACACACCAAACCAAACAAAAAACAAAAAGGGAACCCCCCCCCCCCCCAGACAACCGCTCTCTCCCTGGACCCACCACCTCCAAGGCTCGTTAATTTATAAAATTACATCTATAAGAGTTTTCCCCTCCTCTGAATATTTAAATTGATTCCATTCCGCCAACGTCTCCAGGTAAACCCTCCGTTTCTGCCGAGACGTCCATACCAAGTCCTCCATCCTATTCAGATCTTCTACTTTTTTAAGCCACACCCCTACTGACGGGGGCTGGGTCTGCTTCCACATTACTGGGATACATGCTCTTGCTGCATTTAGAAGATGACAGATTACTGACTTCCTATACCGTCTAGGAGGTCTTGAGAAGAACAAAGAGAATGATTAGGTTGGTATTTAGAGACTAGGTCATTGATGTAGCTGGGGGCAGAGTTGTGGATGGCTTTGTAGGTAATTGTTAGTAGTTTGAATTTAATTTGTTAGGAGGAAGTAGAGTTGTAAGTAACGCTGAAGGTGCGGTTGGATAAGTAGGTAGAGAACCAGCGAAGAGTACAGTCACAGAAACCAAAGGTGTGGAGTTTTTTCAGGAGGAGGGGGTGGCCAACCGTTTCGAAGGCAGCAGAGAGGTCCAGGAGTAGGAGTACAGAATAGTGTCCCTTTGTTTTGGCCATTAGTATATCGTTTGTTAGTTTTAGGAGAGCAGTTTCTGTGGAATGTTGAGGACAAATTCCAGACTGAAGGGGATCAAGAAGGTTATTATCAGCAAGATGGACACTCAGTCAGTTGTAGACTAGACGTTCATGGAGTTTGGATAAAAAGGGGAGCAAGGAGATGGGGCATAGTTTGCCAAGATTGGATGGGTCCAGTGAGGGCTTTTTAAGTATGGGGCTGACTAGTGCATGTTAGGGAAGATGCCAGAAGAGAGGGAGAGATTGAAGATGTGGGTTAGAGTGTGTAGAATAGAGCCAGAGGGTGAACATAGCATTTGCGAGGGAACAGGATCCAGAGCGCAGGTGGTAAGATGAATGTAAGGCTTCATGCACACTGGGCTTTAAAAACGTCAGTTCCCCAGACAGAAAAAAAAAGGTTCACATAGAACAATTTATTGTACATAGTTTAGATGAGTTTAGGAGAGTTTTGCTTTTTTTTTTTTTTTCCAGAAAGCTCCAATCAGAAACAATGTTTTTTTTTTTTTTCCTGCCTCTAAACATTAAAGGGTCAATAAAGGAAAAAAAATTGGGCTGAAATGACTGTTTACAGGGTATAGAGACATACAAGTTAACTGATTCCTTTTAAAAATTGATTAATTAATTAATAGATAAAAATCAATCATATAATCAACCTACAGTTCTAGTTTCGTTTTTGCTGTTATTTCCTGTCTCTCTGATGTACAGAGCCAGAGAGCCAATAGAGGGCAGTGATGGTTTGTCTAAAACCCCTCAGCACCAACCCAGTTTCAGTTTACACACAGTCACACCTCCTTGATTAGTGACCACAGTGAGAAAGCTCCCAGGACTGTGGTTATAAGGAAACAGACAACCAGGAAGTATGGAGATCAAAGCAGAATTACAGCAACATCAAAGCAAAAACGAACAATGAGGACAAGAAAACAGCACTGCAGTAGGGTAAAGGAAGCTATTTAGCTAAGTCCTTTAGTGACCCTTTAAGCTTAACTCCATTCCATCTCTGCTATAGCCGAATGATGGCTACAGCACGGACCTACATTGTCGGGAGGCCGTCATATGATGTCCTCCCCTTTGCACACTTTCCGTGCGCTCTGTGATCACCGGGTCAATGAGACTCAGTTGATCACAGATTGGGGTAAGGGGTCATCCTGGCCCCTTACCATGTGATCAGCTGTCAGTCACTCATCACGCTGACAGCCTGAGGAGAAAAAAAGTAGTTTACTGGATCCTGTGAAAGGGACAAGAGGAAGAGGCACAGCCACCCCACCTGCGCCCACCAGTGCCACCTGCCAGTGCCCACCAGTGCATATCAGTGTCCCCTGCCAGTGCATATCAGTGCCACATATCATTGCCCACCAGTGTCACCTATGAATCCTCTCCAGTGGTGCAAATCAGTGCCTCATCAGTGCCACCTAGCAGTGCTACCTATCAGTGTCACCTACCAGTACCCATCAGGGCCACCTATCAGTGTCACCTATCAGTGAACATCAGTGATACCTATCAATGCCCATCAGTGCCACCCATCAGTGCTACCTATCAGTGCCCACCAGTGCCACCTATCAGTGCCACCTTATCAGTGCCCATCAGTGCAGCCTATCAGTGTCCATAAGTGCAGCCTCATCAGCGTACATCAATGAAGGTGAAGAATTACCTGCTTGCAAAATTTTATAACAAAATATAATTTTTTTCTTTTTCAAAATGTTCAGTCTTTTTTCATTTTTTAACCCAGTGGAGATCAAATATCACAAAAAGAAAGCTCTATTAGTGGGTAAAATAAATGTTAAACATTTCATTTGGGTACAGTGTTGCATGACCGTGCAATTGTCATTCAAAGAGTGACAGCGCTAAAAGCTGAAAATTGTTCTGGCAGAAGGGGGTTTAAGTGCCCAGTAAGCAAGTTGTTAAAATATGCAGGGGCACATAGAATAACATTGAGCTGCTTCTACTGGCAGAACACAAAACTCCTGTAGAAGCAGCATTTTTTAAGCAAGTGTGCATGAAGCGTTATGGTATATTGGTACATAGAGAGGCTGGAATTTAGAAAAAAAGGTGAACTTAGCCATTAAAAATATATATATTTTTTTCAAGTTGAAATAAATCAGATTAGCCAAACCAAGAAGTTAAAAAATCAATTACCCAGCCAAAATATGTTACTAGAACATGGTCGGCTTTCTGATAAAAGTGATCCCAGCAGCAGATTCAGTGCAAGATCACTTTTTATAAGTGGCAGGAGAGGTGCCCCCACCTGCTACTTCTCGGTCTAACATTACTGTTCGCTGAGCACGGGAAGCAGCAGGCTTCGCTGAGTTTTAGCATAGAGAAGAGTGATGGCTAGATGGCCACTGCTCATCTCTATGCCCTTGGAGGACAAGAGTGACGTTGATGTTACTTTATGTTCTCGAGCAATGTAAATGTTTTTCTTTTGCTTTTTGGGGTATCTCTCCATAAAGAGGACCTGTCATGCTGTATTGTTATCGCAAGGGAATTATACATACCTTGCAATAGCAATAAAAGTATTAAAGTAAATGCAAACTTTTTTTTAAAGCACCCCCATCCCCACATACTCCCATGCAGTTTTGAACACATACATGGGTAACACCCACATATGTAAACAGTGTTTGCACCACACACGTGAGGTATCGCTGCAAACGTAGGAGCGAGAGCAATAATTCTAGCACTAGTTGTCATCTGTAACTCTAGATTGGTAAGCTGAAGACATTTTTAAAGCGTCAGCTTTGGAGATTTTTAAGTAACGTAGTTTGGCACCATTCCACGAGTGCATGCAATTTTACCACTTGCCTACTGTGCACCTACACCCCCTTCCTGCCCAGACAAAATGTAAGCTTCCGGCACTGCGTCGCTTTAACTGACAATTGCGCGGTCGTGCGACGTGGCTCCCAAACAAAATAGACAAAATTTCCCACAAATAGAGCTTTCTTTTGGTGGTATTTGATCACCTCTGCGATTTTTATTTTTTGCGCTATAAACAAAAACAGAGCGTAAATTTTTAAAAAAAATGCAATATTTTTTTACTTTTTGCTATAATAAATAACCCCAAAAATATATAAAAAAAATATTTTTTTCCTCAGTTTAGGCCGATACGTATTCTTCTACATATTTTTGGTAAAAAAAAAATGCAATAAGCGTTTATCGATTGGTTTGCGCAAAATGTATAGTGTTTACAAAATAGGGGATAGTTTATGGCATTTTTTTTTTTTTTTTACTATTAATGGCGGCGATCTGCGATTTTTTTATTGGGACTGTGACGTTATGGCGGACACTTCGGACACTTTTCTGACATTTTTGGGACCATTTACATTTATACAGTGAACAATGCTATAAATATGCATTGATTACTGTATAAATGTGACTGGCAGTGAAGGGGTTAACCACTAGGGGGCGGGGAAGGGGTTAAATGTGTGTCCTGTGAGTGTTCTAACTGTGGGGGGAGGGGGGTGACTGGGGGAGGTGACCGATTGTGTCCCTATGTACAAGGGACACAGCAACGGTCTCCTCTCTCCCTGACAGGACGTGGAGCTCTGTGTTTACTTACAGACCTCCACGTCCCCGCTCAGTTACTGAGCAATCGCGTGTGCCCGGCGGCGATCGTTGCCGCCGGGCACTCGCACGGGATCCCCGCCCGCGGCTTTAAAAGGACATCACGTCATATGACGTGATGTCAGGATAATGGAGTCCTCCGCCCGCCATCATTTGACGGTGGGCAGAGGACAAGTGGTTAAAGCAATTTTAAAGCATGTTAGGTATCTATTAACTCGGTGTAACATCATATTTCACATTATAGAAAAAAAATGGGCTAGTTTTTTTTTATACTCAATAAAGTATATTTTTTCCCTCAAAATTGCGTTGGAAAAACCACTGTGCAAAAAAAGTGTGACATAAAAAATGTCAACAATATTAATTTTATTCTCTAGGGTCTCTGCTAAAAAAAATATTTACACTATTTGGGGGTTCTAAGTAATTGTCTAGCAAAAAAATACTGATTTTAACGTGTATGCAACAAATGTAAAAAAAAAGGCCCCGTCACATAATTTCTATGCATCAGAAAAATACCTGGGCTAGAGGGATGTAAAAACTATAAAGAACAGGAGGGTTAGACAGGTTACACAAGGATCAAGAGTTCAGCGGTGATTAAAATTACAAAAAAGGAGCAGCAAGGATGACATGCTGTCTGACAGAAGACACATAGGTGGAATGAATATAAGCATATGACCTTATGGGGAGCCATGTTCTACAGAGGGAGAAGAAACAGGTAGCATTGGGCACACTAAAGGAGTTTATGAGACAAGCTGCATAGAAAGGTGTTAGTTAGTGGACCATTCCTATACTGCTACATGATCACCCCTGCCATCATAGATTGCCTATTCACATACGTAGATATAGCAAGCTGAACAATTATTGGATCTACTGTTGTATCTAGTGTATATATAAAAAAAATGTTTTCCTAAATACGAATTCTTATTATTAAATTGACACTATCATTTAACTGGCATTCTTAGGCAATACTCAACAACTGTGGCCAAAATACTTCCTTTTGTTTTCAACATTTAACTTCTGGGGAGTGTCTACGAAAATCTAAATCCTCCTTTTTGTTTTTATTCTTTTTTTAAAGATGTGTCGCAGGTACAATAAAAAGGCAACTTCTCAGAACAAGCAATCAATGCAAAACGTTTGAGGTACAACCATTACTCTGTACTGTATTATGAAATGTCAAGACAAATGTTAAAGGCAATAAGAAATACAAAACATTTTTATCTATATAGAAAACTCCTCAGGCAGGTCAAACCAAAGGCAAGCCCGTCCAAGGGGGAAACCCCTAGATTGCTATGGAAATCCGTCACATCATAGAGGGAAGTCTAATATGGGGTAGAGAACGCTATCCTGTACACACCATATTTCCATTTATTTATTTAAAAAGAATTAGAAAAGAAACAGAAGAGTGAAAAAGATGTAAGAAAAGGAAAAAAGGGGGGGTGGAGAAGGAGTGGAGGGGTTGCCTCCCAGGAGAAGACATCAGCAGCTTCAGTCAGGCAGTAGAAACCTCTGATAAAGGATCTTAATTAGGTATATTGGAGAAGCGGAAGAGATCACTGTTGGGGCAGTGTTGGGCCACTGTTGGGGCAGACTGTTGCTTCCACAAAGGCAGAATGCAAGCCTGTGCAGCCTTAAGGAGGTGTTTGAAAAGAGATTTGTGAAAACGTTTCCTTGACAATGGGGTGAGGTTAAGGAGGACCACAACTGGGTTATTTTGCAGTGAGATGTCTGTGAGCTTATGTATGAGCTTAAGCACTGGTTGCCAGAAAGTGGCAAGTGTAGGACACTCACAGAAAATATGCAGAAGGGTACCCGAATGTAGGCAATGCCAGCAACGGTCTGTCTGCAGAGGGAATATTTTAGCCAAAACTCATGGGGTTCTGTACCAACGTGTCAAAATTGTTGTATGTGGTTTCCTGGAACCTACTGCACAGGGAGGATTTCTGAGAAAAAAAAAGTATTCTCTCCTTTTGGGGTTCAGTAAAGGTAACTTGAAGGTCTCTCTCCCATTCTGCTAAGAACAGAGGGTCTTTTGTGGCATGGAGATCCAACAATGATTTGTATGAGGTTAATAAGGCCCTCTCCCAGACAGAGCTCCTCAAAAGAGTGTAGCTTATGAGTAAGCAGAGCGGGGCTAGTCAGGGAGTACAGCCATGAAAACATTAATCAGTGAAATTGAACATTAGGGAACCTAAAATGCAATGTATTGGATAGAAGAAAATCCTGGACTGCCGCACTCCTAAAAACAATGGGCCAGATTCAGAGAGCCATTACGCCTGTCTAAGCTGGTGTTAGACAGGAGTAATTTCAAATTTTGTGCGCCATATCACTAGTTTGAATCCTCAAACCATAATACGGCGGCGTTGGGCTTCGATCTGACAGGCTTACGTCTTCGTACGCCTTCGGATCTACGCTGCAATCGTTTTCAGCGTCGGGGTATGCAAATTAGCTTTTTCCGGCAATCCACAAAGTTACGAGCGTCGTTCGCAATCGCGTACGTCATTTTTTCGCTACGTAAAGTTAAACCAGCTATTAGCTGGTCTAACGTTACGCGGCCCATGTTAAGTATGGCCGTCGTTCCCGCGTCGACTTTCAATTTTTATTTTATTTTTTGCGTAAGTCGTTCCGGGAATAGGAATGTCCGTAAACGACGCTACTCAAAAAAAAATGACGTAACAACGTGATTTCACGCAATGCACGGCGGGAAATTTCTGAACGGAGCATGCGCAGTTCGATCGCCGCGGGGACGCACTTAATTTAAATGCCTCACGCCCCCTAATCGCGTAGTTTGATTCCGCCGGGAGAATTACACTACGCCGCCGTACCTTACGGGCCAAAATCTCTCTGAATTCCTCCTAGAGCCAGGTAAAGTACGGCGGCGTAGAGTATCTCTGATACTGTGCGGGAATCTAATTCTTTCTGAATCTGGCCCAATGTCTTTATTGTATAAATAAAATCCAAAAAACAACCAAAGCGATGCAGTCAAAATGAAGTTAACAACAGAAAAAAGGTGGCTTACATGTGTCACATCATGTGATGCTTACTGGTAGACATCGTTTTAAGGAGTGTGGCAGTCCAGGATTTTCTTCTATCCAATGCACCTGTGCATAGTCAGCACCTTTTTGGTTTAGTGGGACGGAAGCAAAGCCAAGGGATCAGCAGTTTTTAGAGCGGTATCATTTCTCACTTAAAATGCAATGTAATAAACCATTAAGAAAATAAAAAAATAAAAAAATAAAGAAAAAATAAATAGTAACTTTTTAATGCATAGGGGAGGCCCTCCCCAGCCTGTGACCTAAAACATGCCATCCCACCTCTGAAGCACGTATTAGGGAACTCCCTGCAAAGGAAAGGTAGAATCTGCACTGGTCTAATGCTCTAAGCTCGGGACAGGCTGACCGATCAACCCCAGAACCATATGGGCATCCAGCCCCCAGGCCCATCCCAAGGCAGGGCTGCTACTCCCGAGCACAGCCGCAAACTCCACAATCTAACCTATGAAGCCTAGGGTACACAATAAGGAATGCAGAGAGTTGTGATTTCAATGGGCATAAAAAGCAGTGTAACAAATGACATATAAGTCAATAAGGGGGGACTATATTAACACTGTATATCGCAAGGACCACCCTCGCTGTTCAGCTGACCAAGACAAACCATCACATTACTGAAACTGCTAACATATAATATAGCATCCAGGAGTGGTTTGAGGGACCGCCGCATTAAGAGTTTTCCTGGAAACATCTGGTAAAAGGTGGACATCTGTGCCATCAAACTCCAGAATGCCTACTCTCCAGGCCCGCTGTAGAATGTCCTCCTTGAGGATAAAAGAGTGTAGGCAGCAAAGGACATTCAACAAATGTTAATCACTAAGACAGATGTGTGCATATGTTGATCACTGGGACAGATGTGTGGAGATGTTGATGACTGGCACAGGTGTGTGCAGGTGTTGATCACTGGTACAGATGTGTGCAGATGTTGATCATTGGGAAAGATGTGCGTATATGTTGATCACTGGTACAGATGTGTGCAGATGTTGATTACTGGTACAGGTGTGTGGAGATTATGATCACTGGTACAGATGTGTGTAGATGTTGATCACGTGTGAAGATGTTGATCATTTGTAAAGATGTGTGCAGATGTTGATTACTGGTACAGATGTGTGGAGATGATGGTCACTGGTACAGATGTGTGCAAATGTTGATCACGTGTGCAGATGTTGATCACAGGAACAGATGTGTGCAGATGTTGATTACTAGTACAGATGTGTGGAGATGAAGGGTCACTGGTACAGATGTGTGCAGTTGTTGATCACGTGTGAAGATGTTGATCATTTATTTGTAAAGATGTGTGCAGGTGTTGATCACTGGTACATATGTGTGCAGATGTTGATAACTGGGTCAGATGTGTGTAGATGTTGATCACTGGTACCGATGTGTGCAGATGTTGATCTTTGGGACAGATGTGTTTTACTGTATGGTGGTACTGTGTGGGGACACTGTTTGTTTTACTGTGTTGGGACACTTTGTGGGGGCACTTACTGTGTAATCAGTGAGTGTAAAGTGCTTACAACCCCCGCCGGCAACAGAGACCAGCTCTCCTTCTCCTCACTGATAGGCTCTATGTGAGGAGAGGCAAAGAAGATCAACTGATAGCTAGCTCTTTTTACATCACTTGATGGCTGTGATTGGAGGACCAATCACAAAGCCGTCTTGCCGAGCGATAATGGGCTGTGACAGGGGAATACAGGCATACTGGAATCACATGGCTGCTCGGGCACGTGGCCGCGCACTCATTCTCCTTCTGAGGGATGTTCAGGAACGTCCACTCAGAAGGACAAAATGCCCACCTGGCTTAAAACTTGGAAGTGAATTGATTACTATGCATACCTGCACCAGATTCAGTGTAGTTTTAGTAAATCTCCCCTAGTGATACAAAAGTAGATGTGTGAAAACCTTTTAAATGTACTTTCATCAAAAATCTTTTAAACAATTAGTTATAGTTATTAGTTATTTATAAGTATGCATACACGGGTTGAAGAAAAATTAGAAATTTATGATAGCTGTCATTTATTGCATATGTTTTTTCAGTGGCCTAAATAATGTATCATAGCTGCAACTCAAATACTAAGAAGTTATTCTACACACAGAGAACATTAGGTTATACTCGGCTTTGCAAAATTGTATCCACATTCGATACTTTTCTTCTGAAGGTACTGCACTCTTACCATTGCTCAAAGCTGATTAAAAATACACTTAAAGGTCAAATGGTATGGATAAAAAGAATACCTAGCAGAGAAAGCGATACTGACAGGAATATCGAAGTCTTAGAACTTTTTTTGAAGATACGTAAATAGACAAAAAATACCCATTTCTGCTGTTACATAATAACTGCAACTGTAACATTTTTTCTTCAAGTTTTAATAATTTATAAGGTAACAAAGTCCAACTGGGATGAGAAAAATGATACCCGCTTGTCAGTTTTGTAATATGTAAAATTTGCTTGTCAATTAGGCAAACTGTAGGCTGTTATAACATGGTATGTGCTGGTTTTAGACAATAAAATGCATGAGAAAAGCGCTGGGAATACCACATAGTTAGTCAAGTTGAAAAAATAAATAAGTCCTTCTAGTTCATCAATAGGAAAAAAATGTAGGAAAAAATGAAAAACCTCCATATACAGTATACTATCCTATACCCACAGTTGATCAAGAGAAAGGAAAAACTAACCCCAATAAAGCATGATCCAATTTTCTCCAGCAGGGGAAAAAATTATTTCTGATCCCCAAGAGGCAACCAGATATTCCATGGATCAACTACGCACGGTGTTATTACCTACATATATTAGTATCCAGGAATATTTTGTGTATTAAGAAATGTTCCTAGCTCTTTTTTAAACAATCTACTTACCTGACCAGAACTAGTTTGTGAGGTAGTCGATTCCACATTTTTACTCTCTTCACGCTCTTAGTGTGAAGAAGACTTGACAACTTTGGTCTTTGAATCCATGCTGACTATAGTTCAATCATTTTTTATTTTTTTTTGTGTGTTATTTTCTTAAACTCTCAAGTATCTTACTGAGTATAATGTTTAAAGTTTAATTAATTGGTCTGTAGTTACTTGGTAAAGACTTTGGCCCAGATTCACAGAGCGATTACGCCTGCGCAACAGGAGATGCGCGTGCGTAAGTCTAAATGTGTGCGTGCGTTTCGATGCACGGCATCCCCAAAACGAGATACGCAAGAAATCTACTTTTTTTGGTCCGGCGTAATTTCGTTAGACAGGCGCATCCGTCCGCACAAAACTGCGCTAGACAGACCATTGATTTGCTAGTCAAATATGCTAATGAGGGACTTACGGGGATCCACAAAAGAACGTTGAGGCAGCGCAGGCTACGCAGTGTGCGCAACAGCAAAATGTCCTGTCTAAAATTAGAGCATATAAAAGCTGGTCTAAAAAGAGAAAAAAAGTCTACTTGTTAGATAAAGCAACACTGTTAGTGAGGAGCTCAGCAGTCACACGTGTTGCACATCAATCTGTATGCCAACATGCCAGGGGCATCGTCGCACATAGCTATACTACTGAATTTAGATGAACAAAGAAGGATGAGGGCACGGAGGATGGCACGGAGGATGGCACGGGAGAGGATATACCGCACCCGCATAGACCTGTTTGGCATGAGTGATTCTGAGGTGTATTGCATCTTCAGATTCACCCCTCATGTCATCCTGGAATTAACCACAACCCTGCAGGAGGACATCACCAGCCGAACACAACGCTCACATGCAGTGCAGCCACTGGTCAAGGTCATGGCAACACTCCATGTCCTTGTCAGTGGATCTTTTCAGCGTACAAGTGGAGTGGTGGCTGGGATGTCACAATCCTCCATGAGCAGATGTGTGCACCAGGTTGTCCCTGCAATCCTCAGACGCATGGCCAACCAAATCATCAAACCCACCACTGAGGACCTGCGGCTGAAGGCAATGACAAATTTCTACAGAATTGCCAGATTCCCACGCACCATCGGGACCATTGATTGCACACATGTGGCACTCCAGCCCCCCCAGGAGACAGAGCACATGTACCACAATCGGAAGCATTGGCATTGGCACTCCATCAACGTACAGGTGATAGTCGATGCCCAAGGCCTCATATGGCACGTCCGTGCCAAACACCCAGGGTCCAGCCATGACAGCTACATATACAATCAATGCCACATCCAAATGGAATTCGATCAGAACGTGTATGGGGACACCTGGCTGGTTGGTGAGTGACATGGGTGGCAGGCATGACTATCCCCTCCCATGATGCACACATCACAAGGGGCACATGCATGACTAACATCCTCCTGTCTTTTCCCTTACAGGTGACTCTGCATATCCACTGGGACCCCATCTCATGACTCCTATCCGGAACCCCCAAACCCCAGGAGAGGAAAGATACAATCAAGCACATGCCCAAACACGAGCAGTGGTGGAGCGCACCTTTGGCCTCCTGAAGTCACGTTTCCGATGCCTGGATAAGTCTGGGGGGACCCTCTTGTATTCCCCAAACTTTGTGTGCCAGATCATCGGTGCATGTTGCATGCTGCACAACTTCGCAGATTGACCTACGTGATGACCTGACCCCTGAACCAGACAATCCCCCCCTAACCGAGGCTACCCCGTCTTCTGAGGGAAGAGCAGCCAGGAGACAACTCACATTGGGCATCTTTGCACGTTAAACACACACATTAATCATGGCATTAATCATGGCACAATGAGAATGCATGCATCCATCAAATTGGATTGGCACCAGTCCACCATGCAGGACTTGTGAGCAGCAACGCCACGCCAAGGCTCCAATTATGTCACTGTACATTCATACACCATTCACACGGACCTGGGGATCACTTCTCCCTGGTCCTGGGGAACCCTTCTCCACCAAAATTGAGGGTGACACCCCTTTTCCGGCAGGAATGTCACCCCCACATTCAAACAGCATTCAAACAGCATTCACAACCCAAAAAAAAAAAAAATACCAGCAAAATCAAAAAAATTCCAGCAAAAAAAAACATAAAAAAAGGGGAAAAAAAATTAATGCCCTTTATGTGAGCCACGCCTGGGGCGCCCCCGGCCACGGCCCTGGCTCCTCAGGGGAGATTAATGGGGGAGGGGTAAAACCAGGGAAGGAGGAGCAGACCCTGATCTCTGCCCACCTGGCGGCCTGCCCTCCAAGGCCACGGCTATTCTGTCCAGGGCAGCACCAAGTGTTGCCGTGTTGGCCTGGATAGCCTGGGTGAGGGCCCTCACATCCTGCCCAACGCCTGCTGATGTAGTCTGCAGGTCGTTTAGGCAGGTTGTGAAAGCCCGGGAGTGGGAGTCCAGGTTCCCCAGTGTATCCTTGATGGAGGACAGGCTCTCCTCCATCCGCACCAATGTCTGGCTGACCTGTCCCAGATGGTGGGTCTGAAGGGCCTGGTCCCTTCTCAGAGTGGCGGGCAGGAGATCGGCCACCCCCCTGGTGTTCCGGGACGAAATCCTGCCTCCAGCTGATGCTTGTGGCCGGGGAGAAAGGGAGGCCCTTGGGAGGGGAGCCATGTTGGGGGAGGAGGGGGGGGGGCTCCCCCTTAGGGAGGGCTGCCTGCTGCCAGCCAGAGGGGAAGAGTCCTCAAAAACCACAAGTCCATTGCCTGACATGGACTCCTCCTCCTCATGATTCTCCTCCTCCTCTTGAACCTCCTCCGCGGACTCCGGCCTTGTTGGGGGGGCCTCATAAGGCTGCTGTCCTGGGGATGGTGTGGTCAGGCCAGATGGCCCTGCACCCTCCTGCACATCTGTGGATGACACAAAACATTCACAGGTTGGAGGATCTACACACTTGCCACATATTCCCTTTCACCCCCTCCCCCACACATGAAACACACCTGATATTAAAAAAAATACTTACCTGGCACCACGGGCTCCGGACTTGAGTCAAAGCCGGGCAGGCCCTCAACTTCATGCCGATGAAAGGTCAGGGCCACCGCACGCTCCTCCGCTGTCAGCCTAATACGGCATGGTGGGCCCCCTCCTGTGCCCCTGGCATGGGCATGCATTTTGGACAGCTTCTCTTTGACCAGACGCCGGAGGTCATTAATTTTTTTGTCAATCCCAGACCGGGTCCGTGTCTCCCCCTCCCCCGCTGAATTGACCTGCTCAGTGGTCCAAAATCTCCCTCCTCCTGGCCGGGGTGGTGTTGGCACTGTCTGGGCCGTGGAGGAAACGCCCATAATCGCTAATGGCCCAGGCAAGATTTTTTTTTTCCCCCACAGTAAAATTGAGCTTTCGCTTTCTCTCTGTCATACTTCCAAAAAAAATCACTCCCAGTCAACAAAAATCTGTCACAAAAACAAGCACAACCAATCAAGCAAGAACACACACAAAGAGAAAACTAACAACCAAAAAATCACACAAGCACTCAGCAAGAAACAGTCACAAAAACAAACAGCAAAAAATCAGCAAGAAAACAAACAAACAGAAATATATCAAACAAACAGTCTCTCAAACACTTATCAAAAAACACTTTCAAAGATCTACTAACAAACACTTGATCACACAGAACACTAATCTGACAACTACAAAACACAACGCAACGAACAACAGGACAAAAGCACTTGGTTAAATGGGAAGGGACAAAGGGATGTACTTTTGCAATGCAAGTGCGTTTGTGTCTGTCTATTTATGCTGTTTGCGTAGTTCACAAAGTTGCCCTAGTCCATTTCCAGTTTCACTGATTGCGCCGCTCCCGAGTTGTGAGCATGCGCACAGCGGAGCTGACCATGGTCTCCTTCAAGCGCGCATGCGCGAGCCAGCCGGCCCTTCATTTGCATGGGGTCACGGCTCATTTCAATGTAACACGCCCACGTCCTTTCCAATTTGTATTACTCCGCCTTACGCCTCTGAAATAACGTTACACATGCACAATTTTCTGCGCAAAAGCTACGAGAATAGGGTGATTACGCGTCAAAATTGCGCAAGTCTAGCGTAAAGGCGGTGCGCTACGCCGGTCCAATAATGCGCAGATGTACGTGAATCTGGACCTTTGATTCCATTTTAAAT
This sequence comes from Rana kukunoris, assembly GCA_029574335.1. Taxonomy (NCBI): domain Eukaryota; kingdom Metazoa; phylum Chordata; class Amphibia; order Anura; family Ranidae; genus Rana; species Rana kukunoris. The sequence goes on along the minus strand of CM056049.1, from coordinate 230,529,950 downwards.
ATAGGCAGTAGCACCACATGACATTACGTCAGTCATTAAAGAGTCTCTAAAAATTGCAGGAAGCATAGAGATGACTGGTGACCAGATGGTCACCAGTCATCTCTATGACCGTCGGAGGACCCGGGCGCGATGTAAAGACGTCACGCCTGGGTCCCCGTAAGTAAACAAAGCCGCGATTGTGGCTAGTTAACAACACCGATCATGAGATCAGTGAATGTTTTTCACCAATCTAATGCTTCCCAGCCTGGAGGAGAGATGTGGGGTCTTATTGACCCCGCATCTCTCCATAAAGAGGATCTGTCACACACAGTTCCTATTACAAGGGATGTTTACATTCCTTGTAATAGGAATAAAAGTGATTAAAAAAACAATAAAAAAAAAAATTAAAACGCCCCTGTCCCCGGTAGCTCAGGCGCAGAAGCGAATGCATGCATAAGTCCCGCCGACATATGTAAACGCCGTTTAAACCCCATATGTCAGCAACAATTCTAGCACTAGATATCCTCTGTAAATCTAATCTGGTAACCTGTAAAAAATTCCAAAGCGTTGCCTATATAGATTTTTAAGTACCGAAGTTTGGCGCCATTCCATGAGTGTGCGCAATTTTCAAAGCGTGACATGTTAGGTATCTATTTACTCGGTGTAACATAATCTTTCATATTTTACAAAAAAATTGGGCTAACTTTACTGTTTTGTTATTTTTTTAATTCATGAAACATTTTTTTTCAAAAAAAAAAAAGCGTTTGAAAAATTATTGCACAAATACCGTGCAAGATAAAACGTTGCAATGACCGTCGTTTTATTCCCTAGGGTGTCTGCTAAAAAAATATATAATGTTTGGGGGTTATGCGTAATTTTTAGCAAAAGAATGATGATTTGTACATGTAGGAGAGAAGTGCCAGAATAGGTCCGGGATTGAGGTGTATATAAAAGCCCAGTATTGGAGTGGATAAACTTATTGTTCATAGGAATATATTTTGCAGTGTGTTTACATACAATTGTTTTGAAGCTATCCCATTTCTGTTCTGTGTCCTTTAATGACACCATTCCCTCCCAGTCTAAATCTTGGAGAGCAGCCCTCTGCCCTGGAAAATGTGCTCTCCTAAAAGTGTTTCTCCCTTTCCAGTATGTACTCTTTGTTTACAGCTAACATTAAATGAAATCATGTTTTGGTCGCTGCTACCCAGATTTTGTTTTTCAATGTTTGAAATTAACAGGTCCAGCAGAACATAATTTATAGGTGGGGCTTCTATAACCTTAACTGTATAAAAAAATTATCTTGTAATAAGTTTATAAATTCCTGGTCTTTTACTGTTTACTACACACTGGTTGGCCTGTAACAAACTCCAATAATTAACTTTGAACAACACACATATGCAGCTGCATGTGTATGTAAGGAAAGGCATTCTGTGCACAGGCTAAAACATGTATCGGCCGATACATTTCGCTGGGCGAAATTTCGATGCAATTTAATTTTGAACATAGTCTGTGTAATCGACGTCTTCGGCACTGTATTGCGTTCCATGCTAGAACGCATACGGTGACCGCGCACTGACGTCATCGCCCGTCGCCGCGTGCGTTCCAGCGTGGAACTCGGAAGTGCCAAGCATAATCAACGCTCTATCAGAGACACATGCCGTGCTGCTATAAACACAAGGCGCTGTCACTACACGCCAGTCCACGCTACCATCAAACTACTGGCTAAACTATTCCCTGTGCAGTAAAATGCTACCATCAAGCTACTGATCACTGATGCAAAGTATATTCAACCTAGATCCACGCTGCCATTGTTACTTCAGTTACTGTGGGGACACCCAAATATATCCACCACCCTCAAATACCTAATCCCATTGCTGCCAACAATACTCTCCTATTACTGAGAAGCCTGATGCTCTGCAAACGGATAAGTACCCTTACTACGTTACATTTATTGCTCTAGAATTACCCTGTTCTCATATTGCATTTACTAAGTATTGTATTTGAACCTGGCTCAAGTTTAAACTACCATCTTGCTTGGGATTAGCTATTGAGGATTCTTATTCCTATTGTGGTATATCTTAAAGGGACATACATTCTTAAACCATTTAACCAACAGTTGCCTCTCTCAAGCATATGTTATCCGGATACAGTATTTTCTTATGCTACGTGATTGACACTTAATGATAGAATACATGTTTCTGGCCTGAAAACGGAACATGTTCGCTTATACCTTTTAAATCTATAGGTTGTAGGTATGTCGTAATACCTCCTTCCTTAGTAGCTCAATGCATTCCTGTATGTGTGAGAAATGATGTAGTGAACCTCCAAACTCTTTTTCTCTGATTAGAATGACGCCTGGGGTCCAGTACTTAAAATCACATTACATAAAGAAGTGCATTGAAACCTTTTCCTAACCGCAGTTGTGCTTCACTCTTGTTTACTGTAGTTTGTGACAGTCTGCCTTTAACTAGTACCACTTAAACTCCATACTATTATTTGTGACACTGCCCAATTTCCTACTGATCAGCCTCTTGTGTATCCTGTGTTCCTGTTATCCTTTATCCTGATTCCAGTTACTGACCCGGCTGGTCTGACCACTCTCTCCGAACTCCATCTGCATTGATCCTGGCTTTTCCTTGCTGCTCCATTGGCTTCTTTTGCATGGATTGGCTCCTGACCCAGCTTGTACCCAGACCACGCTATTGCCTGCTCCTCTGTGCCTGATCTACCCTTCTAGTGTATAACCTAGCTTGCCTGACTCGGCTTCCAGGCACATCTTGCATCAGTCTGCCATCCTCTAGCTGCCCGACTGCTCACCTGCTTGTTGGAGCCATCTGACGACTTCTCCTGCCCTGCTGCTAGCAAGACCTACAAGCACTAATGCCACTCTGAACTCCTGCGCCTCCAGTCTACACCATCATGGTTCCCAAGTCTGAAGTGTAAGAGAGGCCTTCCTCATTGTATCCGGCTCTGCTACCTGGTACGCGATAGCATGCTAAGTTTGAGATCATTTCTTGCCTTTCTTTTTTACCTTAGCTTCCAGAAAGACAGCAAAACCTGGAATTTTAACAGCCCAGCCCAGTGAAGAAAAAAGCCAACATTCAGAAATACCAATTAAATCATAGTTCTCTTCATGCACCAAAGCTTCTAGATTTCCTATTTTGCTTGGTAGACCTCTGGCATTGGTGAACAAGCACTTTAAATCGTCGACACATTTTGCACTTATGTTTTGCATGTCTTTTTAGCAGTACAAACAGTACTTTAAATGCCAGCGGTTGTTTGTAACATAGGAAACTCATTATCACCTGCTTTACCCTCACCCCTATTCCCCCATTTGAACCCTCATTGAGGGTTGAGGTGATCCTGGTGACAAATTATTTTATTAGTCCTTCCGATTATAGAATTCCCATTTCCTACCAACTGTATGCTAGTTTTGACAAGGAAAGGTGTGTTTTTGAGAAACTTAAGTGAACATGGGGGCAATTAGGCCACTGATGTGACTTTTTCTTATAGAAGAAGAAATTGGCTTCACAAGTGTGCCTCCAAGTCTTGTAAACTTTGGTTAAGGTCAAATGTTGTTATGTAGAGAGACACTAATACAAAAAAACAACTTTATATAGTAAATGGATGTGACCTGACACACACACTAATAGAACACATGGTGGCCTCCATCCCTAATTTGGTATATAATTTAAAGTCCCACAAACTCCTCTCCTTTATATACAAAAAAACAACTGTCACTGCTCCTACCTATGACTGGTCTCCACAGCAAGGAGCATTGGAAGGGTGGACGCATGTCAACAAACACACAGAATAACCAAGCTCAACTTACCAACCAATCAGCAACCAAACAAATCCACTTGTCTAACAGTGCGTTAAAAATAGAGGTTTAGTAGTACGCATTTGCAAGTACATGCGTAAGCTGCTGGCCCTGTCAAGGCTCCCTGTGTACTGCAGTCCTAACTGTAAAATGTAAAGTCTCCTCAGTGGAAGCACATGTATGCTGATGGTGAGACAAAGGGAAGATGACTAGAGGGAGCCCAACCCTCCTTAAAGGAGCAGGGGCACACTAAACACCCAGCACATGGAATAAAAGGTGCTAGTGCGTTGTCTGACCACAATGACAACAATACAATAAACAACTGTCACTGCCCCTACCTATGACTGGTCTTCACAGCAAGGAGCATTGGAAGGGCGGACGCATGTTAACAAACACACAGAATAACCAAGCTCAACTTACCAGCCAATCAGCAACCAACCAAATTCACCTAACAGTGATTTAAAAACTGGCATTTAAAGTACTGTTTAGTTGCACGCATTTGCAAATACATGCATAAGCTGCAGGCCCCGCCAAGGCTCCCTGTGTACTGCAGTCCTAACTCTAAAATGTAAAGTCTCCTCAGTGGAAGCACATGTATGCTGATAAATAGATAAAGGGCAGATGTGACTATGTAGAGAGACACTGTATGGCAGTATCTTTGGGAAATAAGAATTGTGTTTTTTCTTGCAAGCTGGTCAAAATGTAAATTTTCCTGTTAGATAAGGATTTTGTTTATGTAGTTAGAGCTAGATATTCTAGGATGCACTGTATGTATGTATACAATTAGGGATGGGCTATCTGTTCAAGTCCAACATGCGTTGCCTGTTCGCCCATTCGTGCCGAACAGCGAACAATTTCAGATGTGCGTGGCAAATTCAAAATGCCGCAGTACAACCTTTAAAAGTTTATGGGAGAAATCAAAAGATAAAAGTCATTGAAAAACAACAGCATGGGTTCCCCCTTAGTCCATTACCAGGTACTTTGGGTCTGGTATGAATATTAAGGGGAACCCCAAACCAAAATTTAAAAAAGGTGTGGAGGCCCCCCCCAAATTCCATATCAGGCCCTTCAGGTCTGGTATAGATATTAAGGGGAAAACTGCGCCATTTTATTTTTTTAGTGTTAAAAGTGTTCAAAACCACAGGAGACAGTTTGGGACAAGTCCTTTATTAAAAAGAAAAAAAGAGACATTTTTAAAAAAAGGTTCCAATGATGTAATCCTGTCTCGAGCGATATGGAAAAAAAAAACTCAGACACTAGGAACTATACCGCCTCATAGGAGGCGCCCGGCTAAATGGCGCTTGCTTGGTGTGACAGCTCTTTTATAGCAGAGGGCGGGGCGTCAAATGCGCAGATGACCCCGCCCCCTCTCTGACACAAGTAATAAGCCTGGGGTTACCCAATGACGTGTACGGGTGACCCTGCCTCCTCTTGCGCATCACGGGTTTCCCGCCGGGGTTACCCATTGACGTGGATGGGTGACCCCGCCCCCTCTTAAGTATCATGGGGGTTTCGTTCCTCGCTGGAGAATGAATGAAGACTGCAGCATCACTGGAGAATGGATCATTGTTGGACATCGAGAGACAGGATTAGATCGCTGGAATTTATTTTCTATTTTTTTATTTTTAAATAAAGGACTTGTCCAGCTGTGTCTGTGTGTTTTTAAAAACAATTTACACAATGTACCCCATTACCAATTCACATGGGGGTCCGGATCTGGAGTTCCCCTTTGTTAAAAGGGACTTCCAGATTTCGATAAGCTCCCGGCCCGCAGACCCCCACAACCACTGGGCAAGGGTTGTGGGGATGAGGCCCTTGTCCCCATCAACATGGGGACATCCTCCCCATGTTGAGGGCATGTGGCCTGGTACGGTTCAGGGGGGACGCTCACTTATCCCCCTCTCTTTTCCTGCGGCCTGCCAGCTTGCATGCTCGGATAAGGGTCTGTTATGGATTTTAGGGGGAACCCCACGCCATTGTTTTTTTTTTATTTTGGTGCAGGATTCCCCTTAAAATCCATACCAGACTTCAGGTTTGGTATGGATTTTTGGGGGGAACCCCACGCCAAAGAAAAAAAAAACATACCAGACCTGAGTGGCCTAATATGGAATTTTGGGTGACCCCCGCACTTATTTTGTGGTTTGGGGCTCCCATAATATTCATACCAGACCCAAAGAGCCTGGTAAGGGACTGTAGGGGAACCCCTGCCATTTTTATTTAAATTACCTCTGTGTAGTCTACAAGTGCTGTGTGTGCAGCACGCGCTGATCATCTGAGCCAAGGTACATTACGGGTCTGAAGCGGGGTGTCTGCACTTTTCTAAAGGAAAAAAGTCCTTTAAAACTACTCGTGGCTATAATCAATTGTCGGGTCCCGGCAATACAGATAAAAGTAATTGAAAAAAACCCAGCATGTGTTCCCCCCCCCCTTAGTCCATTACCAGGCCCTTTGAGTCTGGTATGAATATTAAGGGGGACCCCAAACCAAAATTAAAAAAAAGCGTGGAGGTCCCCCCCAAATTCCATATCAGGCCCTTCAGGTCTGGTATAGATATTAAGGGGAAACCTGCGCCATTTTTTTTTTTAAATGGTGTGGGTGTTTCCCCCAAAAATCCATACCAGACCCTTATCCGGGCATGCAACCTGGCAGGCTGCAGCAAAAGAGGGGGGACAAGAGAGAGGCTCCCTCCTGAACCGTACCAGGCCACATGCCCCCAACATTTAACAAATGTTTTAACAAAGGGGAACTCCAGATCCCGGCCCCCCCTTATGTGAATTGGTAACGGGGCACATTGTACCCATACCATTTCACAAAAAAAGTGTCAAAATTTTAAAAACCACAGGAGACAGTTTGGGACAAGTCCTTTATTAAAAAGAAAAAAAAGAGAAAAAAAAGGTTCCAACGGTGTAATCCTGTCTCGAGCGATATGGAGAAAAAAAATCCCTGACACTAGGAAATATACCGCCTCATAGGAGGCGCCCGGCTGAATGGCGCTTGCTTGGTGTGACAGCTCTTTTATAGCTGAGGGCGGGGCCACTCGTCAAATGCGTAGGTGACCCTGCCCCCTCTCTGAAACAAGGAGAAAGCCCGGGGTTACCCAATGACGTGTACGGGTGACCCTGCCCCCTCTTGCACTTTACGGGTTTCCTGCCGGGGGTTACCCAATGACGTGGATGGGTGACCCTTCCCCCTCTTATGCGTCATGGGGGTTTCGCTCCTCGCTGGAGAATGAATGGAGACTGCAGCGTCACTGGAGAATGGATCATCGTTGGACATCAAGAGACGGGATTACATTGCTGGAATTTATTTTCTATTTTTTTATTTTTAAATAAAGGACTTGTCCAGCTGTGTGTTAAAAAACACAATGTACCCCATTACCAATTCACATGGGGGGGCGGGATCTGGAATTCCCCTTTGTTAAAAGGGGTTTCCAAATTTCCATAAGCCCCCGCCCACAGACCCCCACAACCACTGGGCAAGAGTTGTGGGGATGAGGCCCTTGTCCCCATCAACATGTCAACGTCCTCCCCATGTTGAGGGCATGTGGCCTGGTAAGGTTCAGGGGGGGCGCTCACTTCTTTTCCTGTGGCCTGCCAGCTTGCATGCTCGGATAAGGGTCTGGGAACCCCACGCCATTGTTTTTTTTTAATTTTGGTGCGGGATTCCCCTGAAAATCCCCAAAAGGGCCTGGTAATGGACTGTAGGGGAACCCCTGCCATTTCTTTCAATTACCTCTGCGTAGTCTACAAGTGCTGTGTGTGCAGCATGCGCTGATCATCTGAGCCATGGTACATTATGGGTCTGAAGGAGGGGTGTCTGCACTGTTGTGGGGGGTCTGTATTTTAGGGGGGTCTGCACTGTAGGGATGGGTTTGTATTGTAGGGGGGGTCTGTATTGTAATGGAGGTCTGCACTGTAGTCTGCATTTTACTAGTAATGGCATCGATCAGTGGTTTTCATTGTGACTGCGACTTTATGGCGGACACATCGGACACTTTTGACACACTTTTCGGACCAATGTAATTTTTACAGTGGATCGGTGCTATACAAATGCACTGATTACTGTAAAAATGACACTGGCAGTGAAGGGGTTAACCGCTAGGAGGTGCTGCAGGGGTTAAGTCAGTACTAGGGAGTGATTCTTACTGTTAGGGGGTGTGGCTACACGCGACATGCCACTGATGACTGTTTTCGATCATGGGGAACAGCCATCAGTGACAGTGTCACTAGGCAGAATATGGGAATGCCTTGTTTACAAATGCATCCCCCTGTTCTGCCTTTGACTACCGCAATTGCAGGCCGCCCAGGAACGTCGAGTTTCCGGGACCTGTGAGCATGCTCATGAGGCACAAGGAACGCAGCGGGTGGCAAATTTAAAGGGACGTACAGGTACGCCTATGTGCCTGCCCGTGCCATTGTGTCGACGTACATCTGCGTGTGGCGGTCGGCAAGTGGTTAAACAATGAATATATGAATAAATTAAGCTCTGCTAACAGGAAACTAGCACAATTATTTTATGCTTACGAATCTATGAAAATCGTTGTGATATACTATGCTTAGATGAACTGATTCAAGACTACACAAAGCTAATGCTATGCTTTAATTCATGCTTTTCTAATTGTATGCTGTGTTATAGCACAACAATTCTGGAATATAACAGAAGCCCAGTCAAAAACCACAGTAAATATTTGCATGCATGACACAATAATTATGGTCTATTGTTGTCACTATGAAAATATTCATTTTACCATAGTGAAACTGCCACAGAGATTATAGATTTTTTACTCTTGAGTGACAGAGTTATTTTTGCCTTTGAACAACACAGCAATTATTTTACCTCAGTTTCGTAGTTAATCTTCCTCACAGTGGTTAATGCCCTACAGTGCCACAGAAACCAATGTTCTCTTATGTCTCCCTGATTGTTTTCCAAGCAGTACCACTGTTATTCCTTCCTTTAAGGCAAGTATTTAAAAAAAATTGACGTGAGTTGCCCTTGACCCTTTTACTACCAGAGTCATTTTTGTTTTTTTTGGACATACTGTATGTTAAAAAATATTTTAGGCCTGAAGATTAGTTAAAACTCCCAAAATATTATATATTTTCTGAAAGCAGAGACCCTAGAAGAAAAAAAAAATGTAGTTCAAACTTACTTCTATCATACGATATCAGCGCAACAGTTTATCAAGTATAAGATTTCAGACAAAAAAATAAAATAAATACACTATAAGTCAATTTTAAGGCACACAAACACAATGGGGCTGATTTACTAATGAATCTGCGCTGCGCCGGTACATGCCTTAATTAGTGCGCTGGATGAATCCCTAATTAGGCGCATGAACCGGCGGCAGCAGCAGCGCGATGTGATTGATAACTAAAGCCGCCGCCGAACTCCCTGTATAAGTCTATGGGGGGAAATCTTAATAGTGAATTTTAATGGCTAATCTGCAAGTTTTGTCCTAAAAAGTGTTTGGGGACCTCAGTCCTGCCCCAGGGGACATGTACCAATGCTTTTTTTATTTTTTAAAACGGCCGTTTTTTCGGGAGCAGTGATTTTAATAATGCTAAAAGTGCAATAATAAAAGTGTAATTTTCCTTTAAATTTCGTACTATGGGGGTCTCTAATGTCAGCATGTGAAAAAGCGCATGTTTCCCGTGGTTAGAACTGTCTCTGCACAAAATGTCATTTTTCAAAGTAAAAAAGCCATTTAAAACTGACTCGCGGCTATAATGAATTGTCGGCTCCCGGCAATTGCAGGAGAATTCATTCATTAAAAAAAGGAAAAAAAAGCGTGGGGGTCCCCCCAGATTCAATAACCAGACCCTTTAGGTCTGGTATGGATATTAAGGGGAACCCCGCCATCAATTTAAAAAAAAAAATGACGTGGGGTTCCCCCCAAATATCCATAACCAGACCCTTCGGGTCTGGTGTGGAATTTAAGGGGAACTCCACTCCAAATTTAAAAAAAAATGGCGTGGAGTCCCCCCTAAAATCCACACCAGACCTCTTATCCGAGCACGTTGACCTGGCCGGCCGCAGAAAAGAGGGGGGGACAGAGCGCGGCCCCCCCCCTCTCCTGAACCGCACCAGGCCACATGCCCTCAACATTGGGAGGGTGTTTTGGGGTGCCCCCCAAAACACCTTGTCCCCATGTTGATGAGGACAAGGGTCTCTTCCCCACAACCCTTGCCCGGTGGTTGTGGGGGTCTGCGGGCAGGAGGCTTATCGAAATCTGGAAGACCCCTTTAACAAAGGGGCCCCCCAGATCCCGGCCCCCCCCCTGTGTGAAATGGTAATGGGGTACCTTGTACCTCTACCATTTCACGAGAAAAAAAATGTAAAGGGTTAAAAAAGACAAGAGCCGGTTTTTGACAAGTCCTTTATTATCTTCTTTCTTCTTTTCTTCGGGTTTCTTCTTCCTCCTCCTTCTTCTTCCTCTGCTTCTGTCTTGGGTCTTCTATTCCCGCATCTTGCCCGGCGTGTTCTTCCATCTTCTGTTCCTCCCGCTGTCCTTCTCGTCCGCATCTTCTCCTTCTTCTTCTTCTTCGCCGGAGCGGCCGCTTCCAATTGAAATCCCCGCTGTCTGCCGGACCACGCCCCCCCCCCTCTGACGCCACGGGCAAGCTCTTAGGAGTGTGCTGCCAGTGCGTCAGAGGGGGGCGTGGTCACATGTCAGAGGGCGGCCAATTCAATTTGAAGCTCGTGCGCGGCTTTTTCTTTGCCAGAGTCGCCGCTTCCAATTGAATTGCCCGCTTTCTGGAACATGTGAACACGCCCCCCTCTGACGCACAGGCACCACACGGGGACTTTCCTAAGAGCTTGCCCGTGGCGTCAGAGGGGGGGGCGTGGTCCGGCAGACAGCGGGGATTTCAATTGGAAGCGGCCGCTCCGGCGAAGAAGAAGAAGGAGAAGATGCGGACGAGAAGGACAGCGGAAGAAGATGGAAGAACACGCCGGGCAAGATGCGGGAATAGAAGACCCAAGACAGAAGCAGAAGAAGAAGAAGGAGGAGGAAGAAGAAACCCGAAGGAAAGAAGAAAGAAGATAATAAAGGACTTGTCAAAAACCGGCTCTTGTCTTTTTTAACCCTTTACATTTTTTTTACTCGTGAAATGGTAGAGGTACAAGGTACCCCATTACCATTTCACATAGGGGGGGGGCCGGGATCTGGGGGGCCCCTTTGTTAAAGGGGTCTTCCAGATTTCGATAAGCCTCCTACCCGCAGACCCCCACAACCACCGGGCAAGGGTTGTGGGGAAGAGACCCTTGTCCTCATCAACATGGGGACAAGGTGTTTTGGGGGGCACCCCAAAACACCCTCCCAATGTTGAGGGCATGTGGCCTGGTGCGGTTCAGGAGAGGGGGGGGGCCGCGCTCTGTCCCCCCCTCTTTTCTGCGGCCGGCCAGGTCAACGTGCTCGGATAAGGGGTCTGGTGTGGATTTTAGGGGGGACTCCACGCCATTTTTTTTTTAATTTGGGGTGGAGTTCCCCTTAAATTCCACACCAGACCCGAAGGGTCTGGTTATGGATATTTGGGGGGAACCCCACGTCATTTTTTTTAAAAATTGATGGCGGGGTTCCCCTTAATATCCATACCAGACCTAAAGGGTCTGGTTATTGAATTTGGGGGGACCCCCACGCTTTTTATTTGGTGTTTTTAATGAATGAATTCTCCTGCAAATTCCAAGAGCTGACAATTCATTATAGCCGCGAGTCAGTTTTAAATGGCTTTTTTCCTTCAGAATGTCATTTTTCACATGCTGACATTACACCCAGGGCCGCCATCAGGGGGGTACAGGCAGTACACCTGCAGGGCCGCCATTAGGGGGGTACAGGCATTACACCGCCCGGGGGTCCCCAGGGGCCCCCAGGGGCCCGGATGGGAACCACCCTAAAACAAAAAAAACAATTTTTTTTTTTTTTTTTTTGTTTAAGGGCTCCGAAGGTCCCCAGGGGCCCGGAGGCCACTAAGGGCCCCAGATGGCAAGCCCTTTTTTTAAAATAAAATATATATATTTAAAAAAATATATATATTTTTTTAATATATATTTTTTTTTTTTTTTTAAGGAAAGGGCCCAGAGGTCCCCAGGGCCCTGGAAGGCTACCCCCTTGTTTTTTTCGATAAATGTTATATTTAAAAAATATATATATATGTATTTTCTCTCTTTTTTATTTTTATTTTATAAAGAGCACAGAGGTCCCCAGGGCCCCGGATGGCTACCCCCCTTTTTTATATATATTTTTCTTTATTTCTTATTTCTGTCAAAATTTTTGTAAAGGGCCCCTCCGCTCCTCAATTTGTGGCACCACCCCCCCCCCCCCCCGCTTCTCAATTTCATGCGGCAGCACCCCCCCCCCGGTTCTCTGCTCCAGGGGGCCCATGCCTGAAGCTGTGTAAGGGGCCCCAAAATTCATGATGGCGGCCCTGTACACCTGTAAGGGGCCCGGGGGTCCGGAGGTGCCCAGATGCCTGGAGGCCCCCCAGCGCCCCAGATGGTAACCCCCCTCTTTTTTTTTTTGTATATATATTTGTTAGTTGGTTTTTGTAGGATTTTTTATTAAAGGGCCAATTTTTGGAATTTAATATTTTTTAGCAGTCTGGAGGTCCCCAGGGCCCCGGGTGGCAACCCCCCAAATTTTTTGTTATTAAAGGGCCAATGTTTTGGTTTAGGGGTCTGGAGGTCCCCAGTGGCCTGGTCCCCAGTGGCCCGGAGATCCCCAGGGACTCCAGATGACAACCCCCCACCTTTACAAAAAAATCAAAAAAAAAACATATGATATATTTTTTGGTTATTTTTTAAACATATATATATATAATATAATTTTGAAAGCTCCCAGAGGGCCCCTTTTTGCTTCTAAAAATGTTATAAACATTTTCCCCAGGTTTGTTACTTTTTACTTTAATTTCTTTTTTAAAGTGTATTTTGTGCGTGAAGTCGAGAGAGAGGAGCTGGACTTGCAATCGCCATCCTTCTCCATGCCCCCGGTGGCAATGGTGGGTGTGAGGGGGGCCTCACCCCACCTGCTACACTTGGGAGCCCAATGGGACAGAGGGACTCCCCCTATGAAGGAGTGTAGCCCACCCAGCCAGCCCTGTAGGTCCTTCACCTCCCTTTATTTTAGGAGACCTCATGGCCAAAGTGTGTGCAAGTGTGGTGTTTTTTTTGTGGGGGGGGGGGGGGGGGTGGGCATACTAAGCACAGGCGTACCTTGCATAGCACACCCACCGGGAGCCGGGCTGACACCACCAAACTCAATTCATATGTAGCCGAGACCGGGATCCGAACCCTTGGCTGCAGAGGTGAACGGCTTGTCAGCGCAGTGCCATTCACGTTGAGCCACCGCAGCTCCCACCCAATGTTATTTTTTTTTTAGATTTTTGGTAGTTATTTTTTATTAAAGGGCCCAGAGCTCCCAAGGCAACCCCCTTTTTTATTATTTTATATATGTAGATATTGTAATTTATTTTTCATTAAAGAGCCCAGAAGTTTCTTTTTATTAAAGGGCCCAGTGGTCCCCAGGGCCCCCGGATGGCTACCACCCTTTTTAATATATATTTTTCTATATGTATTTTTTAGTAAAGGAACCCCCCGCTTATCAAATTGCGGCAGCCCCCCCCCCTTCTTAATATCAGGCGGCACCCCCCCCCCCTATTCTCTGCTCCAGGGGGCCCATGCCTGAAGCTGTGTAAGGGGCCCCATAATTCCTGATGGCGCCCCTAATTGCCTCCCCCCCCCCATGGTACGAAATTTCAAGGAATTTTTCACTTTTATTGGTGCACTTTAACCACTTCCATACCGCGCCTATTCTGGCACTTCTCTCCTTCATGTAACAATTATATTTTCTTCCTTGAAACTTACTCAGGACCCCCAAACATTATATATATTTTATTAACAAACACCCTAGGGAATAAAGTGGCGGCCATTTTTTCGGACACATTTCCAACAGTATTTGTGCCAAAAATTTTCTAACGTTTTTTTTTTTTTTTGGCTTTCCAAAAAAAAAACCTGTTTCATGAATGACAAAATAAGAAAGCAGTAAAGCTAGGCCAATTTTTAGGGATAAGGTAAAAGATGATGTTCCCCGAGTAAATAGATACCTAACTTGTCACGCTTTCATATTGCGCACACTCATGGAATGGCGCTAAACTTCGTTATTAAAAATCTCCATAGGCAACGCTTGACTTTTTTTCTCAGGTTACCACTTTTGAGTTACAGAGGAGGTCTAGTGCTAACATTATTGCTCTCGCTCTAACGCACGCTATGATACCTCACATGTGGGGTTTGAAGGATGTTTACATATGTGGGTGGGACTTGCATGCGTGTTCGCTTCTGAGTGCGAGCTACTAGGGACAGGAGCATTTAAATTCCTTTGTTATTTTATTTTTTTACTTAATATTTTAATTTTTGCACTTGTTTGTCCCTTTGTTTGTATTATTTTTCACTTTTCTTCCTATTACAAGGAATGTAAACATCCCTTGTAATAGGACTAGTGTGTGACAGGTCCTCTTTATAGAGAAAGGCGGGGTCAATTAGACCCCACATCTGTCCTCCAGGCTGGAAAGCATGGAATTGGTAAAAAAAAAAAACATCTCATGCTTTCAGCTGCAATCATGTTCGTTCAGCACAGTAGCGTAGTGTGTAGCATGTTCACCTAGCAGCAAAAGGGTTGCTGGTTCGAATCCCACCCGTGACACTATCTGCCTGGAGTTTGCATGTTCTCCCTGTGCGGGTTTCCTCCCACAATCTAAAAACATGCTGTAAATTGGATCCTGTCTAAATAAGCCCTAATGTGCAGTAGGAGATTTAGGTTTTGTGCTTCCCTAGGCCTGACCAAATTTTGGCACCCCCCTAATAGAAAAATGACCCACCCTTCCTGTCAAGGCCACACCCTGTTTTTTTATGACCCACCCAGGAATTTTCAGGGGACACACACAAGTTCTGTGGGGGGGGACTTGGGGGGGCCCTTAATTTGCCTACTTTTTCGATCACTTCCTGTTTGGCTATGGGGCAGGAAGTGAAGGCCAATCTCCCCAAACGGACAGGGATAATACAAAATAAACTGACAGAGCTTCTAACCCCCCCCCCCCCCACCAACTCTATCCAAAATGAAAGAAATCCAAAAAATAAAAGTGATGATTATTGTTCCAGTTTAACCCCAAATTTCAGATCATTTTATTGAGAGGCTTAAGAAAATATAACCATGCCAATAGGCCACGATCCAGCGTTGCTAATATGTATGAATGTGTGTTAGGGACCCCCACAAACACCACCCAATGTTAAATCAACTATTTTCTTGTTTGTTTTGGGGATGCCTGCACCCCTGATAGGGTAAAGACACCTCACTTTCTACTTAATTCATTCACTTCCTGCCACACAGCCAAACAGGAAGTGAGGGAAACACCTGAGTAATGTTTTGTTGGGGACACACAGATCAATATAAATAGTTTCCCATTTTGGAAATGGCATTTTGCTGTGTACACCCCAAATTAGTAGGAATCTTGGACTTTGGGGTCCATTTACTAAAGGCAAATCCACTTTGCACTACAAGTGGACAAGCAAGGAAGAAAACTCAAAACTTGGCGGGATTGGAAGTAAAAACCATCAGTGCTTCCCTTCTGATTTTCATTGCCTACGCTTCTACTGCAGAGCGGCTTTGCCTTTACTAAACCCCAAAGTAACTAATCATTTGGGGTGTACACTGCAGTGCAATTTGCTTAATGGTGACACTAGTTAGATTGACCTGTGCCCCGAAGAAAAGACCATTGGTAGGGTTTTAACCTCACTTCCTGTTCAGCTGTGTGACAGGAAGTGAAGCCAATTTTAGGAAAAGGGACACAAAGCCCAACCTAAAAACACTAGCAGGGGTTCTAACACTCAATTGGCTTCCCTCAAACAACCCACAATTAGAATAGGATTGTCTTGTGCTAGTTTCAAGCACAGCGCTGTAAATCAGCACTTCAAGCCTGTCCAAAAAAAAAACACCACCCCCCCCCCCCCTCCAACAGGCCCTGTTTGCAGCTTTTCCTACATCTTGCACATGTGCTTTAAAAAGTCAGTCTGGACATCAGTTCTAGGAAACAATACTTACCGCTTTGTCCTTCCTTTTCTGGTGACTAAACATTTCATGCATACACACCAGGAAAGATCTTAGAGACAAATCACACTTGATGGTTTAGGCCCAAACTATTTCAGCTGCAGCGGTTGAAATCCATAGCAGGAAAAAAATATCACAAAACAAACTTCAAAATTTGAAAGTAATTTTATTGGTCCACAAAACAAGGAAAGCAAAAAAAAAATTACAAATAAACACACCAAAAATATATAAAAACACCTAAAAACAAAAAAGACCAACGTT
This sequence comes from Rana kukunoris, assembly GCA_029574335.1. Classification (NCBI taxonomy): domain Eukaryota; kingdom Metazoa; phylum Chordata; class Amphibia; order Anura; family Ranidae; genus Rana; species Rana kukunoris. The sequence continues at coordinate 230,513,796 of CM056049.1, read as the reverse complement.
TATTTCACAGTCATTGGAAAATAAATCATGCTTTTAAATAACAGGATAGACCCACAGGATTAAAACATTAGTCATTAACATCTTGAGAAACATTTAGCAAAATTATGTAGCAGAGAAAACATCAAAAAATACAAAACTTGCTCCAAAACATCTCTGTTTCGCTCCGCCATTACTTCCAGCCAGCAAATCTGCCCCCTCTGAGGGGCAGCTGACACGTGCAGTATCCACGCTTTTTATAACATGTGTGCTAATGAACCAATTGGAAACACATGAAGAAATGTCAGCCTCTAGTTTGTGTGCACTTGGAACTGCTTACACCTGTTAAGGATGTCCTTAAATTACTAAGCCAAAAAAAGAGCTTTCTGAGCATGCTCAGAAAGATGCAAGTCATTTTCAGGATGAAACTTCCAACTTTTTTTCTAAGTGTTCGAGCATGCCCAGTTCACTCGAAATGCAGTACCAGAATCAAATCTGCAATGGCGGATGAAAGCATTAGAGGTGTTAAATTTTTTTTTGGTCCCCATGAAGTGATGCTTTACAAGCTGAACGGGAGGTCTTATAGAATTTTTACGTAACAAACCTAAATAGTAATAATTTAAACGCCCCTGTCCCTAGTAGCTCGCAGTCAGAAGCGAACAAGCAGCATTTTTATTGTTTCCGGTTACCAGTTTAGATTTACAGATGAGGTCTAGTGCTATAAATATTCCTCTTGCTGTTACGCACGCTATGATACCTCACATGTGTGGTTTGAAGAATGTTTCCATATATGGGGGCGGGCCTTAAATGTGTAAGCCCCGCCCACATATTGAACCCCCGTTCAAACCCCACATGTGAGGTATCATAGCGTACGTTAGAGCGAGAGCAATACTTTTAGCACTAGACCTCCTCTGTAAATCTAAACTGGTAACCTGAAACACATAAAAAAGCGTTGCCTATGGGTATTTTCAAGTACTGAAGTTTGGCGCCATTCCATGAGTGTGTGCAATATTAAAGTGTAACATGTTGGGTATCTATTTACTCGGTGTAACATCATCTTTCACATTATGGCCATAAATTGGGCTAACTTTAGTGTATTCTTAATTTGTAACCACTTGAGCCCCAGAGCATATTACTGGTCACTGACGGGGCCAGTTTTTGCATTTCAACACTGCGTCATTTTGACTGACAATTGCGTGGTTGTGCGACGTGGCCCCCAAAAAAATTGGGCGTCCTCATCCTCCCCCCCCCCCTAAAAATTCAATTTTTTTTTTTTGTTGGTGGTATTTGATCACCTCTGCGTTTTTTCTTATTTTTGCTTGACCCAAAAATATAGCGACAATTTGGTAACTAAAAAAACATCTTTTTTACGGTTTGCTATAATAAATCTCCCCCAAAATATATTCAAAAAATGTTTGCCCTCAGTTTAGGCCGATAAGTATTCTTGGACATCTTTTTGGTTGCAAAAAATCACAATAAGCGTTTGATTGGTTTGGGCAAAAGTTCTAAGTAGGGGTTGGTCTTATGGGTTTTTTTGGAATAATTTTTTGTTTTACTAGTAATGGTGGCTATCATTGTTTTTTCTGTCTAATGCGACATTGTGGCGGACACATTTTTGTGAGATTTGGCATTTTTGTAGCGAGCAATGGTATATCAATGCATTGCTTACTATAAAAATGACACTGGCAGGGAAGGGGTTAACACTAGGGGCGCGGAAGGGGTTGAATATGTTACCTGGGTGTGTTCTAACTGTAAAGGGGGTGGGACTGTGTAGGGGAAATGACAGATCGCTGTTCATACATTGTAGGGACAGACGAGCAGGCATTCCCCCCCCCCTGACAGGACCGGGATAAAGGGGAACTCCACCCCAAATTACAAAAAAAAACGGCGTGGGGGTCCCCCTTCTGGTGCACAACAGGCTCTTAGATTTGATCTGGAACATAAGGGGTTAAACCCACGCCAAAAAACGGCGTGGGGTTCCCCCTCAGATCCAGACCAAACCCTTCTCCCAGGCACGCAGTCTGGCCGGACAGGAATGGGGGTGGGGACGAGCGAGCGCCCCCCCCCCTCCTGAGCCGTACCAGACCACATGCCCTCGACATGGGGGAGTGTGTGCTGTGGGGGAGGGGGGCACTGCCCCCCCACCCCAAAGCACTCTTGTCCCCATGTCGAAAGGGACAAGAGCCTCTTCCCGACAACCCTGGCCGTTGGTTGTCGGGGTATGCGGGCGGGGGGCTTATCAGAATCTGAGAGCCCCCTATATTAAGGGGGCCCCCAGATTCTGGCCCCCCACCCTATGTGAATGAGTATGGGGTACATCGTACCCCTACCCATTCACCGGGTGGAAAAGTGTAAACAAAAAAAAAAACACACAGAAAAAAATAATTTATTAGTCAGCTCCGGGGGTCTTCTGCCGGGACCCCCCACCACCAGCCCATTGGGCCCCGGGCTTCGCCGTCTTCTGCCGGGGGGGGACACCCACCGATGATCTCCGCCATGTCCAGCCAGGCCCCCACCCCAAAATAAGCTCTTTCACATCCGGGGGGGGCCGGCCGAAAAAAGCAGAGAACAACGGGGGCGGAGCCCCTCGGTCTTCCAGACGTTTTCTGCCGGGGGGGCTCCAGCCCCGCACCGGTCTTCGCCGCCGCCTTCCGCCGGGGGGGGACACCCACCGATGCTCTCGGCCATGTTCGGCCAGGCCCCCTACCCCAAATCAAGCTCTTTTACATCCGGGGGGGGCCGGCGGAAATGGCGGAGAACAACGGGGGGCGAAACCCCTCCTCGGTCTTCGCCTTCCGCCGGGGGGGTACACCTACCCCCCCCCCCGGTCTTCGCCGCCGCCTTCCGCCGGGGAGAGAGACACCCACCGATGCTCTCCGCCATGTTCGGCCAGGCCCCCTACCCCAAATCAAGCTCTTTTACATCCGGGGGGGGCCGGCGGAAATGGCGGAGAACAACGGGGGCGTCGCCACTCCTCGGTCTTCTAGCCGTCTTCTGCCGGGGGGGGGAAACACCCACCCATGCTCTCCGCCATGCTCGACTGTGCCCCCTACCCCAAAATGAAGCTCTTTTACATCCGGGGGGGGCCGGCCGAAAACAGCGGAGAACAACGGGGGTGTCGCCCCACCTCGGGCTCCTCCGCTTCTGCCTGGCTCCTCCCGAGGCCAGGGCTTCTTTCGCCGTCTTCCGCCGGAGGGCGCCACTCTCCGGGCTTCTCGACGTTGTCTTCCGCCGCGGGGGCCAGGCCTTCTTCTTTGCCGCCCCCCTCGATTTTTTCGGCCTGGACGGGGGTCGTACATCCCATCCAGGACTTGGACGTGGCGGGCTTCTCGTCGCCGTCTTCTGCCGCTGCCCCCTTCACCACGAAGCTCCGTGCTTGTTTGATGAGGGCAGCGGGCTTCCGTCGTCTTCTCCGGGGCGAGGGTCGTACATCCCACCCCGGATTTCGTCGCCGTCTTCTGCCGCTGCCCCCTTCACCACGAAGCTCCGTGCTTGTTTGATGAGGGCAGCGGGCTTCCGTCGCAGTCTTCCGCCGCGGGGTGACACTCGCGGGCTTCTTCTTCCATTCGATGTTGACACGGCGAGGTCCGGCGCTGAAATGCCTTCTGAGCGGCGGGCAAGGACTTATATTGGCATTGGGCGTGGGCGTGGTTATGCCAACATGTGACCTTAACCCATGTGACAGTGATGTGACGTGACATCACTGTCACATGGGTTAAGGTCACATGTTGGCATAACCACGCCCACGCCCAATGCCAATATAAGTCCTTGCCCGCCGCTCAGAAGGCATTTCAGCGCCGGACCTCGCCGTGTCAACATCGAATGGAAGAAGAAGCCCGCGAGTGTCACCCCGCGGCGGAAGACTGCGACGGAAGCCCGCTGCCCTCATCAAACAAGCACGGAGCTTCGTGGTGAAGGGGGCAGCGGCAGAAGACGGCGACGAAATCCGGGGTGGGATGTACGACCCTCGCCCCGGAGAAGACGACGGAAGCCCGCTGCCCTCATCAAACAAGCACGGAGCTTCGTGGTGAAGGGGGCAGCGGCAGAAGACGGCGACGAGAAGCCCGCCACGTCCAAGTCCTGGATGGGATGTACGACCCCCGTCCAGGCCGAAAAAATCGAGGGGGGCGGCAAAGAAGAAGGCCTGGCCCCCGCGGCGGAAGACAACGTCGAGAAGCCCGGAGAGTGGCGCCCTCCGGCGGAAGACGGCAAAAGAAGCCCTGGCCCCTAGTAGGAGCCAGGCAGAACCCGGCGACGAAATCCGGGGTGGGATGTACGACCCTCGCCCCGGAGAAGACGACGGAAGCCCGCTGCCCTCATCAAACAAGCACGGAGCTTCGTGGTGAAGGGGGCAGCGGCAGAAGACAGCGACGAGAAGCCCGCCACGTCCAAGTCCTGGATGGGATGTACGACCCCCGTCCAGGCAGAAGAATTTGAAGGGGGCGGCGGAAGACCCTCAAAAGTGAAAACGTTTGAAATTTGGCGCGGAGTTCCCCTTCAGTGTCAGCGCAGCCCGAGAACAGCTCGGAGCTTGCCGTGCGCCGCTCCAGGCAGTGCAAACACTGCTACGCCGCCTGGTATTTACCAAGGATTTCCCGGCGTACTGAAGCGGCGCGCGGTGAGCTCCGATTTTTCCCTCTGCGCATGCCCAGTATGCAAGTGAACCTTCCGAGGTTCTAGCGTACTTTGCAAGGGCACGGGGATCGGGTCCCAAAAGTCACTTTCCCTTTCAAATCGGCCCGCCACACAAGTTGAAACACATGTCACTACACTTCCCCTGCATCACCCCCCTCCCTCCCCTCATAAACTCCCGCCCGAATCCCCGATGTTTACATTACTAAATGCCGCACGCCAGCTCTGGACTGGCGTGCTGTGCGCCCTCTTCTGGGCGCATTAGGCACTTTAGTAAATGAGGAAACACGCTGCACTGGCAGCGTGTTTCTTTGGTAAATGTCAAAAACAGGTTTACTCCTGCTTGTGCACCATGAGTCTTGGCGCACAGGCTTGGTAAATCAGCCCCAATATATTACTCTTTTTTTTTTTTTGCACATTTTGAAAGGTCAGATTGAGCTGGGTTAATAGGCACCCAATGTCACAACACTGTGTGCATCCATAAAATGGCAACAACACTAGGGGCCAGGTTCTCGTACGACGGCGTAAGTACGAGCAGGGCGTAGCGTATCATATTTACGTTACGCCACCGCAACTTTGGACGCAAGTGCCGTATTCTCAAAGCACTTGCATCCTAAGTTACGGCGGCATAGCGTAAATGGGCCGGCATAATCCCAGGTAATTCAAATTAAGCTTGGAGTGGGAGTGTTGCATGGTAATCAACCATGACCCCACGTAATTGACGCTTTTTGCAAACGGCGCATGCGCCGTCTGTGGACGTATCCCACTGCGCATGCTCAAAATTACGCCGCAAATACTCATTGGTTTCGACGTGAACGTAACTTACGCAAAGCCCTATTCGACGCTGACCCGACGTCCATACTTAACATTTCGTACGCCTCACCTACGCCTCATATAGCAGGGGTAACTTTACGCTGGACTTACGCCTACGCAAACAACGTAAAATACGAAGACCGGGCGCAAGTACGTTCGTGAATCGGCGTATATAGCTCATTTGCATATTTGACGCGTAAATCGACAGAAGCGCCACCTAGCGGCCAGCGTAAATATGCAACTAAGATACGACGGTGTAGAAGATTTACGCCGGTCGTATCTAAGCAAAATTCCGGCGTATCTTGTTTTCAGAATACAGAAAATAGATACGCCGGCACATCTTAGAAGTTACATGGCGTATCTCGGGATACGCCGACGTAACCTCTTCAAGAATCTGGCCCTACATTCTTCAAACTTTAAAAGCCCCCAAAGGTTCCCAGTTTGGAGTTAACCATCAACAATGGACCTAAAATTATTGCTCTCACTCTGACATGTGCAGAAAAATGTAACATGTGTAGCACATCTGATGTTTTTGTACTTAAGCATTCTCAATGCATGTGATTGTTTTCACGTGTGTATATGTGGGGGTTGGGGGATTAAACATTTTTTTTGTTGGGAGTTTAAGTGCTTGGGTGTTAATATATTTTTTGCTAAACTTTTTATCACATAGAGCACAAAATGTATTTTAGACCCCAATGTCTCACCTGCCCTCAGTTGAAGCTAATGAAGTCCAGATTGCACTATTTAAATCTTTATTGTGGCCACATGAGCTAGAGAAAATGACAGTAGGACCCGGGAGTGATATTTTACGTGTAACTTCTTCTTGTAACATGAGTTCGACTGGAACATTGAGTTCGAGGCGAACAGCGAACAATTTGGGGTGTTTGCGGCGAATTCGAAAAGCCGCAGAACAACCTTTAAAAGTCTATAGGAGAAATCAAAAGTGATAATTTTAAAGGTTAATATGCAAGTTATTGTCATAAAAAGTGTTTGGGGACCTGGGTTCTGCCCCAGGGGACATGTATCAATGCAAAAAAGTTTTAAAAACTGCAGTTTTTTTCAGGAGCAGTGATTTTAATAATGCTTAAAATGAAACAATAAAAGTGAAATATTCCTTTAAATTTCGTATATCTGAGGGTGTCTATAGTATGCCTGTAAAGTAGCGCATATTTCCCATGTTTAGAACTGTCCCTGCACAAAATGTAATTTCTAAACCAAAAAAATCATTTAAAACTCGCGGCTATTCATGAACTGTTGGGTCCCGGCAACACAGATCAAAGTCATTGAAAAAAACGTCAGGGGTTCCCCCCAGTCCATTACCAGGTCCTTTGGGTCTGGTATAAATATTAAGGGGAACCCTGAACCCCCCCAAAAAAGCATGAGGGTCCCCCCAAATTCCATATGAGGCCCTTCGGGTCTAGTATGGATTTTAAGGGGAAGTCCGCACCAAAATAAAAAAAATGGTGTGGGGCCCCCCCAAAAATCCATACCAGACCCTTATCCAAGCTTGCAACCTGGCAGGCCGCAGGAAAAGAGGGGGGATGAGAGAGCGCCCCCCTCCTCCTTAACCGTACCAGGCCACATGCCCTCAACATGAAAATCTATGTGCTGAGTGAGGCTAAGAGTGCCATCAGCAGATGCCCACCTGCTGATATACTTACTTTCTTCCTCAATTTAGCGATATTTTCTATGCAACCCTGCCCAAAGGTTTTTTTTTTTTTTTTTTATTAACGTGTGTGCTGCAGCCCCATTAATTCATATGCATGAGCTAAACTCATGGCAGCCTCCAAAAGTCCAGCAGATTACAGCTTACACATGTGAGTTAATAGGACCCATGGAATATAAATAGTTGGGGCATTGATTTAAGGACGATTGAACCAAAGCTACAGCTATCCCTTAAGGACACAAGTTGTGATATGATATGCACATTTACTAAGTGACCACTAAATTTGAAAGTAATTATACTTTACCTGTGTTTTTATGACATGCATATTAGTTTGCCTATTTAAACATTATTTTTAACCTTTATCCAGTAATTTTGAGATAAAAAATGTGGCTTCATTAGGCTAACAGATGCAAACTATAACTAAATGATAATAAATTATATCTGAAGACTTAAAGGAATATGCACTAGAGAATAAATTCAAGAGCATTTTTTGAAAGTGCTGTATGATGGAGTTGAGACGCCATGTAATAGCTAAACCCACACATTCCACAATCATATCTATTCACAGGAAAACAAGTGAAACATTAAGTAACAAAGGTGTATGATTTAGGATGAGTCATTCTCTAATTAATACACATATGATCTTTCAGAAGATCTGAAAAAATATTCACTGATGAGCTATAAGATCATAAATGTCAATGCCTGGATTTAAATTCTCTTCTCGGAGCACTCATGGGAATCTCAACTTACCAATATGCTAAATGAAGAAAAATTGACTTAAATCTTTGCAGATGGCTGTAAAATAACTTATTGAAGAACAGCTGGTTCTTATTAGATAAAGTATGCCTCAGATATAAAAAAAAATACACCTATAGAGTATTGGACTAATCAATCTTACATCTACAAAGAGAAAAGCAAAATTGTATAAGTATAACACACATGCATTTTTAGTTGAAGAAATGCAAGTAACTAGATAGGAAAAATGTTGATTGCTATTTACTAAAGTAATGAGAATGATGTTTGAAGAAAACACAATGAAGGCCTTCTGTAGAATTTTCCTACAACTGATATTTTTGGTATAGGTGGATTATGAGGGTATAACTCTGACAGTTGCTCCGAAATCTCTTGGAGACCAGATTATGATGATCTCCTGCTTTAGCTATTGACCTTCTTGCTGAATTTTTTGGTGTCCATACCAACCTCAGTATGTTTCCCATCCTTTTGATGTATTCTGCACTACATAAATGTAACTAATAGTCAAGCAGGTAGAACAAGACTCCCTTACAAAGGCCACTGCAGGTGTGCAAGCCCAGGATATCCCACCAGAGACCCCAAGAAATTTTTGGTACTAAATTCATCTGTAGCAAAAACTATTCGTTTTTTGTTTTTTATATCTGTGTAACTCCTGGAGAGATTCAATTTATCTGTCCTATTGGCCTTATTTGAAAATGATACAATCGTCACCAAAAAATAAATAGCGAGGAATTCTTACATTGGAGATGATTGCAAAGAGTTTTTTAATTTCACTTCTTTTTGAGTCTCTGGTATAGGATGCGTAAGGAAATCTTACCCAATGGGACATAGTCAAAGTCAACAAAAAGAAAAAGTGAAAGGGGTTCAGTTGATTTTTATATACACTTAAAAAAAAATAATGAATAAGTGTACCCCAGACTTGGGCCTCTTGTGAGTTGGGTGATTCCCAGCAGCATCATTCAACCCACTTATTGTTAGCCCAGGATGTCACTCACACACCCTTTGGGCTCACAGTACAATACTGCAGAGAGTATTATATTGTCAAGGATGCTCTCTCATCTGTGAGGACTGCCCAAAGTAGAGAAGAAGAAGAACTTGCATGTCTTATGACTTGGCAGAAGCTTCTGTATGTGCCAGAAGGTATGCCTGCATTTTTTAATACATGAGCAGAGATTAGGAACACTGGGAGACTGGGGGGGGGGGGGGGTTATTCACTAAAGTTGGACTTTTTGCAACTCCCAACTAGGGATGAGCCGAACACCCCCGCGTTCGATTCGCATCAGAACCGTCGAACAGTCCGATCGTTCGCACGAACATTTAGAACCCCATTGAAGTCTATGGGACTTGAACGTTCAAATTCAAAAACGATCATTTTAAAGACCAATTTTCAAGTTATTGTTGGAAAACGTCTTTCAGAACCCGGGTCTTGCCCCAGGGAACATGTATCAATGGAAAAAAGTCTTAAAAACTGTTGTTTTTTCAGGAGCAGTAGTATCAATGGGAATTTTTTTTTTTAAACGGTCGTTTCGTTTCACTCAAATTTGCCGCGAACGATCGTTTTTCTTCGAAATTCGACGAACGATCGAACAGACGATGTTCGAGTAGAACATACGTTCGTTTTAAAAAAGAAGCTCATTCCTACTCCCAACCCTAACTAAAATGTAAAATCAATTGTTGACTTGAAATATGATTTAACTGTTCAGCATCTACTAAAACATGAAATACCTGTTTTGGGTAGGCTAACTCTTTTACCAAGTGGGAGAGCAAAATTCCCTTGCAACATTTCTTAATTCCACAACAAATTTCTGGCCTTTGTATGTGTCACCTTCTGTTCATACAAGGTAAGCACTTGGTAAGTACATTTAAATAAACCATATCTTTTCAACCTACTGCCTTTTTCATTAAAACCTTTCATATTTCCTTTGAAATATTGTTTTCATTAATGTAATTTGGGCCATAGATTATTCTTCAGAGAGGAAGGAAATAGGAAATGCTTTTATTGCATGTCTCACTAAATGTTATTGTTTTTTATAGCATTGGTACAATATTCATGTAAATAGTGCATATGGCACGTACAAAAGATGTCCCATTTCATTAATAAATACTTATTAAACACATGAAAATTAATCTCCAATATAATAACTTTTGGGAAAATGTGATTTTACATGCCAGGCCTGTCAGAGAACACGTCACCCTCATGGGTTTTTAGGGTACAATGGCTTTGGATTGACACCCAAAACCCACATGTGAACAGTATTGTTTGGCAGGCTGAAGCTTATCAACACAAAGCAGTGAGTTCAGGATACAATTAAAGATGAGCGAATCAATAGAAAATGTACTCCATAAGCAAATTCTTCAATCTGCCCCCATAATGCGATTTACAGGTTCAGGTCATCGACCATTATTTGCATACTTATTTTTTTGTTGTCTAAGCTCTATATTACAGAAATTCTTTACAGAGGTCAGTAGTCAATTCAAAGCAGTATTTAATCTTAAATCTCTTCATTTTTACTTTTGTCTACTAAAGGTAGCAACCGTGTCAGGCAATTGGATCTGAAGGCTATGTTTACAAATGCAGTTTGGGCGGGGAGGTTGGTAAAAACACGTGGTTGAGCCACATATTTTATACAGAGTTCTAAGAATACTTATGGTTAGAGAACTAGAAATGAAAAAAATAGGAGCATCTATGATAAAATGCCTAATTAAGTTTCTTTTAACCACTTTAGCCCCGGACCATATTGCTGTCCAAAGACCAGAGCACTTTTTGCGATTCGGCACTGCGTCGCTTTAACTGACAATTGCGCGGTCATGCGACGTGGCTCCCAAACAAAATTGGCGTCCTTATGGCGGACACTTCGGACACTTTTGACACATTTTTGGGACCATTGGCATTTTTTTAGCGATCAATGCTATAAAAATGCATTGGATTACTATAAAAATGCCATTGGCAGTGAAGGGGTTAACACTAGGGGGCGGGGAAGGGGTTAAGTGTGTTCCTATTTGTGTTCTAACTGTATGGGGGGTGGACTTACTAGGGGGAATCACTGATCTTCCGTTCATACATTGTATGAACAGAAAATCAGCGTTTCCCCCGCTGACAGGAACGAGCACTGTGTGTTTACACACACAGCTCCCGTTCCCCGCTCTGTAACGAGCGATCGCGTGTGCCCGGCGGCGATCGTGCCCGCCGGGCACACGCACGGGACTCGGGGGCGAGCAGAGGGCGCGCACGCGGGCCGCCGGCGGCGCGCACGCGCCCCCTAGTGGCCGTCGAAAGTGGCGACGTAGAGCTACGGGCTCTCGCGCAGCAGTGCCGACCTGCCGCCGTATTACTGCGGCGGCTGGTCGGCATGCGGTTAATTTGTCTATAAGAGCCTGGCAACATGGATAACACTGTAATCTGAGGTTCATTTGGGATGTTATCACCCACCAATCGATCAATCAAGCGTAATATTTTTTCCCAAAATTTGATCATTTTCGGACATGTGCTCCAAATATTGGCCAGACTCCAGTAAACATTGTCAGCAGGTATCAGGGATAAATAGATCAATTTTGTGTAAAAGTGTTGGGCAACGATACCACTTAGACAAGATTTGATAATTGCATTCATGCGCATGAGAGCGTTTGTATGAAACAGCCAGTATTTTGTCCCAATCTATATCTTCCAATGATATTTGTAGTTCCTGCTCCCATGTTGAAAGAAATGGTGGTGGGTGTGGGTAGAACTCCCTCAACAAGATCTGGTATATCTGCAAAAGTGTGTGGTCCGGTTTAGAGGTTTGTGAAAGCAGCAGTTCAAAAGCAATGCAAGGTCGTGTAAGAAAGTCAATAAAGGACCTTGGGCTAGATTCACATACACTTAATATTGCGCTGCGTAATCGGAATACTCTACGCTGCCGTATTTTACCAGGCTCTACACTGAATCCTGGTAGATTTTTACCCGTACGCTACGGCGGCGTAGTCTATTTCTCGCCGCGTAATCGAAATACGCGATTAGGGGGCGTGAAGCATTTAAATTAAGCGCGTCCCCGCGGCGATCGAACTGAGCATGCTCCGTTCAGAAATTTCCCGCCGTGCATTGCGCGAAATCACGTCGTTACGTCATTCGTTGTTTGAGTAGCGTCGTTTACGAACATTCCTATTCCCGGACGACTTACGTTAAAAATAATAAAAGACGTCGGAAAACGTAGAAATTTGACGCGGGAACGACGGCCATACTTAACATGGGCTGTCTAATATTAGAGCAGCAAAAAGCTGGTATAGTGTTACGCAAATAAAAGATGACTAAAGGTGCCGTAAGAGATTGCGATTGAAGATCATTTGCATACCCCGACGCGGAAAACGACGGGAAGTCCACCCAGTGGCCGCAATTTTATTGCAGCGTAGATCCGAAGGCGTACGAACACGTAATCCAGTCGAATTGAAGCCTGCAGCCGTCTATTCATGGTTTGAGGTTTTCGACTAGCTAAAAAACGTGCGTAATTTGAAATTACTCCAGTCTAACACCAGTTAGACAGGCGTAATGGCTCTCTGAATCTGGCCCCTTGTTTTCAAATAGTATTTCAGCTGTGTATATTCCAGCCATGCACACAATGAGCTATGACAGGAAGGGAGCATCTTTAATAGGGGGATGAGAGTGTGGCCACATCGGGTATGGCTTAAAAGAGGAAAAGAGAAAGTGCGACGCTCAAAATATTACTCTCGGTATGCTCAAAAGATATACCGTAAGTGTACATATATCCGTGTTATACTTAATAAATTAATTAAATTGCACACACAATATGAAAACTATGCAAATGATTAATCAAAGTGATAATATAACATAATCATTGACTGAACAAAATTGTGTTATTCAAAATTTAGACATGATCCAGAATAATATGTGTAGTTTGAACATGCACCAAATGTATATAGTGAATAAATAACCAATATTATATAAATAAATATAAAGTGAAGCACCACCAAAGATGGAAATAAACCAAAAAAGCGCTAGTGAACAAATGAAATATTAAATCCAAAATTGATCCACTGTGATAAAAGTGACTCTGTATATAGATGTCTGTAGGCAATCCACCACCATGAAGATCAAAGGCTTACCAGACAAGATGGACCCAGCAGGGCATATGCCTGAAGTATCGAATGAGCTTGTTGGTGTAACACACCCTAGGGAGAGGTACAGCAAGCACAGCTTCCAATGGGGCCAGGCAGTGAGACCAGGCGATGATATTCCACTATATTGACATCAATGGGTATCCACCATAGGTTTAAGCAAAGTCACTTCATACACTCGATTCACATCTATGCATGTTGCTTTTGAGCGTTTCTGCAGTGCTTTTTGCGGTGCTTACCACGTGTTTTTACCGCAATTTTACTGTGATTTTGCCCTGATTTGCACTTTTTTTTTACACTGTATCTAGCTGGTTGCTAAAGAGGGGGGCCAGGAAGCCAGCCGCTGCGTCTTTAACAAACGATGAGTCATCAGCTGTCAGCGGGCAAAAAAAACAAGAAACAAAAACGTGAAAAAAAACCTTGGGTCTAGTATGGATTCCCACACCAAATAAAAAAATGGCGTGAGGGTCCCCCCAAAATCCATACCAGACCCTTATCCGAGCATGCAGCCTGGCAGGTCAGGAAAGCGAGGGGACGAATGATCGCCCCCCCTCCTGAACCATACCAGGCCGCATGCCCTCAACATTGCATCGCACCTTGCCCTCATGTTGATGGGGACAAGGGCCTCTTCCCGACAACCTTTGCCCGGTGGTTGTCGGAGTCTGTGGGCAGGGGGCTTATCGGAATCTGGAAGCCCCCTTTAACAAGGGGGCCCCCAGATCTCTGCCCCCCTATGTGAATGAGTATGGGGTACTCATATTAGTGTAGTGTTAAAATTAGTGTAGTGTTAAAAACAACAGTAGACAGTTTTTGACAACAGTTTTATTAATATCTTCTTCTTCTCTGGTCTTCCTTCATCTTCTCCCGCATCTTCTTCCTCCATTCTTCTCCTTCTTCCCCTGCTTCTTCGTCTCGCTCTTCTTCTTTCTTATGTGTCCTTCTTCCTCTGCTGCCGCTCCCGCTGCAAACCCTCCTCCAATGCTGCATCCCGCTGATCTGTCGGTGCCGATATCCTGCACTTCTTAAATAACGATGGGGGCGTGGCAATCAAATTACATCACACAGAGGCCACACCCAGTTTTGACGTCACCGCCTGGGGCATGATGGGTCCATGACATCATAAGGGGCGTGGCCTCTGTGTCCATACTAGACCCAAAACCTTGGTATGGACCTGGGGGGACGCCACACTTTTTTTCATGATTTTATTTTTACATTCAGCGGGAAGTCAGCTGACAGGTGATGACTCATTGGCTGATAAGGACACGGCGGCTAGCTTCCCGGCCCCCTCCTTAGCAACCAGCTAGATACAGTGTAAAAAAAAATGCAAAACGCAAAATGCGTATCGCAGCAAATTCTAGGCAAAATCGCAGGTCCATTTTAATTATATTACATGCAAAACGCTGCATTTTGCTGCTGCGGGAAAATAGGTCTCCGACCCCTTCCAAAAATGCAGAGGCACAAAAATGCATTGCTGTGAACATGTTCCATAGGAACTCATGTTAAAAAATGTCCCTGCATTTCTGCAAAATGCATCAAAAAACGCATTAGTGTGAATTAATTTGTGAATGCATCACTAATAGTTGTCATGTCGACAGAGTCTCCTACCTGAGCTGTGGATCGCTGAAGCTCCTCCAGAGTTACCATGGGCTTCTCTGATTAATGTTCTCCTTGGACAGGCCAGGGATAAAGTTGTGGAGACGTTTAAAGCAGGGGTAGATTATAAAAAATAATAATAAAAATTCAAGCTTTTAACATCTCCTGAAGCACTGTTCAATCCATTATCCGAGAAGGAAAGCATATGGCACAACTGCAAGCCTACCAAGATATGTCTGTCCACCTAAACTGACAGGCCAGTTTAGGTGGACAGACATATCTTGGTAGGCTTGCAGTTGTGCCATATGCTTTCCTTCTCGGATAATGGATTGAACAGTGCTTCAGGAGATGTTAAAAGCTTGAATTTTTATTATTATTTTTTATAATCTACCCCTGCTTTAAACGTCTCCACAACTTTATCCCTGGCCTGTCCGGTGTGTTCCCTGGCCTTCATTAATCTGTTTGTTCACTATGGTTCTCTAACAAACCTCTGAGGGCTTCACAGAACAGCTGTATTTATACTGAGATTAAATTACACACAGGTAGACTGTATTTACTAATTAGGTGACTTCTGAAGGCAATTGGTTCCACTAGATTTTAGTTAGGGCTATCAGAGTAAAGGGCGCTGAATACAAATGCATGCCACCTTTTTCAGATATTTATTTGTAATGCATTTTTGAAAAACATTTCTCATTTTCTTTCCACTTCACAATGATGTGCCACTTTGTGTTGGTCTATCACATAAAATCCTAAATAAATACATTCATGTTTTTGGTTGTAACATGACAAAATGTGGAAAATTTCAAGGGGTGTGAATACTTTTTCAAGTCACTGTATGTACGCTATCATAGTTGTGTGTATCACACAAACATAGTAAATACTATGAGAGTATACCTTGCTTATTCAATCTAGTTTGCAGATGTAATAATTCAACAACGTATATGCATTTTCTTTAGAAAATCAGGCCCAGAGTATGGAAAATCCTACATACTGAAATTGCTTTTTGCTTATGATGTCTTAATAATAAATATTTTGGTAGGGAGCTAAAGATTTATTGTGCAAATTAGTCTTACAACATACAATGATAACTATGAATAACAAGTTACAGGCATTGGTTAAATTATCATCAAGGTCCTACTTTGTCTACTTTGCCAATTGAGAGTAAATGTTATGAATATGCAATGCTTTTTAATACACATTATTCAAAAAATTTCATACAGCCTTTGAACACATCCATCATAAAACTTAATTTTGTTTAATAAAATGACTGGTGCATTGTGTTCAATATAATGGTTAAACATTAAATGATGTGAAAGGTGTCGTTAGACTTGGCATGGTTTGATTGGCACAAGCAAATTGCTGATGTTTGTTATCAAGTTGTTAGTACACTTAAATAAGTATTCCCTACTGTGCTCACCTAACACATGAGGTCAACAGAATGTACAGATTAAGCAAGTACTCACCCTGTATACTACTTATAATGCACTTTTGAATTGATGAAAGTGAAATAATTAATCGAAATAATTAATAATTAATATTACATGTAATAAGATGTATTTTTTTTTCGCACTGCAGCCCCTTGCTTTCTTCTATGAAATATATATATATATATATATATATATATATGTAGGGATGGAATTAACTAGACATGTGCAGAACAAAAAAAATTGTCTGGTTTCATTTAGATTCCTTATTTACATAAATTTGTTTAGTTTAATTAATTTCATTGGTTTAATTTGCTTAATTCAAATTAGAATTTGAAAACTATTTGAATTTCGTCTGAATTTTTTTTCTGTTATTTCGGATTTGTTTAAATTCGGTGCTATTCTAATTCAGAAATTTGGATAAATCCGAATTTCCGAATACCGAAAATTCATCCGGAACGTTTGCTGTTTAATAGCACCTAAACTCAGTTGCTGTAACCGCACATTTGGCGTTTAATAGCACCTAATCGCATTTGCTGTTACTGCATGTGTGTTGTTTAATAGCACCTAAACGCATTTGCTGTAACTGCACGTGTGCTGTTAAATAGCACCTAAACGCAGTTGCTGTTACTGCACTTGTTCTGTATATTTTTCACTTAAACCTACTAGGAGTTTACTGCACTTGTCCTCTCCAGTTTGTACCTAAAGGTACGAGGTGTGTGTACTGATTTTGTCCTGTGCAGGCCCTTAAAATGTCTGGAAGGACAACAAAGAGAGGCAGAGAGTCATGAGGGCAAGCAGGCTCTGCATCTAGAGGCAACACTGGTGGTGGGCACGGTGCTTCCTCTTCAGCACATGGCCGTGGCCGCTCCTCCTTCTTTTTGGGAGCTGGCCGTGTTGAGCCTCATCCTCCTCATCCTCTCTCACCCAGGCTGAGCTTAGTTTTTCTGGCAAAGCAGCTGCCAAGGCGTCCTTTTCCCTCTGGCATCACACAATCCTTCCCTAGTCCCACCATGTCCTCCTGAGGAGTCCCCCGAACTATTTCAACACAGTGTTGAGTACATGCTGCATGAAGGTGCGCAGCGTTTTGAAGGCTCCGATGATGGAACACAGATAGAGGAAGGCATTGATGTGAGCCCAGAGAGAGGGGGTGGCCGAGAGGGACAGCAATCTGGCAGTGATGTTCCCCCAGCTGGAGCATACTGCCAGGTTTTTGACAAGTGATGAGGAGGAAGGGATGATGAGGTCACTGACTCTACGTGGGTGCCTGATAGGGGAGAGGAGGAGGAAGAGGAGGAGGAGGATGAGGCACAGGCACATCTCCAAAGAGGCAGGATGCCCTCCAGGGGCCAGCTTAAGGGCAGCACACCAACTGCATTACATCGCAGAACTACGCCTGTGCAGGGCACTGCTGTGTCTCAACGTTACTGCAAAAGTTCTTTGGTGTGGGCCTTTTTTGAGACATGTGCATCACATTGCACCGTTGCTATTTGCAACATATGTCTCAAGCGTATCTCGCATGGCCAAAACATCACCCGCTTGGGCACCACATGCTTGACCAGACATATGTCGACCTGCCATGCAGTTCGTTGGCAAGCATACCAGAAAGACCCACACCAAAGAACAAAGCGGACCTCCCCTTGCTCCTCATCAGCTGGGACCTCCAACCACACTAGACCCTCAGTCCTTTCTGAAGCCTGCACTGATAGGACTGAAGGTGTAGAAATAGGTGTGTTACAACCTAGTAGTACATGTGGGCAATCTACTGATAGTACCAGACAAATTTCCCTGCCCCAGCTGCTGCAGCGCCGAAAGAAGTACTCTCCCAGCCATCCACATGCCCAGCAGTTGAATGCTAGCTTAGCGAAATTGCTAGCACTTCAACTGCTACCCTTTCAGTTGGTAAATTCTGCCCCCTTCCGTGAGTTTGTGGAATGTTTGGTACCTCAGTGGCAAGTTCTCATGGAAGGTGATTCCGGTTCTCTACCGGCATGTGGAAGGCAATGTCCATGCCTCGCTGGACAGGGCGGTCAGTGGTAAGGTGCATATTACCGCTCACTCATGGTCCAGCAGGCATGGACAGGGACGTTACTTCTCTTTCACGACGCATTGGGTAACTCTGCTGGCAGCTGGGAAGGAACAGGGCAAAGATACTGATAGTGTTGGATGGTGGAGGTTGTTCCGCCACACGCCTCCAAACAACCACTACTGGTTGTGACACACCTCTCTCCTCCACCCCATCCTCTTCTTCTTCCTCTGTGGCCTCTTGCTTGTGCTGATTTCTCCTCGGAACCAGCCGCGCTCCGTAGGTGTACGAGGGGCTACCCAGGAATGCAGGCCAAGAGATGCCATGCTGTGCTAGAGCTGGTGTGCTTGGGAGACAGGAGCCACACTGGGGCCGAGGTTCTGTCAGCTCTGCAGGGGCAGGCTCAGAGGTGGTGACGCCACGCCAGCTTAAGCCTGGAATGGTCGTTAGCGACAATGGCACCAACCCTCTCTCTGCATGCGACAGGGAAAACTGACCCATATGCCCTGTTTTGCGCATGTCCCTGAATTTGGTGGTGCACTGGTTCTTGGGGGCACACCCTGGGTTACAGGATGTCCTGAAGCAGGCCAGGAAAGTCTGTGTGTATTTCTGGAGGACATATAATGCCACTGCTCGGCTGACAGACCTCCAAAGGGAATACAACCTGCGCAAGAACCATCTAATCTGTGACATGTCCACCAGATGGAACTCTACATTGGCCATGCTGCAGCGGCTGCACGCGCAGCAGAGGGCAATCAATGAGTACCTGTGCCAATATGGCAGCAGAACTGGGTCAGGGGAGCTTGGTTTTTTTCCCCACACCAGTGGGCCTTGATCAGGGATGCATGCACTGTCCTGTCACCATTTCAGGAGGCCACGAGGATGGTGAGCAGTGACAGTGCATGCATCAGTGAGACTGTCCCTCTTATTCACATGTTGGAGCACACGCTATCTAGAATAATGGACAGGGCCCTTGAGGCAGAACAGAGGGAGGAAGAGGAGGACTTCCTTATCTCTCAAGGCCCCCTTTATCCAGACAGAAGTCCTGCTTGCCCACCTAGCACACAGGAGGAGGACAAGGAGGAGGAGGAGGAGGAGGAGGATTGTATCAGCAGCATGGAGATGGAGCCTAGCACTCAGCATCAGCAGTCTTCAAGGATCACTTACAGTCCCAAGAAAGAAACCCATGGACTTTTACTGGCTGCATAAGGTGGTTGCAGATCCTGTTTCCTCAGTGACCCAGAGGACTGTGCCCCGAATGCCTCAGCAAACCTACGCTGCATGGGCTCCCCTGATCCTGCAAAGCCTGCGTAAGGATCCTCGTGTTTGTGGTATCAAGGAGAGGGATCATTACTGGCTGACAACTCTCCTTGATCCACGTTACAAGAGTAAGGTTGCGGAGCTTATCCTGCCGTCGCAGAGGGAGCAGAAGATGAAACTTCTGCGGGAGGCCTTGCAGAAGGGTCTGTGCAACGCGTTCCCAGAACCTGGGGGATTACTAAATCCTGGTCCTGGAGAACGTGTTGCTAAGGCTTCGGTGAGTCACAGAAGAAGCGGTGGAGAAGGTGGCCGTCTGACCGATGCGTTCAGACAATTTTTTAGTCAGCAGCCCCAAGGTCTGACCAGTTCCAGCAACCATCGCCAGCGTCTGGTTTACATGGTGCGGGAATACCTAGGGGCAAGATCCGACTTGGACACTTTCCCCACTGAAAATCCTTTGGCTTACTGGGTCTTGAGGATGGATCACTGGCCAGAGCTTGCACAGTACGCAATTGAGCTACTGGCTTGTCCTGCATCCAGTGTTCCTTTAGAACGCACATTCAGTGCTGCTGGAGGCTTTGTGACCGATCACAGGGTGCGCCTCTCCACCGACTCCGTTGATCGACTGACGTTCATCAAAATGAATCAGGCTTGGATCAACACCAGCTACCAAGCACCTGATGCTGATGTAACTGAATAATTTATTTGAAATGTCAGATCCCTTTAAGACTGCCTATGGTGATGCCGAGTGACTGTCCTGTTATGCTGCTAATGGAATATCCTTTTCCTCCTCACTTTTCTTGCTGATAGCTAGTAAGACAATTTTTTCTTCTGGGCTCCGCCACCAGTGCCTAAGGCCAAATTTTTCTGCCCCTGTTTAACAGGGCGTCTAATAACAATTTTTGATGCAATACTTTGCACGTGGCTCTTTGTTGCGCTCCAATTACAGTATCTGTGAGGGGTTGCAGTGTTGTCTTGTGCCTAAGGCCATATTTTTCTGCCCCTGTTTAAAAGGGGCGTCTAATAACAATTTTTGATGCAATAATTTGCACGTGGCTCTTTGTTGTGCTCCAATTACAGTATCTCTGAGGGGTTGCAGTGTTGTCTTGTGCCTAAGGCCAAATTTTTCTGCCCCTGTTTAACAGGGACGTCTAATAACAATTTTTGATGCAATACTTGGCATGTGGCTCTTTGTTGCGCTCCAATTACAGTATCTGTGAGGGGTTGCAGTGTTGTCTTGTCCTAAGGCCATATTTTTCTGCCCCTGTTTAAAAGGGGCGTCTAATAACAACATTTTGATGCAATAATTTGCACGTGGCTCTTTGTTGTGCTCCAATTACAGTATCTGTGAGGGGTTTGCAGTGTTTCTTGTGCCTAAGGCCAAATGTTTCTGCCCCTGTTTAACAGGGACGTCTAATAACAATTTTTGATGCAATACTTGGCATGTGGCTTTTTGTTGCGCTCCTATTACAGTATGACATGGTTCAGATTCTACTTAACAATCCTACAGTCCTTGTCTTGTTTGCACCGCCTGTATACTGCTGTTCAAAGTATATAGGGCCAAAGGGTCTTGTCAAGGCCGATCCTCGCTATAGGCTCACTATGCAAGCTGCTTAGGGCCCTGCAAAGCAGCAAAGGCCCCCCCAAATTACTAGAGGCCCCGCCTGGTGAGAAGTCATTTTCGCCTCCTCACCCCACTTCTAAACTCGCTGGCTGAGTAATTTCCGACAGCAGAACACCCCCTACCCCGCTTCTTAACTTTCTTTAATGTGACATGTCACTGTCGTCAACTTCTCATTTTTAATGTGCCATGTCATTTTGCTTAGGGCCCCAGGGAGTTCAGGATTGGCACTGGGTCTTGTAATGACCTGGGGGAAGTGATGGCGGGAAAACTCATTCTATTTTTTTCAATGATGTGTATCCATATTGCAGGGACCAAACATTACATTAAAGCCGCAAGCAGTATTCAATTTTTTTTTCTTATAGTACAGTAATCTCATGTTGTGCAGGGACATTTCTAAACACGTGCCACTACTATAGACACCCAGCAGGTACGATATTTAAAGGATTTTTTCTTTTTCTTTTTCACTTTAAGCATCATTCAAATCGCTGCTCCCGAAAAAAACGACCATTTTTAAAACTTTTTTTTTCCATGATACAGTTCCCTAGGTAAAGACCCGTGTCTCAAAGATGTTTTCCAACAATAAATTGAATATTGGGCTTTAAAATGATCGTTTTTGAATTCGAACGTTCGAGTCCAATAGACTTCAATGGGGTTCTAAATGTTTGCGCGAACATTCGATATCTTCGAACGTTCTGGTGCGAACCGAACGCGGGGCTGTTTGGCTCATCCCTAATGTGTACCTTACAATCATGGCTGTATTTTCATTAAATTGGATTTTGTACAAAACATATTCTTATAATCACATTATTGTAAACGTGTAACATATTTATGTTATTTTGCTTAGATTTAAGAGCCAGTTTAAAATACCATATTCTGGCCTTTTATAAAGATACAACTAGGCTGTTTTTACCCCAGCAGCCTCAGATGGGTTAAATACTACAGGCCTTGAGGATGTTGAGACAGCTATTATTTGTATGTGAGTGTTCACAAATAATACATTTCCTTCCATTTCTCAGAAATGTAATCTGATTTGTATTTCCCATTTCAGCCACACTGTAAGATGCTAATCCCTGCACTGCCAGAGGGGCAGTAATGCTATGTAAAACTTAAGCACTGAAGGCTCCAGTAACAGCAAATGGATTGAGAATATACCTGCCAAATACTCAGCGACAACACTGTTATTATGATCTAGACTTTGTAGGGATTTTTTTTCCTGTGGTCTAATGAACTAATTATTAGTCTGGGTCAGTATCATGCTCAAGAATTAGTTCCCACTGCTGGACTGTTAAACTTCAATGGCTACTAAAATGAATGCAGCAGTTTAATCAATGAAAAATGTCCTAAACATCACAGGGATTATTTTAGGACACATGGCAAAGAGCAGTTGTGATGTGTGAAGTGCATCATCCCATATCAAACACCCAGATGTGATTTTACAGTAGTCATGGCAACTGTAAATACTTTTTCTGGTTGATGTACTGTACTGTGCTGCATATGTGGTTCACCTTACTGAAGTCCATATGACTCTGCAGGTTCATTTCACTAGCCAATGTTTGATCTGCAGTGTCAAATAGCAATAAACATTCTCCTTTCATTTTTAAATGGCTGATCTTAACTAATGAAAGTCTAAATCGAAATGGTTACTATAGGTTAATGCACTATAGGTTATTTTATAGGTTATGTGATAATTGGGGGTTTTGCTTAATTGTAGTGCTGTTAGAATTAAGTCCAGCTGAGAAATAACTGACAATACTGGGGTGCCATGGCTCTGCAGCTCACACATCTATTTGACAATGTGTGCAAACTAAACGTTGCTTTTAATGCAATTTGGTTGGTTGCAGACACGTCAGTAAGTTGAGCTAGGAATTTTTCTTTTTTTTACATGCATCGCCCTTTCATGTCCTCCTTGCTGCAGTTATAGGTGCGGGTAGTGCCCATTTTTCTTAGTGGAGATAATATATCTTGACATTCAACTTCCATTTTAGCAATGCAGCCATAGGATGAAATTACAATTGGCACCCAGTGCAGGCTTAACGAAAACTTTCTGGTTGCTACCAGGGGTGACTGCAGAATTTTAGACCAGAGTTTCTCTTCTGGCAACTCTCAACCAGCATAAAAGCAAACATATCTGTATGGGAATGCTAAGCCACATTTTACCTGGAGCTCCTCCTTCAAGCGACGATACTACTATGGGAGACTGCACTCTCTCACTGGAACTTTGCGGGTTCTTCCAGACATGCGGAACCTTTTCTCCATGAAGCCTTTTGGAAGGGGGAGTAGCGTAATGTGGTGGAAATCATGTCCTCCATGTTTTCTCTTAGTT
Organism: Rana kukunoris; assembly: GCA_029574335.1. Taxonomy (NCBI): domain Eukaryota; kingdom Metazoa; phylum Chordata; class Amphibia; order Anura; family Ranidae; genus Rana; species Rana kukunoris. The sequence continues at coordinate 230,490,597 of CM056049.1, read as the reverse complement.
GGGTGCCAAGCAAGGGTCATATGAGAGGCCTACCCTGGGGAGGGTTCTTCTGGGAAATGCCATGTAACTGTAACAGGATAACTTTGTTACACTTGGGGTACCTTTACTTTCATGAAATTTCTTTGTATGCCCTGGGGCAAGGCTGTGGCTGCCATGGAGCAATACTAGACCTTAAGGCTTTTAGAGATGAACATACACTGTGTGCACTTGCACCATAACTGTTCTCCTGTTAACTCTTGGGTCCCTGTGACAATGTACACCTTCTCTGTAACGTACATTTTGGAGGGACATGCTGAGCCTTGTCCACATCCACCTGTTTAGCCTATCACCGCTACCCTACTCCCAGTAACAGTATGGGGTGCCGCCGTGCATATAGTGCAGACTCAATGGGTTCCTTAATGCACATAATATAACTGAGTACTAAGATTTGTAGGTAAAGTTGATCAGGGGTAAATCCGATTGCCTCTCGGGGATCAGGAAGGCTAATTTTTTTCCCCTCCTGTAGCGAATTGGATCATGCTCCGCTGTTTTTTTTTTGCCTTCTTCTCTGGATCAACTGTGGGTATGGAGTTGGTGTATGGGATTGTACTGTGTTTTATTTTGTTTGTTTATTTTTTTATGGTTGAACTGGATGGACTTGTGTCTTTTTTCAACCTGACTAACTATGTAACTATGTAACTTCACTTAACGCTGATCACAGGCTGGGGACCTCTGTAGCATAAGACTGCTCCCATTGCTCTGAGAGAAAGACCACTCTTTGAGAGAGTGCCACCTATCTCAGGCACATGCTTATGACAGGCTGCTTGGTAAACTTCCGTTACCCTAGAAAACCACTGGTACCTTCATACTGTATTAACTCTTCACCCTGATGTATTCATACCCCAAAGTAACTTAGTGACCTGAACTGTGGAATAGTGCAGTTTACCCCTTTCAGTAACTTCAGACCAGGTGGGAACAAGATTTCAAAACTTTACTTGAAAAAGTGACATGAAAGCATTACAAAGTTCAACATTTAAAGACATAATTCTTCCCTTACCCTAACTCAGGCTATGTGCTGCACCGGCATACCTGCAAAAGGTGGAGTCCATGTAAATACCAAGTATATCAGAGGCATTTTCCCAGCAGCTGGTGTCTTCGGGGCACACCCCAGGTATTGATGACTTTACATTCATGTGGTAGTTAGTGACATTCTTATGCTCCTCGCAGGGCTGTTCTCCCTCTCCTTCCTTTATAGCCACCGGTTCTCTCGCTCTCTCTCTCTGGCCCAAAATGAGCCCTGAACTTCCCTCCTGGGTGCTCTATGTTACCGGACCACTGTCCCCTTTTTATATCACAGGATCAGTAAGTCAGACTCAGAGAAAAACCCACCACAGTACCAAAGAACCAGAAATGCATTAACTCCTACTCTCCTAACTGGCTATTTACAACGCACTTACAAGAAACTTTGCAAAAAACTTGCCACAATTCTTTGTAGAGAACATCTATGTCATATGGTCAGCAGACCTGACCTCACCAGCATTGCTACAAGCAACTGCATTTCACTTTCTCTCTTAGTCAGCCACTCACTCCCTCCTGGTACTTAGGCTACTTTCACACTGGGGGGCGTTGGGGACGTCTTTTTGTGCCGCTTTTCGGCCGCTAGTGGGGAGCTTTTAACCCCTGCTAGTGGGCAAAAAAAAGTGTTAAAATCGCCCACAAAGGGGCTCTTTGCTGGCGCTTAGGCGCTCTCTGGCTTTCACATTGGAGCGAGAGGAGAGGCGCTTTATAGGCACTATGCAGGCACAATTTTTAGCGATATAGTGCCTGTAAAGCGCCTCAGTGTGAAAGCAGCCTTAGAGTGGTACTTAGAGCGGGCTTTCAAAACTTGCACACCTGCACAGCCTTGCTACTGGTCTTCAGTAAAACATGGACACAGAGATAGAGTATTTATCTTTTTCAAGACTCAACAAAGTCTCTCTGGACTCCAGGACCAAATCTGTTGCTGTAGTAGTACTATTACTAAAAATTAGAATTACTTGCAGTAAGGCAGGTTAATAACCCTTATGATGGCTATATTTTCACCAGGTCCCCCAAAATTATACTAGATTCTTATCCAAGAATGCAGCCAGGCCAGGAAAGGAGCTTGGCAGCGAGCATGCCCTTCTCCTGAAACATACCAGGCCATACCACATGTCTGGCCTAGTGGATATGGCTTTCTGGGAGGGTCTTATCAGAATCTGGAAGCCCCATTTAAAATAAGGGGGCTCCCAGATATGAGAAGAGCACCAATAGTGTCCCTGTTTACTCATTTACAAAAAAGTTTAAATTGTAAATAAACATACACACACTACACATAAAAGACTTTATTAAAATAATAATAATGTCCTACAATATCCAAAAATAATAACACATGATGTCCAGAACTAATACACCAAAAAAAGGGAAATTGTTAGTGTAACATTAAGATAACATTAAATTAGATTTACAAGGTCACATATTAGCATGATGATGATTATTTTCACAAGTTTATAATCACTAAAAATTTCAATAACATTTTACATTTGTCCACAATGTTCAAAAATAATGTCCCGAAATGTCAAAAAAAATTATCCCATGGTGTCCAAAACTAATGTCCCACAATGTCCTGCCAAGTCCAAAAATACTTGGAGGCAGCCACATTGGCAAGGACAGGGGTACAGACAGTACAAGGGAGGAAAGAGGATGTGCAAGCCCTCCATCCAGGAGACAGAAGGCATACTGTATCACATATGACAGTATCTGTTCAGTACAGTGTATGCTGTAATATGTGGGTTATTTTGAAATACGTTTTTGTACCAATAAAATTGTTCTTATCTTTATTAAATTGCACATACAAGTTGTTTCAATTGCACCATCACAGTGCCTTAAAAATCCCATTGGGGGTGTTATTCATTTTCTTTAATGTACCATGTGCAATTCTTTTTTCATATATAAACACTTGAATGTCCAGGACCATTTTAAAAGACACAGGGATAGCTTTGTTTTGTCAGGAGATTAGCCAGAGGGGAGATGCAACTAGGCCTGGTAGAGTGGTCAATTTCCAATATGGCCAAGCCCATTTGCACAGGAATGTCGTGAGCGGGAACGCTTTAAAAGGGTCAGTAAATGATCAGTGTCTATTTTGATCAATAGAAATAACCAATCTATAGTTGACAGGCCATTGGATAAAACGCCACACACAGGGAAGTGGATTTCTATCGACCTGATACGATTGCAAGGTATCGATCCCATCTCTGTTTTTCAGCATGTGATCTCATAATCTGATCTATTAAAATTCCATTGTATTCATGAACAAATTATCTCGCCACTGCCAATCAATGCAAAACGATCAAAACATTTCCACCCTGTCTAATCCGCTCGGTTTGATCGAGTCCAATCTAAATGAACCAAAATCAGCAATGTTAGGGCTACGCGGTTGCTTGCAGATTTGATCATTTTGATTGAATTACACATTAATTGGATAATGCAATCTGGGCCGGTTCACATGATGGAAGCACAGTCCAGATGCGTTTCTGCATGAAAGTTTTTGATGTGTTTCGGTGCATTTTTTCCTTTACTTTAAAGCGGAACTTCAGTTATTTTTTTTAATCTTTCCATCTATTAAATCTTCTGCCCTTGTTGTTGTTTTAACTTTGGATAGTAAAACATTTTTTTTTCTGCCAGTGAATACCTTATACAGCCCACTTCCTGTTTCTTGTCTGGTAAAAAGACTAGGCTTCATAGACATCATGCACAGCTCCCTCTCACTCTCGTGAGAGTTTACCAGGAAGGGAGGGTTGATGAGTCATAAGAGGGCAAATTAGACCTGCAGAGCTGGAGGAGTGCCTCTGTGTGTCTGTGTAACCCCAGGAAGTGAACAGACAGCAGCTTTGGCTTCTCACAGTTAAAATGGTTGCAGCCAGACTCAGCGGAGGGAGATTTCTTCAGCATATTTGGCAAGTACAGAATCACAGTGTATAAATAAAATAATATGCAAAGTGGTTGGAGGGAAGCTTCAGAATGGCAAAGATGTTTTTATTTCAAATTATGTGAGCAGACTGCAGTTAATCTTTAAAGTGATATTAAAGTATTTTTGTTTTTTTGGTTTAAAAATAACAAACATGTTATACTTACCTGCTCTGTGCAGTTGGTTTTGCACAGAGAATCCCAGATCCTCTTCTTCTTAGGTCCCTCTTTGGTGCTCCTGGCCCCTCCCTCCTGCCAAGAGCCCCCACAGCAAGCAGCTGGCTATGGGGGCACCCGAGCGATTCAGACATGGAGATGCCTCTCAGCCCCACTCCTTCTCACTCCTAATTTGCTCAATATATTTGACAGCAGCGGGAGACAATGGTGCCTGCTGCAGTGTCTCAGCCAGTCAGAAGGGAGAGTCCCGGACAGCCGAGGCTCTTGTGCAATAGCGCTGGATTGAGATGGAACTCTGGTAATTATTAGGGGGGCTGCTGCACACAGAAGGTTTTTAATCTTAATACATAGAATGTATTACAAAAAAATAAAAAATTCTACCCCTTAATGACCATGGAGGCATCCATTTTTTGCGATATGGCACTGCGTTGCTTTAACTGACATTCTCGCAGTCATGCGATGCTGCACCCAAAAAAAAGGTATGGCCTCTGCGGTTTTTATTTTCTGCGCTATTAACAAACAAAGTTTACATTTTGAGAAAAATAACTGTTTTATATAAAAACAAAAATGCATCTTAAACACCCAATTCAGGCATGCTTTCCTACTAGAGGGTGATGTCATCAGAATTCAGGGTCCAGGATAACTGAGGGTTGCAAACACCTAGGAAATGTGTGCTCCTGTACTGTTTTTGAACATATTTTCGCAAGATTTATGATCCCAAACTCTCCCAGAATTCCACAACAAGAGTCTGATGTCGCGTACACACTCGATCACTTTTTGTGATGGAAAAAAAACAACGTTTTAAAAACCGTCATTTAAAATGTGTGTGGGCAAAACGTTGTTTTATGTCTTCTGAAAAACGACAAAAAAAAAATTCAAAAATGTTTGAATTTTTTATGTCGCTTTTCAAAATGTCATTTTTTGTGTCATAAAAAATGATCGTGTGTGGGCAAAACGACGTGTAAAACAACGTTTTTAACCACTTGCCTACTGTGCACCTACACCCCCTTCCTGCCCAGACAAAATGTTAGCTTCCGGCACTGCGTCGCTTTAACTGACAATTGCGCGGTCGTGCGACGTGGCTCCCAAACAAAATTGGCGTCCTTTTTTTCCCCACAAATAGAGCTTTCTTTTGGTGGTATTTAATCGCCACCGTGCGGTTTTTATTTTTTGCGCTATAAACAAAAAAAGAGCGACAATTTTGAAAAAAGACACAATATTTTTTGCTTTTTGCTATAATAAATATCCCATTTAAAAAAAAAAAAAACATTTTTTATCTCAGTTTAGGCCGATACGTATTCTTCTACATATTTTTGGTAAAAAAAAATAAAAAATAAAATCGCAATAACCGTATATTGACTGGTTTGCGCAAAAGTTATATTGCCTACAAAATACGGGACATAATTATGATTTTTTTTTATTTATTTTTTTACTAGGAATGGCGGCGATCTGCGATTTTTTTCCGGGACTGGGGGCATTATAGCGGACACATCGGACACTTTTGACACATTTTTGGACCATTTACATTTATACAGTGAACAATGCTATAAATATGCATTGATAACTGTATAAATGTAACTGGCAGGGAAGGGGTTAACCACTAGGGGGCGGGGAGGGGTTAAAATGTTTCTCCTAGTTTGTGTTCTAACTGTGGGGGGAGGGGGGTGACTGGGGAGGTGACCGATTGTGTCCCTATGTACAAGGGACACAATCGGTCGCCTCTCTCCCTGACAGGGACGTGCAGCTCTGTGTTTACACACAGAGCTCCATGTCCCAGCTCAGTTACACGGCAAATCACGGGTGCCTGGCGGCCATCGCGGCCGCCGGGCGCACACGCACGGGGGTCCCAGTGATGCGACGGGTGCGTGCGCGCGCGCGCCCCTAGCAACTTCTATGATTGCACGTCATATGACGTGCAGCCAGGACAATGGAGTTACCCGCCCGCCCATCATATGGCGGTGGACGGTGACAAGTGGTTAAACCCTCGCAAGCTCAGAAGCAAGTTATGAGACGGAGCTTCAATGGAACAGAGTGCCATCGAACGTGTGTACGTAACCGCGCTTTGCAAGAGCATTTTCAGAAAACGATGGTGTGTAGGCAACGTCGTTTTTTTTTAAATTAAGTTTGAAAACGTTGTTTTGTTTCGTGAGATAAAACGTCGTTTTTTTTTCATCGCAAAAAGTGATCGTGTGTACGCGGCATGAGAGTCTGGGTGAGGAGCTGCTCATACAATTTTAGATTGGGCTGAATGAAAAAATAATCAAACTGGTTCCTCCATCAACGCTATACAGTGAGGATGATGAAGCCCCCTGGTGGCTACCATCAGAATGCCTGAGCAGCAGCTGCATTCAATTGGATATAAAGCCGTTCTTCACCCTAGAAACAAATAATTAAAAGTCCACAGCTACGAATCCTGTAGCTGCAGAGACCTTTAGGGCCCTTTCACATGGGGCGGATTAGTAATGATTCGCCTCCGTGTGTCCGTAAGCTCAGCGGGGATCGCTCTGTAAATCCCTGCTGAGCCGTCGGATAACAGGGCGGTCTCCGCCACACTGTGCAGGGACAGCCCGTCTGTTCTCCTCTCTCCCTCCCTCCACCCTATGGGGGAGCGGATGAACGCGGACCGTGTGTCCGTGTTCATCTGATCCGCTCTGCAGACGGAAGAAAAAATCGTTTTTTTTTTTCCATCTGCAAAATCGGATCTTTGCGGAGGCAGGTGATTGAACATCCCGCTGACACCCGCAATCACATAGGGACCAATGTATGTCCCTTTTTTCATTCAGCAAACACATAGATATAAAATTAAGACATACGCAAGGACATGGTGAGATGATACTATGGCAGTTCAGCGATCAGCTAGGATCTCTTTGATCCGCCGTGATCTATCTTTTTTTACGATGCCTGCGCCAGTTTTTTGAGGCAAGTGCTGTATTCAGAAAGCACTTGCCTCGTAATTAGCCCTGGCGGATCGTAAATCCCCCGGCGGAATGCAAATTCCGCGGCTAGGGGGAGTTTACTATTTTAAATCACGCGCGTCCCCGCGCGACCGTACTGTACTGCGCATATGCGCCGCCGGCAAAATTTCCTAGCGTGCATTGCTTTAAATGACATCGCAAGAACGGACGTTTGTTTTCGATGTTAACGCAATTAACGTATGGCCGTATTCCCGACGACTTACGTAAACGACGTAAAAAAAATTCAAAACGACGCGGGAACGACGGCCATACTTAAACATAGGATCCGCCGCACTTACCCCCGCATATAGCAGGGGTAACGATCCCCGGAAAAAGACGAACGCAAACGACGTTAAAAAAAAAAAGCGAGGCCGGCCGGCGTTCGGTTCTGAATCGGCGGTTCTCCTCATTTGCATATTCGTCGCGTAGAAAAAAAGAAGCGCCACCTAGCGGACGGCGGGAGAATGCAGCCTAAGAAACTGACAGTGAACTCACTTACACCAGCTCTAAGGGAGATCTATGCGGAACCTGATTCGAGGAATCAGCCGCATAGATCCGAGCGTCGGATCTCACAGATCCGACGGTGTATCAGTAATACACCGTCGGATCTCTACATGAATCTACCCCACGGTCCGCATGTCTTCTTGAAAGAAGCTTAATAATGGGACAATTACCTGTAGAGAGATTCAGCTCTCTTTCCCAAGTTCTGGTTCTTGTTGGTCCTCCTGGCTCCCAGCACTGGAATGCTTACCCTTGGAAAGCCAGCTGTGACTGCTTGCGGCTTTACAGCCAGATTCCCCTGTGCATGTGAAAGCTGCTGCGCAATGTTAATCTGTGAAAATGGTCTTGAGACAGTGAATGAGACCTGGGCCTAGCAATCTTGTGGGGATGCTTGGCTCTTGTAGGGCTTGGGTTGCCGCTTGTAACCCACTCACAATTTTAAGATTTTCCAAACCATGTGAAAGAGAGCACAACAGACTTAAGTGGAAAGGGCAGACAGGGTGACAAAAAGAACAAGGGGCTTGTCTCTTGAGTATGGTTTGCACGCTCCAGTCATTCTTGATTTGGGTGAAAGTTGCGGGGCTGTTCACACAACAGAACATTATCGTGAAATGCATTTGGAGGGGTGATGTTGTGAGAGTTGTGTTGGGAGGGGTGTTATGTTCAGAACACTTCTGACGCTGCGTGTACTTTAAGGTTCTAACGCATGAGGCACAACAGTTTCACAAGCTAATGGGTTATTCGCAGGCATGTGGGGCAGACAATGGGGGGAGGGTATATCCGGGGATGCGGCACATTTTGGGGGATGGTTCTTCGGGGGATATGGTGTGGTGGAGGGACTATAGGGCTGGAGGGGGGGGTGGGGTTTAAGGGGAGTTCTGCGGAGGGGTTCCAGGGGGGATGCCACTTAAAGGAGGGCCAGGCGGGGTCATAGTAAGCGAGTTCCATGCGGAGGCTGAAAAGGGGCCCCAGTGACTTACTGGGTCCCCAGCTACACTAAAAAGGATCCCAGGCTGTATGCCATGCGGTGGGGGATCGGCTTGAGGAGACCCGAGGCATTGACCGGGAGATTGACAGGTACACTTCAAACTGTCAACCGTGACCCTGATTGAATTTACTGGGAGGATTCGCTCAAGAATCCATTTAGCTCATTCAAGTACTAGGTCTGTGGCAGAGGCCCGAGCCAGGCCTGTGGCAGAGGTCTGTTCCTCCCAGCAACCTAAGTGACACTTCGGCTGCCAGGCTTGCTTTTCATAACTATCCTGGGCCTGATACTGCAAATGTTCTTCTTCTGCTTCATCATTCTTTCCTATCCTACTTCGTGTTGATGTTGGCCGTGTTGGTCCTTGGAAATAAAGCATTCAAAAAATCCATTGCTGACTGGACATTCGCTCACTACCTGTACTCACTACTATCACCCCTAGAGAAGCCACCGAGGGTAACTTAATACACAGATCCCAAAAACAACCAGGGGCTCCAGAATGGGGTAGCGCTATATATATATATATATATATATATATATATATATATGTATATAAGAAGGCCAGTATGGTGGCCTGAGTTTATGGGAGGAGCCCGGAGGGTATTTAAGCAGCCCACTCACACATGCTCTTTGTCGGTTCAGTGTGCAGTACTACACGTCACTGGGCCGACTCTTTCCAGCTCACCTCATGTCCGTGAGTCTGCGCATTCAATCGCATTCGACACCCTCCCGCCCTTCCCTTTTTCAGGGCACTTCTCAGCATATCCTTCTTCAATTAACTACCCATTACTTACTTTGGGTATGCCCCCTTTTCTTGGCATACTGACCAGACCACCAAGGCACACTTCAGGTCTATTTATGTTGTAAGTCTTGTCGCCTGTTAATGTGATCCACATCACTCTCAGTCAGAGGGCCACAACCATAAATATATATATATCCCTATGCAGTGCTTTAAGTGGGCCAAAAGAGGTGCCGGTACTCTATTAGGCGCCGGTGCTCCCCCCCCCCCCAATACTGAACATGAAAATACCCTTAGAAAGTACCCTGAAAAAGAGCTACTGTAGAAAGAGCTACTGAACATAAATAAAATGTGCAAAAGGGTATTGAACAAAATGTTGTACAAAATGTACATAAAATTAATTATAAAAATTATAATAACATACTAACCATAGAACAGTAAACGGTAAACCATCAGCCCCCCCCCCCCACCATCATCATCATTAATTACATCACCATATGCCCCCCTCACCATCATATCAGCCCCCCCCCCCCCACCATTATTACAAAATCACCATCCCCCTCAGCATCATTAACAGCCCCCCTGCCACCATCATCATTACAAAATCATCAGTCCCACCATCATCATCATTACAAAATCATCATCCCCCCTCACCGTCATCATCATCATCAGCCCCCCCCCCAAACCATCATCATCATCATCACTAAAAAAAATCAGGTCCCCTCACCATCGCAAGCCAGCCCCCCCCCCCTCCCCCACCATCATCAGCATTAAAAAAATACATCAGTGTCCCCATCAGAAGTCCCCTTACATCAGTGTCCCCATCAGATGTCCCCTTACATCAGTGTCCCCATCAGCAGCCCCCTTACATCAGAGTGTGTCCCCATCAGCAGTCCCCTTACATCAGAGTGTGTCCCCATCATCAGCCCCCTTACATCAGATTGTCCCCCATCAGCAGCCCCCTTACATTAGAGTGTCCCCCATCAGCAGACCTCTTACATCAGAGTGTCCCCCATCAGCAGCCCCCTTACTTAAGAGTGTCCCCCATCAGCAGCCCTCTTACATCAGAGTGTCCCCCATCAGCAGCCCTCTTAGGGAGAGGAGGGGGAGAGAAGAGGGGGGAGTAGGGGGAGTAGGGGGAAAGGAGGGGGAGAGAAGAGGAGGGGGAGAGAAGAGGGGGAGAGAGGAGAAGGGGGAGGAGAGAGGAGAGGGGGAGAGAAGAGGAGGGGGAGGTAGGGAGAGGAGGGGGAGAGGAGAGGAAGAGGGAGAGGAGAGGAGAGAGGGAGAGGAGAGGAGGGAGGGAGAGGAGAGGGGGAGAGGGGAGAGGAGGAGAGAGGAGAGGAGGGAGGGAGAGGAGAGGGGAAGAGGGGAAGGTAGGGAGAGGAGGGAAGGAGGGGGAGAGGGGGAGAGAGAGAGGGGAGAGAGGAAGGGGAGGGGGAGAGGGGAGAGAGGATAGGGGGGAGAGTAGGAGGGGGAGGAGAGGGGGAGGTAGGGAGAAGAGGGGGTGGAGAGGGGGGAGAGGAGAGTGGAGGTAGGGAGAGGAGGGGAGAGAAGAGGGGGAGGTAGCGGGAGTAAGGGAGAGGGGGGAAGGGAGAGAGGAGAGAGGAGAGGAGGGGCGAGAGGAGAGGGGAGAGGAGGGAAGGAGACCTTTACATTCAGGCAATGTGCTTGGTACGATCATGACATCACACATGTAAGGAGTCTGAGGACAGATCAGTCTGTACACAGTCACACTATACAGTGTACTTTAAGTTCACAGTCACTCACTGGGGTTCTGCTCTGCAGACTGCATCCGATGACTCTGTCCAGCACAAACCCTGCCTCGATGCCTCCAGCTGTCACCAATCACCAGGCACTGACTTCTCCGATCAGCTATAGCCTGTCTGCATGTGAGTGACACTGTCGCTGTACACACAGGACAGGCGACAGAATACCGGCAGGCGGGAGAGCTGGCCTCTACAAATGATGGTCACAGGGAGGCGGCTCAGGGATCACATGACTAGACTCGGGATAGAAGGAAGGAAGGGGGGGAGCCGCGAGCCGCGGCGCCGCTCCTGCATTTACACTATACACTGGCCTCGGTGGCAATTAGCTTCTAAGCGGGGCAGGCGAAATGGGATGACAGGCGGGCGGCAATCTGCCGCTCCCCTGAAAGTGCCGCCTGGTACAATGGTACCATTGTGTCCCATGGTAGGGCCAGCCCTGATCATATTCCTGGCCTGGGGCTGCGTTCCGGTACGGGAAACCCACGTACTGGGCGCACGGAGAGGTGCTGGTACACTCCAGGGCCATTTTTGGAAGTGGCGGTACTGAGTATATATATATATATATGTATATAAGAAGGCCAGTATGGTGGCCTGAGTTTATGGGAGGAGCCCGGAGGGTATTTAAGCAGCCCACTCACACATGCTCTTTGTCGGTTCAGTGTGCAGTACTACACGTCACTGGGCCGACTCTTTCCAGCTCACCTCATGTCCGTGAGTCTGCGCATTCAATCGCATTCGACACCCTCCCGCCCTTCCCTTTTTCAGGGCACTTCTCAGCATATCCTTCTTCAATTAACTACCCATTACTTACTTTGGGTATGCCCCCTTTTCTTGGCATACTGACCAGACCACCAAGGCACACTTCAGGTCTATTTATGTTGTAAGTCTTGTCGCTGTTAATGTGATCCACATCACTCTCAGTCAGAGGGCCACAACCAATATATATATAATATCCCTATGCAGTGCTTTAAGTGGGCCAAAAGAGGTGCCGGTACTCTATTAGGCGCCCGTGCTCCCCCCCCCCCCCAATACTGAACATGAAAATACCCTTAGAAAGTACCCTGAAAAAGAGCTACTGTAGAAAGAGCTACTGAACATAAATAAAATGTGCAAAAGGGGTATTGAACAAAATGTTGTACAAAATGTACATAAAATTAATTATAAAAATTATAATAACATACTAACCATAAACAGTAAACGGTAAACCATCAGCCCCCCCCCCCCCACCATCATCATCATTAATTACATCACCATATGCCCCCTCACCATCATATCAGCCCCCCCCCCCCCACCATATTACAAAATCACATCCCCCTCAGCATCATTAACAGCCCCCCTGCCACCATCATCATTACAAAATCATCAGTCCCACCATCATCATCATTACAAAATCATCATCCCCCCTCACCGTCATCATCATCATCAGCCCCCCCCCCAAACCATCATCATCATCATCACTAAAAAAAATCAGGTCCCCTCACCATCGCAAGCCAGCCCCCCCCCCCACCCCACCATCATCAGCATTAAAAAAATACATCAGTGTCCCCATCAGAAGTCCCCTTACATCAGTGTCCCCATCAGATGTCCCCTTACATCAGTGTCCCCATCAGCAGCCCCCTTACATCAGAGTGTGTCCCCATCAGCAGTCCCCTACATCAGAGTGTGTCCCCATCATCAGCCCCTTACATCAGATTGTCCCCCATCAGCAGCCCCCTTACATTAGAGTGTCCCCCATCAGCAGACCTCTTACATCAGAGTGTCCCCCATCAGCAGCCCCCTTACTTAAGAGTGTCCCCCATCAGCAGCCCTCTTACATCAGAGTGTCCCCCATCAGCAGCCCTCTTAGGGAGAGGAGGGGGAGAGAAGAGGGGGGGGTAGGGGGAGTAGGGGGGGGGGAAAGGAGGGGAGAGGGGAGAGGAGGGGAGAGAAGAGGAGGAGAGAGGGGGAGGAGAGAGGAGAGGGGAGAGAAGAGGAGGGGGGAGGTAGGGAGAGGAGGGGGAGAGGAGAGGAGAGAGGGAGAGGAGAGGAGAGAGGGAGAGGAGAGGAGGGAGGGAGAGGAGAGGGGGAGAGGGGAGGAGGGAGGGAGAGGAGAGGAGGGAGGGAAGGAGAGGGAAGGGGGAGGTAGGGAGAGAGGAGAGGAAGGAGGGGGAGAGGGGGAGAGAGGAGGGGAGAGAGGAAGGGGAGGGGGAGAGGGGAGAGAGGATAGGGGGGAGAGTAGGAGGGGGAGGAGAGGAGGGAGGTAGGGAGAAGAGGGGGTGGAGAGGGGGGAGAGGAGAGGTGGAGGTAGGGAGAGGAGGGGGAGAGAAGAGGGGGAGGTAGCGGGAGTAGGGGGAGAGGGGGAGAGAGGAGAGAGGAGAGGAGGGGGCGAGAGGAGAGGGGGAGAGGAGGGAAGGAGACCTTTACATTCAGGCAATGTGCTTGGTACGATCATGACATCACACATGTAAGGAGTCTGAGGACAGATCAGTCTGTACACAGTCACACTATACAGTGTACTTTAAGTTCACAGTCACTCACTGGGGTTCTGCTCTGCAGACTGCATCCGATGACTCTGTCCAGCACAAACCCTGCCTCGATGCCTCCAGCTGTCACCAATCACCAGGCACTGACTTCTCCGATCAGCTATAGCCTGTCTGCATGTGAGTGACACTGTCGCTGTACACACAGGACAGGCGACAGAATACCGGCAGGCGGGAGAGCTGGCCTCTACAAATGATGGTCACAGGGAGGCGGGCTCAGGGATCACATGACTAGACTCGGGATAGAAGGAAGGAAGGGGGGGAGCCGCGAGCCGCGGCGCCGGCTCCTGCATTTACACTATACACTGGCCTCGGTGGCAATTAGCTTCTAAGCGGGGCAGGCGAAATGGGATGACAGGCGGGCGGCAATCTGCCGCTCCCCTGAAAGTGCCGCCTGGTACAATGGTACCATTGTGTCCCATGGTAGGGCCAGCCCTGATCATATTCCTGGCCTGGGGCTGCGTTCCGGTACGGGAAACCCACGTACTGGGCGCACGGAGAGGTGCTGGTACACTCCAGGGCCATTTTTGGAAGTGGCGGTACTGAGTATATATATATATATATGTATATAAGAAGGCCAGTATGGTGGCCTGAGTTTATGGGAGGAGCCCGGAGGGTATTTAAGCAGCCCACTCACACATGCTCTTTGTCGGTTCAGTGTGCAGTACTACACGTCACTGGGCCGACTCTTTCCAGCTCACACCTCATGTCCGTGAGTCTGCGCATTCAATCGCATTCGACACCCTCCCGCCCTTCCCTTTTCAGGGCACTTCTCAGCATATCCTTCTTCAATTAACTACCCATTACTTACTTTGGGTATGCCCCCTTTTCTTGGCATACTGACCAGACCACCAAGGCACACTTCAGGTCTATTTGTTGTAAGTCTTGTCGCCTGTTAATGTGATCCACATCACTCTCAGTCAGAGGGCCACAACCATAAATATATATATATCCCTATGCAGTGCTTTAAGTGGGCCAAAAGAGGTGCCGGTACTCTATTAGGCGCCGGTGCTCCCCCCCCCCCCCAATACTGAACATGAAAATACCCTTAGAAAGTACCCTGAAAAAGAGCTACTGTAGAAAGAGCTACTGAACATAAATAAAATGTGCAAAAGGGTATTGAACAAAATGTTGTACAAAATGTACATAAAATTAATTATAAAAATTATAATAACATACTAACCATAGAACAGTAAACGGTAAACCATCAGCCCCCCCCCCCCCCACCATCATCATCATTAATTACATCACCATATGCCCCCCTCACCATCATATCAGCCCCCCCCCCACCATTATTACAAAATCACCATCCCCCTCAGCATCATTAACAGCCCCCCTGCCACCATCATCATTACAAAATCATCAGTCCCACCATCATCATCATTACAAAATCATCATCCCCCCTCACCGTCATCATCATCATCAGCCCCCCCCCAAACCATCATCATCATCATCACTAAAAAAAATCAGGTCCCCTCACCATCGCAAGCCAGCCCCCCCCCCCCACCCCACCATCATCAGCATTAAAAAAATACATCAGTGTCCCCATCAGAAGTCCCCTTACATCAGTGTCCCCATCAGATGTCCCCTTACATCAGTGTCCCCATCAGCAGCCCCCTTACATCAGAGTGTGTCCCCATCAGCAGTCCCCTTACATCAGAGTGTGTCCCCATCATCAGCCCCCTTACATCAGATTGTCCCCCATCAGCAGCCCCCTTACATTAGAGTGTCCCCATCAGCAGACCTCTTACATCAGAGTGTCCCCATCAGCAGCCCCCTTACTTAAGAGTGTCCCCCATCAGCAGCCCTCTTACATCAGAGTGTCCCCCATCAGCAGCCCTCTTAGGGAGAGGAGGGGGAGAGAAGAGGGGGGGGTAGGGGGAGTAGGGGGAAAGGAGGGGGAGAGGAGAGGAGGGGGAGAGAAGAGGGGGAGAGAGGAAGAGGGGAGGAGAGAGGAGAGGGGGAGAGAAGAGGAGGGGGGAGGTAGGGAGAGGAGGGGGAGAGGAGAGGAGAGAGGAGAGGAGAGGAGAGAGGGAGAGGAGAGGAGGGAGGGAGAGGAGAGGGGGGAGAGGGGAGGAGGGAGGGAGAGGAGAGGAGGGAGGGAGAGGAGAGGGGAAGAGGGGGAGGTAGGGAGAGGAGGGAAGGAGGGGAGAGGGGGAGAGAGGAGGGGAGAGAGGAAGGGGAGGGGGAGAGGGGGAGAGAGGATAGGGGGGAGAGTAGGAGGGGGAGGAGAGGAGGGAGGTAGGGAGAAGAGGGGGTGGAGAGGGGGAGAGGAGAGGTGGAGGTAGGGAGAGGAGGGGGAGAGAAGAGGGGGAGGTAGCGGAGTAGGGGGGAGGGGGAGGGAGAGGAGAGAGGAGAGGAGGGGGCGAGAGGAGAGGGGAGAGGAGGGAAGGAGACCTTTACATTCAGGCAATGTGCTTGGTACGATCATGACATCACACATGTAAGGAGTCTGAGGACAGATCAGTCTGTACACAGTCACACTATACAGTGTACTTTAAGTTCACAGTCACTCACTGGGGTTCTGCTCTGCAGACTGCATCCGATGACTCTGTCCAGCACAAACCCTGCCTCGATGCCTCCAGCTGTCACCAATCACCAGGCACTGACTTCTCCGATCAGCTATAGCCTGTCTGCATGTGAGTGACACTGTCGCTGTACACACAGGACAGGCGACAGAATACCGGCAGGCGGGAGAGCTGGCCTCTACAAATGATGGTCACAGGGAGGCGGGCTCAGGGATCACATGACTAGACTCGGGATAGAAGGAAGGAAGGGGGGGAGCCGCGAGCCGCGGCGCCGCTCCTGCATTTACACTATACACTGGCCTCGGTGGCAATTAGCTTCTAAGCGGGGCAGGCGAAATGGGATGACAGGCGGGCGGCAATCTGCCGCTCCCCTGAAAGTGCCGCCTGGTACAATGGTACCATTGTGTCCCATGGTAGGGCCAGCCCTGATCATATTCCTGGCCTGGGGCTGCGTTCCGGTACGGGAAACCCACGTACTGGGCGCACGGAGAGGTGCCGGTACTCTCCAGGGCCATTTTTGGAAGTGGCGGTACTGAGTATCGCCGCGTTCCGGCCCAGTTAAAGCACTGTCCCTATGTACTTTCATATGTGTCGTATCTATACATAATACACTCTTTAAATGTGCTTTAAAATGTATGGTTTGCCCTTTAATTAACAAGAAAATAATGATATTATGCTGTTGGGCTGGTATAATAATGCTATGGGGCTGGTATGAAATGATTTCCAGGGCTGGTTCTCATTCCCAGTCTGGCCCTGTGCAGTACTTACCTGTTGCTCCAGCTTGCTGTACTTACCTGCTGTATCCAGCATGCTGCACTTTCCACTGCAACCTGCTTCCTGCTGTGTGCAGTCTGCACAACTATCAGCTCTCCTGGGTCCTGCTACTCTCCCCGTCTGGTATCCACCTGCAGAGAGACCTCCGCGCCTACATCTCCCATCTGTGGTATGGCTGACAATCCCTGCTTCTTTGGGCTTTGTGTTACCTGTTCTCACCTTCAGGAACACAGAGCACTCAGCATTTTGGCTTCAGGACCAGGTACGTGACACAGCTATTTGACCAGAGTAGCTCCAGCACCATTTAAAATAATTTTTAGTCTCAGTGGTTTCGGCAGCCCCTGACAAAATTAGCATTGGAAGCGCCAACTGTCAGCAATGAACAAGATTCAGCATTAAGCCCAGGAGCTGAAACAATTCAGGCTTATTATCTTGTTAAGAAACTTGGAAAAGTCAGCGGCACACTGAAACGGGATTCCAATAAAACGTATTTATTGTAGTGTAGACATATGCAGTCACAGGAATGAACGCTAGGTTAACCTTCACTACAATAATGAAGTCTTATTGGTATCCTGTTGCGGTGTGCAGCTACCTTTTCCAAGTTTCCTTGTTTGTTGCAGTGGCGAGCCAGGCTAGCACCTGTGGTTTTACCTGCTGTGGGATCTCCTCAGCTCACCTGGAGCTGTGATTTCTTCTCTGCCTTCCTGCCCTATTATCTTGTTATCAGGCTTTATTCTGCAACAGGACAATGACCCCAACCATACAGTCAATGTCATTAATAACTATCCTTATCATGAAGAAAAACAAGGAGTCCTGGAAGTGATGGTTTGGTCTCCACAGAGCCTTGATCTCAACATCATCAAGTCTGTCTGGAATTGCATGAAGAGACAGAAGGATTTGAAGTAGCCTACATTAACAGGAGATCTGTTGTTAGTTCTCCAAGATGTTTGGAACAACCATGCCTCATACATGCTCATCCGTGCCTCATACATGCCCATTCATGCCTCATCCATGCCTCATACATGCCCATCTGTGCATCATCTGTGCCTCATACATTTCCATCCCTGCTTCATCCGTGCCTCATACATGCCCATACATGTCCATCCATGCCTCATACATGCCCATCAATGCCTCATATATGCCTATGTGTGCCTCATCTGTGCCTCATACATGCCTATCCGTGCTTAATACATTCCTCATACATGCTCTTCCGTGCCTCATACATGCCCACCCGTGCCTCATCTGTGCCTCATAAATGCCCATCTGTGCCTTATCCATGGCTCATACATGCTCATCTGTGCCTCATCCCTGCTTCATACATGCCCACCCATGCCTCATCCGTGCCTCATACATGCCCATCCATGCCTCATCTGTGCCTCATACATGCCCACCCGTGCCTCATCCATGCCTCATACATGCCCATTAGTGACTCATCTGTGCCTCATACATGCCTATCCATGCCCACCTGTGCCTCATCCGTGCCTCATAAAATGCCCATCCGTGCCTCATCCATGGCTCATCCATGCCTATCCATGCCTCATCCATGGCTCATCTATGCCCATCTGTGCCTCATACTTACCCATCCATGCCTCATCTATGCTTCCTCGGTGCCTCATACATACCCATCCATGTCTCATCCATGCCTCATCTATGCCCACCTGTGCCTAATATGTGCCTGAAATGCCCATCCGTGCCTCATCCGTGGCTCATCCATGCCCATCTGTGCCTCATACTTACACATCCGTGCCTCATCTATGCTTCCTCTGTGCCTCATGCATACCCATCCATGTCTCTTCCGTGCCTCATCGATGCCCAGCCGTGCCTCTTCCGTGCTCATCAATGCCTCATATGTGCACATCCATGCCTCATCTGTGCCCAACCATGCCTCATCCATGCCTCTTTTATACCCATCCATGCCTTATCCATGCCTTATCCATGCCTCATCCGTGCCGATCTATGACTAATTGGTGCTCATCCATACCTTGTCTATGCTCTATCCTTGCCACATCAGTGCTCATCCACGCCTCATCCATGCCACATCCCTGCCCATCTATGCCTCATCCGTGCCCATCCATGCTAATCCATACGTCACCCCTGTCACATCAGTGCTCATCAGTGTTTAGCCCGATGGTGCTCCCTACATGTTGGGCCTCTGTATGTGGTCAGGCTGTGTTAAAGTCTCACACATGTGGTATCGCCATATTTAGGAGGAGTAGCAGAATGTGTTTTGGGGTGTACATGCTATGTGTTAGAAATATCTTATACATGGACAGCGTTGTGTAAAAAAAAATGTGTTTTCTTTTACTTTCCACATTGTCCAAAAACTTGTGGAAAAACATGTCATTCAAAAGACTCATTATGCCTCCTAGATTATGTGTTGGGGTGTTTGCTTTACAAAATGGTGTTTCCATTGCCCTGGTGCTCCTATGAATTAGAATCAATTTACTGTATGTGATCATTTATGCAAATGAGTCACGTTACTGTGTTATTGCATGCAGTAAACATTAGTGAACTGACCCCATAGTTTCAAATTAGACACTAAGTGAAGTTTTTTGGGGACCAGTGACACTAATACAGTGATCAGTGCTAAATAAATATGCATTGTCACTGTACTAATGGCACTGGCAGGGAAGGAGTTAAAGCAAAGCTCCGCCTGGGTAAAGAAATACTGCAGCTGCTGACTTTTAAAAAAAATATACATTCCTGTCCAGGAAGCCCGCGATGTTGGCACCTGAAGCCGACCCATCCCTTGGCTCCGGGTGCAGGCATCCTTACTAAGGGACACCTGAAGTGAAGCCTTACGGCTTCACAGCCTGTTTCCTACTGTGCATGCACGAGTCATGTTGCATGTTCTTAATGGTCCCTGCTGTCTTCTGGGACATGTGTATCTCCCAGAAGGGAGCAGGGAAAGAAGTAGGAGGAGGCCGGACATTATGTAGTTTGCTGCACAAGATTGCAGTGATCTTTCCCCGTAAGTGGGAGTAGATACCTGGATTTGACAGGTATCCACTCCCCCCTACCCCACTGAAGGGTGCCAAACGTGGAAACGGAGAGGGGAGGGATTCGATCTGCAGAAGTTCCATTTCTGGGTGGAACTCTACTTTAATATCAGGGGTGATCAAAGGTTTAAATGTATTCCAACAGAGTGTTTTCTACCTGTGTGGGGAGTGTTTGATCTATGAGAATGCAGAGATCAGTGTTCCTGCTTTGTAGAAACACAGGATCACTACCTCCCCTTCTCACAGAAAGGCCTTGCTTAATAGTCGGGGCATGATTGGTGGGTCCTAGCGGACATCGCATCCGCCAGACCTGCTAATTGGCTCCCGCTGTGTCCAATCACAGTGGGAGTGGTTACGTGTAGCGTGCGTGCACGCCCCAGTCCCAGAAATACAGGATCACGTACAGGTACATGAGCCACTTTGCCGCTATATATATATATATATATATATATATATATATATATATATATATATATATTAGGGCTGTTACTGATCAAAATGTTTGCGTTCGATTAATCGTTTTTTTTTTTTTATCGATTAATCGACTAATTTCGATTAATTATAACGCACATACAGATCCAACTACTTTTAGCTGATCTCCTTGCAGGCTGATTCCCAGTGCAGCTACCAACCACTGGAAAAATGGATAGCAGGATAAAAAAAAACAAAGGCAGTGCTCGATGGGAATAGCATTAAAACTTTTATAGTCTTCAAGTAGGTAATCAAATAAATATTGCACTGGAGATAAAATCGATGTAGCTACATAAACTGTAAAAATGGTGCGAGTAATACCAAACGGTACCAAAAGCAGTCATAAAAACATGTAGTATGATACTAGTATAAAAATGTGTACAACAATACCACTGCTGAATCCAGATGAGGAGGGGTTAACATCAGTACGCCATGAAGGGAACTATCACAACTCCCAGTGGATGGTTGTAGAATCCCAGGTTGATAGAGGGAAGTGATAGAGGGAAGTGTAAACAGCCCTTGCGTGTGGCAGATAGTAAGGTCCCACCGGCATGCAGATATGAAGGCACAGCAAAGGAGCCCTTCAGATGGACACGACAAGCCCCGCCGGTGTCCGTGACATTACCGGGTCTCCGACGGGAACTCCCTGAAGGCCCAGAAGCTGGCAGAGAGGTGAGTACCAATCAAAAGAATTTTAATCGATCAAAAAAAATTAAAGATTAATCGATTAATTATAAGTTAATTTGCACAGCCCTAATATATATATATATTAGGGCTGCTACTGATCAACATTTTTGTGTTCGATTAATTGTTTTTTTTTTAGTCGATTAATCGACTAATTTTGATTAATTATAACGCACTTACAGATCCAACTACTGTTAGCTGATCTCCATGCAGGCTGATTCCCAGTGCAGCTCCCAACAACTGGAAAAATGGATAGAAGGATACAAAAAACACACAAAGGCAGCGCTCAATGGGAATAGCATTAAAACTTTTATAGTCTTCAAGTAGGTAACCAAATAAATATTGCACTGGAGATAAAATCGATGTAGCTACATAAACTGTAAAAATGGTGCGAGTAATACCAAACGGTAGCAAAAGCAGTCATAAAAACATGTAGCTAAGTATGATACTGGTATAAAAATGTGTACAACGATACCACTGCTGAATCCAGATGAGGAGAGGTTAACATCAGTCCGTCGGGATGTAGCTGTGCTATGAAGAGAACTATCACAACTCCCAGTGGATGGCTGTAGAATCCCAGGTTGATAGAGGGAAGTGTAACAGCCCTTGCCTGTGGCAGATAGTAAGGTCCCGCCGACATGCAGATATGAAGGCACAGCAAAGGAGCCCTTCAGATGGACACGGCAAGCCGCGCCGATGTCCGTGACGTTACTGAATCTCCAACGGAACTCCCTGAAGGCCCAAAAGCCAGTGGAGAGGTGAGTACCAATCAAAAGAATTTTAATCGATCAAAAAGGTTTTGATCGATCAAAAAAATTTAAGATTAATCGATTAATTAAAAGTTAATTTGCACAGCCCTAATATATATATATATATATATATATAATATATATATATATATATATATATATATGTGTCTGTATTGTAGGATTGGGGGATCAGACTCCAATGGTAGGTGCGTTTTCCAGTGAGTACGCCAGTCCAGAACTGAGTTTTTAAGGGCCTGGTAGCCCACTTTTATTTAAAAGCACAAAAGTTCACAAATACATAAGCAGTCCTCACAGGGGGATCCACCATTACTGTATCTTGCAAAGTCAACAGTAGGGATGAGCTGAACACCCCCGCGTTTGGTTCGCACCAGAACGTTCGAACAGACCGGCCGTTTGCGCGAATATTTAGAACCCCATTGAAGTCTTTTTTTTTGTTTACAAACTTTTATTGAAGAAATAGATGGTGGTACAAATCAATACAAGCAATACAGAAACATAATGAAGGTTAACACGCTTGAGAAAAATAACTAGTAGATATGCCAGTAAATCGCACAAAGGTTTCAAGTGTTATCCAATTTGGCAGGAGAATAAAAAGGCTGTAAAACCGTATAAAAGGTAGAAATCTAACCATGTCAGAGAAAAATATGACAAACTAGGGGGTCTAGACTGAGTTAAAGAACAAGGGGGAATGTTCAGTCCAGGGGGACCATTTATTATTAAATATGTGCATGGTGTTTTGTAGGATATGGGATATTTTTTCCATTAGGATTATACTGTTGATTCTGGGTTTGAGTGGGGCCAGTGGGATTGAGGGGGATTTCCACTGGGATGCTATTAGCCAGTGTATGGCGACACAAATTGTGGGAATCAACCTCATTTGGCAAGAGGAGAGACCAGTGATTGGGGAAAAAATAATGCAATTTTGTAGCGTTAAGGTAATAATATTACCAGAGATTTTGGAGGTGAAATTCTCCAGTTGTGACCAAATGCCTCTAACCTTGTCACATTGCCAGAAAATGTGGGGGAACGAGCCTAGTGAATTGCAATCTCTGAAGCAAGAAGGGGATACTGAAGGGAAAATGGAATGGAGTTTAGTTGGGGTGTAATACCATCTTGTAAAAACTTTTAGGGCTGTTTCTTTGATCGAAATGGATTTAGTGCATTTGTGAAGGTTATTTATACAATTATCCCAAGAAACTATGGAGTAGGAGAAGTTTACGTCTTGTTCCCATTTATTCATATAGGGTAGTTTGTAAGAGTCTGTGTTATTAGCTAAGATGGAATATAGGTCTGAAATAAGACCTCTTTTTCTGGGCGAGTTGAGACAAAGTTTCTCAAAATGAGTGGGAGGTAGGGTGTTCGAGGTCTGGAAGTGAGTGTCGAAGAATTGCTTAATAAGGAGGAAATTATCGTATTCTGAGTCAGGGATCTGGTATTTTTGATTTCAGTGAAGAGAAAGGGATAAAATTTGTGCCTACTAAAAAATTTGTAAGTGAGGTGAGGTTGTTATTTTTCCACCAAGAGAGGTCCACAGGGATTAGGGTATTTGGCTGAAATTTTGGGTCGCCCAAAAATGTGGTGTGCGGGGGGGATTTAGAGGTCAAATTGTATTTCTCCCTATGAAGCTTCCATAGATAATATGAGTGTGTGACTACTTGATTACGGGAGTTTAGGTCTGGAATTGGGATTTTATTCCCCAGAGTATGCCCGAGATAGCGTATGGTGCTATAGAGAGGTCTTCTCAAACTCGACCCAAGGAATCCTGGACTGCGGGATATGCCATTGTGCAATTTGGGACCATCTTGCCGATAGATAATACAGCCAAAGGTCCGGAAGGCCGAGGCCTCCACACTTCTGGGATTTATGTAGGACCGATCTAGATGAACGAGGATGGGAGTCTGACCAGACAAATTTATTTATATCCGATTGGAATCTGGTGATAAGTGTTTTATTTATTCTAACGGGGAGTGCTCTAAATAGATATAATATTTTAGGGAGTAGAGTCATATTGATCGCATAGAACCCCATTGAAGTCTATGGGATTTGAATGTTCGAATTTCAAAAGCGCTCAATTTAAAGCCCAATATTCAAGTTATTGTTGGAAAACGTCTTTGAGAACCCGGGTCTTGCCCCAGGGAACATGTATCAATGGAAAAAAAAGTTTTAAAAACTGTAGTTTTTTCTTTTTTAATGATGCTTACAGTGAAAAAAAATTACTTTAAATATCGTACCTGCTGGGTGTCTATAGTAGTGGCACATGTTTAGAAATGTCCCTGCACAACATGAGATTACTATAAGAAAAAAATGTTTTAATACTGCTTGCGGCTTTAATGTAATGTTTGGTCCCTGCAATATGGATACACATCATTGAAAAAAATAGCATGAGTTTCCCGTCAGCACTCCCCCCAGGTCATTACAAGACCCAGTGCCAATCCTGACCTCCCTGGGCCCTAAGCAAATGACATGGCACGTTAAAAATTAGAAGCGGGGGCACTGACGACAGTGACATGTCACATTAAAGAAAGTTGAGAAGCGGGGGGAGGGGGTGTTCTGCTATCTTAAATGACTCAGCCAGCGAGTTTAGAAGTGGGGTGAGGGGGCGAAAATGACTTCTCACCAGAACGGGGCCTCTAGTAATTTGGGGGGCCCTTTGCAGCTTTGCGGGGCCCTAAGCGGGCTTGCATAGTGAGCCTATAGCGATGATCGGCCCTGACAAGACCCTTTGGCCCTATATACTTTGAACAGCAGTATACAGGCGGTGCAAACAAGACAAGGACTGTAGGTTTGTTAAGTAGAATCTGAACCATGTCATACTGTAATTGGACCGCAACAAAGAGCCACATGCAAAGTATTGCATCAAAAAATGTTATTAGACACCCCTGTTAAACAGGGGGCAGAAAAATTTGTCCTTAGGCACAACACAACACTGCAACCCCTGACAGATACTGTAATTTGAGTGCAACAAAGAGCCACATGCAAAGTATTGTATCAAATTGTTATAAGACCCCCTGT